>JAVTVJ010000570.1:0-600000 GCA_034509425.1 Eopsaltria australis
CACACACACACACACATACACACACACATACACACACACACACACACATACACACACACACACACACATACACACACACACACACACACATACACACACACACACACACACACACACACACCCAGGGCTGTGCAAACACCCACAGGAGAGGTGGCTGTCACTGTCACACATTGATCCCAACACATTGCACCACCTTCCTCCCCTGCTCTCCCTGCCCTGCTGCTTAGGGAGAGGCAGGGAATCACCGTGTGCAGGAATTTCAGTGCTCAGAGGGTCCCAGAGCGAATCACAGTGGAGTTTAAACCCTCCCAGGGAATCACAGTGGAGTTGAAACCCCCAGCTTGAGTCACAGTGCATTTTAAACCCCCAGCTCCTGGGCCTGGCTGTACACAAAGCTTCCCCTCTGCCAAACTGCAGATTTTAACCCCACCACGTCCTGCCTGTGCCAGGTGAGTGTGGCTCACTCAGGTGATGGGAACAGGGATGTTGCTCCCTGTCAGCCACAGCTGCACCCCTCCAGTGAGGCAGGGGGTGGAAGGGGAAGTTCTGATTCCCAGTTCTGCTGATTGCAGCCCTGGATTAGTGATCCAGCTTCCCTCTGTACAGATGTGTTTGTCAATGTGCAGCGAGGGAGGGAAATAAATCCAGGTTTGAGACCTTCAGGATGCAAAGAGCAGCCGAAGTCAATCCCCAGGGCTTGAAAAGCACAGGAATCCAAGTTCCACATCCTCTTCCTCCTCACAGAGAGATCTGGCCTCCTCGGCTCCTCAAACAAATTGATTCATCCCCTACCTGCAGATCACTCTAAACTTGGGGGGTTTTGTGTGTTTGGGTCAACAGATTCTCCACAAGAGCTTGGGCAGAAAATCTCAGGGTTCACGAGGTTCCAGCATATCTGATCAACCACAGAACAGGGTGGGGGTGGGTTGGTGTAACTTTACAGAGCTAAATTTGGGCTACTGGTCAAGATACATCCCAAATTATCTGCTGGCTGAGCCAGGCAGTTCCATTTTGGGCAGGAGGAAACAGCTCCCAAGCACTGAACATCAGCACCAGGGGAAGATTGCCTCCCTGGTTAAATGTGTATTTAAAATGCTGATAGCCCACACTGAGACCCCAGAAAAAGTGTATTTATCATTGTTATTAACAGTAATAGAAATAAAACCAGTTCTAATAGCACGCAGGGTTTGATGCATTTCCCAAATAAAAGGATTTATTAGTTTAAAGCCTGGGTATTTATTTGTTTCTCTCTCCCCAGTCCTGCCCCCCCTCCCCAGCCCTGCTGAATTTTTAATGCCCCCTGTTTCTAATGTCAGCCGTTTTTCTTGTAAAGGTTTTTTGACATAACTTTCTATTGCTGCATCCTTTTGTTGTTGCCATTCCCCATCCTTGTTAGAGACTCCTTTCCCCTAATGAAGCTCGGCTCCTGCCAGGATAATAAAAGGAAATAGATCCAGGGCTGGGGAGAGCCAGGGAGAGGGGAGTGCCTGTGAGGGTGAGATCAGAAATGAGGGTGACACAACAGAAATGCAAGGAAAGTGTCCTCTGGGGGCTGCCAGGGCTGTCCCTGGCACCTGAGTGTGTGTGAAAGGCACAGGCACAGGCGGTTTCACGGATCTATGTGCACACTGAATTTGTACTGATGTGATTTTATACATACACGCTGATGGTGGGCAAGGAGTCGTTGGCAAAATGTGTCCTGCAGGTGCCAGAGGTTGGGGACATTCTGCCAAATTTTAAAAAATAGGATTCAAAATATCCCACTTAATATCCCTCTTGAGTTTTTTCTCTTGGGGGGGGGGGCAGCTCATGGTCTTGCTGTAACCTATGAAAAAAAATTACCAAACTCTACAAAGCTTTTTTCTCTTCTGTCTACTGGGAATGAGAAACTTCTCCGTGTGACTTTCCTCCAGTAACAACCAGGTCTGAAATACTCGAAAAGCACAGCCAGCTCAGGAGTTCCAGCAGGCAGGACCCTCTCAGAACTTGTTTGGACACTGCAGCAGCACAAGGCCTGTTTGGTGTGTCTGGACCAGCAGTGATGCTCAGGGTGCCTTTGGTCCCCCAAAACAGAGCAGGGAGGGAAAAGCAGCACCAGGAGAGCCCTGGCTGCTCTGCAGGAAATTTCTCTCCAAAATCATTAGCCAGAAAGTCCAAAAAGGGCCCAGCCATGCACAAACCCACCCCCTGAGCCCCAGCACACCCCACTGGATCCTTCAGAGACCCAGACCTTCACCAGTTCTGTGTGCAGCAGAATCCCGTCAGGGACAGTTCCCTGCCTGCCCATGGAGAGCTCTGGGGCTCCAGCTGGAACAGCAGTGCCTGTAGGATCTGCTCTGACTCGTTTCCAGTGGGATCTCGGGCTTTTAAACCCATCAGACACATTAACATGAGGAGAACCTCCACATATTTGTGGCTTTCAGCCTCTGAAATATTCAGGGCCATGCATGGCCCCACTCAGCTGTCGGCAGCGGTGCCATGGGCTTGAGACAAAACTCTGTTTCCTCCCACCAGACCAATTCCAAAATTCAAACCCCAGAGTCATCATGTCTAGGCTTGGCTTACGCACTAATTCTACCCTGAAAAGCTTAATTGAAATTTCAGGTGGAAATTAATCTGGCCACCTCTTGTTCCCTAATGGGTTTTGATCTACTTCTCCACTGTGACAATTCCTGGCATGGGAAGCGATGTCTGTTTGGAAGAAGGCTGTAATTATGAAGTCTGCAGGGAACTGCAGGTCAAGCCAGAGATGCAATGACATAGCTCTTACTAGACCAGAAAAACAGGAGTGACGAGGGCTCCTGACACTGCAGGAGCAGTGACAGATCAGGAAGGAAAATCCTTGCAGCAGATCTGTCTCTGTTTTATTCTTTTTGAGCTGCATTTTCAGAGCTATGGAAAAAATCAGATTGATTTTTATAATTGGAACATCACTTACTGTCCCTCTTCCCAAATTCTGTGACACAGCTGCAGTTGTGCTGTCCCTGTGGCCAGGACACACAGCCATCCCCTGGTGACAGGAACCAGCCACAGCTGCCTGTGATGCCTCAAGGGGTGTCAAAAAAACATTTTTTGACATAAAAGTCAAAGAGCTACAGAGACCTCTTCCAAATCAACCCCAAAATGCCTGTCCCAAAGCAGTTCTGATCAACAAGTCATGAAACTCACAGTGACATTAAGACAAACCCACTGGTTTCACACAGGATGAAGCCAGGAAAAGAAAGATTTGGTCTTTCTTGGATGGATGGATCACACAAGGGGAAGACGCTCCACAGCCAGCAGATTCTCAAGGAAAGATGATCTTTTTCCCTTTGGGATCTGAGGCAGACCATGGACACAACAGGCACAGTGACACCGGTGCAGAGCAGTCCTTGAAATGGGGACAATCCATACAAACGCTCTTTTTGGAAGGGGGAATTGCTGTGGCTGTCGATTCGAATTGAATTCCATTGACAGAGCTGCTGAAGGACCCCAGCAGGTTCCCAGCCCCAGTGAAACACATCCCAGCCCTGGTAAAACACAGCAACACATCCCAGCCCCAGAGAAATACATCCCAGCCCTGGTAAAACACAGCAACACATCCCAGCCATGGGGAAACACATTCCAGCCATGGGGAAACACATCCCAGCCATGGTAAAACACAGAAACACATTCCAGCCATGGGGAAACACATCCCAGCCCTGGTGGAACATCCCAGCCCCGGCTGCAATGCTCAGGAGGTGCAGGCTGTGCTGGATTAATATGCAAAGTGTGCCTGCCTTCCCAATTAAATGGAAAATGGTATGATTAAAGGCAGTCAGGAGATGTTGGATGGATAGTGCTGAACCATGGCTTTATTTCCTGCACGCAGGAGCCCCTCAGGAGCACAGGGGGAGAAATGGATCTGGGAAAGGGAAAATAAATCTGGGGAAGGGGGAAAGGAGGAAGCTTTTTCCAGGAGGGCTGGATGAGCACAGGGCCTCACCCTGGGCTCTCAGACATGAGCCTGGAGGCTCCGCTGCTCACAGCAGCCCAATTCTGTCCCGTCATTTTGGGGGCAGGACGAGTGAATCACAGCAAAAAGCCCAAAAAGCATCACAATTCAGAGCTGCAGAACTCTGAGGCAAAGCTCAGAGGGGACAGACCCTTCCTAAGCCCCCCCCCACCCCCCTTTTTTTCCTTGTCAGCATCAGCAGTTTCTCTTTTCCCATCTCCCCAGGCTGGGGGAAAGAAACCCAGCGGAGAAGTGCAGCGTGCAGGATAATTTACAATTAAAGCCGTGAGGATGAGAAGATAAAACAGGAAACATTAATAACTGAGTGCAGGATTCCCTCTGCCTGGCTGGGAAGGGCCTGCTCTAAATCAGCCCCGTGGCTTTCACCCTCCTGGCCGTGCTCTGAGCCCCAGGCCAGGCTGGCAGTCCCCTCTCTCTCACTGTTCCTGCTGTCTCCCAGCCCTGCTGCTCCCTGTCACCACCGCGCTCCCCGCCCGTGTTTCATGGCTTGCATTTAATTAAAAGAGATGGCAAAGTCAGGTATATTTATGGGGGCTTCTCATCCTCGCACTCCCATTTCCAGTTGCCATGGGTTTCCTCGCAGAGCTGGCTCTGCTTCCCCCACCCCCAGTGCTCGGGGATGAAGCCCAATAAATTCTGCTCTGTAATTGGCTCTGTGGTTTAGGGGTCCATCCATCCCAGTGCTGGGGAAACAGAGCCCTTCAAAAACTGACTGTGAGGGCGGCAAACCCCTGAGGAAGGAGCGCAGAGCGCTCCATCTCCTCCTGTGGCTGTGCAGAGCTGTCCCAGGTACGAGGTGGGAGCAGGACCCAGCCAGGGCCACCTGTGGTCACTGGGTCACCCCAAGGGGAGCCCCTGCCAGGAGCTGCTTTGTCCAAACCCAGGGTTTGGGGTCCTGCTGGGCCTCTCTGAGAGCAGGAGAGCACCCAGGGGATGAGCAGAGGGCTCAGCACAAGGGGGGCACAGCTGCCTGAGGTGCTAATCAATAAATCAATAACTCCCCGGGCTCCAGAGCTGCTCTCACCTGCCTGCACCCCACGGGTGAATGTCCCCACAGCATTGAACAGCCTGGGATGCTCCCTGAACAAGACACTTCCACCACAAACTCCTCTAGAAAGGTTAGGAAAGGTCTCCACAGTGTGAGGAGTACAGAATTTGAGCTGTTCTTTGTCTTCAGGGAGGGATTTCAGCAGCAATGTGCCCCAGGGGGAGCAGAGGACAGCGAGGGTTCCCATCTCTGCATAACCGGAAGTTCTCTCACCTGTGCTGAGCATTTCAGTGTCACATCTCTGCTGGGGACAACAGGAACTGTCCCTGTGCAATGCCAGCACTCACAGGGGGCTCTGCTGAACATCCTGAGCAGGATTTAGGGGTTGCCAACTTCCTGCACTCAGTGAAACCTTTCTACAGGAGCTCCCACACCTGATGCCAGCGCAGCAGAGACTCCCTTCACATCACTGAAACACCAAATCCACATCCACTGCTGAATGCAAATAAAACACAGCAGAACAAGAGGGAGGGAGAAATCAGATTTCCTCTGGGTTATTCACTTGAGTAAAAGAACAAAAAGATACAGGGAAAGAGGAAGGAGTTCTCTGACGCTGTCCCAAACGTGCCTGCCCCAAAAACTGAGTTATGGCCAAAGCTGCCTGCCTGGCACTGCACAAACTCTGCTCCTTCCCTTTCCTTTCTCCATGGTGTTAGCAGGAGTTAAGATCCCTTAACTCACAGCTCTCCACATTCTGCCTTTACGTTAATGTTATTTAAATGTCACCTTATTTTTTTTTAATTTTTTTTCTTTTCTGTGAATTTCATGATGGGTTTCTTATTTCCCTCCATTTTTTTAAAGGAATAGTTTATTAAGAAAAGCTGACTGCACCCCCAGCACTGACGAATAAAAAACCCCCCTCACAGGAGACAGTTTTATTCTGTTGATCGGAAGTCTGCCAGCCCAATTTATGATGGGACATAAGATCTCCAAACCTGAATTTATGTGTTGTAGCATAACGACAGGTCAATGAGATTAAAACTACGTTCATGAGAGAGCTGTGAGGCAATTTGGGTTTCATGGTTCTGTGGTGATTGGGCATTCAGTGTAAGAAAACCTGCCTTAATAAAGCACTGGCAGGCCCGGGAACAATCTGCACATTATTCATTATTGCAGCCTCCCCAGCACCCCCTCAGAGAGCAGAGAGGCAGAGCAGGGGGAGCAGCTCCCCCTCCTCCCCGAGCAGATGAAGCCATCAGGGAGATGGTGCCACCGATAACGAATGGGCTGAATTAACAATGGGAACACTTCTCTTCCTTATCATATGGTTCACATAATCAAAACAGGGCAGGGCAGTGCGAGGGGAGAGGAAAAGTCTCGGCCTCTCAAAAGTCTCCTCCACCAGCTGAAAATGCCACGGAGTAAAGGCAGCAGCTCCTGATCCCATCCAGAGAACTCCCATACCTTCAAATTTATACTTGTTGAAGACACATCACCCTGCAAACCTTAAACACAGGGCTGAAGTGAGCCTTAGCCAGGTTGAGGACTGGCACAGATCACCTGGACTGGCACAGATCACCTGGACTTGCACAGGTCCCCTGGACTGGCACAGATCACCTGGACCAGAGCAAACCTGTGGGAATTGGAGCCAGGGCTCTCCAAGGGCCTTGTGTTCACTCACAGCCTGGGGCTGCCAAACAGGCTTTTCTCTTTAGGATGTTTCATTCTTCATCAGTGCTTCTTTTCTTTATCATCCTCATCAAGATTTTAACTCCAAAGTGATCACAGGATGCAGTGTGATGGCAGGAGAGTGTTCCATGCTTTTTTTCCATGTGGAGTCTGTCTAAATAAAGCAGCTCCTCGTGCTCCTCTCCCCATGCAAGTACAAGGGCCTGAGGATCCCCAGTCCCAGCACACCTGGAGGTGCTCAGCACTCCTGAGCTTTGAGCACAAATGCTGAAAAACCAGAGCAGAGCAGAGAGAATGCAACAGCAGCAGCCCAAGGACAAAGGAAGGACGTGAAGAAAGGAGCCTGAAGAGGGACAGGGCCCAGAGGAGGCTCTGGGAGCTGCTATTTGTGCTGCTCTTGGACTGTTCCAGTCACTCTGCACTGGAGACCCAGCTCAGGGAGCCCTGTGCACCCACAGAGCTGCTGCTGCTGCTGCTGCTGCTGCTGGAGGGGCCGGGAATGTTTGTGGAGCAAACCCATGTGAGATAGGCAGCGAGATACCAGGACGTTGCTGTTCCATCCTTGTTTAATCTGCTCTGTTGTCAGGCAGGGCACTGGGCCAGTGCAAGCTCCCACTGCCTCAGCTCCGGGGGGGGACTGGCTGCAGGATTTACACAAATAAAAGGAGAAGCGAAAAGCGCCGGCAGCACCAATCTGATTACAGAGTCATTTATTTTCTGGTCGTTAATAATTTGTGCAATAAAAGATTGCGTGCCTTTCTGAGTTAGTAGGAGTTATTGGCATGAATTTCCCTCCACACTGGTGTGAGTCTGTGCTTGGAACATAAATTATTAGTTTCTTATCGCACTCCTCCTCATTTTTCATGCTGCCACAGCCGGATCGCCAGGAGCCAACCCCTCAGCCTCGCTCTTATTTAATGCTGCATGGGAAAGGCAGCAGAGATGGCTTTTCCATCCTTAATTACCCAGCTCCCTCCTGCTTTCCTCCCTCCCCATGTCCCCACCTGAGCTGGGCTGTGGCTCTCATGCAGCCACGGCTGGGGACAGGTGGGTCCTGTGCCATTTGCAGGGAGGTTTGAGGTGAAAACCCTGTTGTGTGACAACAGCCAGAGCAGGGGAGGGACAGCCCCAGCACCCCGCCAGATCCTGTCACGGAGCTGTTGGGAAGCAAACTGCATGTGTGGATCTCAGCATGAGGATAAAAGGAGGCTGGAATTCAGACCATCCTGGAAAGAGGAGGAGGGAAGTCCTGGCAGGGAGTCAGGCCCTGCACAAGATGGTTGGAGCTCCAGTGGAGGACTGAGAGGTTTGAGGCCTGGCTGTGGCTGGGGAGATGTTTGGGCTTTCTCCTCCTGAGCAAGTGAATGATCAGAACAGTCCTTCACATTTCCAGAGTGTTTGGAGTTCAGTGAGGGAAATACACAAGGAATTAAAACTCATTTAAAAGCCATCTAAACACCCTCCTTGTTCATCTGACACAGCACTGAAACACTCATTAACGATGCTGATCACCCTGTGAGGCACAGCAGGGAGCACAGAAACCACCCCAAAACCTCAGCCCTCACCACATGTCACCCTCATGGTGCTCTCCACTCAGTGTCCCTTCCAGGGTGCTCCAGGAACATCTGCACCCACATCTGCTTCCCTTCAAGGGGAGCTCTGAGGGATCCGGGTGACAGAGCACATCTGGAGCTGCAGATGAGCTCGCCCAGGGCTGTACAGGCCAGGAGTTCTGCAGAAAACCAAGCAGGAGCTGCAGCTTTGCCTTCCCTGCCTTGAAAGAGGAAGCTGAGAGAGTTCCCAGTCCTGGATCCACATCCCCTCGCTCTTTCCTGACTCTCCACTCAACTCCAGTCACCCTCTGGTCACAGCCAAAGCCCAGGGCTCTCCCTCCCAGAGCCCTGAAACAGAACCCTGGGAATGCTCAGGGCACCCCTGACCATAAATGTCACCAGGAATGTTCCCCCATCCCAAGGGGATTTACAGACACCTCATTTCCAGGACTGAGATTGGGACTGGAAGCAGACACTGAAAAAAAATTGAGCAGGAAGGGACCTGGCAGACCCAGAGACAAGGAGGAAATGCAGCCACCGCGTTCAAACCCAGATCAGCAGAGAGGGGACCCCAAATCGGGGCTCTCCTTCACTGCATTCAGAACGAAAGTCCCAAAATCACACAAAATTTACAGTAACTCCTCAGGACAGGCAAATGTCTATCCCTGGAGAGAAAAATACTGAAAAGAAAAAAAACCCCAAAGTTAACTGAAATCTGAGGCTCCTATCAGGCCCCCAGATGAAAGATTTGATGCATTGGAGGACAGTCCCCAAGTGCTCCAACAAACACATCTTCACTCTTCCCGTGATCCAGCAGCTTCCAGATATTTATCGCTGCTTTTTCCACTTCCCAGGAGAAGTCCCTTTATCACAACCTCTTCCACATTTGTTTTGCTGCCATCAACACCTGCCAGGGCCATGCTTTCTGCAGAGCAAGCTGGAATTGTGCCACGGGCAGGATTTGTCAAACAGGGTCTCCACGCTGCCTCCTGGGGGATCCCCACCTGGGGACAATTCCCAATCCCTCCCCCCTATTCCTCACATGTGATATTTGACCCCAGTATTCCTGGAAGGGGAACTGTTCCCCCCCACTTCTAAGTACTTTCATGATGCCCTTCCCGCAGCCCTGGCACCCCCTGGGGAAAAGGCTCTGTTTTTATCTCTGTGGCGACTACACACCGAAAACGGGGTAAAAAAACCCCAAAAAAATCCATGCTACAGACGCACAACATTTCCAGGTGTGTCTTTGGAAGGGTGTGGGAATCCACGGGGAGACAAAACAATTCCGTATTGTACTTCCCGCGTTCGGCTCGGCATCAGAGCGACTTTGCGGGTAATCCGATTATCTCCTCTCCGGAATCAAAACAGCGAGGGAGAGAGGTTTTCCCCTAATCCTAGCGCCATCTCTGGGAACGCTCCATCGTGCAGAATTACTTTCACAGCGGGGACGGGAATTAGGGAAGGGTTTTCCTGCTTCCCAGCATGAGCAGCACTGGGGGCTCCCCCCGTTTTCCCTCCGCCTGGGCGGCATCGCGGAACTGGGGCAGCATTCCGGGGCTGGGGCAGCATCCCGGGGCTGGGGCAGCATCCCGGGGGCAGAGCAGCATCGCGGGGTCGGGGCAGCATCCCGGGGGCAGAGCAGCACCCCGGAGCCACCCCGGAGCCACCCTGGAGCCATCCCGGAGCCATCCGGAGCCATCCCGGCGGGATGCGGGGCGGTCGGGCTGGCTCAGCCGCGGGGGCTCCGCCGGGGGCCGGCCCGGGCTGGCGCCGCTCGGTCCCCCCGGGGCGCTGCCGCCGCCGCCGCGGTCGGAGCGGCCCCGCGGGCGGAGCGGAGCCGCCGCCACGGTTCAATTACGGCGGCGGCCCCGGCGCTGCCGCCCCCGGGCGCTGCGGGCGCCGCCCGACCGCTCCGCTCCGCCGCCCCCGCGCTCCCCGGGCGGCCCCGGCGCGGCGGAGGGGCCGGGGGGGCTGCGAGGGGCCGGAGGCTGGAAAAACACAGCCCTGCCCTGCCCTGAATCAGCCGGGCCCCAGCCGGGGGGTGCGGGGAAACGGGGAACGGGCAAAGCCCCGCGGGTACCGAGCCCGCCCTTGGTGAGGCTGTCCCGGGATGGAGAACCGGGCAAACCCCGCGGGTACCGAGCCCGCCCTCGGGGAGTGGTAAAATTTAGGTTCTTTTGGAATTACAGGGATATGAGAAAGGGGCTTTGTGTTTATGCTCAGCGCAGGAAAAATTTTCAGGAGAGGCTGAGGTAATTTTACCTGGGAACATCCTTGTTGGCCAGGACAGGAGGCCAAAACAGGTGAAGAAAAGGAGACAATGGGATACGTGTGGAGAATTTCAGTCCCAGAAGCCAGGAGGGAGCAAGAGTCCTGACAAGACTTCCGTAAGTACAGCCTTGCCAAGCTTTTTTAGCAGATTTGGGAGAGACAGGGGAGAATAATTTGATTTCATCAGAAAAGTTGTGTCAGTGCAAGGCCTGAAAGGATGCAGCTCCCCCATTGTGATGGGCTCGTTCTTAGCAAGCTCAGTGCAGTTCCATGGCAGAGTCACCGAGGAAAGCCCTTCAGTAAACAGGGTTATTTGCTGATCTAAAATGGAAATTAATTGTCTCAAAGGCATTTTTGTGGGCTCTCAGCAGACATGATTTAACTAACATGTAGGTTTTCCACTCTGAGTTTTGTATTTTCTGTACCCTTGTGTGCACCAGTGGTGCTTTCACAGAGAGGAACCCCCTCCCAGGGGAATGGGAGGTGTTCCCCCCCTGTTCCCTGGGGTTTGCTGTGGCAGAGCAGCTTTGGGTGCTGCAGGTGGGCACCGTGCTCTGGAATAACCCAGCTGGTGCCAGCTCTGTCCTGCCACAACCAAGAGCTCCCCCTGCCTCATCCCAAACAGGTAATTCTGAGAACCCTCACTCTCAGCTTCACCATCTGCCCCTCTGACAGCCAAATTCAGTTCCTGGGCAGATCAAGAATTATCCCATATGTTGAGGGATACCAGACCAATTTAAGGTGTGATTTTAAGCGACTGAAAAAGAATTCACATTTCCAACCAGGCTTTTTCCAGTTTAATTTCCATCAGAGTTCCAAACGAAACTGGGGAAGGAGGTTGGCACATCTTCACTTCCAAATGGACTTTGCCTCATTAATTTAATTCCTGAGCCAGTCCCAAAGCCAGGGCAGTGGAACATGCAGAACTCAGTTTTTTCAGTATAAAACCCACAGGTTTAGCACAAACCCCAGTGAACACCAGGCAATTCTCTGTCCTTTTGCTCTCCTACTCTCCTTTATCCCAACCATGAGGAACACTCACAAAGCTCAGCTTCCAGGCTGGAAAATAGAGAATAATTCTGCTGCTCACAGCTCTGGCAAGAGCAGTGCCAACATTCTGTGCACCCCATCCTCTCCCAGGAGGGAAAACAAGCTGAGCATTCCCACCCCTGCTCACAGGGAGTGGGGCTGGGGTTCAATGTCAGACCCATCAAGGGCACAGCAAGGAAGCTCCATCCCCGTCTGGCTGCCACAGAAGGAGAGAGGCAATGCAGGAAGGGAGGAAGGGAACAGGGAGGCAAATAAATAAGGACAATGCACAATTTATGGAGACAAGAAGGTAGTAAGTGCTACTCACCCCGAGTGTAAATTGGTATTGATGTCACAGCTCAGCCCAGCCAAAAAATAACGATGATGATAATTTAGGGCTCGCGCTATATCTCACTCAAGCCCCAGCCCTGCCCAACAGCACCTCTCACCCTGCCACTTTCCTCCCCTTCCCTATTCATTGGTGTCCTCCTAAATCAAATGCACTCGATGTTGATTTGATTCTATTTCCTTATTTTATTTACCCTCCATTGCTCACTCTGTGGGAGTTCCGGGGATGTTCTGGTCCCTGACAGTGGCAGAGGGACAAACCTGTCCCACAGCAATGAGGATGCTCGGGCTGGGGAGGATCCCTGCATCCTGCCCAGCCCTGCTTTCATCTCTCCTGCCTCAGCTCCCGGCTCCCCTCTCGTGCCTGCCCAGGTTTATGGCCCTGCCTGAGTTCCCTGCTGGAACATTTTACTGCTCCGTTATGGGCCCTCGGGGGCCTCGTTTGCACAAGTGCTGTTTTTGCTGTAGTTAAGCCTCATTCACTGGGTTCCAGTTTGCTCTCACTCAGTTCCCGGGTTCCTCTCTCCTGCACCGAGGCAAAGGATTTTCCTGCGGATGGGAGACTTTAATATTATTAATTTTTTAAAGTATTAATCCCCTTTTAGGTGTTTCAAAGCCTGAATTAATTCCTCCCCCTCCATAGAGCAGAATTTTTCCTGTTTCTCCTGGGTGTGCCTGTGCCCCTGGCCCCCCATGAGGGCTGGGGGAGCTCGAGGAGGAGCCCAAATCTGGGATCTGCTCTCCTCATCCATCTGATGTTCTGTGGGAATGGCAAATCAATCCTGGGAAATCCCTGGGATCCAGGGGTGCCTCCAGTGCAGCTCACAGGGTTCTGCTCCTCCTGTCTCTGTTCTTCCTTTTCTTTTTTTTCCTTTTTTAGATCTGTTTTCACTTTGTCATTAGGGAATTAAATACTTTGCTTGTCATTTACATTCGTTTCTTTCCTAAAGCTCTGTGTGGGTACCCTGTGACCATTAGAGATCTGCCTTCCCCCAGGTACAGACACAGGTGGGCACACACAGATGATATAAACTGGTAAATTATCCATTTCAACAAATCTCCCTAAGCAAGGCTCATTTTCCAGTGCTGCTCTCTTCCACTGCTCCAGCTCCACCTGGGGCTGTGATTTATTGTGTTCATGGACCAGTTTTCCATCAAACCACAGCACAATCCATGTCCTCCTGCTCTGCCTGAGCCCAGGAATCACCTGCAGAGGCAGAGGACACACAGAGGCCACCTGGGCAAGGCCAGGGCTGTGCTGAGGTCCCAAAGCAGAGGGGACAGGAGGGGCTGTGCACAGCAGGTGCTCCCCAGGTCACTGATCCTCTGTGGGGTGACCTGGCTGGGGTTTGTGTCCAACAGGACCTAAACTGCCTAAAGAAATAAAGAGAATTTCCACACTGGAGTCCCATCCCAGTGCCAGGATCCAGACTCAGCTTAACTCTGCTCCTGTAAAATACTGAGCACCAGCTTAACCCCAAACAGCTCCATATCAGCACCAATTACCCGGGAAAGGAAACATGAATTTGTAAATAATACTGTCTTCTGCCATTCTCTGTTATTTTACAGCATCAGAAGCTCATTGCCAGCATTTATTAGATTTCCCAGCCCATTGCAAGAGATAAATAGGTGTTTGTAGCTTCCCTGTATTTTCTCTGAGAGATAAACTGTGGCACAGAGAAATTAAATGAGCTGCCTGAGGTCATGCAATGAACAGTTTGGGAACTGCATCACTGGACCAGATCTTTTCTCCTCATTTCTGTGTTTCTGAAAGGCAAACCCTCCAGGGGCTGGGCACACACTGCCAAACCATCTCCCAAAATTCCCAGTGTTGGCACACATTGGAACACAGCTCTGTTCCTCCAGAAGCTGGGAGCAGAATCAGACCCGTTGTTATCTGAAGTGGCAACAAACAGAACTAAACCCAGCAATGAAAAGCCAATCCCAGGAATTTCGGGGTCAGAGCAGAGGAGGAGCTCAGTGTGCTGAGGTTCTGATCTGGGCAGGGGCTCGAGGCTGCAGTGGGACTGCACAGAAATAACATCCCTCAGGTCCCTGTTGCTTGGGGATTTTTATTCTTTTTTATTAGCTTGTCTTCTTTGGCAATAAGAGCCAGCAACAGCCCTCAGCCCCAGCTTCAGCTGGTGTAGGCAGGAGGGGAACAACCCATTCAAAATTCCTGCAAAGCTGCCTTGTTTCAGGCCACAGAAGCCACACAGAATGTGTTTAGGAGTTTAAAATGATGCTGTTGCACGTTCCTGTTCAGTGGGAAAAACTCAGACTCCTGCAGCAAGCCCTGCCAGGTGCTCTGGCGGCAGCTCCTGTGGGATGTGGGCACGCAGACCCAGCTCCAGAGCAGCCCCTCAGTGCTGAATGGAAATTCCAGTCAGAACCATGTCCTGCTGTCCAGCCAGCACTGCCAGGGGCTGCTGCAGGTGCGTAAATCCCACATAGCTGCAGCCCTGGAACACCCAGGTCCTTACTCAGCACCCAAACCCGAATGTTTCCACATTTTTCCATGGAAAAATGGGATAAATTCCACCATTCCTACAGGCACCAAGTGCTGCAGGCATTGCACAGCACGATGGGGACTGGATTGGTAAAAGTGGCTGTGGCTCCCTCGGGGAGCTCAGCTCACTGACTCCAGCAGAACTATTTATGTGAGCAATAATTACTGCTCTGAATAAGGGATTAAATCTCCAGCTATTAGGCTTGAAAGTAAAAGCCCAAATGACAGACACTGATCTCTGCAGGGTATAAAAGCAGTTTTTAGCTGGTGCATTAACTGGCTGTGTGGCATCATCCAGAGTCCCTGTGCCATGTGTGTGTCCTGTGTCCTGCCAGAACCCAAACCAGCAGCCCTGGGGTCAGCAGGAACAATTCCCCACGGGGAACACAAGGTGGGAGTGCAGTGGGTTCCTGGATGTGCCTGGATCTTTGTAGCAGAAATGTGAAACAATTCATGTTCTGGAGTGATGTTCTGGGACAGGGCTGAGTGGCTTTCCTGACACCTCCCACAGTCTCTCCCAAATTTCCCAGTTTAGGGGAGAGCTTTAAAAACCAGCTGAACTTGAGGCACCCTGGTCAGCTTGTGCTTATTTTTCATTTTTTACAGCTGCTTACAGTCCCAAATTTTAAAAAAATGCTTCTCTTTTTTTTTTTTTTTTGGCACAGGACTGATAACACGCCTAATGCCTGGAGAAAAGTGGGAATACTGAAGGATTGGGAATGCCTAAATTTATGGTAGGATTAGTTGGAGTTCTGTCCTGCTTGACACAGAGAAGGAGGAATGAAGAAGGACATTCCAGCCCTTCCAGACATTATCTCCTGCTCCTCCTGTAAGGAATGCAGAAATAAAAGTCTGCATAAAAAAAGTTTAAGACATTCTTTTGAGATATCCCAGTCTCAGTATGTATGCTGCATAATTCCATAATAACGTAAAAAATCATAAAATAATGAATTAAATAAAAAGCTAATTCTTTTCTTGCTTACATCAGTTTTACATAAACTGCCTTTTCAATATTCCAGGCCCTTTGGAATAGGCTCTTTCCACCAAATTCCTTCCCAGACATAAACAACTTAATCTGCCCTTGGTCAGACACCAGTGAGGAGAATTGAGTTGTGCTGGAGGCAGATTTGTCACAGGGAATCTCTTGCCACCAGCACCTGAGCCGAGCAATTATATTTTTAATAATCACTTACCCATAATGGCTCGATGGGCAGAATTGAGCATTGGTGTTTTTCCATCCCAACCTGCAAATTGCTGCATTTTGACTCTCACATCTCACAGTTTTTTATGATCAGACTTTTCCCCTCCTTTGCCACACTGTGCTGGTGCAGCTGGGGGTTCAGGAGGGCTGGCTGAGCTTTTAACCACACCATTGATGGAAATATTTCTGATTTCCCTGTAATAGAACCTCTCTGCTGCCTCCTCCCCAAAGGCTGGCTGCTGCTGGTGCTAACATGACAACTCTCAGAACTCGGTGATTACTTGGAAATTACAGGTTTGGATGAGAACTCAGTTTCACTCAAGGATGTTTCACACCACAATGATCCAAAAAGAGCTGGGTTTGTGAGTGATCAGTGCTCTTCATTTTCCCACTTATTTTGCAGCTGCCTCTTTGAATAATTGGGGGCTTCAGGGCAGGCACACGGAGCTTGTTCATTTACCTTCCTATCATTGTCCTTTATTTCTTACCTTTGTCTATCGATCTTAGTGGGATTTTTTATATATATGTATTCTTTTAATCTGGAAACAACAGTTTCTAAGAGATGATTTAACCAGTTAAATGTGCCTTAAAGAGCATCAGCACAACCCCTGAGCACCTTTGGATCCCTCATCTCTGGCCATTCCTGGCACACTCTAAAGGGCTGATGCTCCCACATTCCCTGTCTGCACTTTGGAGATTTACAGCCGGAAAAATGGAAAAGGAGCAAAGGGAAGGGCACATCAGGGCTGATTGGAAAAGCACACACAGGTATTCAGAGCAGAGAAGGGGGGATAAACCCCACCTGCCCTCGGAAAGCAAAGACCAAATTGTACAGAAAGAAAGGGTGGAAAGAGAGAAAAGAAGCAAGAAAAAGAAAAACACTGAGATTAAATTTGGCCCCAATAAAAGAGCAGCTTTAGGAACACTCGACTTCCATCTGTGTCAGAAATGAGCTGCACCCTTTGCCCCACCGTTGGTATTTCTCATTCTGGAGAAGTTAACAACAAAACCAAAACAAAGCCCCCTCTGGCATTCTCAGCTCAGCTCCAAGGAATGGGATCCAGACAAACCGCTGCAGGGAAGGAAGGCTTTTGGATCCTGCATTTTATTTTATTAGGTGTAAGTGAATTATTTTGATTATGTTGGCAAGAAGTGGGAAGAAAAAGCCTTATGGCAGCAGCTCTGTCCCTTCTCTGCCCACGTGCACTCCCAGCACCACAGCCACAGGATCTGGCCAGCAAAGGCTCAGAGAGGCCAACCTCCCCTGAGCCTCTGCATTTGGGAGGCAGAAAAACCTCTTTTAAAGAAAAAAATATTTTAAATCAAAGAATGAAGGGAAAGGAAGGGGAGGAGCAAATCCCCCCAGTTTGGGGCAGTGCCCTCGGGGTTTGGCATGAATGAGTGAATGAATGAATGAATGAGTGGCATTCTTTGAGGCTGCCCCGGAGCTCGGGGTGTGTGGTGGGAAGGGGAGGGATGGGCAGGGGGCCCCAGGGACAGCAGAGCTGCTGCCTCACAGCCCAGCCCTGCCAGGGAGAGTTGGGGGTTGAGGGCCATTCTCTGGCTGTCGCTGGAGCTTTGTGTGAGCCCCGAGCTGTGTAAATTCTCTGCTCATCACATTCCTGGTGCTCCTCACCTTCCAGAGGGAGCAGGGACACGGAGCTCACCCATCCCAGCACTGCCAGTGCAGCAGAGTTCAAGGCATTGAAATTCTAATTTCTACAAAGATCTCCAAGCTCGGCCTCGTTGCCTGCACGGGAGTGCTATGTGCAGGAATATCTCGACATCAAAGGCTGATCCCGATGGGAAGTGATTAAAATGGAGGGAAGAGATCAGAGGGAAACAGCCTTGCCAGGCTGAATGCCAGCAACACCAAGCACAGGAAGTCAAAAGTGCTGCTCTGACTTCCCTGCCCAAAGGGCACCCAGAGCAGGGGAAGGTGGAAGCTGTGATGCTGCTCACAAGGGTTTCCTGTGCTATTTTCCAAAGGATTTTAGAAGCTGTTTATTCCTTATGTTCTGTATTTATTCCTTGTGTTCTCCAGGCTGCCCTTACTTCAGGAATCCCTTGGTGTGCAGATGTCACATCCACAGCATCTCTCTCCTTTCCCTGACAGGGAAGCAGAAAAGAACAAACCTGTATTTCTCCACAGTGATTATAAACTTCCAGATCAGAACTTATCAGCATCTGCCCCCCTTCTCAGCACCACTTAGGTGGCTTTGAGACCTTGCAGAGAGCCAGAAACTCGGGGGACCACCACTTGCCTGCCCTGCCAGAGATCCTATTCTCCATACAAACCTTGGCAGAGAAGCACAAGATCTGAGCCTAGAGTGGGTATGGGAAAACACAGCTGGAGGAGAACTGTCCCCACAGAACCCTCCAGAGGATCCCAAATTCACATGAACCAAAAGCCTGAAGCGTGGCTGTGAAGAGCCCTGGCTCTTCAGCACATCAGCCAGGGCTCTCCATCACAACCTCAGCCCAGCAGAGGCAGCAGGATCAGAGCTGAGCAGAGCAGGATCAGCCCCCAGAGCTGAGCAGGACCAGCCCCCAGAGCTGAGCAGAACCAGTCCCTGGAGCTGGGCAGGACCAGGCCCTGGAGCTGGGCAGGATCAGCCCCTGGGGCTGGGCAGGATCAGCCCCTGGAGCTGGGCAGGATCAGCCCCTGGAGCTGGGAGCTGGGCAGGATCAGCCCCCGGAGCTGGGAGCTGAGCAGAGCTGCAGCCTCTACCTGGGTAGCTGAGATGGGAGAGGGAAGGGAGCAGGTTCTCAGCTCCCCTTGCTGGATGCTGGGAAGGGCTGCAGCAGAGGAACAGCAATAGCTGGAATTCCTCAGGCTTCACCGAAGCCTACCTGGCCACAAACAGAGGTTTATGTATTAAATATCGTTGGCAGGTGGAATGGAGTGATGGAACAGGGGGATCACACCTTCAGTAGCTCCAGAGGATAAACCTTCCTGCTCTCAGCCCCCAGATCAGGGCAGGTTTAGCAGAGCTGAGCCTTTCCCCGCAGTCCCTGCAGTGTCTGGGATCCTGGACTCACCTCCAGAGCCTGAACCTCGATCCCACCCCTGATCAGAGCTGCCTCCCCTGATCTCATCTGCCAGGACAGGGATCCAGGTGACCTCTGGGGCAGAGCATTCGACCTGCAGGTGCAACTCAGCCAGCTGGGCTGGAAAGGCACCTGGAATAAACCCTGGCATTGCAGAGACTTTGGCAAAGCCAGATGCTGACTTGGAGCCGGGTTTTCCAAGGGACAGAAACTCCCAGCACTGCCGGGCGCAGTCCCCTCACTGAGGAGCTCAGGAGTGACATCAGCTCTGCTGTCTCTCACTTGTCCCCATCCCACTCCACACTGCAAAAATGCCTTTTCTTTTCCTACCAGGTTCAGTCTGAGTTCAGACATTTGCGGTTTAAAGCACCTTGAGCAGCCTTGGAGCAGGCACGGGTGAAACCTGCACTGAGCAGAGCTGCACCAGGACGGAGCACAGCACTCGCTGCGCGGGTGAGAGGAGAATTCTCTTTGTGTATTGTGGAAATCATCTCCCACTCACTGGGGGTTTACTGGAACTTCTTTAAGCACCGGGTACCTCTTTCAAGAGCAAGCAGAGGTTACCAAACACTGCCTGAACCTCTTTGAGCACCGGGCACTTCTTTCCAAGAGCAGGCAGAGGCCAGCAAGGGCTGCCTGCCCCGTGTGTGGGGCACCCCTACAGCACTGCTGGGTCTCTCAGAGCCTCTCGGGGCACAGCCTATGCCAAAGTCAGCCCTGGCCGGGCTCAGGGTGATGGAAAGGGCGAGGGAGCAGCAGTGACACCCCGGCTGCTCTCAGCACTGCGGCAGGAAATGGAAACAACACTTCTGGGGCAGGAGGGGCGATGGGGAGGGAGCTCCGGGTGCCCCCACCCTGCGGGTGTGAACGCCTCGCATCCCTCCCTGCAGGGCTGCTGCTCAGAGTTCTCCCTTCCTGGCTCGGCCGTTCGGCCTGGGTGTAAATGAGCTCATTAATTCCCTTAATTCCCTGAGTGCTGCTGCTCAGCCTTTGGCTCCCGTGCATCCCCATCCTTCTCCAGGATCTGGAGCTGCAGGAGGAGAACACAAAGTTCCAGCAAAGCTCCAGACCTGCCCTGTTTCACCTCCCTGAATGCTGCCTGAAAGCTCCAGCTGAAGATGGACAGCACTACTTCATCCAGGCCCCCAAAATGAGCAGAATTGGCCTTTGCAGAGTGACTCAGTCCTGCCTGACCTATGAATGAATGGAATGTCCAAGCATTTAACAGATCCCGTGTTCCCACTGACATCACCAATGCTCACAGGGCTGGGACATGACTACACACCCTGAGCTGGGTGAAGGAATTTAATGTATGTTTGTTTGGGCTTTTTAACGTCCATACTCTCATCTTATTACTCACAGCCACGCTTGGGTACATTTTAATTAACTTATTACTTTTTATCTCAAAATACCTGCCTGAAAGAATAAAAATGTCTCAAAACACACACATGCTTTTCAAAACCCCCAATGATTAAACTCCATGCTGCTCCAGAATTTTACCAGAATTTTATGCTTAGGAATTTTATCGTGGCTATATTTCCTTTAGATTCATAGTTGCTTTCCAATCTGATTAATTCCCTTTCTTTCTTTCTGAATACTCAGGGAATTGTTGCATGTCCAAATGCTCTGGATTCTTCCTGACATCCACTGATTTATTTTGATCCCTGCTGTTTATTACAGCAGAAAAGCTGAGGAAAGTGAGAGGGCTCCTCAGCTCTGTTCAGTCGAGCCTTCTGCCCATCTTCTGCACAGCCTGACTGGTGAAACTGGGGGCTAAAGCTCCAGAATTCCTCCCAGGGTGACATGGCACCAGAGAGCTCTGCTGAGGACACAGCAGCGGTGAAGCAGTGGGAGGGGCAGAGGGATAAGGGATGTACCTAAAAACCCCTCCAGACGGGACCTGGAAACTAGATCTCCATCCTTCAGCAAAGTGGGACTGGCTGTGTTCCTTTCAGTCTTTCTCTGTCCCTGAGAAAGCCTAAAGACAGAAACCAAAACATACCAAAACAAAATAAAGAGAAACAAACCAAGAACGGCATCAGCGACTACAAAACAGGGAACAGGAGGGTGGCGGAGTCTCCTCAGCACTGACAGCAGAGATCCAGGGCTGTTTGAACTTCACTGGTGGTGAGGGCTCACATTTCTGAGGCCCTTGACACAGGCCTGGGCTCCAGGGGTGAGAGCATCTGCATCTCTGTTGGGATGGGATCGGTTCCATGCAGGGAGTCCATCAGAGCTGCCTTCTGCACTGCCCTGCCCAGCTCTGTCCTGATGAGATCCCCAATTCCAGCCCCATTCCAGTGCCCTCAGTGCCAGGATATCAAGAAATACTTCCCAACAATACCAAACACTCCAATGGAGGAAAATCCAACTCATCCATTAAATAAATGAGAGTTCATTCGAGGTAATGCCTATGGAACAAGTTGTGAACACCACGTCCTGTCCGTGCTCTTTGCTAATAGTGGCCAGCAATTAGCCTGAGCCATTCAGTCTGGATTTGGAGGTGGATTTTCCCTCGGGATCTGTATTTCTCAGGGATTACAGGCTGGGAGCCACACTCTGCCCCTGTTCATGTGAGTGGCTGCAGTTCAGAGATGGGTAATTCAGGCACAAGGAGGAGAAACAAGGAGCAGCCAGAGGAGAAGCAAAGTCTCTACTCCAGTGCTGCTGCTCTCAGATCCTGTCAGTCCTTCTCAGCTCCTATCAACCAGCCCAGCTGGGTTTATTCAGGAGCCCTCCTGCTTATGCTCACTCAGTTGTCCCGATTATTCTCCCACACATTATTCCTCATTTTCTCCTCACCTTGCCATGCATTCACCTCCCCCTTCACACAAACCCACCCAGCCTGTCACACGCTGCCCAGCTGGCAGGACCCTGGTGACACAAACCTGGGTGCAATTCCCTTCTTTATGCCCCATCTGCAGTGGCAATGCTCATTCCTCCTGCCTGAGGCAAAGGGAGGGTTAACAACTGAAGAATGGAATGCTCCAGGACACTTTCCAAAGTCTGATTAGCAATTTCTGCCCCTGATGCCTTTTAGGAAAACTGTGACCAAGTGAAAGAAGGAATTCTAGGGATCTCAGAAGAGGCAGCGAGTGGGAGAGGAGAGAGGGAAGCACCTGACAGAGCCCAAGAGTATAAGGCAGTGAGACAGAAAAGGAGAGGGGCTCAGGGAGGTGTGGGGCAGTGAGACAGAAAAGGAGAGGGGCACAGGAAGGTGTTTTTCAGGCTGCTCTGATTCTGGGGAGTTCTGCCCTGCTCTATTTTCCACTCTCAGCCCCAACACTCTCAGTTTCAATCACAGACTTCCCCCCTTTCCTCCAGCACTCCCTGGGGAGGACTCAGCCAGGGCTGGGGCAACCCCAGGTGCCACCCAAACAAGAGTTGTGTCTGCCTTTCTCAGTATTTGCTCCTTCACAGGCATCCTCTGTTCAGAGAAACCCCTGTCCCCTCCCATGCTCCTGCCCACACCATCTGCTTCTGCTTTGCACCATGACGTGCTTCCTCTGGGCTTTATTTGCTTTTTTTAGCCAAACCCCAGAGAGGCAGAGAAATACCCTGTTTGCTTTGGGGACCAATCACCCACCCCCTCAAACTCGCTGCCTTTATTTATTGGGGAGGTTTTATGTGGCGGGTTAGGGGCAGGTTGAGTTTTCATTTTGTTTTTGTTTGTTCCCCCTGTAGTTCATAAACGGGTTCCTCACAGCATCTGCTGAGATGATGAAAAGCTTTACGAGGCTGTTGATTTTGGCAAGGATTACCAGGTGGTCAGGCAGTGTGATCTGAGGGTGAGAGTGGGAGGGAAGGCAGGGAGGGCACAGAGCACCTGGCAGCCACTGTCATCCTGTGCCTCAGTGTCCCCATGGCACCAGCAGGACCGACCCAGGCCTGTCTGCAGGGCTTTATACACAAAGCACCCCAGGGATGACAAAGAGGAATATTCCGTGTTAGCAAGTGCAGAGATGGCAGAGACTCGGATGCTGAGAGAGAAGAGCCACCAAACAGTTAAAATGTAAACAAGAACAAGCAGGGAACACCAGAGGAGAGCCTGGAGAGAAGAGCAGGATCCACATATTGGGGATTCCAGTTCAGAGAGGCAGAATAATTCCCCCAGCAGCCACGTGGGCTGCAGGGCAGAGCTCTGTGCAGGCTGAGGAGCCGCACGGGACAAGGGGTTAATGAGAAAGGACGAGAGAACAGCACAAATAAAATCAGAAATGACATTCTGGCCAAGAGAGCATCTCCAGGCTGGGGGAAAACCCAGAGACCTCACTGGGTTCTATTTTCTGTCCTGCCTGGGGATGAGCTCTGGGCTGAAACTTCACCTTTAATCTCATTCCTGCGTTTGAGCAGAGCTGCGGTGCCACAGCCAGGGTTTATCCAAAAGCCTCTGGATGAACCCACAGTTCTGGAGAGCTGCTCATCCCACAGACCCCAAACAAGGTGCAGCAGCTCATCCCTGGGTGCAGCTTCCCAGCCCAGGCACCTGCCCACAGCTCTGCCAAAGAGAAGTCACTGACAGGCAATGCTGGACTCCATCTCCAGGCCCCCCAAAGAACTCCTGGGTGACCTTGGCAGAGTCCCTAATTGCTGTGTGCCTCAGTTCCCCACCCATAACAAAGAGATCATTAAACAGCCATGAAATCACAGTGAAACTTAATTAATTCAGCGTTCATAAGGTCCTGGTACATGAAGGGGGATGGCAGAGCACATCTGAATAGAAATATGACAGCCAGCCCCACAGGAGCTCCTCCTTCCACACATCCCAGGGCTTGCAGAGAGCCCAGAGGCAGCAGAGTCATGTGTGGCCATCCAGCCAGGTTAATTAATCCTAGTCACAGGTAATTTAGGTGGAGCTCCCTCTCTAACAGGCGCTTCCCAGGTTAGGATTGGCTCATTCAGAGGGAGGTGAGAGATCCCTGCTGAGCCATGCAAACATTCCAGGTGCATCCAGACCTGGCTCCATCAGGAATTCCTGCTGGAGCTGCCAAGGCAGTGCTTGGATGCTCTTCTCAAAGAGAAATCTGCAGGGCTTTGTGTTCTCAGTTGTTCCTGTGTTTGGTGCAGGCACTGGGTATTCACTTATCCCAGTTAATAGAAATTAAAATTGCAGGAGAAAACACAGGGGTGCTGCAGAATTGATTCTTGAAGGTGCAGTAGCCACAGGACTGATTTTTTGTTTTTCTTTCAGGTCCTTTTAGATCCTTACTCATAAGGACCTAAAAGAAAAGGGAATGAAGGAAGGGGGGGGGGCGTGTTGTGGAATTCAAAATCATCCAGGTAATTATTGAGCCACTCTGGACACTGCAACAGGAGGCTGGGATTCCAGGGAGGTAGAATGAAATCAGGACAGCCCAGACAGTACGTACAAAATTCTCTCAACATCCCTGAGAAAGACAATTGTCCCCTTAATACACGGCCATTTAAAATCTAACCCCTGCCATTAGAGTTTCAAACAGGAAATTGGAGTAGCTAATCAGGAAACATGAGAAGAAATGCACTCAGCAATAAAGACTCTCTTAAGCCAAAAGGACACCTAGAAAAGCAGCAAGAAGGATGTGGGAAGGATCAGGAGCCCTTGGTCCCTTTAAAAGGAAGTTGTAGGAAACTGAATTGTGTTTCTTGTCTCTTCCTTTGAGGACAATGCAGAGATTTCTATTCTGGAAGCCCTGGCCAGGACAATCAGAACGGGGCCTGTGCGGACACCCGGGTCCCCCAGGAGGAAGTTACGGAGCAGAGGAGCTCGTGGGCAGTAAATCAGCGGGGCCAGGTGGTTCCAGTGTGAGAGCAGAGGGATCTCAGCCCCACGCTGGAGCAGCCAGCACAGAGCTGCTGCTGGGCAGGGCAGGGAGCGAGGCTGGGCTGTGCAATCCCCCCAGAAACCCTCCTGGGGCTGACTGGGGCTGGGCTGTGCAATCCCCCCAAACACCAGCTCAAAAACCCTCCTGGGGCACCTCACTCAGACTCTGCTCGAGGGCAGAGCAGCTCCAGCGTTGGATAACCCAGCACTGCCCCAGGGGAAACAGCTCCCTGCTGAACGAGGAACTGCTTCAAATTCTGTAGGAACCATGCAAGCTCAATAAATTCACCCTGGTCCTTTTCAAAGGAGTGAATTCAGCCCTTGCACACCCAGCCAAAATAAGTGGGGCTGCTGAGGGCTGTGTTGGGGGTTGGTTCCCCTGCCTGGGGTTATGGGAGCTCACTGAGTTCCAAGGAATTCCAAGAAATATTCCAAAATTCCAATAACCAAGGAATCCCCCACTGGACAGTGCTGGCAGCAGCAATGCCACCAGTCAAGGGTGGGATGTGTCCTCTGTATCCTCTCTCATTTTCTTTCAATGGACAGAGTTTTCCAGATGGAAAAGAATGGTGTGAATTCCACCTTCCCCAAGGGAAAACACACCTCAGCTGCTGTCAGCACTTGTGATTTATAACCAAAGCCTTTGGATGTTTAGTGGGTTTCTCAAAGCCTGCACTCTTGGAGTCAATGCCTGAGACCTGCATCTTTCTCACTCTCAAGGAGAGCTCCTGGCCTTTGAGTGTATAGAAAAATTTGAAAGCAGAACTGTTAGAATGTCAAAGTGAAGGAGTGAAACAGCAGAACAACGTAAACAAAATAGAACGAAGCAGTCCTCCCAAATGTCTGTGTTTAATTTTCCTGACTTTCATGCCAACCTCCAGGTTTTGGGTGCCTGACTCCTGAATATTGGAGCACTTCCAGTTGACAGCACAACAGCCTGGCATAGACATCAGCACAACCCAGTCCAGCAGCTGCCAAAAATCACAGGAAATGTTCACATTCCTTTCCTTTTTTTTTTTTTTTTTTCTGAAGAGCAGAAGGAAAAGATAACCAAAAAAATGGACTCCAGGGATGCAGGAAATGCAGGGGTTGAACTGGGAGCCTTCTCTCCAGGTGGAGGCTGCACACTCCATAATTTGATGCTGAAAAGCAGCACTTTGGATGCCTGCATTTGTTGGGGTTTTTTTTTTGGAAGGAAATATTGACAGTGCCTGTCAGCAACTTCCCAGAGGGGAGCAGTGTCAGAGCACATCAGCCTATTGGAAATGAAAAACCAGATGCAGAGTCTGAGGCCTGGGAGCAGCAGAGCTCCAGCAGCAGCCCAGGGTCTGTGCATGCTAATTCAGTTTAAAGGAACACTCCTGTGCTCTTTGCTTTTCAGCAAACAGCTGTGGGGGTTTTTTTCCCCTTTTAGCTCTTTGTAAGAGTAGTTCAGAAATAAATACTCCACATAGAGATTTTGGGCCAGGTTTACCCAGTTCTTTAGATTACAAAGGACTGAGGAACATGCTTAGCAGTATTTAGGAGAACACTGAAATGGAGGAAGTGCCTGACTCCTTTTGGCTTTAGGGGATGGTTCAGCATGCAGGAATATTTCCCCATTTCTGGCCTATTCTCCCATTTATCAGCCATATAGAGGATATCTGGATTTTTTCCAAAAGCCAAATCCACACTCCAACCTCACTGCTGTTTATTACTCAAGACCAAGGAGTGGGAAAAGCACAGGCAGGACTGTGGGAACCTGGAATTTACTGTTCTTTCATCAGGCAGAGGTCACACAAGGCAGGAAAGGCCCGGCAGTGTTTGCCATTCCTCCCAGCACAGAGCTGCACACACAGAGCTGACCAGGACTCAAAGATAATCTGCATTTCTCTTTGCACCACCACAGGAAGGTCCCCCTGGAACTGTGTCACCCTAAAGCCACACAGAAGCATCTCCTCAATTTCAGCTGAGATTCTCCCACCCAGTTTTTGCCCTGAGCCACCTGTGCTGGTGTTTAACCTCACTCACACAGAGAAGTCTCCTGGACAGGAGGTGTTCAAGGTGTTCAAATCCCTCCATCCTTGCAGCAATGCTCCATCCATTCCCAGTACTCCATCCTCAATCTGTGTCTGCAGAAGTGCCATTTCCCCGTGACCCAGCAGTGACAAGGAAGGAGGGTGGAGATGTTGTGCCAGGCTTTGCCTCCTTCCCCTGTGCCTTGTGCTGCTCCTGCTGTCCCCGCAGTGATGGATGGCTATTGGTTCTGGCTCTGTCCCACGGAGGGATCTGTCACCTCATGCCAGGGAGAGGTGACAGCAAATCCATCAGCATGGAGACAGCACTCGCTGGCAGATTGCTTTCAAGGCCACTGGGGGCTGGATTCTTCTTTGCCTCCCACCTCTCTGGTTCCTCTCCTCCCATGTTTTGCACAGGTCTGAGTAAATCTTCATTTGAACAAACCCATTTGGCCCCTGTGCACAGTGTGGGTTGCACATCCAAGCTGGAACAGCTTTGAATTAGCATGTTCCTGTCTTGCCTGAAAGGAAAAGGAACAAAAAGGAAAAGGAGTTTTCCAGAGTCTGGGTTCAGATTCTGAGTCCCCATGGGTCTGTCAAGTGCAATAGCTGTTTGACCCAGAGGGGAACGTTGGTCCAGTGGCAGCTTCTACTCAGGGCAGTCTCAAGGATGGGAATGCAGAGCAGGCAGTAAAGGAGGACACTGGCAAATGAAATTGCAGCTGATAGAAACAGAGCAAAGTGTTCCTCCATTCCACACAGCACCTGCCCTGTTCAGCCTCTGCAATACTGGACCAGGAGCACCCAGAGCTGCCATGTGGGCAGGGAGTGCCTGAGCTCCTGGACTGCAGCCCTGGTGCCTCCCTCTCTGCTGCTCCCACCTGACCTCACTGTGCCTCAGGCTTCCCCCAGGAAAGGGAGAGTTATCCTCCTGGAAGTGCAAGCTAAGCCTTTATCAGCTGATACCTACAAAGCTGTTTGAGATCTTCACGCTAAAGGTCTTAATAAAGCACCATGATTACAGCCACACTCACCTCCTGCTCTCCCAAACACTGTGAGGTGATCGCTCCCTGTGTGACAGTGGTACTTAGAGGAGTCAGTGGCAGCCTGGGCTTGCCTGGCTCTCCCAAAGCACTGGCACTGGTGGCGCTGAGGCTGTTCAGCATTCTCCATCCCCGAGGGCAGTCAGCAGCAGCAGCAGTAATGAAGAGCAGCTTCTACTTTTGCTCTGCCTGCTTGCAGAGAAAGGGACATTCTGGGGGCTTGGAATTGCCTCTGACACAGAGGTGACGCAGAGCAGGGCAGGCGGCCAAGTGACTGCAAAATCCCTGGCCATGGTCCCTTGGCCTCCGGGGATGTGGCTGGGGAGGAACACCTGGGTGCAGCCCAGAGGAGCTGCAGAGAACGCCCTGCAGGTTCCAGACCAGGCCCAGCACACACTGAGAGGATGCAGGGCTGCAGGCTGCCTGTGCAGGGTGATTTATGGATCTCTGCAGGTTCCAGACCAGGCCCAGCACACACTGAGAGGCTGCAGGGCTGCAGGCTGCCTGTGCAGGGTGATTTATGGATCCCTGCAGGTTCCAGACCAGGCCCAGCACACACACAGAGGCTGCAGGGCTGCAGGCTGCCTGCGCAGGGTGATTTATGGATCCCTGCAGGTTCCAGCCACAGGGCTGCAGACCAGAACCCCTGAGCCTGCTGCTTCCCTAAAGTGGCTCTGCTGCAGCTCTGCAAACTTCCTGTAAAGTCAACTGCTTTGGCATTTTAATATTTTAAGTGCTGACCCCTCATCGATTCTGTTCAGTCTTTTAAATCTTTAATTTACTTACTTCTTCAGGTTTTAAACCTTGCCTGCAATTGCAGCTAATTAAAAAGCTCATTAGTTGGCATCCTGGGCTGATTCCCTGGCTTTATGTACTGTACAGTTTGCCTCCTGAGAGCTTGAACCACGGCTGGGACTGCTCAGCTTGTTTCCTACCTCCCCAGCTTTATGAGGTATTCCACATTTTGGCAGACTGTTCCCCTTTCCCCTGATTTTGTTTTAAACCACCACTTGCTGCAGCCTGCGGGAAATTCAGAGCCATTCTGGCTGTCCACAGTAGCTGTGTCACAAATTTATTTATAGCTGATCTTCCCCAGCGTGCAGAGCTGAGACCTCCCCAGACTTGCAGCCCCTTTTAAAAGGGGAATTGTGAGTAGACAACAAACATCCCAAGCAGATTAATTCCCATCACTACATGCAGGGCTTGACTTCAGCTCAAATGTGCTGTTTACATGCTCAGTAGGAAATTCCATCCTCCTCAAAGACAAACACCAAGGGCTAAAGCCAGAGACAGAAAAAATGGGTCCTGATCTCACACACCCCATTCATAGACCCTACAATCCAATGTCTAGAGCAAAACACCAAAATACATTTCTGAAGTAGACACAGGGTCACATTCATGTCTCCCATCCATAAGAATTTGCTCTCTAAAATCAGTTTGGGGATGGGTGGCTTCAAAGCCAGTAAACATTTTCCTGGTGTAGCACTGATAAAACCACAGTTTGGCAGAAAATCTTGCCAGAAGATGAAAGGTTTGGGAGCAGTCAAACTCGTGCCTTAAACTCTGATGTGTCCACCCAACAGCTTTGGCAAACCTCTCCTCAAAGCCACACTATCACCTATAGCCCCAGTTTTTATTTGGATGATAATTTTTCATCCCAGTCCATGCTGCCATGGCCGTGTCCCTCTGCCTGCCCTCGTTTCCCACATCCCTGCTCCCTTTTCTCCCCAGCTCTCATCCTTTGCAGCCTGTCACAGCCAGCCTCTGGCAGGGCACTCATGGCAGCAGGGCCCCAAATGGAAACTGGAATATGGAGCTGCTCCCTCCCAAATTCCCCTTCTCCTCCCCTCCCCTTCCTTGTCACCATCTGGCTGCTCTGCCTTCCAACAAATCCAGCAGCTCTGCTCCCTGCCCGGGGAAGCTCCCGCTTTTAACTGTGCTGGAGAGCCCAAAACGTGGTTCCAGAGTCTGTTCCAGGGAAGGTTTGCACAATAAAGCTACAGAGGAAGCTCTGACTCCAGAGCGGAGGTTTGGGAGCAGCTGAGACGCCCCCAGCCCCGGCTGCTGCAGGAATGGATAAAATGTGTTAAAGCCCATCTGGGGAGGACCAGGCCTCCTGCTTCCTGCTGCCTCTGCCTGCCAGGAGAGCCAGCAGGGGTGGCAGCACCAGGACCAGAGCTAGACTGGAGCACAGGCGGCTGGTATTGGCTTTGGCAGCAGCTGTTTTCATTTTACAAGGTCAAAACCAAACCCACCTCTGGTTTGGGGTTTGTGTTCGTGCCTACAGAAACAGGAGAGGATTTCAGACTTAGCAAAGCCCAGCTTCCCCACACACACCCCACACATCCCCTGCCTTCCCAGCTCACTGGCTTGCGACCAGCAACAGCTAAAACAGCCACCTTCTCCTTCCCTAATCCCTGCCTTGCTTTTAAGACTGCAAATAGAATAAAGGCAAACAGACCAAGTCCATCCTCAGAGCAACCCAGCAGGGCTGGCATAGCCCAGCCAAGGATTTTGGCAATGGGAAAGGCAAGAGGAGACAGACTGGAGCAGCAGGGAGGGGAACCCAGAGGAACCCAGAGTGGGAAGTGCAGAAAGCACACATCAGGGCTGAGCTGTCTCTGGCTCAGGGAGCCAGGGCAGCAAATCAGGCTGGAAGCACATGATGTTTGTCAGAGCTGGGGCTGGAGCAGCTGAAGATGTTACGGGTCAGGACTGAGGTCTCTGGCAAAGCCCAGCAGCTGACCAGGGACACAAGTTTATCCAGTGTTCCCTCATGTGTTATCTGGCCACAGCCACACTGCTGAGCCTCTTGGACCCCTCATCACCAAGACAAACCCTGTTTTTTGTTTTCCAGGAGAAAAATCCCTGGAAACTCTTTCCCGTCTGTGCTGGGCAGGACTTTTACAGGACAGGACTGTGCACTTCACATCCTCACATGCTCTGTGAGTGGCAGCTGGAGGTGAGGCTGCCACAGGCAGCACTGAGGGTCCCCTCCCCTCGTCTCCTCTGCTGTTCTTTGCTTTTCTTCCTTTCCTTCTGGAACAGAGCAGGGGAGCTGTGACTGCTGGGCTGGCCCAGAGCAGCTCCTTTTGGCAGTCCCAGGCCTTGGCCCTCAGCCAAGGTCCATCCCAGGGGATGTCGGGAACGCTTTGGAAATTAAATCTCCCAAGAACTCACGAGGCTGTGAATGCCACAGCGCTGCCTGACCTTGGGTTAAACCCGGCAGAAGGGGAGCAGGAACGGCAGCGGCCACAGCCACAGCCCAGGCCTCGGGGAACTCCAGGGAAGAGCCACCATGGGGGAGAGGGGACATGGGGAGGCCATGGGGACAGGGCCAGGCACAAACAGGAAGCCAGGCAGCAGAGCTGCCACTCTGCATTAGCCCCGAGAGGCCCGAGCAGTCTGTGCCACCCTCAGCTGTGTGAGCAGCAAACCCCTCACTCTGCCTCTCTGCAGAGCCCCTCTCCAGCAAACTCCCTGTGCCCCTGGAGCTGGGGGATTATTTTTGTCTCCACCTCAAGGCCCGGATGCTTCTGAGTGTCGCGACATTTGTGCAGCATTTCTGTCACCTCCCTCCCTCCCTCCCCTGTCAGTCCCAGAGAGAGGATGCAGATGGACCTGCCCAGCCACCCCCTGCTCCGGGCGGGCAGATCTGTAATTAGGACTCTCTGCCATCACCCCATGACAGCTGAGTGCGGTATCCAGGCAGCCCCGAGGCCACAGAAGGAATGTGAGGGTTTAAGGAAGGAGGGAAGATGCGAGTCCTTTTCAGCCGTGCCATATTGTGCCAGCCCTGGTGACAACATCCCACCTGCCAACCCCATTCCGGGGGCACTGCCAGGGCAGGAGGGTGATGGTAGAAGAGGAGGAGGAGGAGGAGGATGGGTGGCAGCCACAAAAGGGGTGGGTGTTGGGAGGGGACCTCAGTGACCATCCCAGCAATCCTGCCGGGACACAGCTCTGTCTGAGGCAGCCGGGGCAGGCTGCGGGAGCGAGGGGGCAGAGGGTCCGATTTCAGAGCCTGTCCCCGCTTTGGGGCCGCGGTGGCGCCTCCCAGGCTTCCCCCGGCGCAGTTCAGATTCCTGCGGGTGACACGTGGCCCTGGAGCGCGGCCAGGGCAGACAGGAGCGGCTCTGGGGGGAGCAGGTGCCACCACCCCTCCCCAGCTCTCTGCACACCCAGCCAGCCTTCCTAAAACAGAGCCCTTCTGCTTTCAAAAGGGGCTGGAACCAGGGGTCTTTCCAAATCTGTTTTATTGCCGAGCCACCAGAGAGGTCAGGGAGGAAGATGCTCCCACTCCTGAGCTCCTTTGTGGCTCGCTGTGCTGCTGGTGCCGGAGCTGTGGCACCTCCGCCTGTCTCTTCTACTCCAGTAATTCCCACATGGAGAGGGACAATGCAGGGCAGCAGATTCCGGCTGGGTCACAGAGCAGATCTGCACAGGGACAGGCAGCTCACACCAAGTGCAAGCCAATCCTTGGGATTTGGGATCCAGTGTGTGTCAGGATGGGAAAAATCAGGCTGCTCTTCACACAGAGCCAGGACTCCCAGTGCCCTGAGACGCTCCAGCCTTGCTGTCCTAGACTTTGCTGCTTCAAAGCATATCAGACTTTGCAACAGGCCCTAAATCTGTTAGACAAGCAGTAAGAACAGGCAAAACCCAATCCAGGCCTTCACAGACAGCCTGCACCATCCACAGGCTGTGCATTTATCCTGGAAGGCTACAGAAAATCAACAGGGGCCAGCAAGAGATGTGAACAAACAATAAACAAACCCCAAAACCCGAGAGCTGCCACCTCCCCTGCCCCTTTAGCTGCACGCACTCAGTGATCCCCACCCAGTACATTTATTCCTGCCTTTCCCATGCAGTTCCCATTGCTGCTGGCTCAAATGTGTTAAAACACTTTAATTCTGGCTGGAGACCTTGGTGCAGCCTCCCCTCTTGGCCCTGCAGATCAAACAGGGATGGTCTCTGCCCTCAGAGCAGAACCAGCCACATTCAGAAGGGGCAGGGGAGAGGGAGAAAGAGTTCTGGGAGGTTCAGTGCCCCAAAGCATCGTTGGCCTTCGTGCACAGCCCTTCTGCCAAGGCTGGAGGAAGTGAGTCACTGCTGGGGCTGGAGGGGCTTGGAGTTCCAGTCACCCCCTGGAATGGCCTGGAGCAGGGACAGCTCTGCCCAGGGATCAGCCAGCATTCGATTCCTGTTTGTGTCCCAAATGAATCACTCCCAACAGCTGTGGCCGTGCCTGACTGTGCTCCTCATGTGCTTTCTATTAGCTGGGAAAACAAGGCAGGAGCTCCAGCACTGGGGTTTGGTTTGTGGCAGTGGGGGAGAGAGAGGGGAGAATCTGGGAAACCCAGCTGGGCTTTCCCCCTGCACACAGGTGCTGTGGGTGGGAGTGGACACCCCCTGGCTCACTGGGGTTTCCTTGACCCCTCTTCCACACAATTTTCTTCCTCAATCAGCTTTCCAAATGCGACTCCTGGGTGTGTTCTGTAGTCAGACTGACTCCCACATACACACACACAGTCATTCCTCAAAAGCCAAGCCTTTTGCCCGGGTGGAGCAGGAGTATTTTATTTATTTCAAGGATAATTTTATTGAAGGCACAACCCAGAGGAACCTTCCCATTCAAAAGCTGTAGCAACAGGAGTTACCAACAGCACAGCAGAGGCAGAACAGGGAACAAGGGCCCTCAGCAGCAGGAGAAGAGGAAAAAAACCCACATAAAATAGATGGAATGTCCCAGCCCCTGTGTGACTTCAGGGAGCTGTGCCTCAGTTCCACCCTTCCTTCTAAGCTGAGGTCAGGGTGACCTGGGGGGACACGACAGCTCTTAAAGCTCTTTGGTGTGCTCAGAGGAAAGAAGCTCCAGACAAGCAAAGTGTGGCTATTGACTGAGAGAGCACAAAGGGAACAGCCCAGGCTTCACTCCCCGCCTGCCTGGGTCACTCCCTGTTGGGAAAAATGCTGGGGTTGTGCTTTCCACCTCAGCCAAAAATAATCAGCGAGCTGCAGGGGGTAGAGGGCCTGGGCAGGGAGAGAGAATTTCTCTTCTCAGGCTGCCAGAGTGGAGGGGCTGCAGCACATAATGAGAAATGCATTCCTTCCCCACGCCTTCCCTCCTCCTGCAGCCATCTCTGCACAGAAGAATTGTGTGGGTCCGCTCCAAAAGCCACAGGAGTGTGCAGCCCAAGCCAGAGGTTCTCTGCTTCCCTTTGAGACAAGGAGTCTCCAGACTAAAATTGGATGTTTAGCTTTAATCCTGTTGCTGCTCTCTCCAGCACAGCTTGGGGCAGTTGAGAACACGAGTTTAGCTGAGGGGACATGAGTGTGTGCCCACAATGCCTGACAGACCCACCTGTGCTGTGGGTAACCTTGGACATACACAAAAGTTCATTCTCAACGCAGTCCCTGTGCTTTCACTGCTAAACAAACCAAGTTTGTGTCAGAGGACAGCTGAGGTGTGGCCTTAGGCACATTTCTGCTTCCAGCTTCCCTTTTCCAGGAGAAAAGGAGCTGTTCCTGAGGCTGCTGACCCAGCCCATGTCCACCAGAGCTGGATTTGCCTGGACCATTGCAGTTTGGTGTCTCCAGCATCCCAGTGCTGACCCTGGGCTGAGGCTGTTGTTTCAATCACCACCTTCCTCCCTTTGGCCAGATCTTGGCTGCTCTGCAGAGGATGCTCAGGAGAGAAGCACAGCTCAGAATCTCCTTCCACCTTGGAGCTCTCAGCCTCAGCCACTCCTGTGCACATTTTAGTGTCAGGCTGCAGGATGCCAGGCAGAGGAAGCCTTCAAGGAGCTTGGGGCTAATTGCCAGCGCCTCTGAGGCAGCAGCGGTGCCAGGAATCAAACTGCTGTCCCCAGGGAGTGGCGGCAGAGCAGCAAAGCCTTTCCTCAGCGGCAGACGAGCTTTTCCATTTCCTTGGCTTCAATCCTTGCCTCTGTTCCCCCCAGCGTCTGCTGCGGCTCCAGCCGCGAGTTCCAGGGAAGCCCAGCTGCCTCAGCAGGTATGGTCTCATTAATGAGCAATTAGCTCCTAGCCTAATTGGGCAGCAGAATGGCTAATGAGCCCAGCCGTGGTTGTCTGTGCCCTCATTATCCTGTGCTCAGCCAGAGGTAACGCTGAACTTCTGTCCCGTTTCCGTCATGCCACCATCAGAGCCTGGCTCAGAGCTGTGTGTGCTGGTGCTCCCTGCCTTCCAGTGCTCCCTGCCTTTCCCTGCTCCAGAGCTGATGGTTTCTCTTCCCTGTTTCCTCTGGCAGGCCTGGAAAAGCTGCCCTCACCTCTGCACTGCACAGTCAGATCCTTCCTCCCTTGTCTGTCTCCTGCTCTTTCACTTGGGAAGTTTTCTGATCTCTCCTCTCTGTGTTTATGTTTGTGAACACACACACACAAATATTTAACTGTTTGGCTGTGCCCATGTAAATGTTTATATTGTCACCCACATACCAGACTGAGACCCGTGCAAAGGAGCCAGGGCTGGGCTCACCTGAGATGAGTGAAAACATTCCCAGTGCAGCACAGAGCCCTCAGCACCCAGAGAGGAATCCTGGCACCAAACTGGGCAGCGGTGGAAGGAGGGCAAGGTTAACCCAAATCTTTGCAATTCTGAGTCACAAATCTTCAGGAGTCCTGAGTGAATTCCAGTTGCAAATCACAGAAGCCTTTTTTGATATGTTCTGCTTTAGGTTCTGAGTTCAGGAGTCACCAGTGGTTGGATTTTAACAGGACACATGAAAACGGTTCAGTTAACCAGCAGAGCTCTAGAATGCATTTTTCTTTCCAGCATTTGGATTCAGAGACCTCTTGTGAAAAGTGGCACATGACCCTTAATGACAGTCAGGGTTGTTTTTTTTCCTTTTTAAAATTTTTTTAAATTATTATTTTGGTTCTGTTTTTTTGTTTTCTGGGTTAAATCTTATCCAGCTACTGGACTCTGGATAATCCAGGTCAGATTACCAGGATGTGAAATATTTCCTAGCTCTACCTGCTGCAGCAAAGAACCATGTTCCTCCCAGGATTGATTATTCCAACTTCCTGCTGCTCCTGATAAGCAAAGAACCAGTGTTGCCTCCCAGGATTGATTATTCCAACTTCCTGCTGCTCCTGATAAGCCTTTCCAGTGTCTGCTGAAGGTTTTAACCATGGCTTCTCCAGCCTCCAGGGTCCTTTCTTATATTAGATTATCTCAACATATCACACCCCCCTTTTAGTTGCTTCACTGCCTCCCTGTTAAGCACCAAAATGATTTTTTAACCGCTCTTCTGCCCTAGAAGGACTTGCCTGACCTTGTTCTGCCCCAGCAGCAGTTCCCCTCCATGAAAGCAGCCAATGCAGGGATCCATCACCTCCAAATCTCTGGCGTTGTGGGACACCTCCAAGTCTGCACTTTTCACTGGGCATTTTTACTTCAGAGCTGTTCATTTTTGGAACCTACAGACTGAAAATCAAGATGAAACTTACTCCTTTCTCACCTTTTATGCACATGTTTTACCATTGCCTTTCCTGGTAGTCCTGAGACCCTGGGCCAGCCTGGTCCCAGACAGAACAAACCCCTCAGCTCAAACAGAATGAACAGCTCAAGGAAAGGAGCTGGGCTAATGGTGCTGCCAGAGCAGGCACAGCTCCTGGAAGCAGAAACATCCCTTCATGTTTTTACACATCTGGAGAAAAGAAAGAATGGGTCAAAACCCCCATTCTAAGCATTGAGGGGTTTTGTGTTTTTTAGGTCAAAGCCTATCAACATTGTTCATTCTTGCCTAAGCTGCTGGTAACCAGGCTAAAATCCAACACACCTCTCACTTAGGACACAAGGGGCAAACTGTTTTCACCATGGCTCCCCAAAATTATGTTGAGCCCCCTAAGAATCTTTTCCACTGAAGATCTCAGAGCATTTAACGACCCTTAATGCAAACTTCATCCCACTCTCATGTCTGCAAAAGAGGAACTGGAGCACTGAGAAAGGCTGAGCCAGCAGTGGCAGATAAACCTCCTCATAAGACCACACTGTGCATTGAACCATCAACAACCTCCACCAGTGTCTTTAAAGGCTCATTTAATGAGTGGAACGAATGCTGGAACACAGGCCAGTTAGGGAAGCTTCTCACGTCTCTTCCCCACCATGTGCTGAAATCCTCCCTCACTATTGGGAAAAGAGAAGCACAGTCATGTGCATGGGATTGATTTCCCACAAGTCCAGGACTGCCTAATCCCAGGCATTCCAGCAGGGCAGGCAGCAAATGGATTATTGTGTGCATTTTTGACAGCCTTTCCTTTACTGTGGGCTCCCCACAGCGTTCCGTTCTAAAACCCCTTTTGCACAGCTCTGTTTGTACCTCTGGGCTCACCCACCTACTCTTGCTGGTATTTTATTAATTGCACCCTCACCCTGACAGGTGAGCAGCCTCCCCAGTGGTTGCTAATTAGTGTGGGTGTCTCTCCAGGCTGTGTGCACACGGATCCAGGCAGAGCAGGGCTGTGCTCTGCAATCCACAGGAAACATTCCCTGTCCATGGACCACCCAGAGACCTCAGCATTGAACAGAGGGATTTCACCCACAAGCCCAGGTATTAGAAGAATTATTCCTGCATTTCACTGAAGGCACAGGATAACAAACTGGCCAAGCCTATATTGACATGGAAAAAGCAATGCAAAGGAAGACACCTGAGGGGAACTGCTCCTCTTCCCTCCCTGGGGTCTGTTTCCAACACTGACTGCTGGCTCAGGGTTGAACCTTGCTGGTCTCAAAGTCATCTCTCTCCTTTGAAACTGGCAAGATGTTTACCCAGCTGAAATTGCAGACTTTGGGTTTCCTTTTCAGGGAGAATTCATGGTTGGGTCTCTTTTTTGTGTCTTTGTACCAAAGTGGAGGTGAGGTGAAGCTGTGAATGTAGAAGGCGGAGCTAAAAAGTGGTTGGGGGCCTTGCAGGAAAAGTGAAATGAAAGGGCATTTCTGGGAGCAAGAACGATGGAGTGCAGTCCAAGGAAATGTCTCCAGAAAATAAGCAGTAAATCTTGTTCACTGCATATAAGAAATCAATATTGCCATTGGACCAGGGACATCAGGAACGGCAGAAAGGACTTTCAGACTGAAAAAAGTATTTACAGCACAGGAGAGCTCAGACAAGTGAGCAGAGAGCTGCACTTCACCCAGTGAACTCAGCCATCACACAGAATTAACAGCAGCCATTTCTCAGCCATTAAAATAGACAGGAATAGCTTGGCCATCCCTACGTGTCAATACAGGCAAGGCAACTCCAAGGAGGCCATTCTGTGGATGTTTTTATATATAGATACACGAAGAAGGTATTAAAGTAGGCTCATTTGCAGGGCAATAAATAAAATTTAACCAGAAGAAGCTGGTGGCAACTCAGGCAGGGACTCTGGGAGAGCTTTAACACCTGCGTGGGGGAGCAACGTGAAAGCCAAAGGAGGCTCTCAGCAATTCCACGTCCATTTGTGGAGTGTTCAGGTAGTTTGATTTGGGCTCCTTCTGACTGATTTCATCTTGGCCAAGATTCATTCAGTCACCACAGACTTTACCAACACACACAGCGGCTCCTGACATGGCCAGGAAACCTCACTGAGCTGCCACCCAAACCTGCCCTCACTGCTGGGCACAGAGGAGGGGGTGGTTTGGATGATCTTTGCTGTGCCAGGATCCAGGCTGTGATTTGGAGTGATCTTTGCTGTGCCAGGATCCAGGCTGTCACTAGGACTCGAACATCTCAGCAGGGGGTTCATGGTGGCTGTGACCAAGTCACATCCCCACAGTGTCACAGCCATGACACGTTTGGGGCAGTGCAGCTCCTCTTGGAGCAGCTCTGGAGAAGCACAAAGCCCTCACTCCTCTCTCTGAAGTCTCCCATTCTGTAAAAGCCGAAAATGCAGCAGAGCCCAGCCCTGGCTGTCAGGGCCATTGACCACCTCAGCACACCTGCCTAATAAATGACACCCCCAGGACAGGCACTGACAGCCAGTCTGGCACCCCCAAAGGCTCACTCTCAGAGATGGCACAGCCCAACCAAGAAATCCAAGAAACCCAGAAGAAATCTCCTTGTGCCAGCTCCCAGCTGCTGGGCGGTGTGAGAGAGGAGGGCTGCTGATAGCCGGGGTGGTTATATTAAATATTATTGCGTGGCTTGTGTATTTTTCAAGTTCAAAAGTGGAGGCCACCTAAAAGAAACAAACGCAGCGCAGCTGTCGTGTGTTTATATCCCCTGTCCATGGAAGGCGTCCCAGGCTCCGCTCGGAGGGAGCGACACGGCGGCGACACGAGGCAGCGGTGTCACACACGGCGGCAGCGGTGTCACACACGGCGGCAGCGGTGTCACACACGGCCAGCAGCCCGGACAAGAATTCCCAGCCCGAATTACCCCGGGATACAAAAGTGCACACACGCACAGAGCAGCTCTTTCAAAGGTCCGGCTCTCCTAGCCCCTAAGGTGGAACTAGCAAAGAAAAACAGAACTGTGACCACCCTGCACAGCCAGGTAAAGCCAAAAGGTGCCCACCCAGGAGGGGGAGAGAGGAGGAAGGACCTGGAAAGTTTTGGCACGGAAATTTGTATTTGCAAACCAAAAGAAGCCCAAGGACAGCCGCAGTCCTGCAGCGCGGTGTGGGAGCAGCTGCCCCGATCCCACCGGGCTCCCCCCCGCTATCAGGGATCCCAAATTCCTTGTTTGTGGAGGTCTCTGCTTTCCCAAACTCCCTGTTTGTGGAGGTTTTGCTTTCCGTGAGCTCCCCGAACAGGACGCGGATGCTCCAGGGCTGAGTTCCTGTTTCCCGAGAATCTGCTGCCATCCCGTGGCAAATCCTGCGATGGCACCTGCGGCCTCCCGGAGCTCAGGGACAGCCCCGGCCATCCCCCGCGGCTGGCAGGGAGCCGGGCCGGGCCCACGTCAGTGCCGTGGTCAGTGCCGTGGTCAGTGCCGTGGTCACCGCCCAGGTCAGTGCCGTGGTCAGTGCCATGGTCAGTGCCGTGGTCACCGCCCAGGTCAGTGCCATGGTCAGTGCCGTGGTCAGTGCCGTGGTCACCGCCCAGGTCAGTGCCATGGTCAGTGCCATGGTCAGTGCCATGGTCAGTGCCGTGGTCAGTGCCGTGGTCAGTGCCATGGTCAGTGCCGTGGTCAGTGCCGTGGTCAGTGCCATGGTCAGTGCCATGGTCAGTGCCGTGGTCAGTGCCGTGGTCAGTGCCGTGGTCACCGCCCAGGTCAGTGCCCCACTCTCCAATCTCACCGAGACAGCTCTCGGAACAGTTTTTTAGCTCAAGCCTGCTCACACCCCTGGAGACGATGTCCACTGTCTTTCCCCCCCCACCCCTCGCCCCCAGGGTGGACAGGGACGCTCCATGCCCAGGGCCGGCACTCAGGAGCCAGAGGCTTCCTAAAGGCAGCCTTGCCAAGCCCCTGCAGCCCAGCTGGGCACAGGAATGCTCGCCAGGGCCACCGGCCAACAGCTCATATTTACTTATTTGCACTCTTGTAAATAAAATTCAGCCAGACGAGCCCTGGGGGCCCAGGCAGACACGGAGAGTCTGTTCTGCAGTGCCCAGAGCTGGGGCTGGCACGGGCAGAAACCCACGGGCAGTTTGCAGGAGCACTGCATTGGCAGGGTGTGAGACTGCTGATTAAAAAGGAGAATCCCATTCCAGGGCTCTGAGGACAGAGCCCAGATGCCTGTTTAACATTCCTCAGGCAAGAAAAGATGTGTCTGTGAGAGAGAGACCTGATCCATTACAGAGGCTTGGACACAACAAGCAATGATGGGAGAAGGACGAGCCCAGATCTTCGCCTCCCAAATGTCACAGCCCGGGCTCAGCTCCTGCTCTGGGGTGTCCCAGAGATCAGGGCTGTGACCGTGCACAAACGAGCTCCTGTCTCACACAGATCCCACCTCCAGGGGCGATGCTGTGACTGTTGCTCTTTACTCCAGGTAAATCCAGCTGAACCCAACAGCAACCAGTAATGGGTCACTCCAGAGCAGGGGCTGGCACAGGTCAGGAGCAGTGGAGAGCTGCACTGGAGAGGCTCCAGCACCCTCCCACTGCCTCCTCCGAGGCTGCACAGCACCAGGGGCCAGGTGCACAGCACAGAACTACAGCACAAGACAGAAGGTGTAAATAACCCCAGAGGGTCCAAATCACCCTGAAATTACAGCCCTGCAGTTACAAACCTTGGAGCCATTGGGATTCAAGGCTCTCAAAACCCTTTACTAAGTTCTCTTTCGCCTCGATTACACAAACAGTGGAAATCCATCTGTTCAAAGCTCTTTTGAAAGAACAAAACTGTGATTCAGAGCCGGTAAGAAGCTTTAGCTCTGTTCTGTGCACAGGGAAGCCAAGGTACAGCACCAGCAGCCCTGGGAGTGGTGGCAGAACCCAACTGCACCTGGACAAATTGGCAGAGGCATCGCCCAGCCCTGGGGGCAGATTTATCCCTCAAGGGGCTATTAAGTAATTTGTCACGAATGCCGAAATGCTACTGGAGAGAAAAGCCGGGAGTTTCAGGCAGGGTTACACAACCGAGCTCCGTGGGCAGAGCAGTTTAAATCAACACCTGCCTGTGCCCATCAGCCTCCGGCTGCCAGAGCACACTCAGGTAACCCCAAACTGAAGCCCGAGTCAAAAGGAAATTAAAGACAGGCATCTAAAGCCCCGCTCCTGGATGGTGCTGGCAGGAGATGCACGTACAGAGTTCACACTTCAATGTGGAATATGAAATATGTATAAAAATGTGGTATTTTGCTGTTTGGTGTGGCCTCTCTTAGTTGCTTTCCTTTTCCAGCAGACAGGAGGGGTGGGGTTAGAGAATGTCGAGCTGACTTTTTCCAAGCAGAGGTTCCTGCACTCGAGTGACTCAGGAAATCTCTCTGTGGCAGGGGTTTTGTGTTGAACTCCTTTACTCCATCCCAACCCAACCCGAGACTGTCCCCGGCTCAGGGAGGAGCACGGGGAGTTCTGTCCTATTTCCTTGTGTCCGCTATTGAGGCACCTTCGTTCTTCCCACCCTCAGGACCCCAAATTGTGACTCCTCTCAACCAGACCTACCCGATTTCTTCTCCTTCTCCTTCTCCTTCACGCTCCCTATTTCTCTCTCCATCTGCCACACCTGCCTGAAAAACAAACGTGGTCCTATCAGCCCGGAACAATACGTTTCAAATAAGCATATAAAAGACCTTTTATTGACATGAATAAATTGATTGAGACCATTACTTTGTAGCTGCTTCCCACAGAAAAAGCCTCTCAAAGGCAGCCCGAGGCAGGGCAGCAACATTTACATTTAGATGAAGGCATTTCTGTCACAACACCTCCCAACAGTTTCTGGCCCCGGGTGCTGTCTCCAGAAGAAATCAGTGAAGCCAAGGAGCTTTGCTTTAAATAACATCGAAAGAAAATGGAGAATTTGTTTCTACAATCCAGTGAATGTTGTAGTCTGGAAAGACACAGTCTGCAGCGAAGGAATGTGGAAGCACAGTGGTGACATCACAGCGTGTGTGTGTCTTTATATTTTTACTTTCTTTTTACTTCACTCCTGTGCTGCTGAGTGTCCTCCTGCACTTCTTCGAACGCTGCTGCTGATGTCCATTTAATTTGCCGCTCCATAAAGAGCATTAAGCTGTGCAGGAATGAACTAGGGGGAAGGATGGAAGTGACAGCTGGATGACACCAAAACAACCCAACTCAGAGGAAGGAAAAACCCACCAAGGGGATTCTGAAAGCTCCAATTCAGCCACGTTGCCAGGGCAAGAACAACAGATTCCTTATGACTGCCCAGACTTTATAATCAGGGTTCATTCCAAGCTGCAAGGCCAGGGAAATCTCCATCCTCCAGATTTGACGAATAGTCTGTTCCAGCAGAACCAGCACCCCAGGCAAAGTGAAATACAACTCCACTGGCACCACACCGAGCTGTTTGCCAGGGCCAGCCCATCAATTTATCCATAATTTCTCTCCAAACACAAATTCCCTCATGCAGGGAACTCAGCCTGGGAGCCACGGGAGGGTTCACAAGCAGCACCTCTGCAGAGAACGTTCCTTCCTGCTGACATTGCCACAGGTAAGGACACCGGACAAATATTTAAAGAGCCAACAAATGGTGAAATGGAATTGCAGCAGGATTCAGAGACTGGAAAGACACAACAAAGGCAAGCAGAGGAACAGAACAGGCAACAGGACTGATCGCTTCAATCCTTCCACGTCTTTGACAGCTGCACTCCTGAGCTCCCCAAGGGTGCTCTGGTGCTTGGGAAAGCACTCTACTGCATTAATATCAATAAACAGCAGTTATTTGTGCTTACCGTGAAGCTGGGCTTGATTTAATGTCCTAAAATTTACATACTCTGCCTTTAAAAACCTGAGATGTGTAAAACAACAATGAAATCCTGTCCTGGATGTGACTCCTACCTGCCAGGTGTCCTCCACTCATTAAATGCTATTTTTTATGGTGCCTGTTCCCCACCCTTTCCCATGACTCATCTGACCAGAAAATGGATATGATCAATATTTACTGTGCAGACTCATTTCTCTCATTTGTGAGGCCCAAGGAAGACATGCTCACATTGTGTCAGAAACCTGCACTGCACCAACATTCAGGTGCCACAGGTGACCATTCTAGAATTCAGGTTTGTAAAAACATCTGAGAGTTCATGCAGGTATTTTTTTTTGCCAGATTCTTTCACTGGATATTTCTCTAGGGAGGAAAGGGGAAAGAGCAGCTGAATTTGCAGGGGCCAAGTTACCACTTCTACAGAGATCAGCAAAGAACAAAAAAATAACCTGGCTAACATGGGATCTGTGCTTTTCATTATGCTGCTTTTATCTTTTGCTCCAGTTTGGTTTTGCAAAGTCAACACCACGAGAAAAATCAGATTTGATTAAAGAGGGACACGAGGAGCAGATTGCAAAGGGTGACTTGGACACGCAGGGCCCCCAAAGGCTTTTCCCACCTTCAGATGCTGCTCCTGATCCCTGAGGGAGAGAAACCACCCTCAGAATGGACCCTACACAAACCCAGCGGGAATCTCAGCCGTCCCTGTCCCACAGGAGCACAAGGGATGGGAAACACGCAGGGTTTTTGTGAGATCCCACCGTCAGGATGGACCCAGCACAAACCCAGCAGACCTGTGTCAGTTCCCCTATGCCACAGGAGCACAAGGGACAGGAAATACCCAGGATTTTGTGCAGGAGCAGCTGCTTGGGACAGAGGGATGAGTACCTGTGCAGCCACACGGAGAGAGGACAGAGAGCCCCTGGGTGAGGGTCTGGGCTGGCCCGGGGACACAGGGACACCACCAGGGGAGGTGGGATGGAGGAGCACTGAGGGACAGGGAGCCCCAAGGTCCTCCTTGGCTGTCCCCAGATCCCTCCATTGCCCTCCTGTCACCTCTTCCAGGCACAGCAGGGACAAAACCTCACCTGAGGACTTCACTCGGCTCTTCCAGAACCTTCTGGACCCCTCAGGTTCTGGCCCTGCCCCCTCAGGGCCTCAGAGCACCCCCAGCTCCCCCAGCGCAGTTTGGGGTTTCAGAAGTGCCAAAATCTCCAAACAAACACCACCTGAATGGCCTCTCCTCATTACCAGGTGCTGAAACCCTTCACACCCCCTGCCCTTCCCTCCTCTCCTCCTGAACCAGCGCTGGAATCCGCTGAAGAACCTGGATTTTGGCTTTCCCGCCTTTCCCGTCCCCAGGCCCTGGAGCCCCTCACACCCCCTGCCCTTCCCTCCTCTCCTCCTTAATCCTTGAACCAATCCAGGTGGGAAAAGCAGGACAGGGCAGCCTGAGCCCGCTCAAGTTCTACATTGAGCACAAGGAATTAAGGAAGAAATGTCAAAATAAACACAAGATCAGAAAAAGCACTTTCAGCAGCTATTTCCTGTAGACAAGAGCTGCCCTTCCCCTCATAAAAACGTGATGCTGGTGTTTGGGAACAGTGTATTAAAAACAGAATTATCTCAAAGAGGGGAAAAATAAAGCCAAGAACAGACAGGTTTGAAGCAGACAAGGTGGCTGTGCCAGAATCCCACATTATCCCAAGTGAAAACAGCTCCTCTCCCACTAACAACAATCAAGAGACACATCTCACTTGCAGGCAAAACCTGGCTGCTGTAGTGTAGCTTGGTTTTTATTTATGTCCACAAATATTTCAAAAAAATTACAAAATACTCAAATGGAGAGAACACAGAAGTCACGATTTCTGGGTTTCTACTCTGTTTACACTGTGTTATCCCATGGCAAACTACTCATATATACATTAAGCTTCAAGATATATATAAATGTAGCAGTCAGAATGTACACTCTGCTTTAATGGTGCAGTGAAACAAGCTCAACCATGACGACATAGAACAAGAGAGACGTTTCAAAAACACTAAAGCAAAATTTAAAAATAAACTTTCGGAACAGAGGAAAAAATAAGAGAGATTTCTTGAAAGAAAATCAGAAGGTCTGGGTTGGTTTTTTTAACACCGAGATGGCTTCAGAAGCCACTGCAGGTAAAGTTGTAGTTAATCACTCGGCTAAAATGGAAAAATTTCAGTGCTTATTTTCTGAATGAAGTGACCAAAAAAGCTCTCAAAAATTACCAGAATGCTCTTCTGGGAAAAAAAAACAACAACCTATCCATGAACAGCTTTAGAAGAGACTGCAACTTCAGCTGAAAAACAAGGAATAGAAAGGACCACTGGAGGGAATGAGCTTTTCCTTTTTCTGAACTATGGCTAAAAAGCAGCAAGAGAAGTGTCAGAAGAAATGGCTGAACTCCCCCAAACTTCCCAATTCCACATGGTAAAAAAAAAAAAGGAGGGGAGAGATTGAACTGAAATGTGCCTGATGAGACCTTTACAGCAAACAGAGGCACTCTCTGCTGAGCAGGCCCATCCTCCTGGCTGCTCAGCCGTGAGCAAAAATAATCCCTGTTCCCAAAAGGAAACCTTTTCACCCCATCACTGCCATGAACAAGGACTTCACCCCCTTGATTCTGGACTGACCTCATGGTTCCCCACTGAGAAACCCAATCTGCCCCTCCCAACACCTTCCCACGGAGTTAAACACAGCAGGACTGATCAAACACCACAGCAGGGCTTGAGCACTGAGAAATCTGCACTGGAGTGCAGCAAAAATGGAGAATCAGCTGAAAAATTCCCCCAAAAAGGAAGATCAGCTGAAAAAGCCCCCACTCTCCCCTCTCCTCTTGCTCAGTGGGCCTGAACACACATTTTTACATGGTGAATTGTCTGCCAGCAGCTCTGGGCTGGGCAAAGGAGGTGGACGAGCACTGTGCCTGTAGCTGATTAACTACAACTTTATCAGGGTGGCTCAGAACAGTCCTAGGACACAACCATCACACTGAACAGGCTACAACAGCAGAGAGAGCACTCGTGAGTGGAGAGAGAGAATGAATGGGGGGAGTTGTGCACCAGCAGATAAAAATGACCAGCAGGTTCAGATGTCCATTGGTCGCGTCACCCTTTGCTCCAGCAAAGAAAAACTCTGGGGGAAAGAATTAAAAAATCTGCCTGGTGAGCAGACCTGCCTCCATTAATGCTCACTGTGTGTTCCTCTCCTCTTCCACTGTGGTGGGAAGCAGCCAGCAGGAGTTAACCTGCAGGATTGTGGGGTTGGGAGCAGTAAATGTTCATTTATGGATCCCGTTCATCCCAAAGCAGACAGCTCCTGAGGGACACAGCACTGCTGGCAGTTAAAAGTTTTTGCTTCTAAAAACCCAAACTCAAAGAGAAAACCAGACTGGTTTTAGCAACAGAACTTTAAGAACACCAAGTTGCCAAGTCCACTTTTCCTTAAGAACTTACCAAACAGGAGGCCAGAAAAAGCACAGCCTCCCAAAGTATGCAGGTGCATACAAAATTCTGGCTGCACTAGTCTGAGCCATGGAACACCTTTAAAAAAGAGATTTTTAGAACAAATTATTCCTCTGAACTTTCTGCCCGAAGTACAAACCCAGTGTAGCTGGATTAAGCTTCTAAAGTTGACAGGAAAGAAGTGTTTTATGGCCACACTGAAAAGGAGCCATTGGAGGAGGCATCAGAAGGGCCAGTGGGGTCCAAGGGACATCTGAGCTGCTGAGAAACCCAACTCAACAAAATCAGCTGCAGAACAGAGAGATGGAACACCAACAAAAACCCCCAAACAACCAAACCAACCGAAAAACCAAGAACAGAAACAGTCATTTGCAACATTATCCCTGCAAATCCCTTTAATGCTTATTGTTGATATCAAACCAAATGTCAAGCTTTTACCCATTTGAAATTATTGATACCCATCATTCCCTTTAATTAAAGGGATAATTATATATATATATTTTATTAAAAAATCAACTCTGTATTCTGTCAATACCAGGTAGGAATTCACAATTTGTGATGTTACTGAAAATCAAGATAAACGTTTCTGGAGTTTGTTTTGTTTTGTTTCTCCCCTCTACCCAAAAAAAGTTATTTACAGACTTAAAAAGCCATGCTGCAGAACTGAGCTCTCTTTAAAATTATGAAGATTTCCTACAATGTATTAAAATAAAAGTAGATTTTTTTATTATTATAGCACTTGGATTCAGAGCTTGTAATGTCACCTACTTGCAATCCTTGTTTTTTTTTTTTAAATTGCCTATAGATGCATTGAGTGTCCCTTCACGCACAGTGACTCGTGTTGTGAACCTGATTCTAGCACCTACTGAAAACAAACTAGTAAGAAAAGAAAAGAAAAAAAAAACCAAGATTGCAGGAAGTTCTCTGAATATTCCACACAGTCCTGTATTTCCAATAGGCTTCTGAATACGTTTTCATGCAGGGAGACCCACACCAGTCTTGAGAAATCTTCTCTACAAATGAACACTATGCTGATGTCTCTACTTGTTGGGTGGTTGCTTCTGCTTTAAATATATAAAGAAATCTTTATAAGATATTCTTTTCCTTTTGTAGCTCTTCTTGTATGTAAAAATGTTCCACTCCTTCCCAAGGACTGGGGTTTCCATAGCCAGCGTTACAAATAAATAATTTATTACAACTGTTTGTCGCCTTCTTTTTTCAGTCGGCTGCAAGAGAAGGAAAACTCAATTTAACACAACAAAGGAGGTGTCAGACACTTTGGGGACAGCTCTGCCCTCCTGCTCACTCCTGCAGGGAGGGGAGGCTGCAGGTTGTGAGCTCTGAGCACCACCCTGGGCACTGCCCTGGCACTGTCCCAGCACAGGGTGCGCCACATGTGGGTAGAGTCATTAGTGCCAGCTCTGTACATGGGACAGGTGACAGTTGCCAGACGGGAACCACGCTGGTGTCACACAGGAACCCCTCCAGTGTCACTGGAGCATTCCTGGGAGAAACTGCCCCGTGGTTCCTCCAGGCCTGCTCAGCTGGCACTGCTGGACCCCTGAAATTCACACACTTCAACTTCCTACTGCCCTCAGCCATCCTCAGGATTCACTGAATCCCTCCCCTGTTCTCCTCCACAAAGCTCTGCCCACCCTCCACTCTTCTCAAGGAAGAGAAAGAGATCTGGAAGCAGCAATTTCAGCCAAATATCCCAATAAAAACCCCAATTCGAGGGGATTCTGCTATAGGACACTCAACTACTCTCATCTTGTGCCAGAAATTTGGACCTCACTTCCCATTAACCCAAATCAGGTCTCACACAGCTTCACCTCTAACTGCTTCAGGGCTCAGCAAGAAAGATAAAAATTCAGAGGGGAAAAAGAAGGAATGTGGAGAAATAGGATGGAATTCCCAGGTGCCCAAAAGCCCTCACTGCATCTCACCTGTAATAATCTTCCTGACTGGGTAGGTGCCCGCCGTGCATGTGAGGGTGCCCGTGCAACCACTGCTGCTCCATTGCCAGTCTTTGCAGCTCTGCGGACTGGGCGTGCATGGCCTGCAGCTGGTGGGCTGCTGACATGGGAGGTGGAATGGCACCAGGCAGATCCCGAGGGTAGGGAGTACCTGGGGGACAGGGAACAACACTTTCACACTCTTGTTTGTCCCAACAAGCCACCACAACCACCCCAAGGCACACCTCAACTCCCCCCAGTGAGAAATGCTAAACCCCGCAGGAAAAGGTGACATTTCACATCAAAGCCAACCCTGGCAAAGTACCATAAAATGCTCTCACCAAAGACTGGATGTCGGAGCATTTCATGCTCGTGAGGTGGCTGCCCTAGCAATGGGTTGGGGATGGTCCCAGGTGGGTAGGGAAAACGTGCCAGGTGGGGTCCAGCTGCTAAAGGATCCACCAGTGGATGAACAGGTCCTGCTGAGCCTGGGAGAGAAGGAGAGAAAGTATCTATGAGCTGCCTGGGAGTGCAGAGGAATGGCCAGGGGAAGAACACAAAGCCAGAACAATTCCCTCAGCTGCTGCACAGCAGAAATGTGAGATCATTTTAGCCTCTCTCCATCCCCATTCTAAGGGGACATAAGGGTTACAACAGCCTTGAGCACCAGTGGAGCCACTGGGATGAAGAATCACCCAAGAGCCCCTCACTGTGTTTGAACTTGGCACAGCACAAAGCCAAATTTCTTCTCAAACACAGAGACTTGGCAGTGAACTGACTTGGCTCTTGACTCTGCACCAGCCTCTCTTTGGTCGGGGAGTGACCATGTACAAGCCGTGGTTTTGTCCAGAACAAGTCCCTGGGGAGCATCCAGACTTACCTGCACAGAGGTGCTCAGTGACTGACTCACCTGGCAACAGAATCCTTGTACAGATGGCCTCTCTCCTCTGCTGTCAGGGGTTTACAAACCTGCTTGCACCTGAGCCCATCTGTGCTTTCTGCAACCGAGCCTCAGCAGCTCCAGGAATGCTGACATCCAGCACTGCCATCTCCTACCTGCAGCCCCCCAGCCCTCAAGAATCCCACAGCACCCTGCTGCTTTCCTTGCTGCACAATTTGGCTTCTGCAACAGCACTCGCATTCCCTCCAACTCCCAAAGTGGGCACCTCACCACATTTAATGCACACTGCTCCAGGGCAAAGGATGCTACATGTGCTTCCACAAACACTGCATTAGTAGCCAGACACCAGAACCTGCATTTTAAATACTCTGACATTTCCGTCCACCCTCACTTTGCAGCACCTGGTGCCTGGCATGCCATGTTCTCTCCAGTCTGTCACCAGAAAATCTGAACATTTCTGCCAAGTGCCTCATCTTCAGGACTCCAGACCTCTAGAGCAGCAACCACTTATCTTGCTTTAGAAATGGGCAATGCACAGATTCATTTCTGAGACTATGAATTATTATCACTGTAAGGTGCTGCTCTAGGACAGCATTTCTTAAAAAAACCAACCAACAACGAACCAGCAAACCTTTCACAGTGAGAGTCTGAATGAAGATCACTGTGGTATTACCACCCTGCACCACTCCCACAGAAAGTACCTGCATTTCAGTTACCACAACCTTAAACAGAACCACAACATGGACAGGAAAACAGGGATTTTGCTATTTGAGTTCCAGGCTCAGAGTGGGCCTGTTCGGGCAGACCAAGCAGGGAGTGGAAGTGCCCAGCTCACGGGGCTCACCTTGGTGTAAGGGGTCCTGCTGGTGTAGGTGTAGATGCGAGTGTATGTGTGAGTGTTGGTGGTGGTGGGGGGTGACGTTGAACATCTGCAGCCGCGCCAGGGGGTCGTTGGTGAGCGAGGCCATGCGCTCGGCGTGGATGCGCTCGGCCGCCAGCCTGTCCGGGTAGCTCATCTCCGGCCGCAGCTGCGGCCCTGCCAGTGCCAGTCTCTCCCTCTCCAGGGGGTTCAGCCCCGGGTGGAAGGAGGCGAAGGGGTGAGGCCCCGCCGTGGGTGGGATAGTCAGTGCCCCGTGCCTGGCGAAATGCTCCATGGGGTTGGTGGCCGGGTGTAGCGCGTCCAGCTCCGGGGGCTTCACCTCGAAGCCGGGCTTCATCCTCTCGCGCAGCTCCCGCTCGCGGATCTCGCGCTCGCGGATCTCGCGCTCGCGCAGCTCCCGCTCCCGGATGGTGGGATCCACGTTGTAGAGGCCGGGCATGTGGTAGGCCAGCAGCGGGTCCGTGGGGTTGAGGGGCACGAAGAAGGGGTGGTTGCGGTTGGTCGGGGACATGACGTGGGGCCGCGCGTACTCGCTCAGCGTCCGTAGCGCCGGCGTGTCCGGCCCGATGTACGGCGGCACGGCCGCAATGGTGGTCGGGGGGGGCTCGAAGGAAGGCCTCATGTGGGCCGGCCCGCTGAGCTGGGACTCGCCGAGACGGCCCTCGTGGGAGGAGCTGGACACCTTCTGCTGCACACAATGGGGGAGAACCTCAGGTCAACACATTTGGCTTAGAGCACCTCACACACACACACAGAGCCCTCCCCTCGGTCCCCAGCCCCTTTTCCAGGACACAGCACTCGTGCGCCTGCACAGCAGTGCAAGGGACACAAGGGCATTCACTGTATCTGCACAGTGCTCTCCTACTGCAAGTTAAATGTCAATACCTGGCCTGGCTCTCCTCAGAACCAGACATGGGGCAGAGACTCTCCTTTAAGGAGAAGACAGTCCCAGGCAGGTTGGGAGGTGCTCAGAGCAGACTGGATTTCAGTCCATACACACAGCTCCACGCTCAGGGACCCCTGACTGCACAGGATTAAAGTGCTCCTGGGGATCTGCATCCTTCAGCCACCATCCAGGTCAGATCCAGCCATCAATTCCCTCACCCAGCTCTGAGCCAGAACTGGACTTACCGCAGCTCTTTCTGCTTCTCTCTCGCGCTCACGCTCCCTCTCTCTTTCCTTCTCTTTTTCTTTTTCTCTTTCCCTCTCTTCCCTGGCTTTCTGCTCCGCTTCCCTTTTGGCCTTTTCAATGGCCTCTTCTCTCTTCTTGGCCAGTTTGGATCCTGCCAGAGGCATGAAGTACAGGTCTGCCCTGGAGCAGGAATTGTAGCCACGGTCCAGGTGCTTATAGAACCTGCAAGGAACACAAGAGAAAGAGCTCAGCCCTGGGAAAGATGCAGGAGTCAGGGATTTGAGAGCTGTATGTCCAAACTAAAAAATACCACTCTGCACTTAGACCAAACACTACCAGCTCCACGGAAAGCCAGGAGAACATTAATTGCACCATACTGATCCACAGACAGTGGAGTATAAACCAGGAAAAGCAGAGCACTGGTGAAATCTCTTACCTGGCTGACTGACTGGCGTGACTGGGGATATCCACCACCGTGGGCTCTGGGGATGGGCTCCGGGGCGGAGGGGGAGGGCTCTCTGGCTCCTCAGCTTCATCGGGGACCTCCTCCTTGATCTGGATGGGTGGCAGCGTGCAGGCTGTCACCACGGGCACTGTCCCACTAGAGGCTGCTGATGTGGAGATGGGAGTCTGGAGAGGGATGCCAGGCACGGTGGGCGGCGTGGACGTGGAGGGAGGCGTGATGGAAGGGGGGCCCCCGGGCACAAAGGGGTGCTGAGAGAAGGGGGGCTGGGAGGAAACCTGATGGAGTCCAGAGGGGGGGTGACTGGCAGGAGGGGGAAGGCTCTGGCTCTGGGTCAGAACGGGAGGCTGGGCTTGTGAGGACTGCAGTGGTTGGCTCTGAGGCATCAGCTGCAGGGGAGGAGGGTGTGCAGATGGAGGGTGGTGAGTGGAGAGCGAGCTCAGAGGCTTCAGAGCGGGCGGCGGAGGGAGGTTGGAGTTCATGGAGAACGGAGACGGCCCCGAGAGATGGGGAGGGTGTTTGTGGGCCGGGGCAGTGGGGAGCTGCGGGATGGGGGTGGTGGGGGGAGGTTTGATGTGGGGCATGGCCATGGGGGCGGGGGGCAGCGGCTGCTCCCGCGGAGGCTGCACCTGCTGCAGCGAGGTCGTGGTGGGCAGCACGGGCTGCGTCACCTGCAGGGCTGAGTGCGAGTGGGACGGGGCTTGTGTCTGGAGGGGCACCTGAGACTGAGCCGACGGAGCGGGCAGGGAGAAGGGCTGGGCAGGCCCGCTGTGGGGCAGCAGGGGCTGGGCCTGCAGGCCGTGAGGGGCGGGCTGGGCCTGGCCGTGCAGCGGGGGCTGCGCGTGGGGCTGCGCCGGGGCCGCCGGGGGCTGGCTCGGGGCCACGCTCAGGGGCTGCAGGGGAGGGTGGGGTGAGGGCAGCCTCGGCGGGTGCAGCGCGGGGGCCTGCTGGATGTGCGAGTGAGGAGCGGGAGGGGCGGGGGGCTGCGGCTGCCCCGAGGGCTGGGACGCCGGCGGTGACACCTGCGCGGGGGCCGGGGCGGCGCTGGACGCGGGCGGCAGCGCTGGCAGCGGGGCCGGCACCGGCGGGGTGGCAGCGGCAGCCTGGGCAGCGCCGCTCGGGGCCGGCAGCACTTGGGGCTGTGCCTGCAGCACTTGCTGCTGAGCTGAGGAATCCGAGTCGCTCTCATTGTCCTGCGGGCTGGGGATGCTGGGGGACGTGCTGCGGTTGTCCTGGTCGATGTCCTTGGGGTCGCTGCTCCCCTCGTCGTTGACGCTGCGGCTGTCGGAGCTCTCGCCTTCGCCCTCCCCCTCCGAGGGGGAGTTGGGCCTGCTGATCTCCTGTGGGGAGAGGCAGCAGTGACCACTCTGCCTGGGGAAAGCACACCAGGGCATCCCCAACGTGCCACAGGGTGGGCTCTGTCACACGTTCTGTGTGGTATCACCCTTTGAACCTCACAGCAAACCAGCACAGAAACACAGATATCCAAGGGAGAGGCACACACAGCAGAGCCAGGATCCTTCCACAGTGCCCAGGGGCTGCAGGAACAAACTGAAATACAGGGGGTCCTGCTGAACACAGCAAAACACTTCTTCACTATGAGGGTGACCAGCAATGGAGAAGATTTGTCCTGTGACAACCCCAGTGGTGATATTCTAACTTGTCACAGAAGACAAAAACCCAAGCTTAAACTAAAAAAAAAAAAATGGAGGAAAGGAGTGGAAAATAATCCAAGTGTACTCCTATATGGTTGATACTAATATTAAAACGAAGAAAAAACCCAGCTTCTGGATTTACCCTGTATCATTCCACTGTTTTCAGCAGAAGGAACATATTATAACATTGGTTGCTTTCCAGCCACAGATTAGGTTACAATTTGCTGTGGCTTAAACTGATTTAATGTTTTAGGTTTGTTACTGAATTTGCACCCCTTCCCCACCTCAAGCCATTCTCCTAAGAGGAAATCCTCCTCTGTGGGACTCACTTGAGTTTTGGATTTTTTGGCGTTGGACCTGTCAGGTTCTTCTGTGTCGGACGCTGCCTTTTCCCGCTGTCTCTTGGAGTTCTTGAGAGGAGAGGACACCTCTTCTTTTATTTTCTGCCACAAAGGAAGCACAACACAACTGTTGCTAGTGGTGTAAACCCAAAAGTAAACCAAGTGTAGGCCAGTGTCACTGTATTTAACACAAATTAAGGAGCAGCAGAACTCAGGAGCTGAGACAGTATTTAAGAGCAATCCAATACACATCAAACTAGCAGGAAAAAGGAGAAGTGAATGATGCATTCCCCATCTCAAGGGATATTTTAAACAGAGCTGGACAGGACCAAGTCCAGCAGGATCTCACTGCAGATCAAGTGGCCCAGGTTACCCTTCTAACAGGGACCAACTCCAGTTATGAACATTCTGGCAAGATGGAGCCAGAATTTTTGAAGGAGACAGGATAAGCCTCTTCCTGCTACATGAAAGTCTTGCTCTACTCTTGGTATTTTGAGAGGAATATTTTTAGATATAAATATAGGGCTAACAGTGAATAGCTATTCTGAGATTACTACCTTCTCCCACGGCCTGGAACTGCTCTGTGCATCACATAATTACCTAACTTCAAATTCTGCCAAGTTTTCAGTTTTATAATACGAAAACTTGCTCCATACTCCAGTTTTGACCTTTTTTTGGTAATATTTATTTTTAACTTGCTACATTTCAATTCACACTGCTTAATAGTAAGCCTTTCTGCTTCATGTGGCTTTGTTTCTCTAGAACTCTCTTGGAAAGGCACTTAATTCATTTGAACAGACTCAACTGTCAGCTTGCTCTCAACAATCAAGCAAATACACCTCCAGAAAAACAGCAGCACAAGTAGACTCAATTACTAAATGCTCATATTCCTTTGTAAACAAAGATTAAATACTACTTACAAAAAATCCCCAAAACTGTCTACTTGTCTCAAACACAGCATTTCTGATCTGCATTACTCCCCTGAGCTTAATGCCTGCATTTGCATCCGAAATGGAGGGATTACTTTATGGTGAGAGCAGCAGGGTTATGTGGGGCTACTGGAGTGCTTTGATCACTCGCAGCCCTCCCTGGCCAGGCACAAGGAGCTCTCAGCTGCACCGCTCCCCTGCTGGCTCATCCACGCTCACAGAGATTCCCAGGTCACTGAGATTCCCCGGCCTGCTGTGCTCTGCACCTCCTGTACCTGCCCGAGAGGCCTCAGGTGTGCAGCCCTGAGAGCAGAGCCCAGAGGGAAGGGGGTACCTTGGTGGATTTCTTCACGGACTCGGCCTTGCTGTCATTGCTGGAGGTGCTGGCGGCGCTGGGCGAGTTGCGGCCGCTGGAGCGAACGTCCTCGGCGATGGGGGAGGCGCGGCCATCGGGGCTGGCTGCCTGCTTCTTCCTGCCACTGCGTAGGGTCGACATCTGGGGGGAAAACACAGCCAGGTCAGCACTGCCTGACCTCTGGGAGTGCTCTGCCATGGCAGGGGCACAGGTAACACACCTGGGTCAGCACTGCCCGGCCCCCCAGAGTGCTCTGCCCTGGGGTAACACACCCCCGTTGCACCCCTGAGCATTTCACCTTGTTACGCTGCTTCCTTCAAAGCTCAACTGGACTCAAATGTAAACCAAGCCAAATCCATTGTCTGTCTACTCAAAACTATTAAGTGCTGATTATTTAATTAGCAGTGTCTGTTAGAAACGGCATTAGGAAGATGTTCCAGCACACACACAAGGGTGCACGAGGCAGGAGGACCCCCATGTTCCATTAAAAATACTCCATGTGTTGGCAGCCAAGGTCTAAACCCCCAGCTCCAGAGTGCTCCTGCTATGCAGTAAGGGGTCAGTAGAGTACATTTCAATAATTAATGCTGTTTCCCTGCCATTCTGGCAGTTTCTTGGAGGACTGGCTAACAACAAAAGCAATGGAGCCAACACTCCCCAAGAGTGGAGCCTCACGAGGTATTTAGAATCACTGGTCACATCATCCTGATCAGAAAGATAGGGAGGGGAGAGCAAGGAAAGAAATGTATCTGCTGCTTTCTATCAGCTAAACCCAACTCAGAGATAGATCACCCAGAGCTGCTGTCAGAGCCCTCACAAGCGCCCAGCTCCCAGGAAGGCTCCCAGTGCCTCACCCAAGTAACAACTCAGAGCACCCCAACCACAGAGGCAAAATCGAACTCTCTGCAGGGAGAGACTTCAACTCCAGTAACATGAGGAGACCACATGAACAGCATCTCATTTTTTCAAACTCTTGCCAAGGACTGAACTCTGACAGGATGCAGCTGGAAGGAGGACACAGAGCAGCACAGGATCTGCAACGCACTGTCAGTGCCCCCTATGATGACAGCCCACTGCCAGTCATTCCAGAGAAATAACCCAGCTTGCACAGACATTCCACCTCCTTCTTCCAGAGAAAGCCTCAGCAAAGCTCCCCCTGGCACACACAAAGCAGCAGGAGCAGGCACAGCCCATGGCAAAGCAGGAGTCTGGCTCCTTTCCTCCCCTGCACTGCAGAGGGTGAAACCCACCTGTTGGGTTACACTCTGTGTGTTATAGAAAAGCAAGCCTGGAAGGCCCAGAGTGAGCCTCTTGCCTAGGCCCAGAGGAGACCAGGAAGCACATCCAGGTCACCAGGGATGGATATGGGAAAGAGGATCATGGCTTTGTGGCCTCCTGCACCTATTGTATGTGAGTATTGTAGGTTGTGACCTTCTAGGGTATTGTTTATCTTTCTTGTTTATATGATGGCACATCCTGGGGGTGGGATGGTGTAAAGGGAATTTTCACTGCACAGTAGTGGGCAGTAGCTATAAGGGAGTGGCCATAGGGCAGTGGCCATGGGGCAGTAGCCATTGGGCAGTAGCCACAGCAGCAGCCATAGGAGCAGTCTCAGCAGCAGTCCCAGAGTGATCTGGAGCAGTCTCAGTCTCTGTCTGTGTAATAAAGAACTCTGTACAACAATCACAGTCCCGTCAGAGAAGTCCTTGACCCTGCGTTGAATCCTGCACCCACCGAGCCTCGACTGCGCCGTGTCCTCATGCTATGCTTCCCACTGAGGCCATCATCTTCCTCTTTCACAGGCTTGAACATAAAGGGTGGGGGGTCCACGGGCTTCTCGATGGGCGGCAGCTCCCCGTACTTCTTGAAGTGGATGCGGCAGTCCGTGCACAGCAGGATGTTCTCCCGGCCGCCGTGGTGCCAGTCCTTGGAGGCTTGGGGCAGGGAAAGCAACAGCTCAGCAACTCACACAGCACCCCAGCCCAGCACAAACACAGGGAATTGTTAAATAAGCTACAGCTACAAAAACAGCTGCTTTTCTACGGGTAACAAAGTCGGAGAAGTTTGTGGAGAACTCTGTCCTGTCCCAGTGCACATCCTCAATATTCAATTTACAAACTATGGTTGTTTGCTTAAGAAACTGCAGCTTTGAGGCACAGAAAGAAGCCTGCTCTGCTCTACCTGGGGGCTAACAAGCAGCTGTTGTTCTCCAAAGCTGTGGTTTCTGCAAGAGAAGTGAGCTCTGAACCTCTTATTTCCTTCCTCATTCTGGGGCTCCCAGTCCCATCTGCACATGGCCAAACATCAGACAACCTTCAGGAACAGCCCCAGGAACGGGGCTGAGGCACAGGAAATTTGGGGCAGCATCAGGAAGTTTTGTGTGTGACAGTCACAGCCCAACACTGATTCCTTATGTCACAAATTGATTACACAGATTATGGATTATGCAGATTTATTCCTGTATCAATGTCTACCTCAGGGCTCTCCTTTGTCACTGCAGCATTAATTTGCAATGGCAAAGCCTGATTAACTGCGTTAGGAACGCTGGATATTTGAGCTGATTCACCCCCACACTGCTGAGAACAGCTGTACCAGCCCAGGAGCTGCTCCTGCAGGCTGAACCCACTCCCAGGAGCAGCAGGGGGGAGAGGCCAGCAGGGACTGGGACGTACTGGTGGTGAAGCAGTGGCGGCAGGCGTAGCCCTTCAGCTCCTGCTCGCTGTCCTCGCTGTCAAAGTCATCCTCACTGGCCGAGCTCAGGTCCACTGAGGGAGGGAGAAAGAGGAAAATGGAAAATAAACACTCAGCAGGATTTTCTATTTCCTCCTACTTGGCTAAAATAAGCACTAAGTAAAACAGATCGTGACACCCTGCACCCCCCCTGCCTTGCATGCCCATTATTGCTGATTTTTCAAACTGAGCAGGACCAGACCTCATCACTCTGCAGGTTAGAGGAGGATTCCAGGAATGTGCCAAGGGACACAGCTCCTGGAATCTCTGGTTCAGCACACAGTACATTTCCAGGTAAGATGTCATTCAAATACCATCCATAGTGAGTTCAACAGGCTGTGTTCCAAACCCACAATTTTCAAGAGAAAAGGGGTTTATCTCTAGAACCTAGTCTAACTTAAAATCAAATATTCTATATTTAAAACCTACTCCACAAGATTCCATGAACAGGTCCTGTAGTGGCTTTTCTGGTTTTTATTTTGTTACCCAGCAGCAGAGGTGTTTGTGGGTGGAGGAATCAATGCTTAATGAACCTGTTTGGAAAACATGTTGTGATTCTTTTGGATGAGAGGCTCTAAAGGATAACACCACTTTCCCAATCCTTACTGCAGGGCTCAAAGTTTTAACCTGTGGCAAACTCACACTGCAAAAATGTCATGTTTTGAAGATGAAGAGGATATGCAAAGGGTCCCTTTCCTTTGCAGCAAATTAGCTGATTACATTTGTGAGCTAAAAAGCAGCATCTAAACCACTGAAAATATGCAGACAGCACAAAAACTGGATCTTACCTTCTAAACCTCAGAAGCAAACACTTCCCTTTTGAGAGCACTACATTTTTCTAGTCCCACCACTATAAATCCACAGCATAACAGGGCTGTAATTTGGCACAAGCAGGAAGCCCTCTGGCTTCTTTTGCTCAAATCTTTAATTAGAAGAGAAGTCCTTGATGCAGGAACACTGTTTATCTAAAAGCTCCAAGAGGATGTTTTGTACATGCAGGTTACAGTTTATGGATTAAAGCTCACAGATTCTCCAGTATTTGCCATCAGCATTTGTCAGCAACTCGTTACCCTTCAAATTAACACAGGGTTACATTTAATAGCTACCACTGCCATAATTCCTACATTAATACTTGCAGGTGTTCAAACCCTGACTGCAGAACTGACCTCAGGCTAGCACTTGCTTTCTTTTGCTAAATGGATTTTCATTCTCATCCAGCAGTTGGATCCATAAGGATGGGCCCTCCCAGCCATGAGCTCTCATGTGCTGAGTATCTTGGATTGAGCTGTGGGGTCCAGACCCTCACTTCTTGTGCACACTGAGTTCAGCAAAAATTCCTCCCAGTTCAGCAGGGAAAAGTTCCCAGCCTTTTCCTGCCCCCTCCTTTCCACCCCGGCCGGAATTCTGTGTCCTGCCTGCTCACCACATCCTCCACCTGCCCACATTCATTTTTATATCTGCCAATCTCTGCCTTCCACAGCCCTTTTATGAGGCACATGGTTTTGAAAGACTTAAACCCCACAGGGCAGCAAACCTCTCCCATATGGACAGAAGTTTCTGTCCCTGCATGGACCCTGCACCGTGCAGCACGGCCCTGCTTTGGGAATTGCTCTTGGTTCAGACACTTCTGCTCCAGGCAAGGCCAATGTTCCTCCAAGACTCCCTAAGACACAGTGCTGGCTGCAGAAGGCAGGGGTCACCCAGAAGGACAGGATGGATTTCCTTCCAAAGGCATGGAGGACTTCCCTCCTTCTTTCTGTGTTTTCTAATTCTCATTACTGTAACAGGCCTGGAGAAAATACAACACAACACCAAGAAAAGCACAGGGAAACCCAATCCCAGGGCAGCATCTCCATCCTTACAGGATGCTTTCATGTTTAAGGACAGCACAAAGCCCTGGGTGATCAAAGCCACCTCCCACAATCCAGGAGAAGGTGCAGGAGCAGAGAGGGAGCTGCCTGAGCTCCATTTCCTCGCTATCCCCTTGGAGGTGCAGCAGCACTCCAGCACTGCTGCTCGTGCATCTGAGCAGAGATAAAGGCCCAGCTGTGAGGCTGCACTCACAGAACTCGCTGGAGGGGGGTCTGGAGGGGGTGTTGACCGGGGTGGAGGCCGTGCGGGTTTTGATCCTGCGGAACACGGCCTGGCGCCGGTGCCGCCGGTGCGCGCGTGAGCTCGCCGCCTCGGGCGTCTTCTTCCAGTAGTAGTAGAAGGTGATCAGCTCTCCCTGCAAACACACAACCACAGCACAGGGGTGTTAGAGGGACGTGCAAACCTGACCTGGCAGCTTTCTGCCTCCCCCAGCTCTCTGCATGCACACAGGGGTTTTGCCAGGAAGAACCGTGACGTATTTCAGCCAGAAAAAAATAATTATTTAGGTAAGACACACAAAAACCCCCGCCTCATGATTTTTTGCATGCTTTTGCAGAGGAGGGAAGGAAGTAAATAAATGCTTTTTCATTCTTCCCCTAGGAAAGGGAAGAGGTTGGGAAGCACCAGGAGCCAGCCTGCACCTGGATGCTGCTGGTGGCAGTGCTTCGGAAGAGGGTGCCCTTGTGTCACTGAGCATCCTGTGACACCTCTGCTCCTCAGCTCTGCTCCTCAGCTCTGCTGAGCTCTGCCAACCACCCCAAACCTGCCACAGATCCTGCTGTGCACAGACAGAACCAGGCTCAGCCCAAACAGACCCTGCCATTTTGTCAAACTGCATTCCACAGACAGGTATTTTCAATATTCCTGTGTAAGGAGCTGAAAGTTTGAGTAAAAACATGTTCAACAACAAGTCTATAACCATAACATAACCCTACCACACCACATCGTGTTTTAATTTGAATATATATGCCCACATCTAAATTAATTAAGCAGTTAAAAGAGCACACCTAGAGAAATGAGTGATAATTTCACAGCATAATGAATCTGGCTCACACTCAAGAAGTGCAGCAGCTGCCATTCAAACCTGCGGATGCGATGCTGAACCAAAGAACAGCATGTGGTTTTAATCTCTTTTCTCTTACTTTGAAACCCCATCATTTCCTGGCGACTTGTCTGCCTCTAAGGTAAAAGGTGTTGTTGCTTTCAAGTTGCAAGAGAAAAACGGAGAAGTTCTAACCAGCCCCTTGAAAAAAATCAACATCAGAACAAACATACCTGAATTGCCCACAAAAAGGGTTTCTTTGAACTGTGTTTTATGTGATCAAATAACCTCAGCCTGCTGCCTCCGTGGGGAAATCCTGCAGCCTCAGCTCCGGGCAGAGCAGGAGTTAACTCCAATAACGACCCTGCCTAAATCCAAACCCTCCCCAGGGCCCCAAACAAGCAATTACAGCCACAACCAATACCTGCACCTCTGAAACACTCCAAAGACAAAGGGAGGATGTTGTTCTAGACATTAACTGCTGACATTTAAGACGCTTAAGAATTTTACCAGTGCCTAATTTAAAAATAGAAACCCCAGAAGAAAAAACATGACCACAAGGGTGATTTCTGCCAACAGGCAGAACAGATCATCTTTAATCTGTGCTGCCACAGACTGGGATGATGGCAACTGATCCCCACCTGAACTGTGTTTGTGCATTATATATCAAAATAAAATATATTCAGAGTGATGGTTGGTGAGGAGGAGCAAATGGGAAAAACACTACCTTACAATTCTTGATTCTGAAGGACAAACCCCCTACTAAAAATATTCAAAATGTGTTTCCTGCAGAGAATCTGAAGCTGGCTGGTGATGAGAACCCGAGGCACGGCAGACTGGGCAGAGCAGGAGTTCTGAGCCCAGCACCCTGCCCGCTCCCTGCACGTGTTTGCTTTAGAAATACCATTTCCCTGAGCCCATTAAGTGGGCTCAAAGTCCACCCAGGCCAGCTGTTTGTCCACTTGGGGACCTGCCCGTGCCAGGAGCCAGGCTGGGCTCTGCAGGGAGCCTTTTGCAATGCTCTGCACAGGCAGAAGGTTCCTTTGCAAATGAAATCAGGCATTTTTTTACCTATAAATTAATTTGTATCAAATCTGAGGTGTCAGCACCGAGGAGCAAGTCAGTAAATCCCATGTCTTTATGTCAGTGAATTAATGTGTCCTCTGACACGTGGCAACAGCAGAGTACAAACCAATCTGTTTCCCTCCCATCATAAAATGGGGAATGGGAACCTATTAGAGCTCCATTTACACTCTGCAAAGCCATCAGGTCCCAAGGGAAGTTTAACAACTTATACATGCAGTAGATCATAAACCAAACTTTAAAAAAGAAATGGTGGATATTTATAGAAAATGCCATCTTCATGACCATAATGCTTTTTTCCCCCTGAGACTCGCTCAGAAGTGCAGCCACAACTGCACACGGACAAAGATGGAGTCAAAGTCTATTTATTCAACAACCAGTTTTAGCCCAGCTACGAAATCTGGACAGATTGAAGGACTAAAGAATATTCTGTACGTCCAATTCATGGTGAGAGTGCACAAGTAAAAGGCTCTGGGAGAAAGAGAGAAGTCGGAGGGGGAGCACACACAGAATGCAATGCTACACACAGGTACCCCACTGAAAGAACTCCCTGCAGGATCTCCTCAGCCCCCTGGCTCCCCAGGATGCCCCTGTGTGCCCAAGGCATTAACTGCTGCTGGGCTCAGCCTGGCAGCACCAGAGCCACCGTCCCGGTGCCTGCATGGGTGGCACAAGCTGGAGCACAAAGGACTAAGTCAGGCATGCTTTGGTTCCCCCAACAGGGAGCAAAAACAGCTTCCAGCCTCTCTGCAAGGAAGCCAAATGAGCTTTAATCAAACATGCACGGTGCGTGCTGCTGAAAGCCAGGACACATAAATTCAGGAACAAAAGCTGCTGCAGAAATCAATAGCCTCCTGAAACATTAACACAGGCCAGCATTGATCAAAGGCCCTGGGACAAAAGGCTGCCTTGCAAATTAGCTGCTGGTTTTGCTTGCAAGCAAACAGAGAAGCATGAACGCTCTGACATGAATGGCCTGTAATGATCATTTTGTTCCCGGTGATCTCACCTCACCTCACCACAAGGTCTCGCAGTCAGCACATCCCACAGCCCCGAGCTGCAGCTGCCAGGCTGGGGAAGGCTGGGGAGCTGCTCCAAAGGTCTTTCTGTGGCTACCAGAGCATCATCCGGGGCCAGCCCTGCCCTGCCAGCCTGCAAACACCCTGTCCTTCTCTGAGTGCTCTGTGCAGGCTGGCAATGCCACAACACACACTAAAGGCAAGTTAGAGCAGCCTGAGCCACCCCTCGTGTCACTGTCACACTGGCTCAGCTCGGGGGGAGTGACACCCCTCTAATGACACAAATTAAGGAAGGGTGAGACCCCCAGGATGACTGCACTGTGCCACGTCCATGGAAGATGCTGTTGGTGCCCTCCCAGACCAACTCCAAGGCCCAGCTTTTCCTTTTCCATCGGTGTGGGGAGAAGATTCCTTTCCCTTCCAGGATTCCTGGCTCCTCTCCTGTCCACAGCAGCCTCACCTTCACTTCATACACCGCCTCCTCTTTTTTCCTGCACACACAGCTCCATGTTTCCGTGTTAACATCTGATTAACTGTCCCAAACACACAGAAAGCAGAATGAGCAGCATTATTCAGGCTTTTAAGGCCACATTTCCCTGAGAACAGCTCCATTCCCAAGTTTCACAAGGCAGAGGGGATTATGTTCCTCTCCAGAAACACCAGTTCAGCTTTCACCAACTCTGAAACACATTCAGAGCTCACGGCTCGAGTCTCCTGCCTCCTCCTGCCAAGGCCATTTCACCCCACGTTGTAGGTGCATATAAAAAAGTCACACTTCATCTCCTTTTAGCTCTGTTCTGGGGATTATTTTTGCAGGGGAAATGTGGCTCAGATCCCTCCTGCAGGAGGAGCTCACAGCGGGGAGGTTTCTCTGCAATTCTGAGCTGACACCTGGAGTGCTCCCAGCCCTCACCTGCCTAAGCCAGCCCTGCTCAGGGGCAGGGGCACCTCTCCCTCTATTTTCACTCTGAGTGTTCTTCCAACTCAACCCTTCCCCCAAGCACATCCCCCCACCAGAGCAGCCTCTCCACCTCCATTCCCTCAGCAAGCCCCGGTTTCCTACTTCTTATCAGCAGTTTTCAAACACAAAATCCACAGCCCGAGCTGTGCCCCGTGTTTGTGTTTAGTCTTGCCCTGGGTAAACAAAGGATTAAGGCTGGGAGTGCATCCCTGGATGGGAAGGGAAGGTTCTGACAGCCCTGCAGCAGCACAGCTCCAATCACACACACACATCAACTTCCCTTCAAGTATCTGTTAGGGTATAACACAGTGAGCAAACACAATAATTGCTGTTTAATTTCCCCAGAGCTCTGCCAGGGAAAAAAAAAAATCATGGGGGAGGGGAATAGCTTTACAGTAATGAAAGAGAAAAGGTAAATGACAGCACTCCTCAATGGCTGTGAGCAGCCATGGCAGAGCAGAGGGGAACAGATTGTCCAGCTGTGGCCTTAATGAATTCACAATCTTTCTGGAATACTTCAAGATTTTATTAAGTCGACTCAATTTAGCTAATGCTGCTGTAAAGGAACAACAGTCTCCAGTGCCTCCCTCCTCCATGGATGCCCTGGCACAGGCTGGGGCAGGATCAGGAGCAGGGGTTTGGATCATGGCAGTGTGGAACAGAGCAGAGCAGGGCCAGCCTGGCTCCTGAAGCTGCACAGAACAATCCAGGGCATTGCCAGGCACTGACAGGAGACAAAACTGGAAATATCCATCCCTTCCATCACACACCCCAAAGCTGCAAACAGAAGGGGCTGCCCAGGGCAGGGTGGAATCATCATCCCCAAACAGGTGCATGTGGCACTTGGGGACAGTTCAGGGGGGACCATGGCAGGGCTGGGTTCATGCTCGGACTCGATGATCTCGGAGGGCTTTTCCAGCCTCAGTGATTCTATGGCTGGTTCTTCTTATGAGAGAAAATGGGGAGCTCTTGCCTTGCCCTGAACAAGCTGAAGGACTGCAGACACAGCAGGGCCGAGGGGAGCAGCTGTGAGCAGCTCCAGGAGCTGAACTTGGCCATTTCTGCAGCGTGAAGAGCTCGGGCTCGATGCCTCTGCCAGCCATGACAAATAGCTTTGCACATGCTCTAATTAAGCAGTAAGTCTCAGCAGCTTGTTCAGTAGCACTGATTAATGTCCACCTTGGGTGCACAGGAATCCTGCATATTCCAACACATTACTGAGATTTTAAGAGAGGCTTTTAAAAATCGAGCAATATTTTACTTAACACTACAAAAAAACCCCATTAAGAATCGTGGGATGCTCTCTAAGGAATCCCCTGCAGGTCTCAGTTCTCTGGCAGATTCTAAACCTTTTTTAAACCAGTTTTACCTTGAAGCTCCTGTGGCCATTTATTATCTCCTGGATGGCAGCACAGCCCTGTCTCCATGGCCCTGCTAAGATCTCCTCCTACAGGTTTGGGAGATTGGCTGCCCCCCACTGTTCCCCTGCTCTGCACACAGCAAGGTTAAGCTCCCTGGTTTCATTTTTTCATTTGAAACTCCTGGCAAACGGGCTGGGCAAGTGGGAATCCGAAGAGGAGGCAGGTGTGTAACAAACCCAGGCTGACTCCTTGGGTTTTATGCTGTCAATTTACTCCCAACACAGGAACAGTCACAGAATTTCCTGGGAACCCAGCCGAGGCTCCATCTGCATCTTCTGGATTTCGTTTTGTTGTGGAAAAAACCTGCAATCAGACAGAGCTTTATGCTTTCTAATGGTTTCTGCTAAATGAGTACTGGTACCCTGCTTAGCCCCCCAAACACCAGGAGAGACGGAGCTTCTCTCTCCTACAAATAAAGATTTTGTCTGAAGAGCTGCCTGAGGGAACTGGGGCACTCCTGAGAGTGCTAAAATAAGCTTGGAACCTGAAGATTTCACTCCCGAGTTCCTCAAGCAGTGAAGAGACCACAATAATTTCACTGAGCATGTCACCCAAACACACAGGTCACTGCTGTAACTGCCCCAGGAGACTGCATCTGCCCTTCTTAACTCCTGCTAATTCTTCCACATAATGGCTGAGTAATGGAATCACTGCTAGAGAACAGAGTCAGTGCAGGGACTGCGAAGACGGGGGGAAAAAAGGAAAGGAATCCATGAGCTGGATGTAAATAATCTCTCCTTCAAAACAAACATTATCTGCAGCAACACAGCAACGCTCAACCACTGCACAGCATCTTCCATTTGATGACAAAGTCGATGAAGTTTTACAAATTAAGTCTCGGCACATCCTTTTGAAGTTTTATGGTGTGGGGAGACAAAGAGACAGAAGATTTATAAATTGGCCGAGATCAATCCTGAGGGGGAAGGACAATTGTGCCCATTAACCTCCAACTCTGAGCAGCTCCTGCACTGACAACCTCTGAAATTCCTTCTTAATTCCAAGCCAGGCCTACTGGACAGGCTTATCCATCCTTATTAAGCATAGGACTGGCTGAGTGCTCAACATTCACTTTCCTTTTGCCCTCAGCACAAGCTGCTCTTTCTTACAGCTGGAAATCCCTGTTTCACTCCCTCCTCCTGCCTGTCTGGCTTTAACAAACCACAGAGAAATCTAACTTACCCTGAAAAAAACACCAGCAACATCTCTCTGTGCCACATCTAACTCACCATTTTCATGCAGTTCATTTGTTCATCTTTTCCAGTGTTTGTAATTAAGGTTGCACAAACTGGCAGGAAATAAGATAATTAACATTTTATGGAACTTACCCTCATTATCGGCTCTATGCAAACAATTCTTTTTTCCCCCATTTTTAGGGATTTAAGTACCAGCTTTAACAGTTCTGCAAAACAAATGCAGAGCACACTGGGGCATTGTTTTAGGGCTGAGCCCCAGTTAAAAGCTGCTGCCCCTCTCTGCAGCTGTACATCGGGCCAGAATGGAAAGAAAGCTTTTGTAATTAAGGCTTCTTCCTCCAGAGACTCCTCTTTGTTAATCATCAGAGTTCCCAATCCCCACAGAACTCACACACTGTTGGCTGCATCCATTATTAATTATCAGAGCCTGTCTTTAGCACTGGTGGCTCCCCAGGCCTGAGCAGCACTGCCAGGGTCACCACAGCATCCCAGGGGCACCTCTGGGGCTGGAGCCACCCCGGGGTTATCGAAACAGGGACAGTGAAGGACCTCGGTGCCTCACAAACATTTATTGAGTGGTTATTTTCTACTCAGCTTTCCCTTTGCAACTTGCAACCACTTCTGGGGGTGGAAATCCTGGTTTTCTTGACCACTTTTACCTGCAATAATTGAACTTTACCCTGTCAGCTGTGCCCAGCTGCAGCACAGAGGGGGTGCCCCTGCAGCAGAGCCCAGTTCTGCAGCACTGCTGGGCTGCTCTCAGCCCTGAGCACACACACACACACACACACAGGGCCAGGGAATGGAGCTCAAACGGGTTCTGAGGAACAGAGCTGGAACGCCTTTGGAAGATGGCACAAGGTGCTGTTTCCTTGAGCCAGCAGTGCTTCAGTTCCATTGCACAGCCCACATCAAAGTCCTGCGGTTCACAGCTGGCCCAGGCAGCACCTCCCTGCCAGCCTCTGGTTAAGGGCAAGTTCTCAATATCTGAACTCACCCACCAGGACAGAAAGCAGAGTGGGATAAACATCCAGACAAATGAATGCCAGTTATTGAGGAGAGCTTTCAGGGCATTGTCTGCACTAGATCTGGCTTCCCACTCCACTTCCACCTCTCCATCAATTCTGTTACAATGAGAATTTACAGCGTAATACCCAAAACAGCATTTGCTCAATGGAGGTGTCAATTATTCCTTTAACTGCACTTTCTTTTTGCACCAGCTCAATAATTAAGTTTCTTGATTGGGTATTGCTGGAGTTCAGGCTGAGGAACAAAACCCTCTTTCCCTGCTGCTGGCCACAGACACCTCTCCCAGAGCCTAAAACCCATCCCATTTTCACTCCTTAAAGCCAAGGTACCCCGGTTCCTGTGGGGGGGGTGCCAGGGAGAAGCCAGCCATGAAGCCATAAAGCACTTCCAGCCACCACACTCCATCCTGTAAACATTTTTCTATTTATCTGCCCTTCATTACATGCACAATCTTATTATCTCTGCACATCCTCAAAGCGACAGCCGTCAGGGTCACCCTATAAAATATACATGGGCAATGTTACATCTAATGACTGGAGCAGGCAGGGAAATGAAGGATGGGAGGAGTGGAAAACCGCAGGATGTTTGAAAGGGATCATCAGTTATATCTGTGCATTTCCTGAGGTGATAATTGAATGACAGTGGCTGGGAGGAAAATCCATTTTTGAGCCTCGGAAAGGACTGTTAAGAAAGAAGTGTTTTTGTGCTGGCAGCACGTAATGGCTGCCAGGAAATGGGAACGGCTCCTTCAGCCACAGCAGCTCCTCTGCTCCACGGATTTCACACAGATCCAGCACTGTCAGCTGCTCAAGCCAATAAAAAAATATCGACAGGTTTTGGTCATTTCATCTGCCACCCAGACAGCTTGCTGTTGTGGTTTGCATGTCAGCTTTAATTAATTTAAGTGAAAGGCCAATTTGTGCATGGGCATGAGAAAGGGACACATCAAACACAAGGACAGAACATTATCTACTTTCATAATTTCTGTTTAAACAAAGTATTAAAAATTTAATTCTGCTATTCAGCGGAGAACTTAATCCCCCTGCATCTCAGGAAGGTGTACAGAGCCCATTTGTTACCCAACAACTGAAATTAGGCATGCAATTATTAGGAAAATTTTACTACTTCAAGAATATTTTCATTATTTCATCATGCCAGTTTTACAAATAGAATTAAACCATATTTACAAAAACCTTTTCTGAGCTGTAACTGTTGGCTGGTTTTCCTGCTAGGTGACTCCTTCACAGCAGTAATTCCAGCTGGAATTTCACCCAAACCATTCCCAGGGAATGGTCACTTGGGATCAATCCCCTCAGCACTGCAGCCCTGCCCTGGGCTCTCTGGGGTGACAGACCCTGCAGGGCTGATGGCAAACACTGACCTGCAGCTCACAATCACACTGGGGTTCTCTCGCTGCAATACTGGGGCAATAAAATAACCCCACATTCACACCCCCAGTAGCCACACCAGCATTCCAATGTCAGGGAATTCCCCTCCTGTCCAGCTGGAAACTCCCCCAGATCAGATGGATGACAACAAACCACAAAACCAAGGAAAGAAACCCACTCAAATAAACAAACAAATACAGATCCTGAAATTCTGATCAGATTTTCCGTTATTAACAGGGCAAGGAGAGCTGAGAGGTGAGGAAGAATTAGCCACTTGTTTCTCAAATATCAGATTCTGTAACTGCTTTTATTTAAATACAGAGATCAGAACTGAGGGTCCAGTTCATCCTGTGACACCCCCCAGCAGTGCAACTGTGCCCCCAGCAGCAGAGTTTGAACTCCTGATGGGTCTGACCACTGACCTGCATTCCACATTACCATGCACCAGATGTTTTAGGTTTTCCAAACACATCTGTGCTGAATCACACAAAGCCTGGCTTGTCAAATGTACACACTCCCCTCCCTGACACAGCTTCCTCCTTCCGAGCTCGTGACCTGTGGGGGAGCTGCTGGGATCTAAGGGTTTATTGAAAAAACAGCAGCAAGCAGAAGGTACAGAAGATGATACAGGAGACAAACCCCGTACAATCATTCTGATAATGAGGAATGGGAAGATGTAATCCCCTTTTTAAAGTCCTCACACCTGGTTATTTCACAATGAAAACTATCAACCCCCCTGATTCCATGCTGAAGACAGACAGAATGTGACCTCTTAATAAAAATCACCAGCACAGGATGTCCAACATCTGAACAGGCCAGATGGAGGAAGATCCCATCCACTTTACACCTGGAAAGCATCAGCTGAACCCAGACAAACCAGCAGCCATCACTGACAACTCACCCACGCCACGGAGGGTGAGGGAGGCCGGGCTCCTGCCCTGAGTTATGGACAGAGCAAACACAACCTCTCAGCACAGCCCTTGTCACTAAGCCCTGATTTTAAACAGACTTTGCTTCTCTCAGATCTGCTCCCTGAACAGCTGTTTTCCTTTTACTGCTCTCCAAGAACAGCTCCCTAAACCAGTAGATTTTCTAGATTAAGTGTGGAAGGTTGAGGGGTGTTTCTGTGTTTCCCTGTTTATCACAGCAATGTATGAAAAGAGGAATATTGAAGCAGGACATCAAGCAAGCCCCCACCCCCAAACCACAAAGAACTGCCACGTAAGCTGCTTATCCCTCACTTATTGTTACTTCCCTCCAGTCTCAAATTCTTTCTGTCAGGAAAAATCCTTAGCAAGCAAAATTTAACTAGAAGACAAAGCTAAGAGTTGTAAAGCAGCATTAGAAAGAGCAATCCATTGTAGCTCACTATAATACCTATACAGTGAGCTCAGAAGTGAAAGAAATTACCAATTCTTTGCAGTTCTGTTCTGCCCTGGTGTCTCCAGCAAACATTAATCCCAGCTGCTCCCTCAGAAGGTGAATTTGATCCCCACACTCGGGGTAAGGCAAAAAGGCAGCGGGAATTTGGGGCACGACTCAGGGCTCTGAGTGATGGGCTCCTGCAAATGGAACTGAGCTCAGCCAGACCCCACTCACCCTGCCCTGCCCTCCCTGCACAGCCCCTTCCTCACACAAACCCTGCAGGGTCTCACAGCTGCACCCACGGGAGCCCAGGAAGCCTCTCCTGTGACAGCCAGACAGTGCCAGCAGCCCTGGGGACAGGGACAGAAACTGCTCCATGCTCCACAGGCAGGAGGTGACACCACTGATCCCCTGCCCCATCCCAGCATGGCAGGGCCACCCCACAGGCAGGAGGTGACACCACTGATCAGGAGGTGACACCACTGATCCCCTGCCCCATCCCAGCATGGCAGGGCCACCCCACAGGCAGGAGGTGACACCACTGATCCCCTGCCCCATCCCGGCATGGCAGGGCCACCCCACAGGCAGGAGGTGACACCACTGATCAGGAGGTGACACCACTGATCCCCTGCCCTGTCTCAGTGCCACCCTGCAGGCAGGGAGGGATCAGGTTAACTGAGGCTGGAATTCCACACACCACCAAGGTGCCAGAAACCCAGAGAGGAGCCCTTAGAACAAGGAACTTCAAACCACCAGCAGAGATGTTACATCAATTCTTGCTGGGCTCCTCCTCTGGGACAAAGCGAAGCTGCCTGGTTGATGTTTCTACTTGTGTGGCTCTTGGAAGGACAAACTGTTATTAACTGATAAGCTGCAGCCCCAGAGTTTCTGAAAGCGTTGAAATATTAAGCTCCAATCTGTGCACTGCACTGTCTGCAAACAAAACTGAACACAGAAACATCCTGCTCTTTGCTTCATCCCTGACAGCCAAAATTCCCCAGTGCATTTTTCTTTTTAAACTTTGTTTTTCTGAAACAGGTTTGCTTCCCCTGCAGACAAACCAACCATCCTGTGATTCTAGACAAAGCACCACAGCTTTCATCTATTAGAAAGTTTCATTTCATTCTGGATTTCATTGACTAGAGCAAAATATCACACCCTAAATAAATTCCTCAGAAAGATGCAGAGACCCAGAGGCCCAGCTCAGTGCTGGAAAAAAGTCTTGCCATGCATGTTCAGGTGCTGAGTTGGCTGCCATGTGTATGTATGGAAACTGGAGCGCCAAAATTGGATTTGGGGGGGAACTTTTTGTGATTTTCCCTCCTGGCTGTGGATGATTTCCATTTGTGAAACAGGAGCAGTGCCTGACATGGTGCTTGGGCTTGTGGCCAAGCTCAGCAAACAGCCACACGCAGGGCACGAGGAACATTTCCTGCAGCCATGAACACTTGCACCTTCGGGGAAGGGATTCTCTGCTGCTGCCCCATCACTTCAATCCTGGAGGAACGGCCCCAAAAGGCCACGGTGACACTGTGTGACAAACCTTCCTGGAAACCCCCAGCTCCTGCCTTTCCCCACTCAGCCTGGTTCTTACAAAGCTTCTTCTCAGCTGGGTCTACCCTCCACAAAACCCAAATTTCACAACCTTAGGAAAAGCCACAGGCTCAAGATGCCAGTTCCTGTCTAATTACAAACACATCCACTGACCCAAGCAGCTGCCACAGCCAAGGCACAGATCCTGCAGTAACAGGGATTGGAGACATCACACAACTCTGGAAAGAAACCCTGTGCCATGTGAAGACACACCACAAAAGCTATTTTCTCATTAGAAAAAGCCACTTTACTAGGCAGGATCTGCCCACATGCAAGCACAGGGGATGTTCTGAGAGTCTCATGTGTCATTCCACATGTAATCCTGATTCTCCTGCTTTTCCCCTCATTAAACTCATCACAGTAACACTGCTAAGACACAGAATCTAGCTTTGGTCCATCCTTGCAGGTCTTGTTTGCAAGGTAAACAAGCAATTTCTCTAATTATTCCTATTGCTCAGGCCTCACATGTGAAATCAGCCTGGAATTCAGCCCATTCCCACAGGATGTGAGGACAACCAGGATTCCCTGTGTCCATACACTGCTGTCAGCAACTGCTGCCAAGCAAACAGGACAAAAAGTGGCATTCCTGGGTGGGAATAAAACGAAAGCAGCAAATTTAGACACGTGTTTTCATGCAAATGGTGCTAATGATAAAACTACAAGGGAAAATACCGAAAACGAGGCACAAAAACCCTGGAATCTGAGTGGAATTTTTTCACAGTGTTATTTCTCACATCAGCACTGCCACCTTAAAAATGTTCCATGAATCTTTCACACACAAACACACTCAAGAGGCTGCACAAACACCTGACAGGCAGCTCAGGCATGTACAGAGCTCATTTTCCAGCAGGTGAAACACCCTCCCACAGGCAGTGCCTGGGAACTCCAGGCCTTTCCCAGCTGGGAACGGGATTTTGAAGGGATGGAGAATTCTCCACTTCCAGCTCACAACTGAGCTCTTAAGAGTGGCTGCATTTATTTTGGTGTATTTTATACTTCAAACCCCAGAGTTCCTGCTGAGCTCCACTCCTGCCCAGCAGGCTCCCCAAACCTGCACACGCTTTCCCCCCCCAGGAGAGCCCCAAAGCAGCAGGACAGGTTTGTGCTGCTCGTGCTTCCCTAATCCATCACACACGTGCTGTGCAAAGTGGGCTCATAATTGAAACCACTCCACTTGTCAAACACGCCAACAGAACCCTGGCTGTGCTTCACTGCCCGGGTTCTGCAGTGCTTTGGTTCCTCACCAGGCTTAGGAAAACCTGCAGCCCATGGGAGAGGCAGCAGGGCCTGGGGCAGGTGTGGGGCTCAGGTGGGCACAGCCCCACACAGCTCCTGCTGCAGAGGGGCTCTGAACTCACTGAAGGAGTAAGGAGTTCATGACTGGGTGCACGTTGGTTCTGTTCCAAGGTGCAGGGACTTGCAGGTTATTTTCCCTGCATCTCTGAGGGCAGATATCCCATCCCAGGAGATCCTGGGAGCCCAGCAGCCTTGGAGCGAGCCACGTCAGCATCAATTATGATGCAGACAGGGCAAAACAGCACAGAGGCAAGGGCGTTGGCAGCAGCTCACGGATTTCATTCCTCACTTCCCTGCTGCCCTTTCCAAACCCTGCTCATGACACAAAGTGGAAATCCCCACTCTCTCCTGCAGGTCAAGGTGACCTTGGGAAGTCAGGGGGAATGACCTCAGGAAGCTGCCTGTCCCAGGTGTCCCCAGCCCTGTCCTACCTGGGGACACCCATTCACTAAGGTCTCACTAAGGGTCAGGCAAAGCAGACCCATCAATGTCCATCCACTGATTTCCACGAGCTGGGTTTCCATCTGCAAAGAGCCAACTGCAGAATGATCCCCACTCCAGAAACTGCCCCTGCTCGGGAGCTGTCCTGCTGCCAACACAGCCACAACTACAGCTGGAGACTGAACCGAGTATTTGGGAAGTAAGTTACACCACGGGCTCTTCTCACCACTGAACGACAGAGGATGCATTGCTGGAGAGAGACTGTAGCAGAAAAATCAAACTCCTAATTCCTAAAATATGCCGTCCCTGCTAGTCTGGGTTTGGGTTTTTTGTTGTTGTTGTTGTTGCTGACTTGTTTTGGGGTTTTCCCCTCATTTTGACATGACCTTTATGGAATGGCAAACCCAGCCTGAGCAGCGCACCAGAAATGCTGTTCATGTTGCAGAATTCCAGCCACAGTTTCAGCTCAGAGATGACAACTACAGCAATCAAACATAATGCCAAACTCAGTTTTAAACATTTCCCATACCTCTGCTAGGTAAGTTCCCTTGAAGAGGTCAAAGCAGAACTTTGGCAACTCAAAGAAATCCAAGCCCTTAACGCTGGTTTGGCGCAGACACAAAGACCCAACCCCAGCCATCCTGAGGTGATTCACAGGAGCTGTTACGTGTCCCTGAATTGCTGAAGCAACGAGAACTCTGCAGTTTCAATCTGTAAATGCCAGCACGGCAGGGCTGTGACTCAGGGCTGTGAACACGGGCCGAGGTGGGAGACGGGAGGGGGATTTTCACTGACACACGGAGCAGCCCCGTGGATTTGTTATTAATGTGCTCCGTGGAAGAACAGTCAGAAGAGAGGGGCAAGTGGGGGGTCATTCCCAACCACAACCAGCAGCTCACAATGTCCATGTTTCCCTACAGCACCTACACTCCTGTTAAATACAACCTTCTCAAAGTAAATGCAGGATTTCCAAATACCTCCTGGCCAGCTGGGCTACAACTCTCTGGGTACTCAAATCCACCAAGACTTCCCTCCTCTTCATCCTTTAGTTGAAAACTATTTGCATAATTTTTAAAGTCTTATAAGTTTAAGGCACACAGATTTGTCTGAAACAAAACCATTATGAACCTCAATGCAGAATAAATAAGTGGTGGACAGAAGGGGAGTTTTATGCCCGCAGTGAGCAATTTCTCTTCAGAAGCTCTGAAATGTTTTTCTAAAGCCAGGCAAGAAGAAGAAGAAAAAAAATCTCTCCCATCAAATGGCACAGAGTAAGAACATGAGGTGGAATTGGTAAATCAATACAACTTTAGCACAGCACTGAGGGAGGGAGGCCTTTGTCCCTGTCATCCTCCACAGCAAGGTGAAGGTCCAGTTACACAACCCAGAGCTGTTCCACTGCCTGGATCTCCTTTGGCAGTGAGATCAGGAGAAATGTGTTTTTCCATGTGCTCTGTTAGAGCCCAGACTGTGCCAGGTTTATGGCACATTTTAAATCACATCTCAATGGACAAGGCTTTGCAGAACAAAACCAGGGTCCAAACCAAACCCCTCCCGTTTCTGTCCATTCTGTTCTCCCAGTTCCTGAGCCATTTTCCATCCCAGCTGTAATGAAATGCAATGCACTGAGGGAATCCATGTGGGAAGTGTTGTCTGTGTGACAGAAAACTGCAGAGGAGCCAGACAAGCTCAACAACCAAAGGTGAAGAATCCTGCCCAGGAAGGACAACAACTTACTGCACAAAGTAAATTCACCCTCAACCCTAAAAGCCTAAAAGCAACTTCAGGGAAGGGAAAACAACAGATGGAAAGTAGGAGACTGCAGGAACAGGGCAAGGAGAGAGAAAAGGGTTGGGTTTACAGCTTAGTGGGGTTTCTTTTGGTTTTACTTTAGCTTGTTTGTCGGGGAGGTGGCATGATTTATTTCTCCAGTTCCCTCTCATTGCAACTGAGGTAATGAAAGACTTGAGCTTTGGCAAAGATCCCCTCCTTAGCCATAAAAATAAAAAAGAACTGTAATTAAACTTACCAGAAACAAAACTAATCAAACTCAACAGTAACAAAGGGCAACAGAAACACGTTCACAGTATCAGATCTTCCTTGCTGGCCCAAAGCCCAGAGCTTTCATTACATTTTTTTCCTTCCCCCCAGTTTCACAACAGCATTGACCAGCCCTGGCCCAGGATGCCTCAGCTTTACAAACTCTATTTGTAGGAGATCAGCTTTTCGTGATCCAAAAACCCAGCATGTGGAAAGTGTTAAGTCTTTCATGTAGTAGAGGAGGTTTTTAAAACTTCTACTGTTCAACTCAGAGATCTTGGAGCTTCACAGCCCATTAGAGGTTTGTGAACCACAGAGAAGGGCAGAGTTAGTAAAATAAATCAGGAGTTCCTGTGGGATGTCCTGGTGCTTTATACAAGAGGCACAAAGCAGGCTCAGGGTTAAACAACAGGGAGGACTTCTCAGATTGCAGGAGGAGAGAGCTGCTTTATAACCTGGAATGTGCTCTCCTCTCTTTGAAGGGTCTGGAGGCATCCTACAAAATAAAATAACTCTGTTTGTGTCAGGGGCACTGCAAGGGAAAAGAGAGCCCAGAAAGTGTCTGGGGGAGGGGGGAGGATCAGCTCCACTGTTCCACCCAAGAACAAACTATTTCACCATGGCAATAAAAGCACTTATCAGCACCTTCTTCGTGCCAGATCTCTTCCTGCTGCACAGGAGGTTTGGTAGCCTAAAACAAACAAAATTCCCTGCCAGATGACCAAAGTCAGGAAGGATTTCCCAACCACCAGCACCGGCTGCAGCTGGGATTTTGTCATCGTTCTTGTAACACTTTGTCTCTTTCTTAAGACTCCAAGTTCTCAAATACAGCAATTATTGACGGCAGCTCCTTCGCTTACACCTCCCCAGTTCCTAAGCTCACAAAGTTTGCAAAGAAAAGGGGAATCCACAAACTTAACCATGAAAGATCTGAATCAGAAGGAAACACGCCTGTCAACATTCTGGGATTTTAAAAAAAGAGATAAAGACAGTTTTCTGTGGGACCTGCTTTGATCACACAGGGTTTGCTGTGACATCACCTGTATCTTCTCAACCAGCCTGGAGCAGGAGAGGAGGGAGGGCTGGATTTCTGTCCTGCAGGACTGGGGTGCTGCAGCAGCAGGACTCAGCCCCTCTCGGCTCCAGGGAGAAGGCACAAACACCACAAATGGGGGATCCCAGCCCTGCAAGATCCTTATTCCTCACCAGCAGGAGTGGGAAACCCAAAGCCTGAGCATTTCACAGCTTTTCCACATACCAGGAGGCATTAATGAACCTCTGGGCAGGGAAAAGAACCCCTCCATATCCCATATATCCATAAATCCACCACAGTGCAGGTGTGCAGGGCTCTGGCTGACACTTACAGCCCTCCTGGCACCTGCAGAACAGGAATCCTTCCTTCCCTGTGCTGGGAGAAAACAGAAGTTCACCCAAAATGACATCACCCTCACCTACAAGTAATCACCAGCATCTCTGTGTCCTGACAATCTGAATTCTATCACACTCCTAAGCATTTTTCCTTCAGATACAGAATGGAAAGGAAAAACAAAATAAAAGCAAATGCAGCAGATTTCAACATGTGATGTTTCTTGTGCTTACAGAGCCAGCTCTATCCACAAACTGCTTCACCTCCCCTCCTCTATTCTAACTCTACATTCTGACTTTATTCCACCATCTCTGTAATTCCTGGGAGTCTTCCTTGGCATGAAAAAAAACAAGCAGCAAAACCCCTCAGTAATCAAGCACTGCTTCTTTTTTACAGCTGCTTGGAAACAAAACTGACAAAATGAGTGCATCTGTCTCCTGGAGTTGTTATTGTCTTTTCTCCAGTGCAGTTCCAGCAGCACATTACAGGGTACTTAGGAGTGACTGATGTGTTTGGGGCTGGTTTGGAGCCAAGGGAAGGCAGTGGGTGCCGTTCTTACGGGGCCATCTGGGGCAGGAGGTGATGACTGAGCCCGGTGATCTCCTGTGGAAGAATGAAGTTCATTCCACGCTCCCTGGCAGGTAAAACACACTCAAAGTACACTTTATTCTCCAACAGAGGGTTTTTTCCTAGTGCACAATCCCTTGCCCCGGCTGGCTGCTCTGTGAGCCCCACACAAGCCAGGCACAATCCCTGCCTGTGTGAAGGCACCAAACTCTGCTGTGCAGAAGAACTCCTCTGGCTCCCCTGGAACACAGCTCACAACCAGTCCAAGCTGCTTGTATTTATTTACTCCTTGAACTCCAAAATTCAAAGCAAACTGCTGCTGCAGCTTTTGAAACTGTAATCTCTGTCTCACACACTGTAAATACACACGGTGAGCAGCACACAGAGGATTACCTGGAGAGTATTTCTCTCCTAAGCCATTTCAAAAGTCAGTCCCCAGGCAGGATTATACAGATTCATTTCTTCAAGGAGTTACCCACATTTTAGAACATGAGCACTGTTCTGGGACAGGATGTCCCACAAACAGCACTGCTGCTTATTTGCCTGGTTTATTTTTGCCTTTCTGAAAGCCATTTTCAAGTTCTGAAGCACATCTTCAGTCACTGGCTGGATGGGGAACAAACAGCAGGAAGGGTTTGATGCATGGCAGCCCTGGAGAAGAGTCTTGCCAGGCTGGGACACTCAGCCATGAAAATAAACTGCACAAACCCTTTAGCAGACACCTATTTTATGTACCTGCAATTCACAGGACCTCAGGGTTGATGTCTGAGTATTTGATACAATCTGACAACTGCCAGGGAAGAAGAAAAGCTGCTGGTTTTTCTCACAGGGAAAGAAAATGCAGAATAAAAATACAGCTGTTGATGAACAAAAGCATTTTAACCAGAGTCACACATACCCTTCAGCACAGATGCAAAAGAGAATTCACAATAGGAAAATAAACAAACCCAAATTCCTTAGAATGGTGAATTATAAACAGAAACGAAGGAAAATGCAGTGGAACAGAACTCTGAGGAGCAGCATCGTGTTCTCTCAGTTGCTGAGGAAGGCTCAGACAATACTGTATCAATCTTGGCTTGTATCTTTGACTACAGACTTTTCCCTACAAAGCAGAAATTGTCCTTTCTGGCTCCCTGACAGAACTCAATGCAATTGCCTAATGGCCCTCTTTTACTTGCAACAATATTTTACTCCTACCTACCTCCAGACCTTCAGAGAAAAATAAACAATGATATCCAATCTTGTAATGCAAAATAATAAAAAAAAAAGCCACTGGAGTGCAGAGCTGATTTATTGTCCATGCTAAACTCAATTCTAGAGTCCAGCTGGCACAGTGAACACACCTTCTGCTTTTATGCTCTTCATCTAGGAGGCTTTCTTAGGAAGAAAGTCAAATAAGCAGCTCATTTTTTGAGCTGATGATGCTGTAAATTACCTTTGGAACACAAAAGTAAAATGATACCATTGAAAATTAATCCTCCTATTCTCTTAAAAGAATACTTAAATTTGAAACAAATAAAACCAAAGTACATAAGGTACTTTCTTTCTTTGGTTTTGCTCGTTCCAGTGGGAACTGAGACAGGCAGATTTGGGAAAGGGTATTTTGGTCTTTGGAAGCTGGAAGCAGTCACTAATCAATCATTAATCAATCATTAATCAGTGAGCACACACACGTGGCACAGGCCAGGTGAAAGGGCTGGTAGAGACAGGTGAGATGCACCTCCAGGACAGGGGAATTGCCAGGATCCACTCAGGGAATTGAACAAAAGTAACATGTGTAAAAACCAAGGAGCTCTGCTCACCTGAACACCTGGAATCCCTTTTAGAGATGAAGAAAGACACCATGGTATGTGTGAGTTAAACCTTTATGTCTCTTTAAAGACCTTTCCAAACCTCCTGGTTTATTATCCAATAAAGTTGTGACATTTGCAATAGGTTTAACAGTTAAACTTTGGAAAACAAACCAGACCACAGTAACACACACACTGAACATCCCTCTGCAAACAGCCTTCAGCTCAGAGCCACTTAAATTCAGGAATATCTCCATCTGAGCTCAGCTCCTATGAGCTCAGCATTTCATTACATTCCTTGGCTTTCCCTTCCCTGTTCCTGGTGAGCAGCAGAACTGCCTGGCTGGGAGCTGCCTCAGCACCCTGTCTCACCTTGACTCAAACACGAGTGCAGAGCTCTTCCTCCCCGAGCTGAGACAGCCACACTCACAAAAACAGGAAAAAAAACCAAAAAAAAAGGCAGCACGTTCCCTCCAGAAGAGTTTGTTATGCAAATGACTCGGTGGTTTCACTTACACAGGAAAAACAACTGCAGCCTCTGCCCCTTTCTCTAACTGGACTGAAGCCCAGTGGGATATTTGCTACGACTACAGAAAAAAGTCTCAGCCTATCGTTTGAAATCATTTGGGAAATGTGAAGCCCACGAGCCCCTGCCTGAACAAGAGCAAAGCCCTGTGCCTGCAATGGCCACGCTCTGGGAGCAGCAGCAGCAGAGAGCAGATGAAATGAAAAGAAGCAGTGGCTGTTTATGTTGGCAGTCGCTTCAAACTCTAATGGAAAATTTCAGCTCTGACTGCATCCAGGCTAGAACAAGTTATTAAAGAAAAAGGTTCAGCTTTCAAACAGAAAAGGCTTCCAGAGCCTGTCCCTCTCTGAACGCTCCCGCAGCAAAGACAAGGCAGGAAATAATGTGCCTTGACTGCACTTTATTAATATTCCATCATTAGGGGAATATGGCCTCAAATAAACCAGATTTCCTTGGGGAGAGCCGAGCAGGATAAAACCCCCGCCAGAGCCACAACGCAGCTCCTGCTACCAACACGGCTCACCACTAAATGCAAATATTAAAAAGCCAGTGTAGGGCTAAGTAATCACTTTATACCAACAGACCAAGAGATATTCATCTAATTATCCCCTTCCTTTGATCAAAGGCACTCTGCTATTTGAACAATCGTGTCGGGGGAGCAGCTCTACCTCAGATGCACAAAGATTCCTGGGGCTGCTGGCTGCCATCAGGGGTGGCATGGGGAGGGCTCCGTCTGTCCTCACAGGGGACACACACCTTGCCAGCCCGCACATATGGCAGCTGCACTGACCTTTCAGCTACCACACATTTGCACTATATTTAAGAGCTACTCAGGAAGCCAATATTGTGGATTATGTAACACAAGATTAAGCATTAATGAGGCAAGAATAAAATTGTTTATCTAAACCCCAATCTAAAATTAAACAGAAGTTTATGCTGAGAGCTCACGCTGCACTCGTTTTGCCTCCTAACATTAACAGAGCACAGCTTATTCAGTCTCTGAGGTGAGTCCCAGCAGCACTTAATTTGAAGAGAAAGATTTTACTATCGGAAGAGAGACCATTTTTCCTAAAGAAATGATGCAAATTTAGTTCTTATGTGCACAAATACAGCACACTGCAGGTATTTCAATCTCAGGAAACAGCCAATATTCATAACTCCTGTTTACACTGTGCTTTAGAGCTAAATAAAGGAGCATCCACCCAGAGGCAAAGATCTTTCGATTGCACTCTGTCATCTCTTGCTCAGCAGCCAAACCAGAAATCACACACACCACAGATACCTGTGTGCTCAACAGGGAAATTCAAACCCAAATTAGCCCCAAGCCTGCGTGCCTGCACAAAGATCCACTGTCCTCCTCCTCCTCCTGGGCTTCCTGCTCAGCAAGCAGGGCCCAGGGAGGAGCTGGGGCTGCCAGGAGGAGAGAGGGGCACAGGGACCATGCCCAGAACTGTGCCAGGAACTGTCCCTGGGGACACAGGAGCTTTGGAGGGGCACAGGGACCATGCCCAGAACTGTCCCTGGGGACACAGGAGCTTTGGAGGGGCACAGGGACCATGCCCAGAACTGTGCCAGGAACTGTCCCTGGGGACACAGGAGCTTTGGAGGGGCACAGGGACCATGCCCAGCACTGTGCCATGAGCTGTCCTTGGGGACACAGGAGCCTCTGGAGAGCCCCAGAACATCCACAGCACCCTCAGAAGGTGCAGAACAGTCCAAAGTGCTCGGGCCCATCCCCTAGAGAGACAAGATGGCTCCAAAATCTCAATTCAGCTACAGCAAAGGCTGTGACAGCCTGGCAGGATAAGAGAATATCCCCCCTGAACCCAGGAAAGGCTGCCAAGGGATAGTCACACACATCCCCCATCCCTGGGGGCACGAGGCTGGAGTTTCACTGCTCAGACAGCACCCCTGGCACAAAGCAGGCTGCAGGAACCCCAGGCATGGGCAAATGACTCTGATTCTGCTGGGACTGTGGCCTTGAACAGTTCAAACAAACTGCAAGTGCACCCTGAGGCTCCCAGATCAGTTTCTGGGAGAGCAGCACCAGGACAGGACCCAGCTCTGGACCCCAGCAAGGTGACACCAGGACTTGGCACCCCCCTACCCTGCTCTGGTGGAGTCACTGCTCTGCAGAGCTCCCTCCATTCCCTGTTTCTATTTCTATTTACCCCCTGCACGTAGCCAACACAGAGCTGAGCTGTTTCCATGAACACAGAAAGGCAATCCCCAACCTTGGAGGCATTTAAGTACCTTTATCTCAGGCCTATCGCAATGCTGGCACTTCTAAAACTCTCAAATTCAAGTAGCTCAGTGTAATCATCTAAAGAATTCAGAGCAGAATGTTAAATACTCGGAAAATCCTGTATTATCACAAAGTTTTAGCAAATTATCCCAAAATGGGTGGATGGCAGGGGAATAAAACCCCATTTAAAGCCAAACCAGACAGTTAAGAAAACTGTTGCCAGCTGTGCACCTTCCATTCTCACAACATGGGAATTTAAATTAAAGCAATTATTGAAAACTGCTCATGTCACTGAAAACCCTCCAAAATTTCCTTCTTCCCAGGAAGAGGAATCAGAAGTGCTGCTAAGCAGGAGCCAAAGGAGAGCAGGGCAGTTCATCAGCTGTGTCAGCTGCAAGCAAGGGGAAACCACTGAGGGGAAGATAGAAGGAAGACAGACACATGGAAATAGAGGAGAAGGTGCATTTCAGACAGGTCAGTGGAAACCCAAGGAAGTTTCAGAAGTTTCATTTAAAAACCTCACGGCTCATCTGCATGGAGGCACCTTTTCTCCAAGTAGGAGCAGGTTAACACTGAGCCAACATTAAAGCAGCACCTTCCCTGATCCAGTGCAGTTGTTCACTCTCACGTCCACCAGGAACTCCTACTGGACATAAACATGGAAATAAACTGGAAATGTGGAATAAACCAGCGGAGTGAAGACCCAAACAAACACACCTTTGACACGGAATAAACATTCTCTTTCGTAAGGCTTTTTTCTTGAGGATTACTCATTCAGAAGAAATAATATTAAAAAGGCTTGGAAAACTATGTTGAATTAGTTAAAAAACACATTGACAAATACAGGGCTTTCTCAAAAGATACTGCACGTTAACCATGGAGAAAAAAAGGCAGTGCACAACTCAAATAGGACATTCCTTAGCACACTTGTGAAAGCTCAGTACAGGATGGCCTAATTCTCATCCCTCACCACGGCCACTTTACACCTTCCCAAAGTCAAAAAGAAATCCAATGTCATGTTCACCTCTATATCCTGACTTTCTGCACAGCAGCCTCAGCTGGATTTAACAGAAAATAGGCTTGGCCTCTACAGGAATTCTGTATTTCTATTGCATTCCTTATCTTTCGCTGTTTCCATGTTCCAGCCACAGGGTTTAGGGGGATATTCAGGGAGAATTTTCCCCCAGTGAAGGGTCTAGGGAGGGACACATTTTACAAAAATCATGGCAATAAGGAGACTGAACTTTTAGTGGGGTTTGCAGAGGCAAAACCTCCTGGGTCCCCTCTCCACAACCTTCAGTGACCAGGAAGGAAAACTCTTAATAAATCAGATGCACTGAGCCATTAGAGTAAGTCACTCCAAGAGTGCCCCTGACACATCTTTAAGTACCTGGAAGTTGCTCTGGCACCCATATAATAACTTTTTTGAATTCATCTCATATTAATAAGGAGGCTAAACAGGAGAGTAAAGCCTTTTTTCTGGTGTTTCTGGAATTGCTACAGGTTTACTTCACACTGCAACAGAAAAATGGCAGGCAAAGTATCTGAAATTATTCTGGTGATGAAAAAATGCAGACAAATTAATCCCACAGCCTTGTCATTTACATTACTCATTATTCCACTTTAAGGAACAGAAGCACAACCGGACAGCCAAATATTTACTGCAGCCTTTACTCTGCAATGTCTTCCCATAGCAAAACTGCTGTAAATATTGGCTGAAAAAGATTGGGAATTAAAGAAAGGAGAAGTGAGGCCTGTGGGCAAAAATAGGAAGCAGATTATAAACAAGCTGCTGTAGGTCAAAGGTTATTTGTAGATCAGTTACCACAGAGGCCAAAAAAAACTCTGAGCCCAAACCCATCAACATGATACTTCCCACAGCTCAGACTTAATATTTAGTCTTCTCTGTAGTAAAAAATTAGATCTAATGAAACAAAAATAAAACACTTGAAAAGTGAGAGCTTGCATGAGGTTTAACACCACTTGTAAAACTTTTACAAAAACCCTAAGCCTGATCCAAGCTCCAGTGTAAGAAGTTAGGTAGCACAAACAGGGGCAGGCACCTGCCCCCAACTCTCCATTTTTCAGTTTTTCTTTTCCTCCCTGCTGCAAAATGTTCTTCTCCCTCACAGAAACCCCTCACATTTCATATTTAAAATATAAATTTAAATTTATAAAAAAACACAATATACTTCATAGCTGCTATAATTCAAACTTAGAAGAGGACTTTTGTTCCTCACCAACTTTACCATCAGCAGAGTTCATTTCTAAAAGCAAACACTGATTTGTCCTAAATCCATTGCGGGAGATATTGTGGAGGAAAGAGGAAAGGCATGATATGAGCTGAGTTTGTCAGCTGCTGATAAGATCCATGCTATTCCAGCATTCCTTCCCAGCTGTCACCTTTCCAGCACTGGGCCTCCACACCTCAAAATCCAACAGAATACTCGAGTCCACCAACACCTGATCAGGAATTTAAGTTTTCCTTCTCACCAGAATGAGTGAACTTGTAATAGTCACATCCTCCCCTTCCTCTTTAACTCACAGTGTTACTATTTACCACCCAAAGATTTGTGTTATCACAGCACTGTCTCACAAGAACCTCCTGGAGGAGAATGGAATCATCCCACAGAAACCGAGAGGGTTTTAAATATTTTTACAGCAATGCCCTCCCCCACTGCACACCCAGACTCCACACCTACAAAAGTCTAAACAACCAGCAGTGCTTTAAATCAGTGTTTTCCAGATCGCTGACACACTGCTAGAAAACAGAGCTACCTCCCTTCTAAATCCAGAACGAAAACGAAAGCACCTTCCCAAAGCCTCCCCGCAGTTAAAGGACACCTGCAGGACAGAAACTGAGGCTCCATCGGGACAAATGGGAAAGTGTCTGGGCTCCCAAAGCTTCCCAGACCCCGTGTCCTTTGCTGGAGTCCCCTGCCAGTCCCTGCCCGTGTCCCCGGAGCCCTGCCGGGATTTTGGATGGAAGGACAGGGTTACATAACCCTGAGAAGTTGGGAGAGCCGTGAGCCAGGATCCATCCCCAAACACGAGCTCCAGGGAAGGGGAAGAGTTAAAGCCAGCCCGGCACCGTGCGGGTCACAGACCCCGGGCTGCCCGAGCCCATCTGATGCTGTTCTGGTTTAGGTTTTCTTTAATTACCCGATGCCACTCGAGCCCGACTGGGGTGACACAAAATGTATTATCCCGTCATAATGTCAGAATTTAAAATTAGATTCGGTCTCCATAAATACACTTCACCCAGGCTCGGTGGCTCCGTCCAGCCATGACGATTATTTTATGTAACATCTTTCATACCCCAAGACCTAAAAACTGCACTAAAAACCAGCAGCTGCCTTGGCTGGCTGTGGATTTCTCTTCCGTTTATCTGAGGGGAATTCGGGGTAAAAAGGAAAGAGTTTCACAAGATCAAACAGCGAAGCAGCGAGAGGAAAAGCGAATTACATAAAGTCCAAATGTACTTACGGTCTCCTTATTGGGAAGCAACTCCTTTCGGATTCTGAAGAAGTTCTTGCCGTACTGCCTCAACCCCTTAATAAACCGTTTCTGTGATAAAAGATAACAAAAACAGCGTGTCAGAGGCAGCAAAAAAAAAAAAAAAAATTGAAAGAAGATTAAAAGATCCTCCGAACGGCTGCTGTGAATCGGCAGCGGAGCCGAGCGGCGCCGGCAGCCCAAGGTCTGCCGGGGAAGCGAACGCACCTACACGGCTGCGAACGGGGGGAACGGCTCGGGAAAGACACCGAAAAACCCCAACCGCATCCCCTGTCCACGTCCAACTTGCAGCGTTCGGAGCTCCGCCAAAGTCGGTGCCGGGGCCGGAGCCGCTCGGGGCCGGGCAGCGCCAGGCAGGTGCCGCAGGGGTTAAGGGCTCGCAGCCCCCGCGGGGCTCGCAGCGGGCCGGGGCCGGGGCCGGGGCCGGGGCCGGGGCCGGGGCCGGGGCCGGGCGGGGAGCGGGGCCGAGCCGAGCCGAGCCCCGGAGCAGCCGCGCAGGGCCGGGCGGAGGCGGCGGCGCCCAGCGTGTGATGGCGGCGGGGCTGGGCGGGCGGGCGGCTCCGCGGGGCGCGCCGCAAAAGGCGGCCTGGATCGCCGGCCCCCCTCAGCCGCGGGCCCGGCCCGGCCCCGGCACCGCCGCCGCCTCCGCCCGCCGGGCTCGGCCCCCACACCGCCCCCGGCAGCCCCGGCGCTGCCCCTCAGCAGCTCCGCAGCCCCGAGCGGACCCCGGCCGCCGGCACCGCTCCCCCCTCTCTCCTCATCCTCTCCCTCCTCTGCTCCCGCTCGTCCTCGTCCTCTCCCCAGCCCCTTCCCTCGGCACAGCCACGGCCGGGGGGCACCGGGCCCTGCCCGCGATCCCCTCACGACCCCCCAGCACATGCCGGCACCAGCACCGGGAGACTCCAGCCTATACAAAGTGCCTTTCTCTGGAAGGGACACAGTCCTTCTAGAGAAGGGCTTCTTCCTTTCCTATCAGCAGCAAAAGGAAAAGGCTTTTTCCTTTCCTATCAACGCCGTACAAAGGTATAAACAACAAGCAAATAACATTTCTGCCTGCAAAACCGATAGGGGATGTTGAGTATGTGGGCCCTACTATTCCAGGGAAAGGAGGGAAATGAGAATTCATAATTCATAAAAGAAACAAGCAAAAAAAAATAAAAGGCCTTTTCCTTTCCTATAAACACTGTGCACACGTATTAAACAACTAGTAAATAACAAATTCTGCCTGCTAAAAAGATAATGGACATTGAGTACGTGGGCCCTACTATTCCAGGGAAAGGAGGGAGATGAGATTTTATAATTCCCTAAAGAGAAATGAGCCTCGAGTTGGCTTCACGTATTTTGGATTGCATCTTTTTGCAAACGTCTGTGGGAAGGAGGTGGGCAGCGATCAGAGGCTTCCATGTGGTGAAGGGCATCAGGATCCCAGGAAGGTCGATTCACTGCCCAAAAGGAGCTCTCAGCACCTCAGCACAACCCTGGGTGTGAGGGAAGAGGCTCCCTGGAACCTCCTGATGCTCAGGATCCTGCAGGTTTGCTCCCACTGGGATCTATCCTCAGCTAACCCTGACCCTCAAAACCAGCAAGACTGCAGAGTTGGCCAAGAATGTGCCCGGGGCCACGGAGACGAGAATTAACCACTGCTTGTAAAGGCTTGGAGATTACAGTCCCTTCCAGTGCTGGGAGAGATTTACTCATCCCCACCTGCTCCTTCCCAACCTCCCAACACAGCACCCCCAGTTTAAGCGTTTAAGGGGTGCCTGAGCTCCCAAACACGGAACATTTTACTGAGAGCAAGGCAGCAGCCCCCAGCTGCTGGCAGAAGTCACACAAGTAGCTACAGAGCAGGGTACTGAGTGCTCACGGAGTACAGCTGGCCCCTGATGTGCTCACACACTCCTGCTTTTCACCAGGTGAATTTTCCCAAGGAATTCTCATTCTGCTGGGGTGGGTGGATCCCTGCCCTGGCACCACAAACCTCCTGGCAAGGGAAGGTGGCAGCAGCAGTGACAAACACACCCCAACACCACTCCCAACATCCCAAAGAGCAGTGCAATTCCCACCTGCAGGAATTCACAAAGATTGGAAAGCAACTGAATGGAGCAACATCCAAAGGCAGGCACTGCAAAGGGAACTGTGGGATGCTCTCAGTCCCTGCTCTGCCATCGCTGCCTCCTGGTCCATAGCACAAAATGACAACACCCAATTCCTACTCCTTGTTTTGCCCAAGACTTACCTATGGTGCACCTGAATTCTTAGGGGACCATTTCATTTATTTTTTAAGATTCCTTTTAACCAAACTGTTATATTTGGTTTCTGTTGTGATTCAACTCTATTAATAAAGCCTATGACAAACTGTTTTCCTTTGACCCCATGGGATGTCAGAAATCCCTACTGGGAATGCCAAGTATAGAGCCCATCTGAATAACAGAATTAGAGGGACTTTGGAATGCTGTTCCAAATTTCCAAGTAGGAATGAAGTCAATCCTTCTGGCCTGTTCTGCCATCACCTTTACTGATGCTGTGCACCATTCATTATCCCTGAGTCACTGGGGCACTGTGAGATATCCAACCATAAAGGAGATTTGTGCCTCTTGGAAAGGCAAGGAAGAGACACTTCTTAATATGCAAATAACAACAAAGCACACAAAAAATAATTTCAGAAACTCAGACAGAAATTCTGAAACTTAACAATACATTTTTAAAAACAGTTTTCACGTTTTCCTGCCTTTTCTAGCCTTCCATTAATTCAGGCATCATGTCCCATTCTCCCTGCAGCAAGAGCAGCTACTCCTTTCCTCCCAGTCAAGCCCAACAGAGACCTTGAAATGGCTTTAAATGTAACAGAACGAAATAGCTGCACACCAAATCAGAGGTGACCTGTTGCTCCCTGGTGTCTCACAAAGCAGACTGCCCGACACTGATTGAATTTGCTCTCCCCTGCACCAATGACACGCACCAAATTCCACATCCCTCCATCAGTGCTGCAGGAGATGCTGCACTGCTCACAGGAGGCATCTGGGAGCGACAGCTGCCAGGCTAAAATAGCCTCACACACGGGGCTGGGGCAACAACGGGGCTCAGACCTATGGATGAGTTTGGGTGAGAAGTGCAAGTGGCTCTGGAGCACAATGGTTTCATTTTTAAAACTACATAATTTGGATTTTTAGGACAAACATTTCAATTTTTACCACTTCTGTTTAACTTTAAAAGATTGCTTATGACAGGATTCTGTCAGCGTTATTGTTTGTGCTGCTCACTGAAGACAAACTGTGGCACAATTAAAAAAGTGCTGCGGATAATGAGCAGCTTTAGGAAATCCCACGGCTTGTGGGGCGCTCGGTGCTGACAGACACGGCTCTGCTTTATGGAGTGGTTTCCATGGCTATTGCCCAGCCCCAGCACGAGGCCTCCTAATGCCATCTGATAATTTGATGAAATGCATTAGATGCTGCAGCATCCTGCGTGTACACAGGGAGCTATAAATAACCCGGGGAGAACAAGGAACAAGCCTGGCAATGTTCGCCTGCGCGTTACTTGCAGGTCCCATATTTTATCCCGGGGAACAAATCTCCCGACAAGATACACAAAGCCATTCTGCCGTGCCTGACAGAGCTCAGCTGGCACGTTCGTCACGGGGCTGGCAGTGCCAGCACAGAGCCAGAGCTCGTGCGTCAGGGTTTCCATTATCCCCAGATTACAGCCTGGCAGGAGGAGCTGCCCGCTGCACACCCTGCACCCCTGGCTTTCACTGGGGATGAGCTCCCCGAGTGCTCCTCTGCCTCAAAACCCCAAATAAAGCTGGTGCTGAAAGCTGCACCCAGAACCTCCACTGCAAAAACAACAACCAACCTGTTTAATCAACTCCCAAATGAAGATTTCCACCTGAAACCTTCAGAAAGGCAGCACAACTCTGCAAATTCATCACTGCTGCTAACGTGGCTCTTCTGAGGTGGTGCTGCCATCGAGTTTAGATCAAATGTATTTTCTCTAAGAAATTCCATGTGCTGGTTCATTCCCTTCCTATGATTTCCACCTGGTTAATGAGTGAAGAACATTGTGTAATGCAAAACATTCACAAACACACAGAGCCTTTTCTGATCTTTCTCAATCCAGGAAATAAGGATTTTATTTCTCAATCTTTATAAAAAAATAAAATAAAACCACCTCTTTAGCCTCTGTCCAAGAGCAGCAAGTTCTTCTCTCAGCCTTTTCCTTAATTCTAAGCAAATAAAATGGAAGATTCCGCTATTATGAAAGCAGTGGGTTTAGTAAATGTCTGGAAAGGCCCGAGGTTTGCCAGGCAGATGCCAATGGAAGCTGTCACCACCTTCCATATTTAATATGCATTTTAAAGTTTTATAATAAATATGGTAGGGAAATTTATGGGGCTTTCAGAGTTAACAGCAGAGGAAACAGAGGTATCCTGGGAGTTTCATTACAGAGACATCACCTAAAGATCTCAGGTGGCTCTTACACGAACCTGTGTTAGAGATCTTCACTCAGGCCCTGCCCTGTCCTTTCCAGGCCATGGGCAGGGACACCTTCCACTAAACCAGACACATCACAGATACTGCTCTGTTTATTTTTCTTGACAATTTTTTAAAGTGAAATAATTCTGTTGTGTCACGACAAAATTATTCTTTAACCTTTGTGCTATTTTGAAAACAAAATCATGCTTTCACCGAGTTGTCTCACTCAAAGACAAGGAAAACCAAAATATTTTGGTGGTGTTGATTAGATACCACTCTGTATTACAAGGCATGGATGCTCCCACTGGAAATTCAAAGCCCTTCTCACAGTGCAGCCCTGGTCACCCACACGTGACACAAACCTCACAGTCCCCAGGCCATCTGCCCGTGAGATCAAGTGTCCTCTGTAAACAAACTGACAGGGGATGGATCAGCTGAAAGCCTCCGAGGTGCCCAACAATTTGCTCTCTCCCTCCCAACTGGATCGCTTTGTCTTCCTGTAAAATTATACTAAAAACGAGAGCCTGCCCCGAACTAAGGGGGATTCAACCCAAAGCTGTGGGGAGACAGAGGCACCTCCCAGCCCTGCTCTGAGTACCCACAGCAGCCACAGACACAGAGTCATTTCCAGTCTCCCCCGAGGGAATGCCAAAAGATCCTGCGATGATAATGACCCCCCTTCCATGGAGCTGCTTTTGTTGGGAACAATGGAGCTCCCATGGTACCTCTGGCTGGCTGGAAATATTGGTATTAAGTGAGCGTGAGCACAGCTGTGTGTAAATGACATATATAAACAGATTAGATTTGTGTATTTATACTGGATGCAAACACATTAATAGCACATTTGCATACCCAGTTGGCTAAATGAGATTGCATGCAGAGCGGGATTACTGGTTACAAACACATTTATTTAGAATTTTCAATAAAGTATTTATATTGCCATTCAGGAGGTCAGAGTGGATTCATCATCCTCTTTCTCCTCTTTGCCTCCTCAGACACACACAAATGCTCTTGTCAACATGCTTTGCACGGATTGCCCATCCCTCTGCACAACCAGGCTGGGAAAAGGGCTCCAGCCAGCAGCAGGAGCTGAGCTGAGGAGCTCAGCCCAAAGGCTGCCCCAGTTTCCTCCCATTCCCTTTATTGAAGGTGATGTTACAAGGCGGTGACAGCTCTCCCTGTGACCACAGCATGAACCACCACCTAAATGCCAGTCTACAGAACTCCCCTTGCCCTGCTCTGGTTAATGCCAGGGATCAATGCAATAGCCTGCATGAAAGGCAACATGATATTGAAGGTGACACAACAGCTCTCAGACATTTCCAGAGCTGCAAGAGAATTCAGCTCTTCCTTCACCCCGGGCCTGGAGCTGTCAGGGTGTTGCTAACCTTTTGTGCTGACCCCAGCTGTATTTTCCCATCAGGATTTTTACCAGAGCTATTTTTACAAAAAGAAGGATTTCAGGTTCATCCAAAGCACCAGGCAAAGCCTTGATTCTTGTTCTGAGCTGTACCTGTGTCTGTGGGGGAGTCTCGATGGCAAAGACAAAACAAAATGGCAAAAATAATAAAATAATAATAAAAAATCAATTCTGCCTAAACGAGGAGCCTGTCTGTTTGCTCTAATTGTGCCCTCATTATTGGCTCTGGGGGCTCTCACTGCACAGCCCGGATCAAATGCTCCCAAAGCCCTCAGTTCCAGGCAGTTCCCGTTAAAAGCTCCAGGGCTGTCCCCGGGGTCCCTCCCTGCCCGGCCCCGCCCATAAATCATCCCTGAAATCATCCCAGACCTGCTCCAGGAGGCACCGGGGGAGGCCCCGGCCCCGCCGGCTCCGGCCCGGGTTGCCAGGCAACCTGAGCAGGAGGGATGCAGGGATGGATGCAGGGATGGATGCAGGGATGGACAGACAGAGGGATGCAGGGATGGATGCAGGGGGGGATGCAGGGATGGACAGACAGAGGGATGCAGGGATGGATGCAGGGGGGGATGCAGGGATGGACAGACAGAGGGATGCAGGGATGGACAGACAGAGGGATGCAGGGATGGACAGACAGAGGGATGCAGGGATGGATGCAGGGGGGGATGCAGGGATGGACAGACAGAGGGATGCAGGGATGGACAGACAGAGGGATGCAGGGATGGACAGACAGAGGGATGCAGGGATGGATGCAGGGGGGGATGCAGGGATGGACAGACAGAGGGATGCAGGGATGGATGCAAGGATGGACAGACAGAGGGATGGATGCAGGGATGGAGGGATGGATGGACAGAGGGATGCAGGGATGGATGCAGGGATGGAGGGATGGATGGACAGAGGGATGCAGGGATGGATGCAGGGATGGATGCAGGGGTGGACAGACAGATGGCAGCTGCTGACAAACAGCCAAGGGGCTGCACCAACAGCCCGGTCCCTGCGCCTCCCCTGCCCCTGCTTGCGGCACGACAGTAAAATCCAACCCCAGAGGCTTTTGTGAGGAACACACACTCCCTGCTCCATTCCCAGTGGCTGCCGAGCTGTGGGGAGGCAGTGATCCCACAGATCCCAAAGTGATCACCCAGCGATCCTACAACGATCCCACAGTTATCACCCAGCGATCCCACAGCGTGTGGCAGCAGAAATGTGATCCCCTAAAGGAGCTAAAGGCAGAAACCCGAGCCCAGCCCAGCCCGCAGAGCCGCCAGAGCAGCTGATGCTCGGATCAAACCCTGCCTGGGCATTAAAGCAGCAGCAGCAGCAAAAAAGGAAAGCTGACTTTCCTTTCCTGCAGCTCTGGAAGGGGTGTTGGATAAACAGCCCCGACTCTGGGAAGAACATTCCTGGATTACTGCAGGCATTATCAGCTGTGGGAACGTCACTGCTGATGGTCCCACAGTGCAGCAGGGGATGGAGAGGCAGCAGGGATGAAGCCTCTCGTTTGGAGGCTGCTCAGTTTGCAATTTCCTCTTCTCCACTAAAAGAGGAGTGGGAAGAGGAGGCATTTCCCTGTCCAAACCAGTGGCACTGCACAGAGGGAGGCAGGAGGAGCTTCCAAAGGGAGCAACAAGTCCTGAGCCTGCAGCAGCCTGGGAATGCACATTCCCTCAACAGCAGCTCCTCATTCCATCAAAATCATCTCTACCAGCAAGAAATCCAGCTGGCAAACCAGGCTCGTGTTTAAATGGCCAGGGCAGAGCTTCTGCTGCCAGACAAAGTGTGTTTTCTACAGAAATGATTTTCTAAAGGTGCCTTTAAGAGTTAAACCGAACAAAGGTCTGGTACATTTGTGACCCAGAAAAGCAAAACAATGTGCTGCTGACAAGAGACCACAGAAAGCTTTTGATTATACTTCAGATTGCCTTTTCTGTACACAAAGAGATTCATTTCTGGTTGTTTTTTAAACTGCTGTTAAAATGCTAATATACAAAAAGCCTTCTTGTACATCAAAACCAAAGAGCAAGGAAAAAGCACAAGTTCCTTTCCAAGGACTACCTGAAACATCCTGTGTGATCCTTCAAGGCTCAAACACAGCACTTCAGTGGAAGTTTCCTGCTGCAGAAATGTTGTTCCCTTGGGATTTCAACCATTATTGTCAATTATTCTGGAGACAATTTCTGCTGTCAAACAGGGATTTTTATGCAAATGGCAGAGGGAAACAAATAAAAGCACTTCAAGAGCCCCCAGACTTCGGAGCAATAAACAAATCCAAGAATGATGAGACAAAATGGAAATGATTCCTCTCAGGTATTTCTGTAGGTGCCTTCCCAGGTAAATCATTAACAGAGGGGCTGTGACTGCAGCGATGCCCAGGATGGAATTCGGGCACTCAGATACAAATTCCAGTTTTTGATCCTTGCCAAAATGACACCAGGCAACCTCTGGAAACTCCCTAAATTCCTCTCAGAGTGAGTCTGCCACTGGCTGCAGTGGAGCGAAGAGACACCTGAGTGTGCAAAGAACAAATACCGGTGATGGCAAAATCAAATCCTCATGGGGAGAATGGGGCCAGTTGTGAAAATAAGAGAGGAAACGATTAAAGATTTGAAAATGAAGGAGCAGAAATGCAGCTGCAACCAAGGTGAACACTGGAAAGGAAATCTTGAAGGTGGATATTGGGGGAGGGAGGCAGGGGGGAGGTGTTGCTGAGGCTGGAATTGCCTCCCCAGACACGCAGAACTGGACAATGCCTCCCCTAACAGATAAATGAAATATGCACCCTAATAAAGCAGAGGTGCCCTCTCTGCCTTCCCCAATTTGTGGCAAATGGGATGTTTGATTTGAGCGCTGAAGTTATTCCAGAGCAGTGGAGGGGAATGCGCTGCTGTGCCATTTATCAGCTCCTCTAAATGCATAAGGCCTGGCTGATCAATCTCCCCATGCAGCCTAAAAGCCATATAAATCTGAGGGATGCTGTGAGAGGGCTGGGGGGAGGAGGGGAGAACAAAAGGATGGGGAAACCCACGCTGGAACAGACACGGGGGGAGCAGGGGAGGCTTCAAGAGGCCGTGAAAGCTGAAGCACAACCACAAAGCCAAAAGCTCTGCGAGCCCTGACCACAAAACAGTCACAAGCACGAGGCACAAAGTACAAAAACAACACAGGGCAGGAGCAGCAGCTTTGAACTGCAGCCTCCTGGGCAGAGATCAGCACGTGTGAGACAGCTCAGAGCACGGGGGAGGCACAGGGAACCTCTCCCCACGGGCAGAGAGGAGCTGGCACAGCACTGGTGCCTCTCCAGACTCTCAGGGGCTGCTCTGGGTCCTGCTGGGCAACCACAGCCTTTGGTACCAGGGGCAGGAGGAAGCTCCTCCATGGCCAGGGATGGAGCCCAGCTTTCTTCCACACCCCAATCTGAGTTTTTTTCCGTGCAGCTCATACAAAATCCCTCAGTGGCTCTGGGGCCAGGCTCACAAATGAAGCCTTTCCAGCTCCAGCAGAATTCACAAAACCCTGGAATGTCCCAGGCTGGAAGGGACCCACAGCAGCACTGATCCAACTCTAATCCCTGCCCAGGACACCCCAGCAATCCCTCCCTGTGCCTCTGGCAGCCTTGGGGTGGTGCCCATGCCCTGGGGAGCCTGGGCAGTGCCCACACCCTCTGCCTTCTCCCACTGCAAGGTGTGGAGCTTCCCCCTGGATCAAATCCTCATTGCTGTCAAATTCCTCTCATGGCACTGCAATCATTAGCTCTGGCACTGCTCTCCTTGTAACTCATTAGGGACCCGGGATGGATGCAGAAAATGATGAATATTTAGTCCCTATTCATCTACTACAGAAGCAGCCTATTATCAAACAAGTGACACCTTTACAAACTTAAATTAAATAATGGCTCCCGTGGAGGATTCCGAGCCCCTGACAGGATGGAAGTGATTTAAGTAACATAAAGCTGAGCAACTGGTGATGGATCATGGCTGAGCACTCGCTCTGTTCCAGCCTGGAATGGAACAAATGAGCATTTTTCAGCCTAATTGAACGTGGCCGCCCCGCTCGTACACAGAAGAGACAAAGCTGGATAATTTGCTTCATTAAAATGCGTTTTTATGTCATCGGAAAGATTAAAAAAAAATTGGTTCTGTTGATAGGGGAGATTAGAAAAATAAAATTTATCATGCAAACAGCGCTTGCAAATGAGGTGTATTTTGGCATTCAGAGTGCTTATGTTGTGCAAGAAAGATAAGCCCTGAGCACTAAAGCACACAGAGCATCACATTGTGACAGTAATCAACATTTCTTCAATAGGAATTATGTCACTACACCCATTTGAAGAGCATTTTGTCATTTGCTGCTGCAATGGCCACTGGGCCAGACTAAATAATTCCCAGCTAAGCTGCTGGGCAGAGCACAGGGAATGCAGTGACATTCAGGAAGTTTGGGGGTTTGGGGCTGTCAGCCTCCGTGCTCAAACAAAGAATCAAAGTCAAGACTCAGACAGAGACCCAAACTACCAGGGAAAAAAAACCTCAAAAATCAAATATCATCTTGTCAAGCTGCAGACAACGCTGTCATCTGTCTGCACTCGCCGTGTTTTAGGGCTTGGGGTTTCTGTGTTTGCAAAGCAATCTTGTTAAGAGCAGCAAAGTGCCATTCAGACAGCAAACAGCTCCTCCAAAATAAAACAGACATTTGCCATGTAAAGCAATCCATTCCTGGGCTCTGAGAGTTTAATAAAGTGCAATTCCAAGATAAGTATTGAAAAGGAAACATTTTTACCTATATCAACTTGGACTAAGCCAAAATCACTCTGAAGGAAGCTGGAGATTTCTATCATACATGAAACAAAAAAATATCAAAGCTCTTCATTATTCATTACTGTATTCCAATTGCAATTTGAGGTATTGAGGAGGTGAGGATCCTGTAGATAAATTAAATTTCCTAACACCTGCAAGCCAAATAAACTCAACCAAACTACTGAAATGTCAGCACTGAAATAACCTTAAATCAACCCAAGAGCTTTGGATGGTGCCATTAATAAAAGCCAACAAACCAATCACCCCCCATTAACTATCAGAAAAGGTGAACTTAAATTTAAATCACACAATTGATATCATTTCCAAAGCATCACCAACAAAAAATACCTGAAAACAGATGGGTCTCCAGCATTCCTTCTATTTAAATTATAAAATTATTTTCAAAAGCATGAAGAAACTCCTACAGTCCTAGAAGTTGGGGTAACACACACCAACGAGCATCAGGCAGAGATCCCCCCCAGGTAATTGATTGGATTTGACTCAGAATGGGAAGCAAACTGTGAAATGGATCTTATGGACACTATCAGCCTTTTAAAAGTCAATCACATCATTAATGAGCATTGATTATCCTAATGAATTCAATTTAGAATTTGGAAATCAGGTTATGTACAAAGAAATGGGGAGTAAATAAGTCACTTTTACAATTAAATCAGGATGTAACCTCCCACCCCCAAAATTCAGACAAAGAGGATTCACCACGACCTCCAGAGGGGAGCTACAATCCCTGCCATGGTTCTCCTGCTGTGGCAAAAGCTCTAAGCTGAGAAAATCCCGAATTGTGATGATCCCTGCAGTCCCCAGCTGCTCCTCACAATGTCATGACTCAGTTTCCTTTTGGAGCAGGACAGGATGCAGCAGGAGTTATATTTAACCCAGATTCCGGATCCCTGAGCTGATAAAATCTGGATAAAAGGTCAGGGCAGGAGCTGTGTCAGTGACAGAACATCACCAAGGCTCCAGGCAGGAACCTGGGGCTGTTTGTGCCCGGCAGGACAGGGCTCTGTCCCAGCTGCTCAGCTCCTGCTCTGCCCAAGGGCTGGGAGATCCCAAACTGACCAAATCAGGAACATCAGGGACAGCTCCTTCTGCATTTATACAACCACCACCCACCCTCTGGGAGAACAAAAGCGACCCCTCAGAGCCCCCAGCACCCATTCCTGTGTTTCAATGCACATCCAGAGGTGATGGAGAGCCAGAAGTGCCAGTGAGCTCCATTTTTGAGATACCCTTGAAAATGAGATGAAAAGCACGGTCCTGACCATCAGCTGCTGGGGTGTTTATTCACCTCCCAAGCAGCAGAACCTTCCCCTGGCACAGGGAGCTCAGGGATGGTGCTGCTGGAGGGCAGACCCTGCTCTGGGAATCAAACCAGCAGCTCCTGGAGCTCCTACAGATGCTTTGGGTTGTGCTGGAGTTTTGTTTCTGTCTCACACAGAAACAGCTCCTGAGCTGTGGCTCCTGCCCAGAGCAAGGAGTTGTGGTGGTATTTTTTGGGATCAGAAGCTTGGTCAGTGCTGAACAGATACAAATATTCCACACGAAGGCAGAGGGATCAAGAAGCACAGGGCAGTTCTACAAACCCCAAAATGATTTTGTGAAGGGAACAGCAGCTTCTGTGGCAGCTGGGCAGAGATCAGCATCGGGGAAAGCAGAGAAATCGCCCATTCTGGAGCCAAGGTCACTGCCAGATTTATGGATTTATCCCTGAAGAGCCTCTGCTGAACATGAAATGCTGAAATAATTTTTTTTTAATCTCTCCCCCCGCCCCTTTGGGCTCCCTCATTTGCTGGAGGCTTTTAAAATTCATTCCTTTTCACAGCTGGTTAAACAATGGAATCTTTTGGCAAACTAAAAGGACAGAATTGATTGCCCTACACAAACTTTTCTGCACGTATAATTGATTTTTAATTCACTGCCTTATTTCCAAAAGGACTTGACAATAAACTCAGTGCTGTATGTGCAGTATTGATCCCTTTCAACGAGGGCCTGGATCAAAGACTGATGCAAGTTAATCACAAACAAAAGATTGTTATCTTTCATCTAGGAACCTGTGTTTAAACCAAATTCCCCTTTCTGAGCTGTACTACACCTTGTATTTTCCAGCTGTACTGCACCTCAGCATTTTGTAAACCTGCCAGCTACTCAGTAACTATAATTTTATGCAACCTTTAAATAACAACTTTTTCCCCCAAGCAGAATAATTTCATCCTTCACTGCTCACTTTTGACTGTGAGGGCTGATGGTTCTTTTCCACTCTGAGCTCTTAGAATAAGACATAGACAAGACCTTCCCACATGTGCTTAAACTCAAATCTTATTTATTCTTAAAACACAGGTCCTACAAGGCCACAGCAATTTGAGCTTGGTGGTTTTTTAACTCAGTGCTCAGCTAAGTTTCAACTGTTACTGATTGATAGACTTGCAAACGTGGCTGGATCACTAAATTCCAGAAAATGTTCGTTTACTGGGACTGTCATTCCACGGGGAAGCTGCAATGTTTATTTTCTGTGGGTAGAACAATGAAACTGAGCAGTCACTGGTGCCTGAACCTTCCAAGCCCACTCCAGGAGTCAGCCCTGCAATGCTGCCCAGCTTTTCCAACACCCCTTGATGATTTTTTTTCCACTCGACAATTCCAGAGGCTCTGTTTCAATCTGGCTGTGAATTCCATTTTCTGGAGCTGCCACATAAACAGTAAATAGAATTCATGGTATTTTTGCCCCAGTAAGCAGCTCTGTCTCCCAGCATATCTGAGGAGCCCTGGTTCAAAGGAGGAGCCACGAGAACAATGTTTTCATGAGCACACTCTCCAAAAAGGGTGGGTGAGAGACTTGAGGATGATTCCAGGCAAAGAAGCCAAGCAAATAATTCTGTGGGTTTTGCATCAGTAATGCCTTGACCTGCCAGGCTGGATTACAAACACATCAGGAAAGGAGTTTGCTGCATCCTGTCCTTGCTGGCAGAAGGATCTCCACTTGTATTTTATGATAAACGAGTTCAAGCTGAAGCCAGGTGTGGATATTTTAAAATTTATGAACTTGTAAATCGATGTACACGGCCAATTAAGGTTTAGCACCAGCCAGGATTAACTAGCCCTGCACATAAATTGAGGAGGTTGTTTGAGTGCAGGTTGTTTACCTCAACTACTCCACATCAAGAGCCATGTAAAATATTTAAAAGGCAGAATATTTCAAGATAAAAGGCAGTTATCAGGGATGTCAGGGGGTGCCACTGACAGCTCTGCACAGTGAAAAACCTTCCTAAGGAACACCTGGCAACTTCCTCTAGAGGATTTAACGTGGCTGGAACAAAGTGTGGAGGAGAAGGGAGGAACTGCCCAGTAAAGGATGTTCAAGTTCTGCTTCACCCACATCTCCTTTAACTCTGGAGCACACAGCCCCGAGTTCCAAAGGTGCTTCAGTTGAGCCTCACCAGAGCTGTTCACAATCAACATCTGAATGCTAATGAGGAGCAGCTCCATGCAGGAGAGCATCCCTGTGCAATAAACTGCAGCAGAGCAGCAGCAAACTCTGCCTGCAGCCAGCATGCATAAATAAACAGAATTAATAACTACCCAAGTGTGGATGGGTGACTTAATCTGTTTCGATTAGATGCAGCTCAGCCCCAGGCCTTTGTGGTATTTAAAATGTGTTCATCATGTTTAATTAAAAACCTAATAAACTGCAGGTTCCTTCAGCTCTGATTCATGTTTCTCTCTCCTGTAAGCCCTATTGATTTCATCAGGACTTCTGATAAAGAGAGAGAAAAAAGCACATTGGGAATGAGGAGATAAAAAGGTGAGGTGGGATTGGGGCTGTTGGGTGAGGAACAGTCAGACCCAGCTCCTCTCCTTCCACCTTTCCAGCACATGAAGCACTCCAGAGCACAAAACCTCTCCATGAGGTCACCAAAACTAAAGATGATCCCTGTACCTGTATAAATTGCAGATTATTGATCTAAAGAGGCATTTTTTGAGGTGACCACGAGGTGCAGGGCAGAACTCACTGCTCTGGCCTCCTGTGCTGGCTTTGAGTGGGGATTTAAACCTGTGAGAGGCACCAGTTGTATCAAACCAAGACAACTTTGCTCAAAGACTCCCTCTCGTCCATCCTGGCTTTCCATGGAAGCTGCAGCCCCCCAGCACTGGGATTCCTCCAAGGTGATGCTGCTGGAGGCTGGACTGTGCTCACAATGGGCCTGACCAGGCATTAAATGTGACAATTGCTCCAACTTGCCCACAGCAGTGAATTTGTGAGCATTACAGGAGAAACCAAGCCCTGCCCATCAGATCTGTGCTGGAAATTGCTGCTGTCAGGTGGGGAAGGAGCCCTCACAAACAGGAAACAGCTGCTCAGAGCTGCCTGTGCTCACAGCAGTGCAGGAGGTGCTGCAGCCACTCTCAGGGGCAGGGAGCAAGGCTGGCTCTCCCTCTGTGCCTCTGAATTTACATACTGGGACAAAAAAGGCTTTAAAAATAGCCAGGGCTTCAGAGACACCAGGGAGACAGCAAACCTCCCTCTTTGTATTTGCACAGCCCTCGTGTAACTCAATCAGTGGCCAATTTTATCCTCTGTTTAATTCCCTCTAAACATCTGCAGCCACAGCAGCAGCAGGAGAAATAACACAACTCCCACCCTTATTTTTAATCAGGTCTGACACTGCCAAGCAGCTCCCACCTCACACTTTGGTCACAGGCAGCAGAGCTGTCCCACGTGGAAAACAAGGGCTTTGGGCAGCTGGGGGCTACAAAAAAAAGTTTAAAATATGGTACTACTGCTATTATTATTATTATTATTATTATTATTATTCTTCAAGTGAACTGACCAAAACTCTGTAATAGGTGTGGGACCTGCTTACTTATCCAATTGCAAAAATTAAAATTTAACTATTTAAATTTAAGTAGACATTTGCTGGGCTGCAAGAAGAGATATTAATTAATTAATAAGTCAAGCCCAAATAAGGACAGGGGTGGGACCTGGCTCTCCATTTCCCTCAGAACTGCCTCCCTGGGATTATCACCCAGCACATCCCTGCAGGCTCCATCCCTTCCCACCCTGCAGGGGACACACACAGTTACTGCTCCCACCACAATTGGATTGTTTTAGCCAGATTTAGGGTTTGACACCTCAGTATTTTCTGACAAACACTTCCCTGTAGAATTCCTGTGGCAGCTTTAGAACCCTGTGGCTCAGGCAGAGCTCTCCTCAGTTTCCCAGGGCCAGCAATAAGGAAACTTCCCTTGCAAGGCTCCCAAATGCTCCAAAATGCCCCAAAATGCTCCAAAATGCAGCTGAGCAGCTTCAGGCTGGAGCTGTCTGGGAGCTGCAGGGACTGAGAGGCTCTGAGGCTGTGCAGGTGGAGCTTTCTGTCTATAAATAAAAGCACAGTTTGATCTTTGGCTCTGCCCAGCCTGGAGGGCTGCCAAACGTTTCTGGAAACTTGGATGGAGCAGAACAAGAACAAATATGATAAAATGAGCTGGGGCTGACAATGATTTATGGAGCCAGTGATCATTACCCTGTGCTCACAAGCTGCACTTCTGCAGTAATGCTTCACTTTGCAATAAACTTTGTTTTTTTCCACTGGTAAGGCTCGATTCTCTCTCATTCAGTATCAAAAACCCCTGAGTGCAGCAGCTCCAGCACTCCCAGCTCAGGGCAACTGATGGAAAAAAAAATGAGGAGAGGGGAAAAAAACTCCACAGGGAAGAAAAGAGAGAGGTGTTGGCAGAGTGAAGTTACCCATGGATGAGTGCAGAGAGCACAGGCTGGAGCAATCCCAACCCAAACTCACCAAACACGGGGCAGAGCACTCCAAGGATCTGTTCCAGCACTCAAAGCTCCCTTTTGGGACAAGATAAATGCAGAACTGATCAGCAGAGCAGGTCCCAGGCTCTGCTCACGCCCCGGCGTCACTGCCAGCTCTGGATCCTCCCTCCCTCCATCCCTCCCTCCATCCCTCCCTCCCTCCCAGCTCCAGCAGCCACAAAGGTTCTTTGTTGGGCCTGGAACCAGCCCCAAACTGGGGCTCTGGGCTGGCCCAGCCCTGGTGCAGCTCCTGCAGGAAGGTTTGAATCAGGAGAGAGCAGAGCACCCATCACTCACTCACTGCAAGGACTCCCTGAAAGCCTCGCAGAGAAGCCACAGCTCAAAGAATCTCTGCAGCCACTGCCTGAATAATTAAAACCACTTAGAGACTGTGGAAGTTCCCTCCATTCATCAGGTCTATTTTCTAGCACCAATGCCAGCTTTGTTAGTAGCTTAACAAGATCCCATTTTTATTTTTGTTTACTTCTTTAAACACTTCACCAATTAACCAGCTTCAAAATTGACCCACTCAAGGCAAAAAACAACATCAACAAAAAAACAACCAAACTTTTCTCCTGTCACTTTTCCATGAGCAATTCTGCCTTGCACTGGATCAGTTTTTCATTTATATACCCCTGTATTTTCATTTATATACCCACATATGTGTATTTTTATTTACACACCCACCCTCTTCTTGCTCAGAAAGTCAACCTCTTCAGGAGAAAAAGAACTAAAAACATAAAAAAAAGCAAGAGAAGCAAGGTGAGCCATAAAGGGTGGAGGAGATAAATCATTTCCTACCACTTCATCTTCAGTCCAACACTTCTCAATCAGCTTTGGCACAGGTTTCTTCACCAAGCGCTGCAGGGCTTTTCCAGCATCATAGTTACTTTCATGTAGCTGAAAAATAAAGAAGACAAATAGATCATTCAAAGGAATTAGCAGTGATCTGATATTGGAGAAAAAAAAACACTACAGGGAGCCACATGAGATGTTCTCTGCCTAATTATTTTCACTGTTGATGTAAGAAGTGAAATTTAAGCAACCTGAAGGGTAACTGAGGTTTTGTCAGTGGAAGCAGCAGCACCAAACCAAGCAGGAATTCTCCTCCCTCCCTAAACTGTCCCAGGTAATGTTTAAGCCAAAGTCACCCTGCTCCCCTCAACTCACAGGGCTCAATGTGGTGCCAGCCATGGTGAAATAAAAATTAATCCACTATGGGTTGTACTTCACAGAAATGGGCTCCAATCTCCTGTCGTCAGCAGGAACTGATCTGAGCTGCTGAAGGTGCTCTTCCCCCTGCACCAACTCACTGGGGAATTCATTACTTTGGAATACTTAGGGGAATTTTAAAAGGAAAAAAATAAAAGTACTTCTAAAAATAGAAGGTCTCTCCTGGGCCCAGACCTCTGCTGGTACCTGCAGTGTGTTTTCAGAACAAACACAAATTTTCCTTCACTGGCTGCCTGAACTCTTTCTTTCCTCACCACCAACAAAAAAAACCCAACAATACAAACAGGGTTTCTGCAGTGAAATGAGTGCTTGAAGAACAGAAGGTGGACAAGAAAGAAAACTAACCCAGAGTGGTTTTCTTTTAAGTTTTCTATTAATTCTGAGCTTGTATTTGGCAGCTCAGGGGAGGCTGCAGGCACTGGGTGCAGTAATTCATTCCCTGCACTGATGCAGGGCAAGCAAAGACAGCAATGCTCCAACTTCCAAAAGTTCATTTCCTCCTGTGCCCCCTTCCAGCCCCGGCTCTGGGAGGTGCCAGCACAGCAGGGCCACCAGCAGGGCCACCAGCAGCCCTGAGTGTCACTGCCTGGCAGTGCCAGCTCTGCTCAAACACCAAAACTGCCTGGAAAAAAAAAACAACTTAAAAAAAAAATACTTCTAAGGCTCCCATGGAATGCAGTGCCTACTTACAGGCATGAAAATAAGATGTTGCCTTTTCTGCTGGGTACACATTCATTTTCCTCCATTTGCACTCCAGCACTGGGAACAAATCCATCCCAAAGAGAAAAGCTCTGTTTGTTTTGCCAGCTCACCTTGCAAATGCCTCTTTTCTGTGCATGCCACTACCGAGCACATTTTTCACTCAGGAGATGTGACAGGGCTGGGAGAATGGTGCTCCTGCTCCCCCCTCCCCTCTCTGCTCCCTCCCCAAACACCAGGGATGCCAAAGCCTCTTTGTAACTTGGAGGGCATCTTTATTCTGCCTCAAGGACAACACGTGTTTTTCCCTGGCAGCCCCACAGCCCCAGCAGCTCAATCTGCAAGGAAAATAAACCAGACAGGGCCAGAAGGAACAGCCTGGTCTGACAGGGAGCTACTCCAGAAAAAGGAAAGTTTACAGGCCAGCAAGGCTGTCCCAGATCAGTAACAGAAAATGGGATTATTGACTTTTGACCAGGTAATGACATTAATAACAACCCCAAACCTCCTCAGCACAGACGTGACAGAAGAGCCATGGAGCAGAGAAAACACAAACAGGCTTAGAGTCTCCTGAAAAATGTTACTTTTAGCAGGTGGGAAGAGGAAAAAAATGTTTTATAAATGCCAGGAGCAGGATAATGCAGCAGAAAGGAGAAATATTTTCTCTAAGTGCTGGAGTCAAATTTACTTGTCCCAGTCTGGCTCATTCTCTGCTTTTTACTTTCAGTCATTTAATGTATCTGAGCATTTATTGGCAAGATGCAAAGGTATAAATAACAGCTAATGATGAGTGCCTCTGGTTTCATGAACTGCTTGAACTTCTCCAGGTACTCCTGCAAACACTGGATCATTGTCCAGCCAGCCAGAGAATCTCCATTTTTAGCATTAACTCTGCCACCCGAATCTGGCAGCACTGGGACATTTTATCAGTGAACAACTGCAACAAAGGGAACCACCACAAATGCCCCTTAAAGCAGAAAATACAGCAACTTCTGCATCACTGGCCAGGATTAAAGCAAAATTCTGCATGTGCACAGGTCCAAAAGCCTCCTTTATCTTTATATTAAAGAAAGGCAGGTCCCAGGGAAGGGATTTCACCACCAAGGCTGCACATTCCACATTCCCACAAGGTTCCAGTTCCTACCCCTGAGCAGAGCTGCCATTTCTGTCTGGGTGATGCTGCAAATAAATCCTCCTTTGGCATGGCTCAGCTGTCAGGCACCTCCAGCCTGTAATGAACCCATGAATTACATCCTGCAGCTCTGACATCTCTGGGCTTGCTCATCAAAATATTGTTCTTCAATTGTAATTTATAACTTAATTTAAATGTCCCTTTGCTGTGACCTTTTTAGAGCAGAGTGCCACTGCAGCTGGCAGCTCCTGCTCCAGCAAGGCTTCCTTTGCCAATTACAGCCATTAGCATCTGCCTTGCAAAGCCCAGCTCAGTGAGGCTCAGGATTAAGTAATTGCAGACCATTAAGAACACTGAGATCCCAGAGCCTTCTTCTCCAAGGAAAAATTGCTGCTGTCTCATGAGAGTGTCACTGAACTGCTTCAAAATCACCGAGTCCCAGCCTGGCTTGGGTTGGACCTGAAAGCAGAAGGGATTGCTCAGCCAAACCCACTCTTGTGGGGCTGCAGAATTCCAGCATTGATGGAATTCCAGAGTTCTCCAGGTTCCAGAGCTGCCTCTTCCATGGGATGATGACTTGTCCTGGACAAATCACACCCCAAAATGAGGGAGAAGGAAAAAAACCAAGGAAAATGAGGAGCAGGATGGGGGTTCTTGCCATGAGCAGCTCCATCTTTGGGGGTGATAACTCCAACCCAACACCCAGTTTAATGCAAAATGTAATTCAGGCCACTCCTTTCAGCAGCAGAGCTGACAAATTTCACTGGGTTGTGGATATTCTTTATAGCTATGGACATCCTTGCCCTACTATGAAAATGAAAAACGCTCATTTTCATTTTGATCAACCATTTCTAAAACCCAGCAAGACAAGAGCCCCAAGTGCCCTTCAGGGTATTATTTGGTATCAGATGAAATCAAACAAAAAAAACCCCCAACTTCCATCTCTTCCCCCCAGTTCTAATCTATTTTAAGCATCTAAAGAGCTGATGATGGAGGTTAAAAAGCCTGATCTTTGTGATGCAGCCACTGTGCAGGGAGCTGCCAAAGAGCCCAAAATGCAGCTGCAGAACAGCTGTGGGGCAGTGCAGGCATGGCCAGTGCCCCACACACAGCCAGGGCAAGAGCTTGCCATTACCTGCAAAACTCACAGCAGCACTTTAGAAAAACCTTTCAAAAAATAGGAGTGTTTTGCATACTCCCCAAAAATCTTAACAGCAGTTTTGGCCCTTTTTTACCTGCCTGTTTCAAGTTCCTGTAGAAAGCTTTCCTGACTCATCTTACACATAAAGTGCTGAAGTTTTCCCCCTAGGAGTGAGGATGAATGGAAATCCCAAGTGGCAGAAGCTGGGACAGGCCTGGGCAGGGAGCCTGGCCCTGCCTCGTGTGAAGCAGGAGCAGCTGCTCATTAACATCATCCACAAGGAGAGCCAGGCACAAGGAGAAATCCTAACATATATTTAAATAATTTTTTTTTAATGCTTTCAACCTTGTCTGTAGTTAATGAACAAGAAAATCTGGTCTAAGGGCAAGTTAAAACAGGGAGTAATTTGTCTGGGTGACATCTTAGTTGGAGCTGAATTTCCTTGCACTGAGATTAGCCTGTCATGTTTGTCACTCATAATGACACGTTCCCATGCAGCAGAGCCATGAGAAGGCACAACAACCCTGTTGGTAAAGAGATTTACACAATATTAGCATAGCACTGGTTGGGCTCTCCTCCATCCAGCACTACTCCAGCTGAAGTGGTGCTATTTTTTCCCCTTATGAGGATAAACAGGAGTGGCTGGCTCTGATTTCCTCAGCAAAAACAGGACCCAAACCTCAAAGATCCCATGTTGCACACTGGGTTTGCACCCTGTGACTGTCCCACAGAGCACCAGGCAAGGCTGAGCACTGGGAATGGATTCTTCCTCTGCAGCTCTGTCACATCTGAGCACAAAGCAGGGAATTAATTCCTGCTTGACCTGGGATCCTTGGGAACAGCCCTGCAGAGCCTCTGACCAGCAGCAGGTACAGGTCAAAAGGATAAAAGAGGTCATGGGTTTCTGGCTTTGCACTAGTATGGACACAGAAAGGATCTTAAACCACATCTGATGCTAAATCAGAGTCTGGAGGGCAAAGAGGAGGGAGGGAGGGGAAGGAACCACGCCAGGATTTCCCCCAGCTCTCCCAGCAGCAAGGTTTGTGCTCAATCCTCACCTCATTCCATCCTTCCCTGAATTGCCAGACCTGGCATCACCTTCCCCCCACAGAGCAAGATGAGCTTCCTGGAGTAATTTTTTCACCACTTTTATGGTGAAAGGTTTGCAGGAGCTGCTGTGTCCTCCCCCAGCCCTCCCAGTCCAGCACCAGCACCCATCAGGAGGGCAGCAAACTCCAAATGAAAACTTTATTCCTTCCTAATGGTTACAGTGACAAATGTGGCAGCAAACCCCGAGAGCCAAAGAAAGGAGCAGGAGCTGGAATTCACCTGGAATGTTGAGTGAACGATTATTTCAGTGAGCTGAGATATAAATACATGCATGTGATGTCTGTGTGCTGCACTGTGCCTTCCATGATCTTCATTTCTATCTGGCATAATTAACAATAAATCATTCTGGGGGCTCACAGCACCTGTTATTACATAAATAAAACAGCAGCAAAGGAGCTTGTCAAGACTGATTTATGTGAAGTGCTGCCCTGAAGTTTATTGGATTTCCATAATAAGAAATCATACCACACCATTTTCTTTTACATTCATCTTCTGGGTTGCATATGATAATTTCTAAACAAAGACACAACTTAGTGCAGGTTAAGAGGCTCACAAATCATTTATCAGATAAATCTGATCTCCTTTAAATAGGTGGTGAACTGAAAGATAAAAATGGTACCCTTTTGTCAGGACAACAGGTGACCTATCTAAACTGCTTAAAGTCAAAAAAGCAGGGTCTCATAAAGAAGTCAAAGTTTCTTAAAATACCCCTGACAGAACTATTTATAAATTATTATTTATAAGGAAACTCTTCTCTAAGAAAATTCAAAGTGGACAAGGAAAGCATTTTCTAAAACAGACGTGCACGAGAAACACAAAGAGAAAAGAACCAGAAGAACAAAACCAAAATATTTTGGGACTAATCTAATTTCAGAAGCAAAACTCTGCAAGTGCAACTGCAGATTCCTCAGGCTGCCAAGCGATTAAAGGCAGTAATTAAAGTAGATAGAGAAGCAGTGAAGTTAAATGAATTTTCTGCATTAGGCTATTATTATAGATAAGGGGAGAGAAATTCCAATTCCAAAAGCTCTTTAATGATTATTGACCTTAACAGAAATTTGAGTGTCTGAGCAGGATGTCAGGAACAACTCAGCCAAGTGCAGAGGGGGAGGCAGCAGAGTCAGGGCCCTCCACTCCCAGGGGAAGGAACACAAGGAACATTTTCCCGGTGCAGAATTTAGGACTTTTAACTCCAGTTAGAACTCCAGACCAGCTGGGCTGAGTGAAAGGCCCCAGAGCCAGGTCAGGGGCAGCTGAGCAAGTCCCAAATTCCAGCTGGTGGCCCTGACCTGAGCAGCTCCCACACAAACACTCCCTGGGGTCACCTTGCAGGCACCAGCCACGAGTTCATCACTGAGATTCTGCAGCTCAGGGCTTTGAAAAGCAGCAGGTATTTGAAAGGAAGTCACCACCAAAAAAAGGTGATCCCAAAATCTGCTCTGCCTGCTGCTCTGGGCAGCCCAGGAGGGCAGGGAGGCTGCTCCCCCCACGGGGAGGGGGTCACTTACTGTGTTGAGGGCGTTGAGGGTGGTGTCGTCCCTGGAGGCAGCCACACATCCATCCTCCGTGGAGCCCCCGTCACACATCCCTGCAAAGGCTGCCATGCTCCTGCAGGGACAGGGACAGGGCTCAGTTCCACACTGTGCACTGCACAAATGCTCTATTTGCACCCCAAATCAGGGATTTTAGGGCCTTGCAAAGCCACGGATCAAATGAGGCACCACAAAACTGCAGAGCTGAGTCACCTCAGCACACGGAATAAATCCAGCGTTAAAATCCCATCTAATTTGCTTTCATCAGCTGAAAGTCTGCACTCCACAGGAGCAGAGCCTGATCAGGATTACAGGAGATCAAACCTGCAGACAGGAGAACGGAGTCTCAGCAGAGACAGAAAACCTTGTGCTGTCATCTTGGTTTTATGATGTCAGAAAACTGACTGAAAGTGCAGATTCCCCAGTCTCTGAATTCTTGTAAACTACAAATGATTTCCTGAGACTCTGAATTCCTGTGAAGCCCACCAGTGGGTTTGCTGAGCCCACCAGGGAAGAACTGAAATGCAAACTGGAGCTCCCAACAGGATTCCCTGAAGGGATCCTCTGCTGCTCCACCCAGAGCAGCTCCTCCCCTGTCACCCATGCCACCCCACCCTGCTGGCTTTGCACTTCAGCTCCAGAGCCACAGCTGATGGGAGGGGGGCTGTGCTGGCCCAAATCTGAGCGTTCTTGCCCCAAACTGAACATCTCAGGCACCCACAGCATCCCAGAGTGAAGAGGGGGGGCTGCAGCCACCACAGCCCTGCCCACGGGCACCCCAGCAGGCGCCAGGCACAGCAGGAAGGTGCAGGACTCACCTGGCTGCCCTGAGGTACATCAGCAGGTCACAGTCGTTGACTCCTGGCATCCACACGAGCTCCTCGTGCTGTGTCACCGTGTCCCCGTCCGGGGACGGGAACGGCTGCAGCTCAGGGAGCTTGGCCTGCAAAAGGGGTCACACACACATGGCACTTGTTCCTGATGTCAGGAGGACACACAGGTCTGTACATTCTCTGGAATAGCAGGGTCTGGTAGATGGAAGGTGTTCAGACAACAGCTGGTGAAGGGGTTTGATCCAAGTTTCAGAACTCTGAGGATGCTGAGGCACCAAGCCCCAGCCCTTTGCCTTTATCTGCATTCCTTCCTCAGAAGGGCAGAGATTTCCTGATGATCACTCAGGGCTAACAAACACCCCCTGAGCCCACTGCCAGTGCAGCCCTTCTGTGCACAGGAAAGCATTTTGCACTGCACAGCCCCCGTGGGTTGAAGCCCAGAGCTGATGGACAATTCCCCCTGAGAGGAATTTGTCCCAGGGATGCTGATCCAGGCTGAAACCCCCACAGAACACCCTCACATGAAGGAAGGCAGGCAGGCACACACCATATGTGTCCCATCTGAAATCAGCAGAAACCCTACACATTTGACACCGAGTTCAAAATGAAATGCTCGGTAAATCATCAGAACTCAAAAGAGAAACAAAGACATTTCCTGAAAGGGAGATAGCTCAGCAAAATGAACACTGCCTCTAAATAAGTATTACACTCTACCCAGAGACCCAATTAGCATCTTTAGTCATCTCCTGCTCTGAGATGAGATAGCTGAGAGCCTCTTCAGAAACAGCTTTTAAGCCCTATAATTACCTCCTATACTTACAACGCTAAACGTATTTGAGAGGCAACATTTATACATAACCAGTAATTACAAGTCACAGGTTCAGATGTCTTTCATGTTCTGCTCTTTAATCTGTACTTTATTTTACTTCTTGCCTGGGAAAATGGATATGTCATTGAACTTCGCTTGTGGAAAGGGATAAGCCAGCACTGGGATTTCTGTGAGAGGGAGGCTCTCCAGCAACCAGGGGGCTGCACAAGCCCACACTCAGCCCTTGGAACCCTTGGGAAATGATTAATGGAACCCTTGGAAAATGCTTAATTACTGCAGGTACTCCCAGGAGCAGCTTCCTCTTCATCACAGCACCACTGAGGTTGGACAAGATCTCCAGGATGATCAAACCCAAGCTGTGCCCCATCCCCACCTTGTCCCCAGCCCAGAGCACTGAGTGTCACCTCCAGGGGTGGGGACTCCAAACCCACCTGGGTGTTTTTGGTAGCCAGAAGTTGTCCCAGGCGAACACCCAGCACAGACCCACTGTGCTCCCCTGGGAGTTAATTCTGACAGTTCTGCAGTCCTGCAGAACATTTGTCTCCCTGCTGCTCTGTGGAAATCTAAAGCATGCAGCAAGCAAGAATTAACAGTATATTCTAAATCCATGGACCTTCTTCCTCCCTTTTTTTATCCCATCCATAAATGCACGTGGTAATTACACCTTAGAGCAGGGTGACTAATGCCTGCCAAAATACGAGATGACAATTTGAGATGAAAGCTGTTTTGAAGGTATCATTTACAGTGCTCTTGTTATGACTACTGAAAAGAACACTGCAGGTTTAATTGCCAGGGACTTTTTTCCTCTGAAGGCAAAACATCCTCAAGAATGTGACATCAGGTCCCATAAATATTTACTTTCACTGGTTCTTAAGCAAGGTTTTTAAGAGAGGCTGAATGAATATTCATCACTAGGATGCAAAACTCCAGCACTTGGGCACTACAAAGTCAATTCCTGAGGAAAAGGAGAGGCCTCAGCCCCCAGTGGCAGACCTGGCCCTATGAACCACAGCAAGCTGGATGTTAATACTCCTTAAGAACAGATTATTTCCAATGCTTATGAAGGATTTCTCTCAAATTAGAATTAACATACCAGGAACATCTAGAGTCTTAACCTTATTCTGCTTCCCAGTGCGTGAACACACTCAGCAGCTTTCTCAATTTCTATTTCAACAATCCAAATGACTTAAAGCACTTCTTTAACTTCCAGCAGTTCCTCACATTCCCTCAATCTTATTCAAGAATTAACCCAGTAGCGCTTCTGCTGCTGCAAATCATTAACATATCAACACCTGCCACAGAAAAACCTCAGTCACTGAGCTCAGGAATTCTAAAGAACTCACTAAAGTGAGTCATCTGAAGATGACTCTGAAACCCCTCACTGTACGTGAACACATGCAATTTTGAACAACTGAACAGATCGAGAGGCAAAAGCATCTCTGGATATTGGAATACAAACAAAACCCTTACCTGGTGGCTGGGTCCAACTCTGATTTCACCTTGGGTGCTGTTTAGCCTCCTAAGACACAAAGGAGAAACAGCAATGAGAAAGAATTGCAGTTAATGAAATCCAGGGTCATATTCTGTCTTTTCTGTCATTACATTTCCAGTGCAAACGAGCAGAAGCAGAAATAACACATTATTGACAAAACAAGAGGGGCTGTGCTCAGGTGTGCTGAGTAACCTGGTCTGTGCAAGGTGTCCCTGGGCAGGGGCTGGGACAGTGCCACCCTCCCAGGAAACAAATCCACTCCAAACACGAGCCAAAAGCCTCCAGAAAACAATGAGAACATGCCACAATGTCTTCCCCCAACACACATTTCTGCAAGACAACCTGACACCGTTTTCTTGTTCCCAGGTTATGCAAGGAAATGACTGCACGAGGAAATCAATTTCCTATTTACAAAGTTACACATGAAATACCAGGTTACTACAAGGTGTCAGAATTCTTCCCTGCGAGGAGCAAAGGGGAAGCTGACAGCAGAAAATGCTGATGCTCTTCCTCTCCTCCCAGAATTCATTTTAAAGCCTGCACATCCCTGCTCATCAGTGAAAGGGAAGCTCAGAGCATTCCTGTGCAGGGTTTGTGCCCGCCCTGAACAGGGATTATATCCACCCTAAACACTGGGCTGGTTTCAGCTCACACAGGAAGAACCAAATCCCCCCCAGCTCCCAATTTCTCCAGCTGCAGCACACTGAATATGATAAATAAAGCATTTAAGAATCAAAGCTGGAGCATCCTATAATTGCAAAGTTAAAAACGAAGTTTGGGATGGGGTTTCTGCTCCCATCTCTTTCTGTGGGAACTCGGTGGGGCTCTCCAGCCATTCCTCATGAAGCATGGACAGAAATATTTCTGTGTTTTTGCATCACCCAATCACCATTTCCTGGGAATATTCACACCTCAAGGTGCTCCCTCCCTGCCCAGAAGGTGAGGGCTGGGCTGAGCTGCTGTGCAGGATTTTAAAAGGGCACAAAGCCCCTGGCTCCTCCAGGGCACACGAGCTGCTCCACAATTTTTACTGTTCCCACATCCCCAGGAACGGATTTGAAATGGAAAGAAAAATTCTTGCTATGGAAACGAAAATGCCTGGCAGATTTGAAGCTAAATCATATTGGTGAGAGCAATTACAATGAGAATGGAATGGCATCCTGTGTTTATTCGGTGGGAAAGGGAAAAAAGGAGCCAACACTGGATATGAAATGTGACACAAAAGAAACTGCTGTAACAAAGCAGTATCCATAGCAACAACAACTTAATATTTCAGTCCTCCTCAGCTGCAGTGGATTAAATATAATGACAAGATGTTCCCTTTGAAAAGTAACCTGTTGCCATGGCAACGTTGTGTTCTGCAAAGTAAACAGGGGCTGGTCAGAAAGGAGCTGGGAGCCAGCGCTGGAATATCAAAAAGGCAGAGACAGAGCAGGGCAGAGCAGCTCTGATCCACAGAGCCCTGCTCACACAGCTCCAGGAGGGCACAGGGGATGCTCACACAGCTCCAGGAGGGCACAGGAGATGCCCAGCCCTGCTCACACAGCTCCAGGAGGGCACAGGGGATGCCCAGCCCTGCTCACACAGCTCCAGGAGGGCACAGGGGATGCTCAGCCCTGCTCACACAGCTCCAGGAGGGCACAGGGGATGCCCAGCCCTGCTCACACAGCTCCAGGAGGGCACAGGGGATGCTCAGCCCTGCTCACACAGCTCCAGGAGGGCACAGGGGATGCTCACACAGCTCCAGGAGGGCACAGGGGATGCTCACACAGCTCCAGGAGGGCACAGGAGATGCCCAGCCCTGCTCACACAGCTCCAGGAGGGCACAGGGGATGCCCAGCCCTGCTCACACAGCTCCAGGAGGGCACAGGGGATGCTCAGCCCTGCTCACACAGCTCCAGGAGGGCACAGGGGATGCTCACACAGCTCCAGGAGGGCACAGGGGATGCTCACACAGCTCCAGGAGGGCACAGGAGATGCCCAGCCCTGCTCACACAGCTCCAGGAGGGCACAGGGGATGCCCAGCCCTGCTCACACAGCTCCAGGAGGGCACAGGGGATGCTCAGCCCTGCTCACACAGCTCCAGGAGGGCACAGGGGATGCTCACACAGCTCCAGGAGGGCACAGGGGATGCTCACACAGCTCCAGGAGGGCACAGGGGATGCTCAGCCTCATCCAGCCTCGTCCTCTCCCTTCTGAAGCAGCAGGGGAGGGTGGGGGTTCAAGGCCAAAGGTAGCAGCAGTGAGACAGAACAGAGCTGAGCGCGGGCAGGGACTGAACACAGGCTGGTGCAGAGCTCTCACTGCCCAGCTCTGGGCAGGAGCAGAGAGGGAGGGAGGCTGCCACAGCAGCTCCTGCACAATTCCTAACACAGAAATGAGCTTCACCCTCGGGTTGTCACCTGCCCTGTTCACAGCACTGACCACTTACCTGAGGCTGGCACAGCTGGCAGCTTTGTCCATGGACACAGAGCCACAAAGGACTGGGACAGGGCACCCAGAGCTGCCCCAAAGCACAGCAGAACAGCCCAGGGGATAACCTGGGCTCAGGAATGGTCACAGAATGCCCAGAGCCAGGCAGGACCCAGGGCTGGGAATTCACAGCAGAACTCTCCCGAGGCTGGAGGCTGTGGCAAAAGGCACTTGGGGGATTTATTTCACACACCCTGCCCTGTCCCTGGTGGGAATCCCAGGCAGTTCCCTGCCCAGCAGGCCCAGGGAAGGCCTGTGCCAGGCTCTGATGGAAGCACAGGGGCTGGGTGCCCCGCTGGCCCTGCAGGGTCAGGGATTGCCTGGCAGGTGGAATCTCAGAAACTGCTGCTGCTCCTCCCATGGCTCCCTTTCCAGTGCCAGAGCTGCTCTGCAGGAACTGCATTTTTCACCCTGGCTGGCACGGGGCTGAGGGAGGTGGCAGTGCTGCAGCAGCACCAGCTCTGCTCCTCTGCAGCTCCTTCCAGCCAGGGTTTGTTTGTGCTGCTGTGGTCAGCGTGCCCTCGGTGCTGTCCCCACAGGCTGCACTCCCACTGGGCTCTCAGACACCTCCTGGCAGCCAGCAGCAGCTCAAACCCCACGGGAATAACTCTGTGCTACCATTAAGTTAAAAAAAACCAGCCCACAACAAAACCCCAGAACAAAAGCAGAACCCAAACATCACACACAGGACAGCATTTACTGTGCTGCCACAGAACCACCCCGGGCATCACCAGCCCTGATTGTGCAGATTGAGGTGGTTCCTAATTAAATTAGAGGGATGCTTCAACAGGAGAAGGATTTTAAACCAGCCACAAACCTCCTCTCCAGCAGCATTTCTGGCTCTCTTTGGAGCTCTCCAAAACAGGATTTCAAAGCCACCTTGCTGAAACCCACAGCCTGGTGTGACATGGGCCTGTGGCTGAGGAACTGTCCAAGAACAGCTGGAAAAAGTCATTATTTTATATAACCAAGGATTAAAGGAGGAAAAGATATCTCAAAGGCAGAATATTGAGGGGTTTGGGGTATATGTTTGTTTTTAATAAGCAATAACAAGTTGTAGCACTGAACAATGAATCTTATGAGATTTGGGGTTATTTATGAAGCCTGGTATGAAAATCAGTGGATTACTGACTAAAACCAAGGCCATGTTAGATAACTGTGTTATAGAATAGATTATAACCTGCAATCATACCCTTAACACTGATTAACCAGTCATTATTAATGCCACATAATCAGTTACATCACTGAGAGTGTGACACAGCAAAGCAATTCCCAGATACTTGTGATTTCTGTAAAATTAAAAGAAACTCCCAAGAAAGTCCCAAGAAGAGATTTTTTTTAAATCCTTTAATTCAAATAGTCCAAATACCCAAGATGAAAGACCCCTGCTCTTCAGAGGCAGCTCTAAAAACATCTGGCAAGGATCATTTTGTTCCATCTCTGGAGGGACAGAATGGAAGAGAACAAAACTCCTCCAGTCCAACTTCAGCAGATTAAAAACCAGTTTATCAGGGCCTGAAAGGGACTGGCACTGCAGCCAAGAGCATCTGCTTATGGTCACTGTCAGGAGAGAGGATACTGAGCCAAGTATCCTTAATTTTAACCCAAAATTATCTTATGCACGTCATGTCCATCCACTGCACACTTCAGAACTCAAAAGGGGCAAACACATTCAGGTTGCTCAACCTTTAACCAAAAAAACCCCACAACTACCACAAGTTGAGTTAAATACCTCAGAGGAACAAGTTCCCTGATTTCACCTGGGTCTCAGACCTTCAGTCTTTAAGCAAGATTTTATAGAAATGGGATCTTAATGCTCAGAAAATATTCTTGATCCTTGCATGCTTAAGCTTAATTTAAAACCTGTTGTAACAGTGTGTAATAATAAATAAATACATTAATAATAATAATAATAATAATAATAATAATAATAAAGAAAAACAAAGAAAAATAAAGAAAATAAAGAAAAATAAAGAAAAATAAAGAAAAATAAAGAAAAATAAAGAAAAATAAAGAAAAATAAAGAAAAGAAAAATAAAATAAAGAAAAATAAAATAAGGTAAAAAATAAAATAAAATAAAATAAAATAAAATAAAATAAAATAAAGAAGTAATTTGTGTTCTGGGTAAAAATGCAACCTGTGTTTCAGGCAAAGGAGCTTCTAAGGGAAGGTTCTCTGTGCCTGCTCTCTCCAGAACAGGAATAAATGAATGAATGAATGAATGAACATGTCCCAACAGCAGAGCAAGCCCCAGCCTGCTCCTGGCTGCAGGGACACCTTGGGGAGGGCTGGAGGCTGCTCTGCACCTTCCCTCTGCTGCTGCTGCTTGCAGGAGCAACAACTTGCACAAATTCGAGTCAGACAGGAAAAGCTTTTTCAAGATAACTTTGCTTTTCCGTCGTGTTTATAGAGGAGGGGAAAAAAAAACCTGTATGGAGTCCTCAGTGCTGTCCCCTACCCAAAAGTGGGATGGAGGTGACAATAACCCAGCCAGGTCAGTGCAAAGGAGGGAAGTGTTCTGTCCAGACAGGAATTACCTGTGTGGGGAATATTTTGCCATGGACACCTCTCTGACACCTGCTTACCTTCAGATAAGGGAGACCCCAGCATTTTGATCATAAGTTCAAAAAATGAATTACTGGGAACCATTGCATAAATCAAAGGTTTTTATCTGGTTACACATGGTTTTAGTAGAACCTGAACGTTGTTTCTGAGCAGCACTTACACTGGTGAGTAAATGTGTAAATGAATTCAGCATGGAATGATGCTGGTTTAGTGTTTGTCCTGTGCAGGTTCTGAAATGGCCAGGCAGTGCCTTTGCACTTCCCAGAGCAAATATTCACTGTTAAACCAGACTGAACTTTCACTCTTAAACCAGACTGAACTCCCCAGCACAGCCCCAGCTCCTGTGCAGGACACTGGAACTGGGCAGCAGCACAGCAGGGACCTTTTCTATAAAGCTTCATCAGATCAGAGGCTGTGATCAACCTCTGGGGCTCTGAACTTGTCTGACAACACAAATCTGCAGCTTCCCTGAACAGCAGCCACAGGAGAAGAGTCAGAGGTGATAAGCATGAGGAATGGGAAGCATGAGAGGAGCTGGAAGGTATCCCTAGTTCCACCATACACCTGGAAACCAGCTCTAATTAAAACAAATTATATCCTAAAGAACTGGAAGGAAGGGGGAAGAGGTAATCTTACTGATTTATGCCTGGCAAAAAAGCTGGAGTGAAGGCAGAACAAAAGGGAAGAGACCATTCTTCATCCAAAGGACAATATTCAAGCACTTCCCATGATACAGCTGCAATTTCCAACAGCTGTTTGGAGTGGCTTTAACTCACCAGGCCACCTACCAGCAGTGCCTGAACTGGGAGAAGCTGCTGGGCACCCAGCCAGGACAGAACTGTCCCTTGGGGATGGAATAACTGCAGGGGCTCAGCCCCAGGCTGAGCAGGGGGGACAGGGCACTGCACATCCTGCAGCACCAGGACACCTCCCAGCCCCATCCTGCTGCCAGCCAGGCTCTCCTGCCTTTTTCTGAGGAAGGGCTGTGGGCTTCAGGGGTTTGCCCTGGGGGGGTGGGAGCAGGGAGGTTTCAGATTGTGTTGTTGTTGTTGTTGTTGTTGTGCACAGCCCTGTGCACCTACACACAAACCTGAGGAGCTGCCTGGCTATGAGCTGGCTGCCCAAGCCCTTCTCTCCTGTCTAGAAATGAACATTGAAATCCAGTGTTAAGGACAGAAGCTGCCATATCCCTGTATTCCTGCAGAGCACTGACGGATTCCTGCACACTTTCAAGGAGCTCCTTTATTAGGAATAAGAATGTTTCCCTCTCCACACTCAGTCCAGGGGAATTGAGCTCTGACATCATTAGCAGGACTCTGCTTCAGCCAATGGCAGAAGTGACCAGTGATCCACATGAAATAGGTTTTCTTGATCTTTTTTATGCTCTGCAGGTATAAAAGGAAATGGGTAAGGGAATGACACTCGGGGGAGGACACATGGATGTGGCACTGACATGGGCAGAATTCTGCACGTTTACTCATCACTCATTCCTCAGCTTCTGACAACAGTCACGGGCTGGGCTGGGTTCAAAAGGACCTTAAAGCCCATCCAGTGCCACCCCAGCCCTGGGCAGGGACACCTCCCACTGTCCCAGGCTGCTCTGAGCCCCAGTGTCCAACCTGGCCTTGGGCACTGCCAGGGATCCAGGGGCAGCCACAGCTGCTCTGGGCACTCTGTGCCAGGGCCTCACCTCCCTCACAGGGAAGGATTTCTTCCTAATTCCTCATCCAAATCCCTGCTCTGTGAGTGTGAAGCTGTTCCCTTGTCCTGTCACTCTGTGCCCACGTGAGAATCTGCTGTCCCTCCTGGTGACACAGCCACTGCCAGGGGAGTGACAATGTGTGCAGGGCTGAGGGCCACCCTCCTGCTCCAGGGTTGCAGAGATGTCACTGTGAGCAGCACACCCAGTCCTGTCCCCTTTCAACCCAAACACAACTCCCAGACAAGCTCCCCTGGCTGAGGCATCTCCCCAGAGCCCAGGGAGAGGTCAGGACACGACAGGACAGCCCCGTGTGCACCAGGACAGACCCCTATGAGTGAGAACACCCCAGTCCCCTCACACCCATTTATATTCAGCAGTGACACTGCTGGCTGTGCCACAGGGACCTCAGAGGTCAAGCCCTGCACTTTATCTCACCAGTCTGCCAGCCTGCCCAGCCTCTGTGCTGCCTGCACAGCTCTCCTGCACAGGGCAGCAGTGCTGCAGGTCAGGTGCACCAGCGTTACCTGCATGGGGCTGGCAGGTGGGCACAGCCACAGCAGCTCCTGCTCCTCCACACCTGGGCAGCGTCAGTGCCCTCCATCACCAGGGCAGTGTCAGAGGGATCAGTGCCCTGCATCACCTGGGCAGTGTCAGAGGGATCAGTGCCCTCCATCACCAGGGCAGTGTCAGAGGGATCAGTGCCCTCCATCACCCAGGCAGTGTCAGAGGGATCAGTGCCCTCCATCACCCGGGCAGTGTCAGAGGGATCAGTGCCCACCATCACCAGGGCAGTGTCAGAGGGATCAGTGCCCTGCACACCAGGGCAGTGTCAGAGGGATCAGTGCCCTCCACACCTGGGCAGTGTCAGAGGGATCAGTGCCCTGCATCACCCGGGCAGTGTCAGAGGGATCAGTGCCCTCCATCACCAGGGCAGTGTCAGAGGGATCAGTGCCCTGCACACCAGGGCAGTGTCAGAGGGATCAGTGCCCTCCACACCTGGGCAGTGTCAGAGGGATCAGTGCCCTGCATCACCCGGGCAGTGTCAGAGGGATCAGTGCCCTCCACACCTGGGCAGTGTCAGTGCCCTCCATCACCTGGGCAGTGTCAGAGGGATCAGTGCCCTGCATCACCCGGGCAGTGTCAGAGGGATCAGTGCCCTCCATCACCCGGGCAGTGTCAGAGGGATCAGTGCCCTGCATCACCCGGGCAGTGTCAGAGGGATCAGTGCCCTCCATCACCTGGGCAGTGTCAGAGGGATCAGTGCCCTCCACACCTGGGCAGTGTCAGAGGGATCAGTGCCCTCCACACCTGGGCAGTGTCAGAGGGATCAGTGCCCTCCATCACCTGGGCAGTGCAGAGGGGATCAGTGCCTCCCACACCTGGGAGTGTCAGTGCCTCTGGGCAGTGTCAGAGGGATCAGTGCCCTCCACACCTGGGCAGTGTCAGAGGGATCAGTGCCCTCCACACCTGGGCAGTGTCAGAGGGATCAGTGCCCTGCATCACCCAGGCAGTGTCAGAGGGATCAGTGCCCTCCATCACCCGGGCAGTGTCAGAGGGATCAGTGCCCTCCACACCCGGGCAGTGCCCGAGGGATCAGTGCCCTCCATCACCCGGGCAGTGTCAGAGGGATCAGTGCCCTGCATCACCTGGGCAGTGCCAGCAGGACCAGTGCCCTCCACACCTGGGCAGTGTCAGAGGGATCAGTGCCCTCCACACCTGGGCAGCGTCACCAGGATCAGTGCTGTCCATCACCAGGAGTGCCAGCATTATCAGTGCCCTCCATCACCGGGACTGTCAGTGGGACCAGTGCCCTCCACACCCGGGCAGTGCCAGCAGGACCAGTGCCCTCCATCACCAGTGAGCCACCCATCCTCGGAGCAGCCAATGGCTGCTGCAGCCCGACCCTCCTCTCTCATCACATCACCCAAACAGGCCCCAGCATCCCCTGATCTCCTTCTCCTCTGCAGCTGCCCACACCTGCATGCACACGGCTGCCCTGAAATCCCCAAATCCCCCCAAACCCAGGCGGCTGCAGCGCCTGTCCCCCGGGCAGGCAGCGCCCCTGGCAGTGCCCTGCTGGCCCGGGAGCAGCTGCTGCCGTGCTGCCAGGGCTCTCAGGAACATGCAACAGCCACGACACGAGCTCGTAAACACTGCAGAAGTCACGAACGGCAGCAGAAACCCCCGTGGTTCCGGGGAGGCCGGGGGGATGCCGCCTACCTGCAGGGGCTGAATGGATCATCCATGGCTGCCACAGGCGGGGTGGGAGGGATGGATCGCCGAGCCCTCTGCGAGCAGCCCAAACTCTGCCTTTTCCACTCTCCCAACTCAAAATGGAGGCACATGCGGGCTGCGAGACCTCGCCGAGCCTGCACTGAGCTTGTGCTGTGACCTAAGCCCGCACGCAGAACGCAGAAACTTCGCCCTCGGACCGGCGGCACTGAGCATGTGCTGTGACCCTCCCTCCCTCATCCTCCTCCCTCCCTCCTTCCTCCTCCTCCTCCTCCCTCCGGAACGGCTCCGCCGCGCTCCCCACGCCGGCGCGGCTCCGTAAATAAATACTGCGGGATCCGGGAATAAATACAGCCGGGACCAGCAAATTACAGCGGGGACCCGCTAATAAATACAGCGGGGATCCGCAAATACAACAACCGACCCCGGCCGGGGATCCGCGAATAGAGCTGGGATCCGCTTATAGAGCCGGGGAACTGCTAATAAATACAGCGGGGATCCGCGAATACAGCGATCAACCCTGCCTGGGGATCCCCTAATTAATACAGCGGGGCATCCGCTAATAAACACAGCCGGGGATCCGCAAATCCAGCGATCAACCCCGGCCGGGGATCGGCAAATGCAGGAGGGAGCAGCCGAGCCCTCCCCGGGAGGGGACGGAGGCACCGAGGGACGAGAGAGGGGATGGAGGGATGAGGGAGGGGATGGAGGGATGAGGGAGGGGATGGAGGGATGAGGGAGGGGATGGAGGGACGAGGGAGAGGATGGAGGGATGAGGGAGGGGATGGAGGGATGATGTTTGAGGGAGGGGATGGAGGGATGAGGTTTGAGGGAGGGGATGGAGGGATGAGGGAGGGGATGGAGGGATGAGGGAGGGGATGGAGGGATGATGTTTGAGGGAGGGATGAGGGAAGAATGAGGGGCCTACGCTGGGGGATCCCCCATGGCCAACGCGCCCAGCCCGGCCCGGCCCCTGCGCTCCCCAGGTGCGCTCCGAGCAGCGGCCCCAAAGCTCCGCTGCTCCCGCTGCTGAAAATCGCCCTCAGTGCCAGGCTCGGGGGGTTCAGGGCTAAAGCTCCGCGTGTGAACGCTCAGGAGCAGGAGGCTGGGACACAGAACGCTGCCGTTCTGTCGCTGCTGCGGTGTGGGAGCATTTAAGGAACATGAAACTCGCAATCAGCCCCCGGAGCCAGGCTTGGCTCACTGCTGACCTGCCTGCCCCAGCCTGCATCTCTGACCCCCGATTTATTGGGAGATTTTCAAACATGCTCTCAGGTACCCTTCACATGAAGGTGACATCCCTTCCCTTCCCCTGCAGCACACACGGCTTTCATCAGGACACATCCTTCTCTTTCCCAGCTTCTGAGATGCCTCAGTCTACCATGAGGACAAAAAGGATACAAAGTTTCCCAAATACTGAATTTTGAAACACAAACAGAGTAAGCAAAAACAGATCAGGCCACAGAACAATCCTTAATTTTCTCCCACAGTAAGCCAGCGTGCAATTCTCGTTGTAGCAGAGGTGGATACACAATTTCCTTGTTGCTGATTCTGTTACCTCCCAGACCATGCTTGGAACCTTCAATGAACTGCCATAATAATTTAATTGTTCAGTAAATTGAGTGTTTCAGCTCCCGTGGCTCTGCTGAAAGGATCTAAAGCCATTCCCTAAGATACAGGACACCCCAATACTCACTTAACTCACAGCATCCCCCAACAAGAACACTCCAGAAGAACATTAAAAATAAAGGAAAAGCAAATGTTGTACAACCAAAACACAGACAAACACTTCCCAAAACATCCATTCCAAAATTCACCCAAGCCTTGTATGTCTGGCACTATTTTTTTACAACACCAAACAATATTGGGAAGGAGAAATTTTGATCCATGGTCATGAAACTCTTTGTAGAATAATACCTGGTTATTTCTAGTTCCAAGCAAAAAATCAGCAGGTTTTTAATCTATGTATATTTAGAGATGTCATTGTCAGACAAAACTTTATGGGGTCTTTATTTACTGCTGGGATCAAAGCAGTGGTGGCTGAGGAGATGCCAGCAGTACACAGATGAGCCACTGCCACCCTGGGTTTGGCACATCTGCACCCCCAGGAGAGCTCAGAGATGTTCCCCAGGTCCTCACAGGGCACCAAAGGAAGGACTGGAGGCAGCAGTGGGATTCTGTTAGTGGAATTGGCCATTATCAGAGCAGTCACTCCTTGGAAGAGACAAGAAATTAATTATTTTCAAGTCCTTGACATAAAATGAATTTTTCTTCTCAGCTGGCAGTGAGGGCTCAGGATGCATCCCCCACTCTGGAGAGCCAGGAAGCCAGGGCAGCTCTGCCTAGATTAACCCTGCTCAAGGGGAGAACACTCAGCCTCCACCTTTCACAGCAGCTCAGGGTTTATTCCACAAGCAGAGTTTTCCCAGGGATGTGAGAATTACTGACACACAGTCTGTGTGCTGAACTGTGCAGAGCAAACCCAGCCTGAAGCACCAAAGTTATCCCAAAAGGCCCAGACTGACCAATTCCAGAGCAGGGAATGACCAATACCAGGAGCAGGGCTGATATTGCCCAAGGTAAACCAAGAATCAGCAATTTTCCAACAGCACAGAAAGCACAGAACAACCTTTCCTTGAGCTCTGCATCCTCCAGCAACAAAAGGGCCTCGTCCTACACATCCCCCCGTGCTGGGGATGGTGTTGCAGTCTGGGGTTCCTTCAAGTTGTTTTGCAAACACAAACACACCAAAATAGCTCCTTTGCAACCACATAAACACACAGAAATAGATTCTCTGCAAACACAAACACACAGAAATAGATTCCCACCACGCTGAGCTGCATCTCAGGGTCCTGCAGAAGTTCCTGAGCATCTCCTGCTGAAGCCAGAACCTCTGAGCCAGAAATCCCCTCTGCACAAACAATCCCAGCTCAGGATTGTTTGGTCCCAGGTGGATCCCACCCCACATCCCCACACTGAGGGGTCACTGCAGGGCTCAGAACCTTTTCCTACAACCCTTTCAAACAACCAGGAGTGTTTTTCACCCTCTGTGGAACAAACACCGCCTTAGGAAAGCAGATCAGCTGAAGATAAAAGTGACAAAGCCCCACGAGCTCACCCTGAAATGTGCCTTACAACACTTTCACTTCCCAGAGCAAAGGAAATCCGGCAGCAGAAATTCAGAGCCACGTGCAGCAGCAAAACACACAGGTCAAAAATTATCAAAAATTATCAAACAACCTCCACTCAGCTCTTCTGTCTGAACCTCCCCAGTTCCAAAACAAAATACAGGTTTGAAGAGCTGGAATTACAAAAAAAACCTGGCTGCAACCAAGTGAAGAAAAGCCACTCTCCAGAGCTGGCCAGCCTGAGTAATTAGCTGATCACTAAGTGCTCTGCTCTGTCATTTCATTGATCCTTTCAGGTTCAGTCATTCTCTAATAGCTGCAAGAATGAACAGCTCCTTCTACCCAGAAAGTGGATTTAAAACCACACTGACAGCAACAAAAATGGCATTTCCCAGGAGAAATCATCCCTGAGCCACCAACACTCAAAGCAAAAGTGACAAACATGGGTCAGGGAGGGGGCTGAGTATCAGAGAGGGGCACCATGAAAACCTCAGCAATGCCTTGCCTTGGTGGACTGCTCAAAAGAAAACACATTAATGATGTTCCAAAAGCATTTTAACACGTGGTGTTTGAATTTGAGACGTTCCCAGAGCTCAGCACCATCCACCACCAGCAGGAGACTCCCAGTGAAGGGGAAATGCCCGAGTGAGGGAGGCCCACCAGCCCAGTCCCTGTCCCTGGCACAAAAACAGATTAGAACACTTCAGAACAAGACACAGGAAGCCTCAGAAATAGGAAATTACACAATAAACACCCAGGGAGCTCCCTCCTGACTGCAGGCAGTTAGGGGCTGGCAGTGCCCTGAAGCACAAAGATTCAGACCTGCATTAGGAACAGCAAAACACTTCAGGTATTTATTATTTATGTGATTATCTAATCCCCACTTCAAATGAGACTTTTCTCCATGATATCTCTGGAAATCAAGGCCCACACCTGATTGTGTTCTGCACTGAAGGAACAATCACCTTCCAGCAGGCACAGAGCTGGGACACAGGATTCACCTTTTACTCATGGGAATATTCCCCTAAACAGCAAACTCCTCCAGGCTGGCACTTGGGAGGCATTTTCTGTGTCAGAAAATCCCATAAAAGCAGGAAGTGCCATGTTTGGACCCAGAACATAACAAACTACAGCCTGGCCTGAGCTTTCCAAACAGAGCTGAGCAAGGCTGGCTGAACAAACCCCAGAGAACGCTGGACACACCTTCCTCAAACATGAACTGATTCCCAAAAAAGTTCTTTCTGTACCTCTCATTTGTTCTAGGCCAGCAGAGCATAAGCCAGGAATTCCTGCTATGGGGGTCTGCAATGACTATTTACACATAAAAGCAGGAATTTCCACACTTAAAAACTTTCAATTCAGTTTCTTAGAAGTGCCTAAATTTCAACTTTGCTGACTGGAAAACACAAGCAAGTTTTAGAAGCATTTTCAGGGGTGTCCATTCAGTCAAGACACTTCCTGCTTTAAAAACCTTCCATATTTCCAAGCAGCTGTTCAGAAGCAGCACTTCATTTACCCAGAGATGCACCCAGGTCAGGACTCACAGTACAATTTTACTTTCTACCCTTTTCTCCTGTACAAACACACATCCAGAAAGATGCAGCTTCTCCTTCCACCCCACTTCATCACCAGCTGCATTTGAACCTTTCTTCCCTTGAGTAATTTTCAAAGAATTAAGGCTGGAAAAGACCTCCAAGATCATCAAGTCCAACTTTGGAGTGAACACCAGCTGAGGTCAGTGGTGGAGTTTAAAAGCCATTTCCACTTACCTTGTCTCTGGATTATAGCCCAGGATGTAGAAAAATGAATCCACTCGTGCCTTGAACTCTCTGGCAGCAAATATGTCAGAGAAATGGGAGATGTTGCACTTCCCTCTGAGAGGAAGAAAGAGGAGAAAATGGCATTAGAGCTCTAGCTGGGATAACAGCTGCTTTAATTAAGTGTCACTGCAATCTGGGAAGAAGCCACAGGCATCCCTGCTCTCATAAATGTCCAAAACATCATCAACACAAGGCTGTTGGAACAAAAATCCACGTAGATTTTTTCTTTACAGCTGGAAAATGCAGCTCCAGTGGCTCAGATGGTGCTCTACAAACATTCATTAATTCTCCCTCAGTCCTGAGCAGCCCAAATTTCATCAGCCCAACAAACAATAGCCCCAAATGCCATCCTGACAAAGTCTAATTTGCAAAGTTTTTACAGTCCTATTACAGTTACATTTTCCAAAATTCTACTGCCCTCATTGCTGAAGTCAGCTTTCTATTTAGGAGGCTAAATAAAACTTTAGTTTAATAAAGCTCTAAATAAAAAGCAAAGCTGTGGTGCTTTTAGCCAGTCTGCAATCCAAATTCCAAACAGACAGAAGCTTCTTCCTTCTATTTTCATACCTGAGAGGGTAAAACACACAAAGATTTATTAAAATAAAAAGAGGAAAAAAAATTCTTGAGGATTTTTTAGCTTGTTCTACCCCAGATTGTCAATAATTTTTTAAATACAGCTTGCTGATGAAGTCATTATCCTTAAGACGAGCATTAAGGCTGATGTAAGAAGTTGCTGCTCATTTCCTGGAGGGTTTGCTGGGTTGTGCTGGAGCTCTGTCAGTGCCAGTCTGGTGCCCCTGAGTGAATCAGAGCAATGGGCCAGAGCTGCCCCTGCCTGCCCAGCTCCCAGCTGCGCCCTCCTGGCAGACCCAGAGCAGCCCTGGGCACTGCCAGGTCCTGGCAGGCTGTACAGCAGCAGCACAAGGTCTGGGAAGGGCAGCACACACAAACCCTGAGCACCAGGCTCGCTCATCAGCACTGATTTTCTCCCTGGAGGCTGATGCTGCTTTCCAAGTTTAGTCATTTAGAGAGACAGAAAATGAGCAGGGGGGTTTGTTTTGATATTTCACATTAAATTCACATCTTTAAAGTATTCTGGGGAAAGAGGTTTAGCTTGCTTTCAGTAATTCACCTGCCAGCTAATAAGCATTTTGCAGATAAGCTGCATTATCTCTGTCTGTGGCAGCACATCCTGTTCACAGCACTCCAGACCAGGAGTTCTGCATTCCACCAGCAAGATTTACCAGGGAGGTAAAAAGCACATGATGTTTATTACACCCTTCCACAGAGATCTACAACTACCCCCCAGTTCCATTTTTCCACTGGTTAGAGCAGAATATTGGTAGTCACAATCACTGGTTTTATTCCCCAGTTTGTCATCAATTCATTGTGTGTCCAGAGCCATTTGTTTGCAGAGGGCAGAGAAATAATCTCATATTCTAATAAATTGGAATTTCATGTTAACCTTTCATGCATCACGACACATCCTGCCTCCCCCACGTTCTCTGCAGGAACACCATGTGCAATTATCCTTCTGCTCATCTTCTACACTCACAGGTTATTTTTCAAGTTTGTTTGGAACATTGTATAATCCATTTTTATCTTTCCATTTCTATCTTTTCTTTTAAGGGAAAAAAAAAAAAAAAGAACAGAAAGGATGGAGAAGGGAAGGTAAAACACTCCCAGGGAAAATTGCAGACACACAGTTGAGTTTCTGTGTGTTTGAGCAGATTTCCAGCCTGGCTCCATCAGGAGCTGGGCTCCAGCAATGCTGATTTCAAACTGGAAGGACTCAGCAGAGGCACTGTGGAATTCTATGGGCTCCCAGCACACCACTGGAATGCTCTGAGTTTGTAAGAAAGGTCTAACATGTAAATCAAGGAGTTCCCCTCATAGAACAGAAGCCAGTTCGTCTTGAAGTAAGTGGCTCCAGCAAAGTGACTCTGAACAAAAAAATGTCTCCAGATGGCTGTGGTGAAACACCATCTGAGCACCATTATCAGGGAGATTATTCAATTTGCATTTTGACAATATCCATGCATGTTTGGCATGCTGAAAATCAGCTGACAAATAATGCCTTGCTGTGGGGACCTGAGAACATCGGAGGTGAGGGTGTCTCCCTCAGCCCTGCCAAGGTTGGGCAGCTCAGCCAAAAGCCTGGGGCAGGGAGAGCCCCAGGGCAGGGCAGGGAGCAGGGCACGCCTGGGCCATTCCCTCCAGGGCAGGCAGGATTCCCTCAGCTCTGGGCTGAGCTGGGACCATGGAAAGCACTCAGAGAAAAAGTCTTTAATGGAATTTAACCAGGGGGAGTCAGTGCTGCAGGAGGTGCCAGTGCCACCAGGGAGATCAGGCTCTGAGGGAAGGGCAGAGCTGCTGCAGGAACCTGAACTGGCAGTGATGGGAAACAAGATCAGAGCACCAGGGATGGACTGGGACTGAGAGCAGACTGCAGAGCTGCAGCTCCCTGCTGGACCAGAGCAGAGAATGGATCCCTGCAGGGGAGGAGGGGACAGCTGGGCAGGGTGTTAGTGACGCCCAGGCACCTCTGTCCAGGCTGGCTGTCCCCCAGCCCAGACACCTCTGTCCAAGTCAGGCTGTCCCCTCCAGCCCCAGGAAACTCTGTCCCCCAAGCTGTCCCCTCTGTCCCCCCAGGCTGTCCCCCCTAGCCCCAGGAAGCTCTGTCCCCCCCAGCCCCAGGAAGCTCTGTCCCCCAGGCTGTCCCCTCTGTCCCCAGCCCTGGCTGACCTCAGGGCAGCAGCGTGGTACGTGTCCACGTAGTCGGAGATGAAGAGCTCCCGGTTTTTGATCACGGGGTCTGTGATCACCAGCTCCCTTCCTGAGTCTGCAGGGAGAAAAACACAAATACAGCCCTTGACACCCCAGCTGGGCCACCTCTGCCCTGGGCAGTGTCCCTGGCAGTCCCAGCTCCAGGATGGCCTCAGATGCACATTCTGGGGTGACAAACACGCTTTATTTCGCTAGTGGAGTGTGGGATGTAAGAATTAATGTATAAAAACATCACATCCATCCTTATCCATCAATTCTCCCAGGACTTCTGATGGGAAGGAGCTCTCAGGGGCACTGGGTGACACACCTGGACCACTGAGAGCAGCCACTCCCAGGTGACACGAACCAAGGACATGAATTTGTTCTGGTTTCCAGGATAAGGTTTTGGTTCCCGTGCAGATTTGATGTCAAATCTTCAACAAAATCCTGACAGTTGTAACTGTAGTGCTCTGGCTTTGAGGTAAATATTGATATTCATGTTCAAACACAGAAACTTCTGAGTGCTAACAAAGAACTGGAAGACAACTTTTTCCATGACTTCTTTCTAATACCTTTGAGGAAGACACAAAAATACTTCTCCACACACATGAGACTGCGTAACAAAGCAGCCACGCTATCAAAAATACTGTTAGACACTGTGCCTGTAATCTCATTGTTAGAAGTTTCACATAAATTAGTAAGAGAAGTGTTGGATTTGTGGAGCTTTTGCAAAAAGCACACACAGAATGTCCTTAAAAAGGGGAATGTGTGCTCAACTTTGTTCTGTCAGGCACCAGGAAGTTGCTGCATTCCATATTTCAATCATCAACTTTTATCATCACAGTTCACCTTGGAGTATCTTCAGAATTTTTAACAGTTGCCTCAAGGAAATTTCCTGGTAAGAACAGAAGCAAATGTTATGCCTTCCCTGGAGGCAGGAGATAAATGACACTGGGATATGTACTAAAGTTTCTTCTGCTGCTGTTAAACCCAAGATCACACTTGTTTTTGCAAAGAGAGAAGGGGAAACTCAGTTCCATCCCTCACTGCAATATTAATCACAGGGAATATTCATGTGTGTGAGGCAGCAGGAATGTAAAAGGCACAGCTCTCAAGGCACTGTGGCAGAACCACAAAAAACAGAGGAGATCCCCAATTTCTGCAGATGATCTGGTGCTCAGTTTGTTATCAGCACAGTGTCCACGAGGCCTACCAAGGATCTTGGGTTATTTTGCTTTTCCATCCTCTCTCAAGGAGAGAATTATTATTATTATTATTATTATTATTATTATTATTATTATTACACTATGATTGATACTGTTGTTATTGTTAATTATTAATAATAGAGCCCAGCCCTTCCAGCACACCTGGAATGCCCCTGATTCCAGGGACAGGACACACACCAGGGACACCAGGCAGGTAAGAAACCATCACCCCTTTTCTAACGCCACGTCCTGGTTCCATACCCCTGTGCAGAAGTGTTCTGGCTCTGTTAGAACTGGAATTTGGGACAGGAGCAGGGCAGGGCTGGCTCTGCAGAGCCCACCCACAGTTCTGGCTTTGTTAAAACCCGAATTTGGGGCAGGAGCAGGGCAGGGCTGGCTCTGCAGAGCCCACTCACCGCCCTGGCTCTGTTAAAACCCAGATCAGGAGCAAGAGCAGGGCAGGGCTGGCTAGAGCTCACTCACTGCTCTGGCTCTGTTAGAACTGGAATTTGTGGCAGGATCAGGGCAGGCTCAGAGCCCCCTCACCCTTCTGGCTCTGTTAAAACCCGAATTTGGGACAGGAGCAGGGCAGGGCTGGCTCTGCAGAGCCCACTCACAGTTCTGGCTCTGTTAATACCCGAATTTGGGGCAGGAGCAGGGCAGGCTCAGAGCCCACTCACCGTTCTCGTTGTGCCTGTCCTGCACCAGGTGCTGGTACACCGAGTCGGGCACCTCGGACTGGCGGTAGTACCACTTCACGTTCATCAGCAGATGGTCCCTCTTGCTCTGAAAAACAACCCCGGGGTGTTACTGCCAGGGAAATGAGCCCACAGCCCCACAGCCCTCACTGGGATAGAGCCCCGAGGTCAGGCCCAGAGGGAGGAAAGCATTTCCCCAGCCTGTGCTGGTGGCAGATTCATTTCCAGCCCAGACAAAGGCAAGAGAAGCTCCTGCATCACTGTGCACTTGTGTCTCTCTGTGCATCTGAGCAGCAAACCCCAATCTACTCACTCTCATTAATTAACCCAAGGAAAGAGGCAGGCATCAGAACAGGATTGCAATTTTTAGCCCCATGCTGTCTGCTGGATTTTCACAAATAAGAAGCATTTATGGCCAAACATGCAAAAAGGAATACCCACAGTAACAGCATTCAGTGCAACCATTCTGAACAGTGGAAACCAAGAGATAATAGATTCTTTTCCCCCCAAGGACAGATGGATCCAGACATAATCATAGACGTTCTTTATTACACAAAAGAATAGGATACTGCACTTCAATCACAATAATTACAGGCTCTGACTGCTCATCAACATCACAGCAGAATTTACACAAAACTGTCTTCCCCAAATGCTCTTTTTTTCACTGAGGCTCCAGCCACCCATTTGCTCCTTCTTAGAAGGAAACTGAATCATAAACACCACTTTAACAGAGAATTTTTAGCTCAAGACAGACTCTGCTCAGTTTATCTCTGAACCCCTTGGTCTGCAATTCCTCCTGCTGCTCCAAAACACTTGAAGAAACAAAGGCCTGAAGGGAAAGTAACATTCTTTTGGCATGAGGCAACTCAAGCTTGTTTTCCTCGGGACTGCAATCCCCTAAACCCTTCAAAGACCGTTCCTAAAACATTTCCAGTCCGGGTTAAACCGCAGGTTACTGGGCTGGGAGCTTCTGCTGCCTCTCCCGTGCAGCAGCCCGGGTGTCGGAGCTTTTCTGCTGAATAAACAACACCCAACCCTTCCCAGGGAAGCAATCCCCGAGCAGGGCCCGTGTAATACCAGAGAACCACTGCCAGTGGCAGCATTGTGCCAGGAAAGCTGGGACTGAGCCACTTCTTGCACATCCCCAATCCCCAAAGCCTCCCGAGCGTCCCCGGGCTGGGCAGGAGGAGCCCGAGCTGCTGCTTTGGAAAGAACACATTTGCAATCAAAGCCAACGAGCTTGTCTAATGCACGAATAAAAAAAATCAAAAGGACAACGAGTGAGAGGCGGCTCTGATTTCTGCTGCCTGCTGTTCAAAAATTGGGGTTGCAGACTTGCTGTTCTCCTGGAATAATGCTCTGTGCAGCACGGCTTTTATGAGCAGCCTCTCTGAATTCTGAAGACAAAAAAGTCCGAGTAAATAATCTGTTACCCTCGCTAGAGTTCATCAATTCTATTAGTGGAGCTTGCAGCAATGATGGGAAACATCAGCCCAGCATTTCTCTGCAAATTCTCTTTTGTATTTCTCAGCTGAGAGCACAAAAACCCAAATCTTTTGTTACACAAACCCTGAGAGGACGCTCAGAAAGCTTCCAATGGCACGAAACCCATTCACACACATGAGGACAGTTTAGAACAAGCTCTGATTTTCAGCGTTTGTGCCTCTGGAGCCTTTCAGACACCACAACTCCAAGAACAGCACAGGAGGCACAGGCACATCTGCACATGGAGCCACTGGGGAGGGCTGCCAAACACAGCCTGGAATTTGGGGGTGGTTTGGAATAGAAATGACACCAGGGGAGGGGAAGGACTGGAAATCTGCCCTGTGCTCTGCCAGGAAAGGGGCTGCCAAAGGGTTCCTGCAAACCAAATCATCCCAGGGCTGAACAAGCACCCCCAGCCAAGGGGAGAGCCCAGCAAAGAGAGGAGTTGGCACACCTGGGAAAAGGAGACAGGCAGGGAATAGGAAGGAATGGATGGATGGATGGATGGATGGATGGATGGATGGATGGATGGATGGATGGATGGATGGATGGATGGATGGCAGGCTGTGAACCTTACAAGGGCTCTGCTGGAGGGGACAGCTCTGGCAGTGCCCAAATTCTGTGTGCAGGTGATCCCTGACACCTGCAGGCACTCAGGTGATCCCACAAAAGGAGGGATCAGCACTGGCAGCATTTCACTGCCCTGGCATCACTCAGAGCTGGGGGGACACGGGGGTGCCACCACCTCACCTCCCTCTCAGTTCTGTCACACAACAGGGGACAAGGCCAAGGGCAGCACTCAGAATTCTGACCCTGGAGGGGAGAAATCCGTGGTTCAAAGTGAGGATTTCCCCCCTGCTGCCGTAAGGGAGCACCTCACTCTCTCCCACCTCCCCAAAGACCCTTGTTGGTCCTTCAGTCAAGGCAAAGAGAAATTTTTGCTGATTGCCACAACTCCTGGGAGCCCCTCTGCAAACAATAAAACCTGGAGCAACAGGGATTACACAGGAATATTCAGAATATTATCAGGAATATTCACAGGTGAACAATGCAGGCAGGCACGGTGTTTACTGTGCTCTGCAGTGTTTTATCAGCTCATCACTCAGAAATCCCTCACTTGAGGGAAGCACAACCTCCAGCACAGCCTGGAGCTCTCTGCCAGTCCCAGTTTGGCTCTGGTGGGGAGACAGCGATTCCCAGTGGGAATGGGAACTCCCCAGCACACCTGGGCTGGGCTTTGTTCAGCACAGGAGAGAGAACAACAATTCCTCCCCTGAAATCAGAGCCACAGTCCGGAGGCACGGGGGGGACATTGGATTTCAGGAGGAGTTTCCAGGGAAATGCTGGATTGTCCGTCAGGGTGGGACTGACAGGGCAAGGCTCCAAAGCAAAGGAGATTACAGGGGTTCCCTAACACCCAGAGTGGCTCTTCTTTCACCTCAGAAAACAACAATAATGTGTCTTAAAGCTATGGAGAAAATCCATGAATTTAAGAGTTATATACACAGGCAAAGCAGAACAAAAATATCATTTACAATGAGATGTGCAAGGAACTGTTTACAGAAAAGTCTGTGATAATGATGCACTTGGGGTTGGGTTGTGGGTTCTGGGTTTCTTTGGGGTTTTTTTTTGAGGGGATGAGCTGATCTCCTTCCCAAACACCTCTTTTTACCACTACTGGTCATTTTTGTCCAATTCATTTAAAAGCTGCACCCTGACAACCCCTTTTCTGTACCAGCTCTCCAACACAGACGACTTTGCGGGGTTTAACCTGAAGCTCCAGTCTTGCTAAAAATACAGAACGTCTGTCAGAGTCTCCCTTTTCACATTTCCATCCCTCATGGCACAGAAATTCCTAGACATGCTATTTTGTCAGCCAACTTCCCAAATACGTCTGTCATTTATAAAGCAGGCTCCACTCAGAGGTGTCAAGGCACCAGCTCCTGTGGCAGACTATTTATTTCCAAACCATGTGCACACAAAAGAAGTGTCCCCCACTTCCTAAAGTGAGACTTTTTATTTTTTTTCCTTTTTTACACCTTTACATCTGAAAAGCTGCAGACAGTCACATGCCAAATCCAGGCTTACAGAAACTGCAGCCATGGAAGAGCTTTAAATTTCAAGTGTCTTTCTGTCAGCTCTAAACGATTCCCTGTGCTACAAAACCACATTCTCCCCTTTAATGAAAATATTGTCTTTTGCTGCAGCACTCACAAAGTGCTCATTTGGGGGTTTTGTTCTCGCTGACATTTTGGGTTTTGTTCCTTTTAAACAGCATGAATCAGTTTTGGACATTGAACAAGAATTAGATGGGATCTGTAAATGGATTAAAGCATCTCAGCTCACAAGCATCTGGTCAACTTCTATTTCAAATGAGCCTCTGCCTTAAAGGAGAAAAAACTAACATTACAAGTTCTCTTTAAAAGCAGAAAATGTCCTGATTTCCACCGTGTTTGTGACAATTCCAAGGTGCTCTGTTTCCCCTAGAACACGATTCAGAGCAGAGTTACAGCACAGCCCAAATCTTCAGAGATTCCAGCTTCTCTTTCCAGGGTGGTGAGGAACCAAACAGTGCAAACACCACAGATGTCCTGCAGATCCTCCCAGAGGGATTTAATCACTGCACTTCACTCCCTGCCCTATTTAGATCCACGTTAAATCACAACGAGCTCTGGAAACAATGTGCCAAATGCTGGAGATGACAGATGGGAGTCAGGGAATGGCAGCAATTCCAGAGAAACAAACAGCAAAACAGGGCCAGGGAACAGAACATCTCCCCTTTCCAACGTGCTGTCCACCATGAAACCCCACTCCTGCTGCACAACTGTTCTACACTCACTCCATTCTGACATCTCCTCATAGTCAAAGGAGAGAAAAGGAAAAATAAAGACCACTCCTATCAGATTCCCTGGGGGGGGGACAAAAAAAAAGGAGCAGAGGGGGGGATACAAATGAACCTATCTGGAAATCAGGAGCTAAAGAGATACAGCAAGGATTACTTCTCTTCCCTCTCCACAAGAGCACGTGTAATTTCACCTTCTCAGGGTATCTTTTTCTAGGCTGTTTGCTAATTAATTAAGAAAACTGATCAGCTGTTTGTAAGCCAAGCAAACCCAGCCTGGAAATGCAGAGGTTATTACTATAAATGAATGTTATTTTTGCAGCTTGATTATTTAATTCAGACGCCCGCACAGCAACACATAATTACTCCTTGCAAACAGAGCAGCATTGTCAGTGCTCAGCAAGGAACACAAATGTGAAATAAAAGCAATAACGTGGCCTCATGCAGATTAATCCTCCTTGCCCCTGCCCGGAGCCGGGCTGTCCTCTCACCCTGAGCCAACACAAAGCCTGCAACCCCTAAACCTGCTCCTGTTATCTAATGACTGCTGCATCTACAGGAGCTCTTCTAATAGAAACATGCCTGGCTGCCTGATCTGGGCACACGAGGCAGGCACAAAGCAGGGCTGATTGAGCCAGTGATGGCAGCAGGAAATGAGAAGCCCTGGGAAAGCCGCGGATAATCGATCAGTGGATCCACTCAAGTGTGAGCTGAGCTGGGAATGAGCTGCCCAGGGGATCAAATATTGCTGTTTCCAGGGTAAAGGCCCATTTCTGTGATCTGTGCAGGGCACAGTCTAATTTATTGACAAAACAATATCGGATTTTTTTCACAGTGGCTCACGCCTGACATTTTCTGACTGTTTACAGCAAGGATTTTTCTCGTGGCCCTTTTTATTCACAAATAAAACTCCTTTTGGAATTCACGAAGCCTCCTCAGCGTGCTGGAAATTAATTCAGCTTCGTGTAGCAGTAACTGTGAGATGTAACACACCCCTCACACTCACCTGGCCCTGAGTTCCAGGCTCTCACAGGTGCACACAGAGCTGCACACCTGCAGGGTCACACCAGGCCCAGACCCATGGGGTGCACAGCCCTGCTCACAGACACTGCTCAGAACAGGGTTTGCCCCACGTATTTACTATGACTTCTACAAAATTTGAAACAGCACCAAACATCAAAAAAAAGGTCATTTGGGGCCTTGTTTCTCACAGAAGGATAGGGGAAAACCCTGGAGCCCCATGAGCTCCCCTGCAAACCTGAGCCTACAGCAAACAGACACACCAAAGTATCAAACAGCAGCCTGCCTGCCTGCCCACACCTTTACAAACTGCAAAACGGCCAAAACCAGTTTTACACCACGGCACATCATCTGTTTGAGCATGTGAGGCCGTGGCCAGGCAGCCCCAGCCCCAAATCCCAGCTATCAAGGCTGGAGCCTTCCCCAAAACACGGTGGTGGCACCCGCCTTATCCCCACGTTAATTCTGAGGAGAAGCCATCTGCTGTCTCCCAGTGTGGGTGTTTGGCACTGGAGCTGCCAGACTGCCTCAAAAACACAGCTCAGCACAGCTCTGAGCTCAGCAGAACTGCTCCAGCACAGCTCTGGGGCCTGTCAGAGCATGGGATGCTGTGCTGGGATGGAGGGGACAGCTCACCAGTGAGAGCAGGGGATGCTGTGCTGGGATGGAGGGGACAGCTCACCAGTGAGAGCAGGGGATGCTGTGCTGGGATGGAGGGGACAGCTCACCAGTGAGAGCAGGGGCTGCTGTGCTGGGATGGAGGGGACAGCTCACCAGTGAGAGCAGGGGCTGCTGTGCTGGGATGGAGGGGACAGCTCACCAGTGAGAGCAGGGGATGCTGTGCTGGGATGGAGGGACAGCTCACCAGTGAGAGCAGGGGATGCTGTGCTGGGATGGAGGCACAGCTCACCAGTGAGAGCAGGGGATGCTGTGCTGGGATGGAGGCAGAGCTCACCAGTGAGAGCAGGGGATGCTGTGCTGGGATGGAGGCAGAGCTCACCAGTGAGAGCAGGGGCTGCTGTGCTGGGATGGAGGGGACAGCTCACCAGTGAGAGCAGGGGATGCTGTGCTGGGATGGAGGGACAGCTCACCAGTGAGAGCAGGGGATGCTGTGCTGGGATGGAGGCAGAGCTCACCAGTGAGAGCAGGGATGCTGTGCTGGGATGGAGGCAGAGCTCACAGTGAGAGCAGGGGATGCTGTGCTGGGATGGAGGCAGAGCTCACCAGTGAGAGCAGGGGATGCTGTGCTGGGATGGAGGGACAGCTCACCAGTGAGAGCAGGGGATGCTGTGCTGGGATGGAGGCAGAGCTCACCAGTGAGAGCAGGGGCTGCTGTGCTGGGATGGAGGGGACAGCTCACCAGTGAGAGCAGGGGATGCTGTGCTGGGATGGAGGGACAGCTCACCAGTGAGAGCAGGGGATGCTGTGCTGGGATGGAGGGACAGCTCACCAGTGAGAGCAGGGGATGCTGTGCTGGGATGGAGGCAGAGCTCACCAGTGAGAGCAGGGGATGCTGTGCTGGGATGGAGGCAGAGCTCACCAGTGAGAGCAGGGGCTGCTGTGCTGGGATGGAGGCAGAGCTCACCAGGCAGGGACGTGGGACAGACACAGGGTAATGATGGCAGCTCAGAACAGGGGACAGATCCGTCAGCAAATGCAATAAACAGCACCAAAAGGCTGCCTGAGCCTCGGTGAATTCAGCAGTGAAATCCTCCTCACCAGGAGTCAGCACTGGATTGTGCTGTGCTTCAACTCCATTGCAGTTCCAAGGCAAAGTCCAACAAATCCAGCAGGTTTTGACCAAAACTGATTGATATGGAACAAGTGTCACTCACCAGCCCTTAATTTCATTTAGTCTCACCCTGAACACAGCCTCATGCAGGGTTTTAAAGGAGAAAAAGGACATTATTCATTTCAGGTAATGACTATAAGAGATGTCTGTATTTAAAACAAACTGCGGTATTTATTCCACCAACTTTCCAGCTTTACCAGAAACAAAGCTGCTCACTGTGCTGAGAACCAGCAAGCCACCTGTTTTCATTTAAGTGAAATACACTCGAGCACAAAATACCCTTAAAATTTCAGTGTGATCCTAAATGACAGAAGATAATTTTATCTTGTTAAAAATAAAAAAGCAGTTAGGCTTAAAACCTGACTGGCTTAGAATAAAACTATGATAAGATCTTGCATGAAGGTTATGGGTCATTGCTCACTACCTCATTTAATCCCTTTGTGGTCTCTTTCTGCTCCGTTTCCCTTTTATGTGCCCTGAATCCCATCTGTGGTGGGTGAGGCACAAAGGCACCAGGGCAGTAAAGCAGGGATGCACAGGGGGGCTGAGCACTCCAGGCTGGGCCCATCCACGTTCCCTGGGTTTATTTTCCCACCCACATCTCCTCGTTCTGTGGAATTCCAGGGAATTGTCCAGGTGAAGGCGCTGCCAGCACTCAAAGCTGCTGCCCCTCCCATCAGTGCCTCTCCAGGGTGTTCCCCTGTGCCCAGCTGGGCAGGGAAACCCTATTCCACAAGAAATCCACACATTTGTATTTCATATAAATTCACAGATCCTGGGTGAGGCTGTGCAGGTGCCACATCTCTGTTACTGCACAAATATCCCAAAAGGAGCCACACACACCCCCAGGGTCATTAAAGGACTGTAATTACAACCACTGAGAGAGAAAGCAATAAGCACCATTTTTGCTCACATTCTGCCTCTCCCAGCCCCACTCTGATCACAGATTTTGCCTTTCCACAGGAGCAGAGTTTTTGGAGGGAGCTGCTGACCCAGAACTGATGGGGACCCTCCTGAGCATCTCCTGCTGCTCCCACCCCACCCAGGGCTCAGCACAGGCACCAGGAGCCAGCAGCCACCACCCCCTAATGGCATCACAAATGCATTTAACTCATCACTGAATGGATGCTCCAGTAATTAAATTCCATTAAGGTTTTTTTAGCATTCTGCCAAAGAAGAGCAAGGCTGAAATGAAGATCCTGTTCAGGCCCCGCCTGACATTTGCCATTAAATGTCATTTATAGCACATAGCTCAGATCTAATTGCAGAGCAGCACCAGGCACAGTATTTATCACTTCTATTAAAACAAGCAGCACTCAGCAGTGGGGCTGTTCGAAGCCATCATACACAGTTTAAATAGATTTCTCACCTTTTAAATATCAAGAGGCCACATTTTCTTTACCATCTCACCGAGGGGTTTACCTTTGAACAAAGACACACCAAGGGCTGGAGGATAAAACAATCAGGAGAACGTTTGCTCTGCAAACCCAGCCCCGAGTTTGAACAGTCCCTGCCTGTTAAAATACAATAAAATAAAATAAAATATCGCCTCGTGGGCAGGGGAATTTTGTAACGGGAAAAATTAAAGCACCTTTGCCTACAGGCTGGGGTTGGAAATTCTAAATAGAACAGGAAAGAAAATCTGCACTGATCAGGCAGATCCTGTGACTTGGCTGTTTCAGCACAAAAGCAAACGCTGTTCCTGTGAGGAAACAAAGTGTGTTTGGAAAAGAAATGCCTGGAAAGTGAATGTTTCCTTGTGCAGCTCCCCAGGGGATGTCATTTACTGAGGGAATGGTCACTCTCTGAAATGTTTCCATCCTTTCAGAAACTGCCCCAACGTGTGTGTTACCGGGCAGCTGATGTTCCAAACCACAGCAAAATCAGCTTTTCACACAGAACTCACACAGGGGGCTGAGCACGGGCTGACAAACAGGGCCAGACACGGCCCCAGCAAAAACCCTGCCAGTAATTAATGGGCAACACCCAGAGCAGCTCATCAACAAAACAAAGCAGCAACCTTAAAAAATGGCAATTTGCAGAGGACACAACTGTGTCTCACCACACAGGGAATTCCTAATACAGACTGGTGCTGTCTGCCCTGGGATCAATAGCTAAATTAGCAACACCAGGCTTCAGGTTTTTTTCTTTGTATTTATATGTAAATCAGTACTAAATAAACATACCCCAAACCAGCTCCACAGGCTGCAATCGAATCTAAACCCAAAGATTGGAAAGATGCTCTCCATTCATCTGGAAATAGTCAGATATTGAAAACACTAAAATCAGAAATAACTACACTGAGAATAAAAGGGATGCATTTACCTGCTAGAAGAGAAAAAAATCTCTAAGGAAAAGTTGGGAGAGAGATACAAAGGAAAAAACCACTTTTCTTGGGTGCTGGAAGTGTGAACATACAGACAACTGAGATGGTCCACAAGAAAAGCAGCTCTGAAAGAAAGAAATGTGGTTTTTAAACCTCTAGCACATCCCATGGACACCACGGGCACTCTGGTTTGAATTACAGCGAGTGCAGGCAGCCAAGCTAACACACAATCCCAAAGTTAATCATTTGTCTTGGGCCATATAATCACCACAGCATTACAACTTCAACAAATGAAGCCACTAATAACTTCTATTAAAGGAGTCAAGGTGTTAATTCACTGCCAGGTCCAGCAGCAGAGAGCTCTGAGAGCAGCCAGCAGCTCCAGAAACCACTCAGTCCTCAAGCAGAACTCAAATTAACTTCCCCTATTACTGGAGGCACTGGGTGGAACCCATCAGTGCTGGATTCAAAGGCTCTGACTCCAAAATCCTCCTGCAATGGGAAGGAGGGGTGAAGCCTCTGCCCTGTCCTGGGCACAGGGATTTACCCCAAGGGAATCAGCACAGCCAGTCCTTTACGAAAGAGAAAAAATACTAAAAGTTACTCAGGGGATTTGTCTAAAACTTGGTTTGACCGGATTTAGAAAGAGATCATGATTTACATCAGCTTCCTTTTACTAAAGACAATCTCCTCAGAAAGTTGTTTTCAACATTTCCATGAACTTGGTTCTTCAAACTGCTGAGCAGGAGCCTGTCTTTGGGAAAATGGAAGAGTTAGAGATTATGCAATAAAATGAGGAGCTCTGCCTCCGTGTGCCACAGGAGCTAAAGGGGGAACCTGCTCAGATCAATATTGCAGCCCAGCTCTCAGCTGCCTGTGCACCTGTCTGCAGCTCTGGCTGTGCCACCTCCCTGGGAACCTGACCTGAAAAGCCCTGGGGCTCCCTGAGCCTTCAGTACCTTGGAAAAGTGAAATAAAATATTCATGCCCTGGCACAAGCAGCAGTGACAAACCCAGAGCCATTTCCCAGCACTTGAGCTGCTGCAAACTGCAGCACTTGTGCTACAAGAGCTTCCCAAGGAGCACAAGATAAATTCATCTGCAATAGAAGGCAGCATTAGCTCAGATTTCAATATTTACTGTGCCTGTTTCAGGCACAGCCACGCTCCAGATGTGCTCCCAGCTGTTTGTTCTCCTGGCCCAATGTCTGGAGTCACAAACAGCCCCTTGGTTTAACCACCTCCAGATCAGGGGTTTGGGATGATATTTCACCACAGTCAATGGAATTCTGCACTTCAGAGGGTGAAGTTTTCAGCTGAAAGGCCCAAACCAGCTCAAAACTCCAACAGTTCCTGTTCTGAGGGTGCAGCAAAGCCCACAAAGCCACACCTGAAATCAGGATTGTTTCAGATATTTCCTCCCAAATCTGCCCCAGCTGAGGGAGGGCAGCTCTGAATCCCAGCCCAGGTTGGTGCTCATCACCCTGGAGCAGGAGCCCAGCACAGGGAGAGGGAATTCCTGGCTCTGGGAACTGTCCTGGAATGCCAAGGACTGAAGCATTTAAACATCTCAGAACAGGAAAACCGGCACTAAATGGCACCTCCCCTCTTGGAAAACACCTTCCTCTACCTCCTCAGCCACAGACACTGCAAAAAGCATCCCAGGAACACCTTCCTGCAGCCTCCCTGGATCCCCTGCAGCCCTGGCTGATATTCCACATTCTGCAGCTCCTGCCTCGCGGGGTCCTGTGGTTCACAAATATCAAAGCACCCAATTGCCTTTTTTTTTTTTGCCTTCTTTTTTTTTTTTTTAAACTCGAGGAATATGAAAGCACCCACTGGAGCTGGTCCTTGTTAGCAGAGCCATTTTCATCTCTTTAAACTCAAAGAGAGCAATTCCCTTGAAAACTGTCACAGCATTTTCCCAATCCATAAAGAGGAAGTTCAACAGCCTCAGGTCACTAATCACAACGACGGGAGATCCAGAGCATAAATTATGTCTCTCTATTCCACAGCACTGAAACATACATACTCTTTTATCTTACTTATTTGATTCTCTCTCTAAACTGAACGTTTTGTAGTCTAAAAAGGATGTTTTACAAATAAAAGGGAAGCACTCTGTTGTTTACACAGCATTCCTTCTGTGAGGTGCATTAATATCACATCCAGGTGGATGGACAGGAATTGCTTTACACAACAACATAACCTGGGTGTTTCCCCAAAGGAAAAACTTTATTTGACGTTTAAGAGTTGCTTAGCAGGAGTTTGTTGGTTTTAATAATTTTGCATCACTTTTAACCTTAAAATGTGCCAACAAACAACTGAAGGGAATATGCTTTAAAAACCCCCAGAAGCTGTGCTTGGAAAGCAGAGCAGGATGCTCACACGCTCCTAATTTAATTAAAAAGTTATTTTCCTTTCAAATCCCCTCTAATGGCCCAAAACGAACTGGGGCCGCTTTAAAATCAATCACTTTAATCAAAATTACAAGTTCAAATTCTCCATGGATCAGTGTTCAGTGATTGCAGTGTCAGAAATGCAGATCCATCACATCCCTGGCTGGGGGAGCAGGGCTGGGACCTGTCCCCAGAGGTGACACCGGGTCCTGCAGGGGACAAAACCCACTGAGAGCATCTGAGGCTCTGCCAGGCACAGGCTGGAGCTGACTTGAAGTGTTTTCCTAAGTGCCTCCATCAGTGCCTGCTGAATAAAAGGGAGATTTTACCTTTCCTGGCACTCAGGCACAAAACAGGTATTCAAAAACAGAGAGATTTTACCATTCCTGCCTCTCAGACACAGAACAGGAATCCAAAATCAGGGAGATTCTGCCTGTCCTGGCACCCAGGCACAGAACAGGAATTCAGGGGGCCTCCACAGCCTTTCCCTTCCCCATGCCAGCTCCTCTGTCCCTCTCAGGCTGCTGGAGACCTTTCCCAGCATTTTTAATCTCTGCACAAATCAGCCCCTCCTGGCTCAGTGTGGTCACAAAGCTCAGACCCCACCCCACAGTGAATCCTCACCTGCCAGGACACACCTGCCCTGCTCAGGTCCCCCTGCAGGGCCAGGGCAGGTGGCACTGGGAGGTTTGGGGTGTCCCACACCCCTACACTGAGCCCTTCATCCTCAAGAGCATCCAGAGCATCACCTCCACCCCAAAGAGCAATTCCAGGCCCATCCCTGAGGGGTGGGGACATGCAGGAAAGGGTCCTGGTTTTTCCTCCAGGAAACCCTTCCGAAAGCAGCAAGACAAATAATTCCTTTAATGAATGATCTCCAGCAGCTCACCAAGCACAACAATGTGTCTGTGGAGGCTGAGCAGAGACACCAGAAATCTGACAGTGCTCAAGTACCCCCAAATGACCAGAGAGAAAATTTCTACTTCAATAATCCTAAAGGTCAGAAGCATTATTAAACATGACAGATGCTCTCACTATTCAACACCAGAGGACATGGCTAAATTTATTCTAACTCCATTTTCTCTTGCTACATAAAACGCAGCTAATGTACAATTTGATACTTTTTTTTTTTCTAAAAGCCAGAGATAACATTTTTTTTCTCCATATTTTCCAGCTGGCACACAATGATTTATTTAGCACTCAATTATCTCAGCACAGGTGCAGGGAACATGTTTACTTTGGGTAAGGAGGAGGAAACAAGACAGGAGGAAGGTAAAATAAAAAGCCAAAGGTGGTGAAGAGCACACAGCCATGAGAAAGGGTTTAATGAAATTATAAATATGGGCAAGTCAAAGATTCAGGGGGTGTTAATGAGTGCTATGGTTCTGGATCTACACTCAGTCCACTGCTCTTGAAGATGTTCTTGTCTTGCACTCATCAGCCCCAGGTCTCTGCAGGTAACACAGCAAGGGGAAAGCAGCCCAGATTATACCCACAGCTCCTGGAATATTCCTGTTTTCCCTGCATGCCCAATTCCTGACTCACACTCACACCAGGGGATGGAATTTGTACCAATTCCTGCCCTCACATAAAATCAGGAAAAACACCACAAGGGCAATTTTGCCCAAGGAGCAAATCGGGAAATGGGATTTCCCACCCAGCCCCGTTCCTGTGCCCCTGCAATCCCCAAAATCCCCTGTACTGGATCACCCAGGGCTGGCTGTGCAAACAGCCCTGGAGCCTTTCCTGGGGGGAATAATCCCCCAGAGCCCCCAGACAGCCTCCAGTGCCCCTGTGCCATGGAAATTCCAACTGCTGGGTGCCAACTGGGGCAAAAACAAACTGGGCAGTCACAATAAAAGAAAAAAAAAATCAAAACAAACCCCCAGTGGATTATCCTGTGGTTTGTTTTATTTTGTTTTAGTGTTTGGTTTGTTTGTTTGGGGTTTTTTTATGCAGCCCCTGAGTTGTAAGGCCTGGATTTCAATTGCACAGATCCAGGCCATATGGAAGGAAATGGAGGCAGAGCTCGATTGCAGCCCTAAAAAACACAGATACAGCCTTAACTTCCAGCTGTTTAATCCTCACTCTGAACAATGCTGCCATCTGCTTTAAACCTCCAAACATGAACACTCTGCCTCTCCAAAAGGCCATGATGTAATTGTGACAACATTGCAGCTCTGCAGGAATTAATTCACTTGCATTGGTGCATTACACCATCGAGGCTACTCACAAAAAAAAAAACCCCAAAATCCCACAAAAATGCTAAACATTCATTAACTGACAAAATAATGGCACTGATGAAATGACAGATCTCAGCCAGGTCTGAACACAGCATCTCCACACAGCCCTGAGCACTTTGGGAATGCAAAATCTGCTGCTTTAGCTGCCTCAGAATGGACGGCTCCTGCTCCTGCCTCCCTTCAGGAGATGTACAACAAAATAAAAGGAATGTTGCTCCATATTTCAGCCGAGTCCAGTGAAACTCCAGCACCCATAAATCCACAGAGCAGCCTCATGCCTCTTCCCTCGAGCCTGAGCCTCACCTGAGAGATGCTGCAAATCCCCTGCTAATTTCCCAGCCTGAAAGCAGCACTTAGAGAACAGTCTGCCACAGAAAAAAGAATTTATTTTTACACAGATGTGACAAGCTCAGACCTCACTGTGCAGCACAGCTTAGGATCTGTGTGAGAATTCAAAGTGGCATCTGGGTAATAGCAACCAAAAAAAAAAAAAAATACACAGAGCAGCACTGTAAAAAGGAGGGGAATTATCAAAATGGATTCATATGCATCTGGAATTATTTTAATACAAAACGCCCAGCAAATCTCCCCGTGCTGCTGACAAATCACCAGCTGAGGTAAATCCCAGATAATGAAACATTGTAAGGAAGGCTCTATTTAATAATTTAGCCCCTGTCAAGGAGTTTGTATTGATTCTTGTTCCCAGCACAGGCAGAGAATGTTATCTGCAGCCTCACGGCTCAGTGACAGCATCAGTGGATTTAATCACTGTGCAGCCCCTGCCATGCAATCCTTAAACTGTCACCTCTGCTTCTCCATCACTCTGCCACCTCCTGCACAGCCCTGCACCCACATTTCCACCCTCATCTCCCACCCCACACGTGCCCCACTGCAGTCACAGCAGCACCTCCATCTGCTGCACATTAGACATAAAAGCCAATCTCATTTGTGGGCTAAATTTTTGATTTTAAATAATTCAGTGCTCCCTCAAACGTCTCATTCGTCTGGCTCTTATTAGCCAGGCTGCTCTGTCCCTCAATGGGAAACTGAGCAGCCACGGGGCAGCACTTCCAGAGCCCTGGAATCAACCTGGATGGGCTTGGAAGGACCTTAAAAACCACCCAGCCCCACCCCTGCCATGGCCAGGGACCTTCCACTACTCCAGCTTGCTCCAACCTCTGTCCAACCTGGCCTTGGAAAGGTTTAGCAGTGATTTGGAGGAAGAAGAAAATCTTTTTTGCCTTTTCTTGGCTGCAGAAGGAGAGATGAATCTGGAGGAGCAGAAGAAAAATCTATATTAATCAGCATTTTTTCCACACCAAAAAGGAAAGGTCACGCTGCCTCAGAACTGGCCAGGAAAAATTTGCCACAAATTAATTCAGCTGCAGTTCAGGAACAGAGCATCAATTCATCTGCAAACAGAATGAGGCTTTTAAATACATAAATGCTTGTGGCTACAGAAACCTCACCCAGATATTTGCATGCAAAAACCCCAGCTCCTGTAACAGTGCAGAGAATAACAGATGTAAATTTAACACATTTGCTAAAATGCAAGGCCATAGCAGGAGGAATGCAAAGGAGAGGAAGCGAGAACTGCATCATTCAGAAAAACAAATTTCTTTTGATTTTTTTCCCCTCCTTTATTCCAGGTGAGATGCAATATTTTCCATTTTATAATCCTTTGGATCAGAGCAAAGCGATCCCAGAGGCCCCCGCAGCCAAGGTCATCATACACAGATTTTCTATTACAGGGCACTAGCAGCATTTCACAACTGTCTTTTTATGCACTTCTGCCTTTCCATCCAGACTATAAATTGTTACAAGGCCCTGGGGCAATCCAGCTGTACACTCCATTCAAATCAGGCTTCAAGGAGAAAGCTCCACGGTCAAGATGCTTCAATCAAGTAAACAGGCACAAAGGGCAACGGCATCACAATTAATAACATTTCCTTTTGGATGGCAAATTCAGCGTTTTCCTGGTGTAAAGTTTCCCTCTGATGCTCTGATTCAGAGTGTGGCCATTAGCATTTTAAATGTGACATCAAATTAAGTCAGGCTAGGAGGAAGCACAAACAGGCTGCTGAATTCCATCTGCTGGCCGGGTGCTGGGTCCCCCTGGAGCTCAGGAAAGCCTTAAAAAGGCAATTCAGAGTTATTTATCCAGGCTGGAAAGTGGCACCAGGAAAGGTGGGAGTGGCAGGAGCAGGGGCAGGGGTGCAGCTCTGCTGGGTTGGTGTCACTGAGCTCCTCCCAGGCTCACACAGAGCCAGGTTCAGGTCACTCCTTGCCCTGTGGCTCCGTTGTTCTTCTTTGCTCCACTTCTCCCTTCACCTCCTCTTGCTGTCCCAGAGAAAATGCAAATCAACTTCCTGGATGAGAGTTTCTATCCTTGTGCAAGTGTCTCCTTCCCCTTCAGCCAGAGCTGAGCTGGAGCTGCCTGGTTCCAGCAGATCCACAGATCCATCAGAACCCACGGGAGATGCTCCAGGACCATTCCCAAACAATCCCTGGGATGAGCTCAGCACTCAGGCGAGTCCCACCTTGTGCTTTTCTCCCAAAACACCAATATTCAGCCAACTTCCCCAGCTCTGATCTCTGCAGGCAGATAAAGCCCTTTCCCACAGATGTGGCTCTGCACTACTTTTGATATTTAAATTGAGCCTTAATCAAAGCTGGATACGCATGGGTTTAGAGGCACTACATAATTAATATATTCATATCTGAAATGTAATTACTGCTGTTGCATCATATATTTAAAGCCAACAGCTGGCTATTTAAGGTGAGGAAGACACTTCTATTGGGGTAAAACCAGCTTGTAACCAACACTGCAGGGTTATGTTTGCTCACAGTCACTCCAGAGGAGGAGGCAGCTTCACCAGGGACACCCCAAGAGCTTGGGACAAAGCTCCCCTGGCTGAGCTCTGTGCAGAGAGAGCTTTGCTGAGGTTCTGATGGATTCACAAGGATATTCCTGTTGGATTTCTCATCAGAGCTCTCCCTAAAGCAGGTTTAATTTATATACCTGGGGGGGATGGGGGTTATAAAATATCCCTTAACTGGGCACACACAGGAACTGAATTTCTGCACATTTACTGGATCTTCTCACACAAATCACTCAGCTAAATTCTAATCCTGTGTTTTCATCAGCCACAAGTAATCACAATCAACATTTTAATTAAGATAGAATGGACAGAATTTTAGGACTTGCTAACCATAAAGAGATAAAAGGAAAATTCACTGTTTAGAATTCTTTGTCTTACAATCAGCGTAAACTACAGAAGAAAACCATTAAATATTACTATTTAATAAAGAACCATTTAGCTCTGAAGCCACACCCTCAGTCAGAAAAAAATACAGATCTCTTTCTTCAAATGGCCTGATGTGAACGGAAATTCAGTGAGAATTTCCACTTTCAAAACACAGCACTCTTCAATTAGAAGAGGATTTTACACAAAGGCCTTGTTTGCTCTTTGGGGGCAGTGGGTGGTGGGTGGAACAAGCAGCAGAAAGTGCTGGGGTGTGAGTGACAAACAGGACTGGCTGGGCAGAGCCTCTGCTATTTCCTCCAGAAATTCCAGATCCCATCCTTGTGCCAGGAACTCAGATCAAAGTGATTTGGGCCAGGTTTGATTAATTCTGAGCAGAGCTCAGGCTGCAACTCACAGCCCACAATAACAGGATCAGCAACTGCAGCCAGGCTGAAGGACACAGAATTGAGGGGAGATAGGATCAATTTGGGGAAAATGAACACTGAGGAGGGTGAACATCAGATTCCCAGCTCCTCCAGTCAGGGTATGGAAGCTCAGAACTGTAGTTATTTATGTAAGGGTATGGATTTTATATAAGATGGAGAAGTGTAAAGATTTTTACTGTGTAGTGAAATTTTTTTTAATATTAGTGTACAAACAGGATATAACTTTATATAATAGGAAAGATGTACTTTAGAGTATTTTTAATTATCTGGAGTATTGTCTACATGTTATTTATTATGGTAACAGGTAAACAATACCTTAAAAGGTCACAAACTACAATATTTTCACACAATTGGTTAAGAAAGTCACAAATTCATAATACTTTTCTCTAGCTTATCTCAGGTGACCTGGATGGGTTTCCATGGTCACCTCTGGGCCTAGGGAAAAGGTTTATTTGGGTCTTCCAGGTCTGCTTTTCTGTAACACCCATGGTGTGACCCTACACAGAACTGCAGACAGTTCCCAGCTCCCCTCCCCTCCTCAGCCAGCCCTGCTCTGCTGCCTGGCCTTTGATCAAGGTATTTGTAGCACCACAGAGCATTTAAGGAATCCTTCGTCAAGCCTGGAGATTTTTTAAATGTTTGACTCGTGCCAAATGAAAATGAACGAGAAGGATGCTTCCCTAACTGGCTGATGAATGGGAAATGTGGATTTCTGACAGCAGCAGGCTGCTGTGGGAACAGCTGCACTGCTCAAAATGCACTGGTGCTGTTGCAGGATGAAGGGGAAGCAGCAGACTGACATCCAGGAGACAACTCCTGATGGCAACAACCTGAACATTCTCTCCCAGAAAATAAACAATCAGAAAAAGTTATGTTTTTTTAATGCACTGAAGCATTAACGGCTTCCATTTTATTGACTTGCCTGTGTAATTCAAACCCCAAGCTGTAAGATTGTTCTGGAACAAGAAAACCCACAGTAAGCAAAGCCTGAATCCCATATTAATGATCCCACTTTTACCATTCTGTGGAACACCATTTTCCTCCTTCTTAAAGCTGTTCAAGAGTCAATGCCAGGAAAGTATTAAAGGCACATTTCTCTGCCCCTTCACAGGCTTTATCCGCCTTCCAGCTTCCCAATTATATTTTGCTGTTTGCTTTTTTTTAAAAACAACACTTTTAAAGTAGCTGACATTGCAAGCTGGATAGCACAGGCTTCAACTGGGGAAAGAAGTGATTCCCAAGGGAAAAACAAGGTTAGAAAACTTGCTTTAAAGCCAATCATGACCTTGCATAATCCAGATTTCCAGGAGACCACTTGAACCCAAGCCCTGGCTCAGCTGCCTCGACACAGGAGGGAGAGCAAATATTGAGTATCAGCAATGAAGGGGAAGGAGCTGATAACCAATAAAAACATGTAAGGCAATAAAGGTAACTCAGATTTAATCATTGCTTCACCACAGTCTGCTCCTAATCAAAGTTCTCAAGAATAATCTGGTCTCGAATCCTGAAAGAGGATAGTATTAATCCAGAGAAAATTAATTAGCACCAAAAAGAGATTAATAAAATGTTCTGGGACACAGACAGCACAAAATAACCCAATCAGTAGGAAAATAAATCATCTAGTGCCTTTTCTTAAAATACAGACAACTATCTCATACTCTTCTGAGAGACAACAGCAATTTCACTTTGAAAATGGTTTATATTCAATAATTCAAACTGGTGAAGTGAAGCAAACAAAGAAAAGCATTTATGGCTATCACACCTTCTCACCTGACCTGCCACCCCCCACTGCTCTTCATGAGGAGAAGAAAAAGAAGCTGCACTTTTAACAGCCAACATTCAAACATCTCAGTGCTGGAGAGCAAAAATAAACCAGTGGATTCCCAAAGAACTCCCTAAAGTTCTGCAAAATTCCAAACAAACCCCAAACCACCACAGTCAACAGAACAGCACGAGAGCCACTGGGACATCATTCTGTGTTCTCACATCTCTGATCCCTCCCTTCCCAACAGAGCTGCCCTGAGGGGACACCTGAAGCTCTGGGGAGGAGCAGGAACCCCCAGGGAGAGCCAGGACCAGCAGGAGCATCCTGCTCTTCCAGGGGGAGCAAACCCAGGGGTGGAGCCAGCCCAGGGCACAGGGCAGGCAGCGCATTCACTGCAGAGGAAACTGATGCTCCCTCCAAGCACCACACATCCTTCTCCCTTTGGAGAACACTCTGCTCTGCTGCCATGTCATTTTTATTTAAGCTACTTGTCTCTGTAGGCAGCTGGGGGAAAAAAATCCTCCCTCTCTGAGCACGAGAGGATGCACAGGAATCACTCCCCATCACCATCTCTCAATTCCTTCCCACCAATTGCTGCTGATCCCCTTTGGCACAGCTGGCTTACCCCAGCAGGTTCTGGGAGGCTCACGCTGCTCTGAAATTCAGCTTTTTCCAAGTGGTTTTGCAGCTGCAGGAACAGTCAGTGCCTTTCTCACTGAGCACATCTCCTGTCACACCCTCAGTGCTGCTTCAGCTCCTCCCCCAAAAACACCTGAGAGCATCAACACCTTGCTGGCAGATTCTGAGGGATGTCACTGATCCTGCAGGGAAAGCCCTTCAGGAGGTTCTGGAGCCAGGGCAGAGCAGAAAGGCCACGACAACTGAAGGGCCCCTTCTTGCTCAGTGTCCCTAAGGCCTCAATCACATTTCACTTCTCAATTCCACAAAGGTACTTCCATGAATCCCTGAAAGCTTGAAGGGATCTGGGACCCCAAAAATGGTGAAGACAAGAGGATAAAGTGTTATCCATGGCAGTTTCCAACACAATTAAAACTGGATTGATCAAATCATTTGACAGCTCCTCACGTGGCCTCCCTTAAGGCATCATTTGGGGTTTTGACTGATCATCCAATTGTGATTTTAGATTTTACTGGAAACAGCAAATTAACCCCCAGTTTATTGTAAGAATGAAACTCAGTGGTCCTTTAGTCCCACCCCAGTGACCCTCAGCACCTCTCACCCTGCAGGATGATGCACGTGTGGATCCCAGCATTGGCTGTGCCATGTTTCACTCCCTCTCATTTTTCTTAAATATAAGTTATGCTCCTGTTTTTATCAGTAAAACACCCCCATCAACTCCTGCACCCAGACTGCACCTAGAACCAGGGGAAGCATAAGGTAAGGCTCACACACTCAGCCAAAAACTTTTATTTTGTGACAACCAACATGATAATGTATTTAATTAGCAGGCGACATTTCAAAGCTGTTGACTTTAACCTCCCTGCTTCACTTGACATATTTGACTGAAGGCAAAACAAGGCTCTTTTCCTGTTGGTATCTCACACTAGAAGAAAAATCAAGTGTTCTTTCCACTGCTCATCCTCCCTCTCCCCTAACAGGAAAATCAACAGCCACACACACACACTGGGGATTTATTTCTGGTTTTTGGTGCTGTCGTTTATACGAGTTCCTTTTATGCATTATGTCAGTGAGGAAAATGGAATTAACAGAGAAATTCGAGCGCTCTGAGCAGGCAAAAGTAAACACAGAACAAAGACACTGTTTCCATGTCAAAAATGATGCAAAATTGCCCTCTTTACATGAGTAAAGGGAAACCACTCCAAAAACACCTGAAGGTGCTGAAGCTGCAATTCACTTCCCAGTCTTGCAGAGAGATTAAACGTGAGGTCCAGTCCATCTGACAAGAGGTTTCAGCTTTTGCTCTTCTTCTGTTCAGGGACTCAGTGCCCAAAACCATCCCCCTGCAATTCCAGGCACACCCAAAGCCCCTGCTCATGGCAGGAGTGCCCAGCTGGGGCTTAACCCCCTTTCAGAACCTGCAAACCACAGACCCAGTGATTCCCTAAAAAAAAAGGGGAGGAAAAAGAGGAGGAAAGAGGGAAGAAGCCCACAAGTGCCAAGCACCAGCAGGGACATCAGCACTGAGGAAAATCTCCTGTAGCTCACAGGATAATTGGAAAATTGGAAGGAAGGAAGGTTTGTTCTGTGGTGATCTACATCTGTGGACAATACATTGATAAGGAGAGTTTATTCTGTGCTCAGGACATCAATAAAGCAATAATGAGCAGCAGTAACAAACTCCCAGAAGTTCCCAAATCTGCTCCCAGAGCTCTGCCAGGTCCCAGACCAGCCCTGTGCCCTCCCTGTGCCAGGCAGCAGCAAGGGAGGGACAGGCTGAGCCTTTCAGGAGGGCAGTCAGACAGAGAGGGGCAAACCCAGCTCTGACTTGTTCCTGCACAGCTCCCTGACTTTTCACTGGTAAAGAATGAAGTGAGAACAGGTTCTTAAACGTTATTTTCTATTTCTCCTGATTAAATTGGTCACCTTGGTCTGGTGTCAGCTGAGATGCAGAGGCTGCCAGGAGCCAGCCCTCAGCACAGAGCTGCCCTGGAGAAGGCACAGCCAAATTTACCTGCCCAGGAAAGATTTAACTTCCTGAGCCACAATTTCCCAAAACCACTCAACTCAAAGTTCAAATTTCTGTTCAGCTGAACATGACAGGCGTCATTTGAACTCCCCCAGTGAACTGAGGCTGCACCAAAGACTGAGCAGGGGTTTAATAAAAACCAGCTCCTGTTTCAGAGGTAAAGATTCACTCAGGGAGGGATCCAGGCTAGGAAATATTCCCCCCTCTGGAGACTGGGGCAGGGGAGAAGAGGGGAGATGTCAAAATGTTCCTTACCAGTTTGAAGTCTTGAATGCTGCAGATGAAATAGGGCGTGTTCGGCCGGCGACTTTCGATATAAACGCAATCTTTAAAAACACAAGATTTTAAAATAATGGGCATTAACTTCTGTGCCTCCAAGAAAGAACACAAAAACAGGATAAATTCAAATACAGCTTAAACTTTGAAAGAACCACCATTTCATTTGCATAACGTGTAATTTATCCTGAGTGTGATCTAAAAATAGAAACTATTTATGATTATAAATAAGGGAATTAACTGCATAAAAATTAACTTTGATTTAAACAGACATTTGGCAAGAAAAACAAAAAGAAAGCAATTTAAAGCCCACTCTGGATTGAGTTAATAACAATGACCAGGTCACAGCCTATGAACCAGACCAAAATAAGAGAGGAAAGTAATCAGATTTTTTGTGGTCAGCTTGCCATTAAGAACCCAGCACTAACATATTTTCTCTTCTAATTGTGAAGAAAACCAAGGCAACCAATCATAGATGAAACACAGCAAACTTAAATTAGATTTACCTCAGGGAAGGCCTGGGCTTTCTCGAATTACATTTGACAAGACAGAAACACAGTAATTATTTTTGTTTGCTTTTGACAAGCGGGCTCGCCGAGGCTGCTGTAACATAAGGTCTGTTGTGTTCAAAACAGTCTTGGCAATAACTACAACAAAAGCAGTGCCCTCGGAATGGAAACACGGCAGGGAGGGGAGAGAAGAGCCTGATTAATGATCCTGACCTTGGAACTCAGCAAACTCACACACAGCTTGCTGAACAGGAAGGTGCCAGCCCCAAAGGCAGGCAAATATTGAAAGGACAGTCCCCCTGTGTCCCCTCTCACACACAGATAAGGAACTGCTGTTCAAAACAGGAGAGACAAAAACACCTCTGTCCTGGGAGGGATTTTCCATGAGCTTTTTTGGATTTCTACAGGAAACCTCCAAAATCTCAGACTTTTACAAGACACATTTCAAAGCACAGTTCGATCCAACCCAGTTTATTTGGTTTACAGCAATTTCACCACATCCAAGTGTCCCTGCACCCCTGGCTATCCCACATTTCCCTGGCTGATCACTCAGACAAGGCTGCAGTCACCCCATCAGCTGCTCAGGATCCCAGCTGGACCATCCACTCACATCCAAGTGTCCCTGCACCCCTGGCTATCCCACGTTTCCCAGGCTGATCACTGCAGTCACTCCAGATCCCAGCTGAACCATCCATCCCCATCCTGCCCCACCAGGAACTCCCCTGCAGGAACTCTTAGGGGATTCACTGTGTGATTTCAGACAGAGGACACCACAACTTGCAAGATCTTTTTTTTTTTTTTTTCCCTGTGTATCTCGGCCATGCAAGCCTCATTTTCCAGAGTTTTATCAGGCAGCAGGCAGAACAAACAGCAGAGAATCCCTGTGAAATGGCTGGCACCGAGTGAGAGAAAGGATGTGGCATCTCCCAAGGATAAAAACTCACTCTGGGCTGTATTTGAGGGAGGCTCTGCTGGCTGCCTGCCAAGCCCTGAAACAATGATGACATCCAGTTACGAGTCTCCAAAGCAAGAGAGGCCAGGCAGATAAGAAAAACAAGTTTATCCAGGTGCACAGCAATGCTGTGGGTGACAGAAACTGCAAAGATGCCCCCCAGGAAAGGAGAATATTTATGGATGCACTCACAGCAGCCACTCAAAACTCATCATAAAGAGCAATTCCTTCCATTTACCAGAACTCCAAACAGCTTCCATGGGGACCCAAGAAAAGGGAAAGTACATTATCATTTTTCTGAAATGCAACAAACCTGCCTATATCAGATTTATGCCACTGGAAACTGCAGAACAGCCCCTTCCTCACCCTCAGCACACTGGAATTTGCCACTGCACCTTTTTTTCCACTGACCACACACTTCTGGAACAATTTCAGCTCTGTCTGGCTGCACAGAGCTCCTGCACAGGCTAACACAACTTCAGTCAAGTGTAATTCAATTTATTTTACTGAAGGACAGCCACCCTCACATGTTCCTCATTCACCAGGAAACCAGAGCCAGGATGAACAGCCAGCAAGAACAAGGGAAAGGGGCAGGCTGCAAATTCCCCTTCTGGCTTTTTCCACAGGTAAATCCCTGTGTGAGCATCCAAGGATCACCTCGGACAAGTTCAACATCTGATGTTAAAACTCTGTTAAAAGAGAGTTCAGCAGTGAAAAACCAGCAAATGCTCCAACAGAAATTTAATAAACAAAAATAAAAATAAAAGGGCTTTTCACAAGCTTTGCACAGCAGAGCAAGGAAATGCTGAGTCCCCTGCACGCTGGGTTCCCTGCCCGTCTGCAGCCGTGAGTGCATTGCTCACTTCCCCATTCCGTGTAAAACGTCCCACTGGAGATGAAGCATTTCCCTGACACATGGTACAGACTCATTCTGCCTTTGGGCTTGTGATATTCACCAGATGTGCCCTAGTTCTGAAGGGTTACATTAATATTCCCACACTAAAAGCTGCTTTTAAAATTAGAGCTTCAATGCATGGACATAAAAATTCTCTTGGAAAAACACCCCAACCAGCTCCATTTTCCGAACCTTTGGCAGCTTAAATGCTGCAGTTTTTGTGGTAACCATCTCCACAATCAGAGCCCTTTCATGTTTTACCTAATGAGTCAACACTTCCACCGTCCAAGAGACAAAGCCATGGGCTCTCTGCACAGCACCAGCTCCACAGGGCAGATATTCCTTGAAAGCCTTTGTCAAGGAATTATCTCCAACCCCTCCCCATCAGATCTCACCAGCCACAAGCTCACTCTTTGCACGTGTGTGCAGACATGTCTAAACCCTGAATTCAAGCTGTGGGAGCAGCAATTGAAGGGTATTTACACTGCAGAATTAAGGAATATGTACATCCCTCCATCCTGGTGCCTGAAATGAAAAGGCTCAGTGGTCCCAGTGCCCTGGGCCAGCCCCTGAGGAAGCCTGGGCTGGCAATCCCGGATCCTTCTCCACAAACTGCTCTGCCTGAGCCACAACCAGGGGAAAGCCCAGGACCCTCCTGTGGCTCAGGTGCTCTGAGTTAAATTCCACCACCCCTGAGCACCCCCAGAAGAGCTCAGTGTGATCAGAAGCAGGGCAGCAGCAGTTCCCGGCCATCAGAGAGCAGTGGTCCCTTTGAAAGGACCAGAATCAACGTTTGCAGCACTCAGTGAGCTCCGAGTGCTGAAATCTGAACTCGCCTGCATTCCAAGAGCAGGAAAATTGCCAAAGCCTTGCAAACAAAGGTCAGTAATGGAGACAAACCTCGGGCAGCAGCAGCAGCAATAGATTTGGCACCGGGGCTCAGTGACAAACACAGAACGCAGCGAGCAGGGCCCTGGGAATGCCAAACTGGGAATGCCAAACACGTGCTCAGGGCTCCAGCGACATTCCCAGTGACAGGTAGGGAGCTGAGCTCCTGCCTCTCTCCCCACACACGGCTGACAACAAACAAATTGCCAGTCTGATCTCTCAGTGTCGCTTCCTGCTGAGCAGATTTCAGGCTACGCTGCTGGCTCCTTGTCAGGGAACGAGGAGCTCGAGCCCTGCTCTGCAATAAATGGTTCAACCAATTTGCTGTGTTCATTTGAAGCTCACAGGAGTATTCCCAGTGCCTGGACCATAGTTCTTATTTGGCAAATGATTTTATTATAAACCGGTATCATAGTGAATCCATTTTCTTTAAGGGGTTTTGCTGCTGTTTAATGGACTGTCAGTATAATTTAGATTTCATCTATTTAAACTCATTCAAGCCTGGCTCCTGATTGTACAATAAATGGAACATATTTCTATTCAACAAAATTAATGACAGCTAATTGTACTCTGCAGTTCCCAATTTCATAAAAGCAACTGCTCTGCAGCTCAGGCCCCCAGCTACATCATTTCCCACACCAATTATTCCCCTGCACTTTTCAAGCATGTCCACAACACTGCACAGTTCTCCTTGCAAGGTGCATTCACACAGCCTTTTCCAGCAGATCTGACACAAAGCAAACACGTTTTTACAGGAAGTTGTGGCACCAAAAATGCCACATTGAAAGCAAAGACACCGAGGCTGCTCAGTCCCCACCTCGTGCCAGGGGCTCCTCCTGGCTTGCAGTTGTTTTTTCAATTAAACACATGAAAAGGGAGGAGGGGTGGGAATAAGAATCCAGGCTGATAAAAGAAATTAATTGAACAACCAGTTAGTCTAAAACTCCTCCTCCAGCCCCAGATAAGCTCTGCTGCACACATGCCACTCCTAACAGGCTTTTTCTGCGCTTTTAAGCCCACAGAAAACTTTTGCTGCCACATTTGCCCCCAGTGCTTCTCAGTGATACCTCACAAAGCCCCAGCAGCCACCTGCCTCCCAGAGCTGCTCATGGACACTCATTTCTGAAGGTGGGAGACACCGAGGACAAACAGCACCAAAAATGCACCACATCCCTGCAGCAGCCACCTGATTTCCACAGCCTCAAGCTCACCAGGGGAGCCTGAAAGAGAAAACTCTGCTGTTCCCAAGCCCATCACAAACTCCTCAACTCCTCTCCCTTTGCTGTTCTTCTGATAATTAAACACCACAATCAAAACATGGATGGGCTTTGTTTGTGTATCCTCAAGTAGAAAAAGTTCCAGCCATTCCCATTTCCCTCACTTCATCTTCCTGATCAGACACGGAGCAGCCCCTTCCATCAGCTGCTGGTGCAGCCCTGAACAGAGAATGTCCAGAAGAGGAAAACTCAATGTGTCACTGGAGTGAGGAGGATTTTCACAGAATTCTGTGTTTGCAGCCCCTTTCAGAGCCTGTGGAGATGCAAACCCTGACACTCCTGAGGGAGCTCCTGAGTCTCCCCATTTCCTGAGAGCTGCCTGCCTGCAAACAGCCCCTGAAAAATCACCTTCATCTTTCACAATCAGTATGCATTTTCTGGAAGGAAAACTATTTTCCAATTTGTAAATAGCTCTGAGAACAGATCAGTTCTGAGTTTGCAGCAGAAGTGCATTTACTGCCACACTGGTGTGGTACCTTTCTCCTTCATTTTAACTCCTTAAGATGAGGTCAGTGTGGAAAACCCAACGGTGAATCCACGTCCCCAGAGCCAGACACCAGCCCTGGGCACACCCAGCCCCTCCAAGTTGCTCTCTGCCATTTATCCAGAGCCAAACAAAGCTAGAGGAATCCATTTGCCAGCTCAGCCTTGATCTGCACTTAAGGCTCCATCTGTCAGGCCCCAGCAGCTGCCCTGGACACAGCAGAGCAAATGTGAACTCAGGAAATGTCTTTTTTTATGCAGCCTGGTTCCTGCTCACCGTTTGTATTGACAAAAGTTATCTCTGCATCAGGAGCTGATCTGGGCTCCTGTGCAATCTTAATTATTCCCCTGCTCATTAAAGGCCACCCCTCTCCCATCTCCAGTCACTCATTCCAGGCTCTGGATGTCCCCAGCACAGAACAGAACAGAACCAGCTCCAGCTGCAGGCTGAACAGGCTGTTCCTGCTCTCTGTTCTCTGCACTCTTCCATCAGACCCACAGAAAACCCTCCTGTGATGCTCTCCTGCATTTTGTGAACCCTCCTGTGATGCTCCCCTGCATCCTGTGAACCCTCCTGTGATGCTCTCCTGCATCCTGTGAACCCTCCTGTGATGCTCTCCTGCATCCTGTGAACCCTCCTGTGATGCTCTCCTGCATTTTGTGAACCCTCCTGATGGGTTTTAAGGCTCACCTACTAATCTCAGCCTTTTCTCTAATGTTTTTTCCTTCTTTTAATTACTAAAGGAGGAATGCATTCCTTGCATTTGTTTTCATTGAATCCAAAGTTTTGAAGATAATTAGATATTTTTGCTAAGTTTTCCTCACCACTGCTCACATATGCAGAAGAGTTACAAACAATGGTGGAAGTGTGAAAAACAAGGGAACTTTCATGACCACATTAAGCAGCACAGCTCCTAAGGTTACTCCTGTTTACAGCAGCTGAAAGTCTGGCACTGAATTATTCCAACAATCTCTTGTCACAATGGTAACAGACTTTCAAAAGACAAGGAAAATACAGATTGCAGTGTTCTAGAACACATGCTCATATCAACCATGTAGCTTCTGAGGGAAGAGAAGACCACACGTGCAAAAACACATCACAAACTCACTCAACCCACACAGAACACAAGAGTCTGGCCAAAGACCTCCTAGAATTACAACGTACAGCTGAAAGAATCATTTCCTTGCATTTCTTCCTTCTGCCCAAGTAGAATTAAAATTAAAACCTCCCAGAAAATAATCAACTATCTTCCTTCCAGCTTCAGAGGCCCAAAATACACTTGCCAGAACTTCAAAGCTCATATAAAAAAGTCCTGTTTGTATTGTGTGTATTTTTATATTGAATTCTGGCATGGCCACTCTTCTCAGCTGATAAAGCTGTCAGAAGGAATAGAAGCATCCAGAAGAACAACAAACACATGGGGCAGTGTCAAACACCAGCCAAGCCCGTCCAGAGCATGAACATTTCAGTTTGTGCTCTTCAGTTTCACCAACTCCAACCCAGATGCAAAGATAACAAATAAATAGAGATGAGGCACTTAGGTTTGCTCCTTGTTTTCATGTTTTTATAAAGTTCACGAAGGTTTCTGGATGAAAACAACCACTCCAGCAATTTCCTCACTCACAACAATACAAAACAATGACAGTTTCAATAAAGGGAACATTAACAATTAATTACACCAGTGAAATCTAAAGCTCAGAATTTCTAAGTCCTTGCTTGCTCACCAGTGTGACAGTGGATTTTCAGACCTGCAGGCTCACACCCAACATGATCCAGCACCTTCTGCTGTTTTCTCACTGGCACAGAGCAGTGACCAGCACCTGCACATCCCAAATCTCAGTCCCTGCAATGGGAACTGCTCCCCAATCCCTGCACATCCCAAATCTCAGCCCTGCAATGGGAACTGCTCCCCAATCCTGCACATCCCAAGTCTCAGCCCTGCAATGGGAACTGCTCCCCAATCCTGCACATCCCAAGTCTCAGCCCTGCAATGGGAACTGCTCCCCAATCCTGCACATCCCAAATATCAGTCCCTGCAATGGGAACTGCTCCCCAATCCTGCACATCCCAAATCTCAGTCCCTGCACACTGGGAATTGTTCCCCAGTTTATCCAGTGCTCATCTGGTAAGTGGCCCCATGCCCTAAAGCAGAACACATCCAAGTGCAAACTGTAAGATCTCACTTTGCCGAGCTGCCCTCCCCACATCCAACCCCCTGAACCCCTCAGCTCCCAGAATCTCCCCTGCAGGTTGTGCCACAGGATTTTCTGGCTGGCTCCTGCAGGCAGAGCAGTGCATTCCAGCATTTCACCCTGCCTCACCTCCTGCTGCTGTGCTGTTTATATAGCTACTGATGTCACTTCAGAAACAGATCCTCATAAACCCTTTTAATTCCTGTAGATCCTTTTAAATGTTTCTACGTAGGCAAAGCAAACTAAATTGTCCCCACATCCAGGTGACAGCCACCTGTTCTGCCCAGGCTCCAAAGCAACTCAGACTTTCAGCCAGCAGAGGTTTCCCAGCCCAGCTCTCCAGGTGCCACCACAGCAGCACCAATAGCCAATTCTGTGCCTTTTATTCAGTAATAGCCCTTCCTGAGGTGGATTTTGGCAAAAGCCAGTGAGCATAGAAGGGAATCAGTCTGCACAGGAAATGGAAGGAAAATCAGCATTAAATCATCTAACTGAAATCCAAGAGGAGAAAAAAAAAAAACCTCTCAGTCTTAATACAACTCCTTCATTATCATCTTCCTATGCTAAGGAAGCCTAAAGCAAATTTGAATATCCACTGTGCAACAAAAATCAATGCTACTCCAATAGGCACTCTGACAGCAGCAAGGTGAGAACTGAGAGGAGAAAAGAGGAAGGAAAACCCCAGGGATCAGATTTGGAAGGAAATGGGAGGGAGGCTGTGAAAACTGAGAGGACAGATGGGGAACTGGGCCAACAAGCTTTTAGGACAGGCCTGTATGATTTCCAGCAAAGTAGAGAAGATTAATTGCATGGTGTTGTCTAAGCCCTACTCAATTCCTTTTAATACATTATTTAAAGCTGTGCACACATTCATTATATCTAAGCAAATTAATAAGGGCAGTATTTACATGGTAACAATACAGTGCAACCTTGCACTTGAAAAAAAAATTCAATGATCTTGATTATCTGTTTATTTACACTTTATTTGCTATTACTCCAATACAGCTGCTGAGCTCAGCACATGAAAAAAAGCAGAATTAAGTGCTGGATTAAGTACTCTGCAGCAATGGGGTAAACACAGAATGAGATTTTAACCAAGAAATGCAGACCTTGAACTTTCGTCCATATCAGATGAGAGCATTAAAGAGAAAGAATCAAATGATTGGAAAGGATTTCCTTTCCTTAAAGCCCAGAAGATGTAAGCTGAACTCAGCTATCCCTTCTGCACACACCTTTAATTTTCATCTTTCTAATCCCTGCTGTGTCTCGTTAATTTAAACTCTCTAATCCCTCTTAAAATTTATATAATTTGCACCCTTAGCCACAGATGCATCTCCCTGTGTGCAAGGGGCTGTAGGAGCTCCTTCTGCAATGGATGCAAACATTGCTTTAGAACAGCTCCAGCACAGGGATGGCCATTCAAGATCTCACTCCTGATCAGAAATTACCTTTTAAATCAAATTTCAAAATGAGTACACTCAGTTAAGGTTTCAGCCGTGCTCAGGTCCCTCCAGAGCTGAGCTCATGTTTGCTCTCATCGCTCTCAGCACTTTCCAGGACAAGTTTTACAACAGCACCAAGAGCCAACACAACAGAAAAGTTTCGATGCCAGGGTACAACTCTTACACTGATTACAATTAACAAAATGTAAAATTTAATAAGCAAGAGTTTAAATTACAAAAGTTATAAAATATCCCCATTCTCACTATTAGGATGGCTCTCCTTCCTCTTTCACTGGCCAACCTCCTCCAGGCCAGCCACAGCCCCTGCTCCATCCTACTGCAGGATAAAATTGACAGCACAAACTGATTTCCCATCTTCATTTTAAGCAAACTCTTTTAGCAATAAAGCCAGCGTATCACATTGTACTCCTGGGCCCACACAACAGCTGTTCTCAACAGATTCTGAATTATTTTTCATCCTTTGACACTGAAAATAAGACTGCCACCAAAGCTGACGCTTCCGCAGGCTCCCAGTTGCCGCTGCTCAAAAACAAATATTCCATGAGCCATGAGCCCTGACACCACAGCAAAAACAGCTCCTTTGCCATGATGGATGAAATGAGCCACAATTGAAGCTGAAGCATTTCAAGAGAGAAGCTATTCTGACTAATCTGAGTGAAAAACAGACTGCTCAAGGCTCCCGTGGAAGGAGGAGGATGGAATGCAGCACCTCCCACCTGGAAGTGCAGTTGCTCGTGCCCCCACACACACCACGAGCTCTCTCAGCCACTAAATCTGTGTGTAGCACTTACAACATGCACATCTGACCCAGGAGACTCCTGTAGCTGAGCTGTGCATGGAAAATCAGAGGGGATCTGACCTCACTGGTCCCTGTTTTCAGTCTGAACCCATCTCTGGTCTGCACCAGCAGTGTCACTGCAGCTCTGCAGCACAGAATATAAACCTGCCAGGGCCCTTAAGGCAGTGCTGCCAACAGAGCAGCCAAACACAGCCACAGCCCGTGGGGGAACAAACTGCAAACTGATGTGCAGATGGACAGGGAAGTCTGTACTCAAAAATGGGGAACACAGAGCTCAGTAATCTCATTTCAAGTGCAGTTTGAGGAAAACATTCCCTGGCAGCAGCCACAGGTTAGACCTTGAAACCTTACCTGAGAACCTAAAAACTTCCTGTGAACTTGGCAGTAATCAAGAGGAACATCCAAGACATCCAGAGCACACTGAGAGCTCCTGCTGCTGTCCCCAAAACACCCCTGGTGCCACCACTGCTCTGCCCAACCACTGGGCACAGCCTCAGCCATTAATGAGGGGTGAAATCAGTGCTCTATGAGATCCTCAGTCACCTGGGTTACATCTCACAGAGCACAGGAGCTCTACAGAACAATCAGAGATTCCCAGAAAAGCTTGCCAGAAAGGTTGAAGATGTCTCCACATCCCCCCAGCCAGACCTCCAGCTCAGAGGGGCCTCGCTGCAAAGTGGGAGTGAAGCATTTAATGCATTATCCAATTTAGTTTCCAAACTCCCAGGGACAGAGATTCCATATGATACACAGATAATTAATGCAGCAGAAAGCAAGAAGGGTGGCTCTTTTCCAAGGGGGAGCCAAGCTCATTCCCACAAATCAGATACCACAAATCCCAGCCAGAAGCTTTCCATGCACATCCACATTTGCCTGCGAGGGAAAGGCTGCAGCCTCCCCCAGGACAGGGATAACTCCCATTCCCAGGACAGGGATGAGGTAACTCCCATTCCCAGGAGCTGTGCTGGCTGCAGCCTAACCCACGACAGGGATAAAGGGATAACTCCCATTCCCAGGACAGGGATAACTCCCATTCCCAGGACAGGGATAACTCCCATTCCCAGGACAGGGATAACTCCCATTCCCAGGACAGGGATAACTGCCATTCCCAGCACAGGGATAACTCCCATTCCCAGGAAAGGGATAACTGCCATTCCCAGCACAGGGATGGGATAACTGCCATTCCCAGCACAGGGATGGGATAACTGCCACTCCCAGGACAGGGATGGGATAACTGCCACTCCCAGGACAGGGATAATAACTCCATTCCCAGGAGCTGTGCTGGCTGCAGCCCCTGCCTGGCAGCTCTGGGGCATGAGAACATCCAGAGCAAACACAAAACAAGAGTTCCTTACCTCCAGGCCTGTACACCACATCATCCTCGGTGATGAAGGACGTTATCTCGCCGTTGTCGGTCCTCTCGTAGCGGGATTTCTTCTTGGGGGGTTTCTTCTTGCTCTTCTTGGTGGACTCCTCGGTGGTGGCACTGTTGTTGTCGTTGTCCTCGTCCTCGCTGTGGTCGCTCTCGGCGTAGTTCTTGGCGCCTCCCTCCAAGGTGCAGCTGCGCCGGGGCCGCGAGTTCTCGCTCTCCCTGGCCTTGTCCCTCTTGTCCCGCTCCTTGTCCCGGTCCCTGTCCCTGTCCTTCTCTTTGTCTTTGTCCTTCTCCTTGTCTGCTGTCATGATTCGCCACGTGCCTTCTTCTGTCCTCTCACGGCTGGGCCTCCGTGAAAGGTAGACAGTGAGCCTGGGCTTCAGTCTTCTGAATTTCTCACTCAAAGCCAGGAAAAATTCAACCACTCCAGCAACCCCAGCGTTTTAAAAAGGTTCTTGAGGAGGCGAGGGGAGAGAAAGAGGGGAAAAACCCGTGTTAGTATTCAAAAATTCTTTCAATTCCTGAAGATAAAAATTAAAACCAAATAAACCCCCACATCCTAAAGCAATTCAGCATGGAAAGCACAAACAGTACAATACAAAGCAGCCTTTTGAAGACTTCACAGAAATGGTAACTTCAGTGTCTGTAAATGTTTGAAGCTACCTCCATCTTCAAAAACGATCCCTCAACTCCTTAAAAAAAATTTCCCTGTTACTGCAAACACACAATAACTTCTTGGATGGGGAGTGCTGACAGAACAGGAATCACTTTATACCTGGAGCTAATAGGAAACATGCCAGGCTAAAAAACAAACCCCATAAAACATTTAAGGATGGAAAGTGCAAAGAAGAACAGTCTCCAGCCTTGATCTGGAAGCAAATGGCTGGATTGTTTTACGTCTCCCCACCACTCCCAGCCCATGCCCTACAAAGCTGGTACAGGGTAAGGGATGCCATCTGCCACTTCCAGGGCAATCTGTTAGCAAGGCCTGCCCCTACCCTGCTTTTCCAAAAATAGAGCTAACCTGTAATCCACAGATTACAGGAATTAATTAATTGAAAGCAAACCAAACCACAGTAGTTACAACTGCACCAACGAAATCTGCTTTTCCATATATAAGAATAGGACCTTCCATAAAAGGAGGATATTTCAAAAAGGAGGCATTCAACACACAAAGGTAAATTTTCACTTTTTCCCTAATTCACCAATAATGCTGAATTTGCCCATAACCAGTTCCTGAGTTTCCAGGAAGCTGCTACGTGGTAGAACTCAGAATTAGCCCATGGTGTAGAATGTCTGAGGGGCAGGGACCTGAGAACATTGATTGTTCATGCATTAAGCTTTTGAAACCACATCAGAGGAGGAAAAAGTCTGGTTTGATTTTTGAGAAGTCAGCTGAGGAGCCCCTGACTCCCGTGCACTGGAAATTCCTGCAGCCCTACACGAACCTCAGACTTCAATGTCCCTGTCAGCTGCTCCTCGCAGCAGGGAACAGCAGAAGAGACAAATTGCTCTTGCTGCTGCAATTGAGGCTGTGCTGGGACCTCTCAGGCATCTCCTGGATGAAGCCATCAGGCAGGTAGGAAATGATGCTGCTTGCTCTGCCCTCACTCAGCTGCCATGCCAAGCTGGGAACTCCCGGGGGATCTGATGGGATCCAGAGAACAGCACAATGAAGCTGCCAGCTGAGCCTGCAGGGATGCAATAACAAGGGGCTCACATTTCCAGAGGTGAGGGAATTCCCCAGCAGCAAAGTTGGGGGTTTCTCTATTGCTGTTCATACAAAGATCACTCCAGTGAGAGGATCACATCCCTCTTCTGGCACAGCTGCAGCACCAGCACCTTCCTGTGACTAGCAAGTGCAAAATGTCCATTTTTTTTCTTTAAATCGTTTTCAATTTTAAAAATCCCCATCAGTCACCATTTCATTATTGGGGATGGGTAACAAATGACAGAAAGAACAGGACTGAAACCTGGCCAGCTCCAGGGCTTCTCCTTGAAGCCTCAGGAAGAAAAGCTAAGAGGGGGCCAAGCACCCCACACCTCCAAACTTAAAGGAAAGAGGATTTTAAAGTTCCTGTCTTAAGGACAAATAAAAACGTTGATTACTTCCTGACAGATAACTCATCCATATTTATTTTACCTACATCTGAAACCTTCTGAGCTCCACCTCATATTGTCTGAGTCTCAAAGAGCCAGAGCTGTGCAAACAGTTCTGAGAAAGCCACGATTCCAGTGCAGGCTGCTCCCTGCTAAACTCTGATTTCCAAGCTAAACACTGATTTCCAGTGAACCATTTTACACCAGTGGAGCCTGTCCTGAGGCTGACACCCTCAGTGACCTCCAGGTGCCTGGTGGGTAAAGCCCTTCACAAAGTCCCAGCCCAAATCACCTCCCCTGGCCCTGCTCTGCCATCCCCGTCCTGCCAGGAGAAGCCTCCCCACACCAGGGGTGACACCCAGTGCTGGCCCCCAGTTCTGCCCGTCAGCAGCCAGGGACCAGCACTGCAGCACCTTCCAGAACTGCCCAGAGCTGCAGGGTTAAATCCTTGCTGTTTCCCTCAGATTAGATTCAAACAAAGTCCTTCAGTGTTTTTATTACAAGTCCAATTATTATGGGGATTTTTTTTCCCTGGGTTTCTTTTTTTCCCTGGGCTCTGCATAGAGCAGTAACACTGACTAAATAAACTCCATGTTCGGATTATTTCATTTACTGGCGGGCTGTGCAGGAATCAGTGTGTGCCACACTTGGCTCAGTCTGTTCATCTGTGAAATTTCCAGTCAAATGGCCACTTTCCTCCCAGCTCCCGTTTCAGGGGATCCCATAACAAGTAATTTTCATAGCCACCGCTTTCTTACATAAATATATCACATTTCCAAGACTATTTCACTCCAAATACTCAATTTCAACGATTTTGCAGGATTAAACCAACATCACCATGAAGCACTGACTACTTCTCTCTAAGAATAAAGCAGCTCCATAACTCAGAGCAGCTGTAAGAGGAAAAAACCACATCTCACACATTCTTTCTTCACCCACCAACCACCCTGGAACAGGAAGCTGCTACAAACTCAATGAGCTGCCTGCCCACTCTTTACCAAAATGTGAGCACTGTGAAAACTCAGCTGCTGACTCAACACCGCTCACCAGTTCCAGCTGCTGAGTGGGCTCAGCACTTGTGCTGCTCTCTGTGGAATTATGAATGAACGTGGTACCCAAAAAACACCACCAGAGAAACCACAGAAGCACTGGGAGCCTCTCCTCTGCTCCCTGAATTAAACTGGGCTAACACACCACGTGCACAGCGATCACACAGATGTTGGACTCTGGATTAGGGCAGCAGAGGCAAACACTGAAAATCTGCAGTGGCTTTTGGCAAGCTCTGGGCCTGGGGTTTCCAGGCATTTTTCACTGGCAGTTGCTCGTTCTCTCTGCCCCAGACCCCACCAAAGCAGCTGCTTCTGTCATTCTGCTCCACCAGAGACGTTCAGGTTCCAGCACCACGGGCTGGAGGGCATTAACTGCCTGTGATACAGGTGATTCATCTGGGGAAGAAGCCTTTTGAGCTAAAAGGGAAACAATCACTCTACAATAGCTGAGTGTGCCATACAAAGCAGTGGGAGAACAGTCCCCATCCATTATTTGCTCAATGCAAGTCGAAAAATCCAAGGAAAAACCTTAACTTCACTGCAATCACACTCTAAGACCTTTTTGTTGTTATTTTTTAACTCGAGCCTCAGGATATGGCCACTTCTCCAAGTCAGTTTATTACATCCACTCTGGGATAACTTGCTTTATCTCCACCCACTCTGCTATCAGACTTGCAAGGTCTTTTTTATCTTAAATTGTTTAGAGATCAAACATGAGCCAAAAATGTGCTTGCAGAGTTACTCACTGAAGTCTCCCATTCTCTGCTTTGTAGCAGAAAATGCAGATACTGACAATTTCCCATCACATTCAAGTGCTGATATTCCTGTTAAAATGCTCAGGTCTCCAGGGATGAAGAAACAGAGGAACCGAGGATCTCCCACCAGGATTTTGGAGAAATCCAGCAGGCACAATTTAACCTTTAACTTCATCTAATAATCTGAAGTGCACAAGTTCATAACCATTATTTTCAACTGATCATTACCCCATATTCACCTGGTTCAGGGTTATTTTTTTCCCCCCAGCATTTTAAATCTAGTTCAAATTAAAGTTTCAACCTCTTTTAGAGCCACAAAAGCCTTCCCACACATTGCTACTCCCACAAGTTACCTGTTCCTCACAGTTATTTCAGCTGTACACCTGGAAACCCCTGGCACAGCAAAAGGCACATATAGCACCTCTCTGCACATTAAGTACTTAAACCTCTTAACCAGAATTAAAGAGTCAGGTTTTAAAGATAATGTGAAAGCAAGTCCACCAGAAATGCTACGAGACTCTAACAGAAAGGCATCTGAGAATGCAGGGCAACTAAAAATATGGAGAAGAGCTCCTTTCTCTTATTTAAGCTAGACAGATAAATCTTTTAACAAGATTTGTTTGGTCATGTGTTACCAGTCTTAATAAACACAACAGGACCATTCTTCTGTAAGCTTTTAGTCTCATATTGCCAGATAAAAAGGCACTGTTTTCAGCAAATGCCAGATTAAAGGGACTCTGTGCTGCCACTGCTACAGTTCCTGCCACGGAGCTTTTCTAATTTTGATGTCAAGAAAGAATTTTAACTTAGTTTAAGTGCAAGGGATTAAAACTAAAAAAATAAAAAATAAAAACAGCCCACAAAGGTTTCTCCATATATTTATAAAGTTTTAAGAAAAGCCTCGAGATCGTTTGTGAAAAATAACCCTGATAAGTGAAACATGAAGGCAAGGAAATCTCAGCTGCCACGGAGAGGATGAAGAGCTGAACTCCAGGAATCAGAGAGCTGTGGCTCAGCCCCTCAGAGCCAGGAGTTCCCACCCAGCCCACGCTCCCTGAGATCCCAGCTCCATGATAAAGCTCATTAACTGCAGGGGAGCCACACACCTTTAACCTTCACCTTTCAGGAAACACTGGCAACATCTGTTATCAACTTTCTCCCGCATTCTTCCCCTATCACCTGCTTGCCATGGAAAATATGAACTGCAGATATTCACAGGGACCAAGTATTTTAAGAGCTCATGCAGGATATTCCTCAGAATATTCCCCACTCCCAGGGTCCATTCATCATCTCAAACTGCCAGGCACTGGGCTCATGACAACTCACATCCAGCACTGAGGGCAAATTCAGAGAGAAACCAGCAGAGGAGGGGAGAAAAAATAAAGGAAAAGGGGAAAAAAGAAAGAAAAAAGGAAAAGGGAATAAAGCAAGAATTTTACTCCATTGCTCTTGGACAGTATTTCACCGTTGGGGTGAGATTTTACTAAAGACACTCGCCCCAGTTTTGAAAATCCAAATCCTGCTGGGTTTACCTACAGAATTTTCCAAGCAACCACCACACACAGAGCCAAAACACAGATCTCTCCCTGCCAGCATTACACAGATACACACAAAACTTTTTCCCCACAACATTAATGCCCCAGTCAGTAAAAACATTCATATTCCTTCCTCTGTTCTATGCCAATCCTGCTGGTACCCAGTGGGTGTTGAAGGGTCCCCCACTGCCTACCCTGGAATGCTCAGGGGCCAAGTCTGGGACCCTCCTGGAAGCAGATTTGCTGAAAGTCTTAAAAAGCTCTTAAGAGTCTCTCCAGTGATTTATGTCCCTCTTATCTGCTGTCTTCCTTATCTCCTCTCCTGGCGTTTGGAGTTTCTAACACAAACACAGCCCTGGAACACTGGCCAGCACCGGTCACTGTGAGTTACATTTTTACAGCCCAGAGCCCTCTCAGTACATGCAATTAAAGTGTTTGTTCACTTTGAACTGCTCTGTGCCCATCATCCCCAGCAGATCCAGGGCAGGGGGAAGAGGCAGCCCCAGCCAGGCCCTGGCTCCATCAGCCCCTGGGAGCTGGGAGGTCACCAACACCCCGGCCCAGGCACACAACTCCAGGTGTTTCCCATGGCAGGCAGTGACCTTTCCTCCCCCCCTGCTATTTACCCAGCCTGACCTGAGCAAAGCAAACAGAAGATGTCACTGAGGCAGAGCTCAGCTCCCAGCCCGGGCAGTGCCCCTGCACATTCCAGCCACGCTGGCTGGGGACGTGGTGGCATCGCTCCGAAATCCGCGTCCAGGGGCTGTGTGACACACGAGCTGTGCAGGCTGGCAGCTCAGGTAAGATCATAAATCCCTCTCTTCAACACAACCTCCATGCTACACAATTCAAAGGAACAGAGGAAGAGCTGCAAAGCAAGATCTCACAAGGCAAAAACATCCCTGCATTTATCACAGAAGAGTGACAGGCTACTGGGAGCATCTTCAGTCACATTTTCAAGAGGAAATTGCCAGGGAAGCGTCAGGCAATCGTGAGGATTTTTAAGGATTGGCATGGTAAGGATCCAAGCCAGCAAAGCAACATTTCCCTTTGTGTTATTCTAATGAGTACAGGGAGGACAAGTAGAACAACTTTTGATTTGTGAGAGGGCAGAAATTCAGCGAGGACTGAGAGCAAAATTCTACCAGAGTCAGCTTTGAGCACAGAGCAGACTGAAGGGTTGGGGATGAGATTTGGAGTGAACAGAGCCCCTGCCTCCTCCAAAAACGGATTGGCAATTTATGCACCACATCCACAAGAGTGTGACAGCCCCTGCTTTCAGATAGTTTTACACACAGGCTCCCATAAAAGCAATGTCATCCCAAATAAGCCACATTTTCACCCCACACCAGTTCAAGAGCAGCAATATAAAACCCATACGGTCTTAGAAAGTTTCTGCACTGCCAGATTAGCAGATAAATTAGCTACACTTTCTGTTCTATCACTGGTGAGGAAGGCAGGAGACAGCAGGGGCTGCTGCTCTGGTCACCACGTGAGCAGCTCAGCCCTCCTTTACCTGCCTGTGACACACAGAACACTGAGGGCAGCCTCTCCCAAACCCCTTTTCACCCCCCTCACTCCCCAAGGGGTTCCAGGGCTGGGTGCTTTGGTGGTGACCCTAAAAGCAGAGAGCAGCCAGGCTGCAGCCCCTCAGATCCCAGCCCCCTGCACTGATCCGTGCCATTAAGAGGATGCTCAGAGCTCCTCTTGTCATTTCAAAAGCTGCTTTAATGGCCTCTACAGCCATCACACACGGGAGCAAACAGACAATAAATATGAAGCCGTGTATTTATCCTTCTCTGAAGTCATTCAGGCTTAATGTGAATGATTACCACAATCCAGGGCTGAGTAATGTAAGGCAGTCATCCCATCACACCATTAAAAAACACAGCTTTAGAAAATGACCATATAATGTAGGATAACTCCCTCCCATAATGCAGGATAACTCCCCTGTTAGGGGAGAACAGGCCCACAGGACCTGCAGAGGCTGCTGTTAAAACAAGAACAATTATCTGGGGAACCTGAAGTCATTTGGAGCCACGAAAACATCTGCATTATGAGGTTGCTTAACAACATTTAAAACAGAAAAAAAAGTTGAACTAGAACTTGCTGTTATACACAGCAGTTTGTTTTGAACAGATAGACAGACTTTGAGAAGCAACAAGGGTAAACCCTGAAACCATGCATATGGATTTCCTGACAGGCAAGTCTGTGGCAGAAGAAAAGTCTGTAGTATTGTTACTGAAATAGGTGAAATAAAACCATTCCAGAGTGCTGTAAATTCAGATCTGGGAAATACCAACAACGAAATGGAAGCATCAAGAGAAATTCCTGGCACACAATAACAGCCAAGCTAATGGCAATAACAGGGAAGAAACCTTGCAAGGAACAGAACCACGTGTCCCTCTCACAACAGCCCTGGCTTTATGGGATGCCTGATTACCAAAGTCACCAGCACATCACACCCCTGGGCCTGCCTCTAGGTCACTTATTTCAAGACAAAAAATGAATTCTGCACAACACTGACCACAGTCATTTGTGTGTGTTTGAAGAACGAGCCCATTGTCGCTTTGCAAGTGTAACTCATCTCCAACTCTCCTCTCAACTAATCCTAGTTTCCATTCTCAATTTTATTTTGGTGCCTCCATCTCTGGAACATGTCTACAAGTATCATCCAAACCCTCCCTCCCTGCATGTTTTTAGCTGTGCCTTTCTCCACTGGATGTTTCATTTTTAAATGGCTGAACACTCAGCTGTCCCCTCGCAATCCTTTCATCCTCCAGAAAGCTTCAAACTATAGTTATTTAAATCACCCAAAAGAGAGCTAGATCAGGTTATTTTTGGAAAACCCCTTCGAGCAGGAAAGGCAAAACCTCTGGTCTCCAGCCACATGAGCTGTTTTATTTAACTCCAGACACAGTTGTGCATCTGAGCTTCTCAAAAGGGAAGAGTAACTGCAGGGTGGGCTCCCACCATGAGCTGCCTGACCAGACATTCCCAGGGAAATGTGCCTATAATTAAAGCAATTTCTCTCTAAAGAAAGCAGCATCCTGAGATTTAGAGACTATCTGTAGGACTGACTAAAGCTGTATCACTTAAGTGCTCCATAAAATTCCCCAACAGTGGAAACAAAAAAATCCTGCTCCTTCAAAGGGAGGTACAAGGTTATCAGGACGAGATATTAAGAGGACATTTTTTCTTGTCCACTGTTTTAAAACACTTTATGCATAACCACGAAGACAGATGATATTTCTGTCTGGAGAAACTGCCTTTAATTTCAGACATTGGTCTCATTTTCTCTGAGGAGCAGCTTATTTTGGTTAATGACAGAGCAGACGTCAGAGTTTCCTTCCCTGCGAGCCCCAGCCCGGCAGAGCAGCGCTGCTGTAATCAGGAGATTAAGTGTGCTTATTCATGTGTGAAATGCAGACCTGAGCCCTGGCTCACATTAGAGCCTGGCTGCAGCCTATTCCTCATCAGCTCAGAATGCTCAACAACTGACACGGATTCAATTACACCTCACTTCCTTTATTGCACGCACAGAAAACACCAATAAATACCCACTATTTAAAGCAGTAAAACCTCGCTGGTGCAAGGGTGACCTTTGATCTTTAATCTCCGGCTGCACGAGCAGGTTCTGCCACGAGGCAGCAGGAGAATGACTGGAAAAGCAAACAGACACAATAATCCTGTGGGAGAAGGAATGAGCACAAAGTTGGGAGACAAAGGTGTGCTGCTTAAAAATCACTTTGTCTGCATTAGCCCTGCACAAGAGCTCCTTATCCCTCCGGGTCCCTGCCCAAGAGTTCCAAACACGTGTCAAAAGGTATTTGCAAAGAGGGTCTGTGTTTCAAGGGATCATATGAGCTCTTGCGTGACCTTAAGTGAGAGAAACCAAAGCTGTCAATGTCAGCCTTTGACTTCCAACATATTTTCACTCCAGGACTGCACCTCGGTGGTTCTTACACATCCCCTTGCCCAAGAGGAGCTTCCTGAAGAGCCCCCACACTGCCCAGCTCCCAAACTTCACCAACACCACAAACACCACACTCCTCAGTGGCTCAGGGCCATCCAGGGACTTCTCATTGCAAAACTTCATGGTTTTTTTCCCTTCAGCCTGGTTCACTTTTCTGGAAGCCAGAATTTCCTTTAAAAAAAAAAAATGCAGTTTTAAAGACAACTGAAAAATTCAGCTTCTTCACAGCCATGTCACTGCTCCTTGGCTCATGAGTTCCTGAGTAGATTTCAAGCATTATTTTTTTAGAAAAGCACAATCTCTCAGCTCTCACACACTGGGTGCTCCAACCCTGTATTATGATGTTCAAACAGCAACCCCTCTGCTACAGGAGTGATCCCACCAGTGCCCAGCTGCCTACTGCTAATGAGCCCCCCTGAAAGGGACTTCACCACTGGCTGCATCTTCCATGAGAAGAGAAAAAAAAATATTAAGAAATGCTCCAAGTGATTAATCTGCTTCTAATCTACACCAAGAGGAAATACTTTAACACTGCATGAAATAACTCCTGGCTCTGGTCACGCTTCAGACATTAATATCATTTCCACTGGCAGGGCTCTCAGCAGAGGCTCTGAACCCGGTGTGACTCAGGCAGGAGCTGGATCCTGTATTTAGGTCTGATCTTGTAAGCTGCTGAGAACAAGGCTGCAGAGTAAGACCTTAAGCCACTAAGCACAGAATAACCAATGCAAATAACCACTAAGCCACACACGAAATGTGGTGGCCTCGCTCACACCGTGGTGCCACCACAGCTCATCGCTGGCCACCAGCAGGAACCAGGACAGTGGCAGAGGCACTGGGGCAGCAGTCTGGGTTTGTGGCCCTGTACACACAAAATAAAATGGAAAAAAAAAAAGGAGGAAACCTTCCCCAGCATTCATGACACGCTCCTACTCCATGACATGCAGATGAAGATCACACGAGCCAGGTCTCATACTGAAAACACTTTCTCAAAATGAAGCAATGTGAAACTCCTGACTGTTTTCAAGGCAAAGCTTTACGGTTAGACACCAGCAACAGCTCTGAAACAACATTCAGTTTTTAATAAAGCCACTTGCAGTCTAGAGTGGACGAGACCCCAGACTGAGCAGAGCACCATGAACAGTTCAGAGCAGTGTCTGATCCATCTCTGACCAAGGAAACTCTTTCAAGACCTTCTTTATTCCCACAATAACAAACCGGGGTTACCACATCTCCTTGCTCTTCCAAATGACAACCTTTAGCAACCAGAGACAGCAAAACAAATTACATGATTTATTAGGGATGTGATGCACTGAAGTTTCCCTTGTAAGAGCTCAGTTTGAAGACTCCTGACTGTGAAGTTTCCATCACTTGCTGCACGTGAGCAGCGAGCAGCTGCACGCAGTGAGAAGGATGCCCTGTCACGGTGTTCTCTCAAACACCAACCTAATCAGGAGCTGACTTAAGAGCTACTTTCAAAATACTACACAGGGAAATTCACTAGGTGCCAGTTGCCCAAGCAACTGGGACCTAATTAAATCTAGCCAGCACTTGAGGGATTAGCCTGTTTTCTCCTGCCGTCCTCCAGCCTCTCCCCCGAGATAACACACAGAGCTATGCTGAGATTTATTACTTGCTGACTGCTTCTCACATATGCTGATCTGGCCTTTGAATCAGAATGAACTTTGCTAGAAGTGACATTTCAAAACTGTTCTCAAAGTTATGGACTATTTTTTTATTCGAAACATGAAATAAAAAGTTATGTGGAGCATTTTAGTATCAAATGGTATTGATAAGACCAAGAAAAAAGTAACTATTAGGGAGGGTATTTCTCAAGCTCTCAGCCCAACAGCCACGTGAGAAACTTTTCATTATTTCCCACCAGTGCTGTGTTTTACTTCTTTGCCCACTGCTTCCCAGACACGGATAACTCCACACATGCTGCTCAGAGTTTAAAAAAAAAACAAACCACAAACTAACAACCTTTTTAGAGAGGGGACAAAAAAAAAACCCCACCAAACCAAAACCTCCAGAAAACAACACATCAAAGCAAAGCAAAATCCCCAGACAAACACAGCAAGAGTTCTAAGAAAAAAATCCCTATATAAATCTAGACAAAAAAAAACCCTAACATGACCACTATCTTCCTCACACATTGTGCTTTAAAACAAAAATAAATTGAAGTTGTCACGAGCACCGTTTAGGCTGGAAGAGGCAGAAGTTCCAGCCCTCTCCTAAAGATAACCATGAGGAAGTTTTTATTATTTATTTTATTCACCACCTCTCCACATGCCCATCTCTGGGGCTGAAGCACTCGTTTATCTGCCCAAGGAGAACAGTGAGAACACTTTAAGCTTCCATGGAAGGGCTCTCCCGTGAGAGCCACAGCAACTTCAGGCTGCACATCCCAGTGAGGGCTCCACAGAGCAGAAAAAGCCCTCAGAATTTCATTAACCTGACACTCAGTGCTTATAACTCATCCCCAGCAACTCTCTGCACTCCAACTGAGCTGAGATGTGCACTGAGCAAAGATTTCCCTGTCAGGAGCTCTGTCATGCTCCTGAAACCCTAAACCACTGTGAACTCCCCCACGAGTGAACAGAACAAGGGTTATATTTACCTTTGGCATCTCAGATGCCACAGCAAGCCCTCAGAAGGGAAGAACCCGGCCAAAAGCATGGATTCAATCAAGTTTTGTGCCAAAACAGAACTTTATACAGCAGCGTTTGTTAAAAAAAGGAGAACTCTAAAGTTCAGCTTGCACATGTTTAGCTGTGTTCCCGTTTGTGTTGCTGACTGCATGCTTTAAAAACCCACAGCAACTGCTTTTACCAATCCCATGGAGTTTGTACATGCTCCTAGGGCAAACAGCCTTGGACTCCCAGGTAGCAGCAGATGAACCTGACGTGGCACACGAGGTGCCCACTCTCATGAATGCCAGGGAAACTACCAACCCCAAGGTAAACCAGGCCTGCTTTGATTTAAAATCACAGCTATGCTTATTTTTCACATTGCTGTACTCACAAACTACAACACTTCAAACCACACATCTCATTTTTGCACAAAGACTAAAATGTAGTATTTTTTTAATCTTAAAAACCCTCACGGAAGCATTTGTGCTACCTGAGTTACAGAGTTTCATGACTGGTTTTTCCCAAACTCCACCTTTGCTTATGAGGGCAGCACAAAAACACCAAGAGATGAAGTTGTAAGAGCCCTGCTCAGCTGCAGCTCCTCCATCCCTTCATGAAAGAAACCCTTCCATTTAACCCAGAACATACCTTTGTTCCCTCAGTGATGCATTCTTTACACAGAGAACAGACCCAAGGTGAAACACTGTCAGGATCTGAAAAACCTCCCCGAAACCCCACGCAAACAGATGGCATAATTTGGGTTTTAAATGCTGCTTAGCATTTCCAGCTGCAAGTGGCAAATACCAAACATGCTCTGAATACACAAATGGTGAGATCAGCACAAAGGGGACACAAGGCACTTTCTGGTAAAGACAGGCAGCCAGGATGTTCAAACAGACTGCGCCCCATTTTCATACACTCCTCATAATTACTTTATTGCACTGGGAAAGGGCAATTGCTTTCCCAACAAGCTGATAACCTTGGGCTGCTCTTAACTCTTTAATACCGGTTTTAACTACAAGCCCTGGCTGGGATTCCAACTTTAAGCCAATTACAGCAGTCTGATATTAAACACACAGGAAAGATGAGCTGTGCCTCACATCCTCTCACACATCAGCACACAAGACACCAAAGAACACTCAATTATTAAGCAGGAACTGCCATATATATAAAAAAAATCCATTCCCGGCTCTAATCTCAAAGGAATAGCTTTATTACCAGGAAATGGAAATCTGATTTTTGGCTCCTTTGTTAGATTTCAATAGGAAATGGAGCAAATACAGTGTGTTTTGACTGCTTGGAAGAATAAATTCTGTAGGGATCCGTTACTATGTCAAACTCGGGGGAAAAAGTCCCCAACCTTAAGTGCTTGAATTGTATTGACTCATATTACGGCTCAGTCATTTCCATGCTGTCTCGTGATTTCACTGCTCACTGGGGCTCACCAGGCACTGAGCAAATCCAGGAAACTTCTCAAAGCAAAAACCACAAATAACCGAGGTCCCAGGTCCGGTTTGTGCCTGGGTTCCTGCTGTGGGCAGGAACAGAAATGCAGTGAACTCCCCAGAGTCAGGACAGAACACCTCGGTCCTGGTGCAGGGAAATGTTGGGTTTGCAGAGGGATCCGACCAAGGTGCTGAAACCTCCCCCAAGAAGAGCCCAAAGCCACCTCATTTTTCAGTGTTAGAACGTTTTACTGCCTTCATTTTACCAACTAGATGAACAGAGACAAAACTGTGCCAGATCTACAGATTAAAATATCAAATGCAATGGCAAAACTCTGTGGTTTGTCCAGCTCCCAGCAAAGCCCAAAATCAGGCCCTGATCTTCCAAAACGAGATCAGCACACACAAACCCTGACCAGAACGTTCAAACTACAAAGTGGTTTAAACTTTAAGTGTCTAAACAGAATAAAAAGTTATCAGACTGCAGATGCTGCTGGAACACTCACTGCCTATTAGCAAAAAAATCAGTTTTATTTCAAAACACAAGTAATTTTGATCTCCACAAATAAGCAAATTCACCAAGGAAACACTGCCAAACCCAAGGCATTTTTTCTTGCTGGTCTCAAGAAAATTCAAATCAGCACTTAAGACAAAATACGTTTCATGTACAAAATTGGTGTTACAGAAGCAGCAATTATCTACACCAAAATCGGTTGCTTTCAGTAAAAGGTTTACCTAATCACAGCCTTTTACAGTCAGCTCATTTTAAAAAAGGGGAAAATAAGGAATGAAAAACCTGCAAGTATCAAACTTTTAGGCCCCAATACTAACACGTTCCAGATTTGCTATTTCACACTGTATTGTCATCTTATGAAAACGAAAGTGACATCCATTTGCACAGAAGACTAATTAAACCAAGTTCCCTTTCAAAATTTGCTATCACTTCCCAAGAGAAGAGCACAGCTCCATCGTTAATGCTGAATTTACAGCCTCCACTTCTTCTCTACTTCCACTAACATTAGAAAAGCCCGAATTCCAAATGCACCGATTACACACAAAAAAAAAAAAAAAAGAGAGAGAGAGAAAATCTACACGTCACAATCAAATGCTGTCTATTCCAGCAGTAAAACATTTATCCAATCATCAAACCCTTTCCGTGGCTAAACCTGACACAAATGTTTCCACGAGAAGGCCAGCTTGCTTTAATCATTTACATTTTTCAACACTATTTGTTCTCACTTCGTATCCAAAGGTCAGAACTCAAAGCACTACCCCAGGCAAACTTTGGAATAAATACTATTTTTGTCCACTCTTCTGGAAAGAGTTTCACTTCTGCTAAGAAAGCTGAGGTATAAAAACCAGATTTCCCTCTGATTCATTTCAAGATGCCTGACATTGTTTTCCATGAAGTTGACTGATAGCGTGGTTTTTATGGGTCCTCTTCATTTAACTGGGAGTGTTACCTCATTAAAGGCTTTGCCAGTCTTTAGTAACAGAGAAATCTGTGCTGTGCTCTGAAATTCTGGAGAATCAGCCAAACCAGGAGCGAGGCTAAGCAAGGTTCAGCTGACACGGGTTTGAACTTTGTGATTCCAGCTCCCCTGGCACAGCCCTCCTTCCCCAGTGCCCCTTATGATGTGGTTTCATACAGATTAATGAAGATTTGCACATTAATGACTGGTGATCACCCCAGGTAAGGACCTCCCCACTGCACTGAGTGTTTGTATCCACACCTCACTCAGTTCAGGGGTACAACAGGATCAGAAAGTGGAAAACCTTCCCTCACACACCACAGCACCTCTGCTGCCCCTCGGCCAACCCATTCCTACAGCAATGCCCTGCACAGAGCTGAAAACCTTCCTCACTCTCACAACTGCCTGTCAATATTGGAGACTCCCAGCAGAGCATCAGTGCCTGCTCTTCAGGACTACAGTGGTTTAGAATCCATTTCTCATTTTATTTACCTTTAAAACACAAACTGGAACCACTCAGTGCTCTCACGTGTCTTCTACTGAGTCTGGCACTTTAAATACACAAGGTTCAAACGAAAATAAAAGTTACTTTAAAGCAGGAATAGATATCTTGGCCAAAACGTTACAGTTCACACAAACTAATAAAACTGATCTGCAGCTTGTTGACCCTGTCCCATGTGTGAGGCATTCCCAGGAAAGCATCAGAGCTACTCTGTAGCCTTCAGAGAGCTGGAAGGGCTGAGGCTGCCTCCAGCACCACGGAATTTCTGCTGCCAGTGCCTGGAAAATGCTGCTGCTCTTGTCCAGTTTTCTGATCCCAGCTCTGGAGCCACACAGCCAAGACCCCGGCACATCACAGCCCCGAGAGCCAAGGCTCAGCTCAGCTCCTGAGCTGCTCCTGTGTCCTGCCTGGAGCATCCCTGACCTGCAGAACTGGGATTTAACTGGACGTGCCTGGCTGGGACCAGCAGCAGCTCAAACCCCAGTTCCATGCAGGGTCGGGACACTTTGGGGTGGCGGTGACCACTGACCAGAGTGACACAGCCACCACTGGGGACTCGAGCAGCTCCAGCCAGCACCTTCCAACCCTCTGTGTGTCAGAGCCCTGCAATACACGGCCTTCATCTGAAAATCACCAGGCCGAAACAGCATTTCACAGCCCCAACACCCTGTAGCCATTTCTGCCTTCGCAGCTGCTGTTTTTAGTCCCTGGCTCTCAGGTGAAATCTCCTGTCAGCCACACACATCAACAAGTTACAAAAACGCTGCTCCTCGCTGCTTTACAAACTGAGCAGCCTGCTCCTTCTAACCCAACACACACCGGATCAGCAGAACCTCTCAACATCTCCTGAAGAGTCCCAGAACAAGGAACAATTAACACGTGCACACCGACCCAACACTCTGTAAAGCCATTAAAGAACAATAAGAAATGTAGATTACTTCTGGCCACTCTGAAGCAGAACAATAGGCAGCATAAAGCCCCTCCACCCTAAAGACAAGGAGGTTTAGGATTAGCTCAGTGATAAACAGCTTACTTCCTTCCCCACACACAAAAACCAAACCCAGGCTGGCTGGCAGTGAGCTGTTAACCACTCACATCAGGAGACAAAGCCCCATCTTTGTCACCTTTACACAAACAAAAGTAAGCAAAGAGGGTTTGAGGCACATCAAGGGATTCTCTGCAACCTGTAGTAAAATTGCAAAGGCAGGCGATGCGTTCTGACAGAACAGCTGTACACATCATTATGTTAATTAAAATTAAAGTCTCATCTACTTAGCATACAAGCAATTCACTGAACCTTAGTGACAAAGGAAGGAACCATTTCCTCAAAGGGACATAATCACACACAACTGGAACAAGTTGTCTGCTTACACTGAAGGCCACAGCAGAAAGGAGATAGAAAAGTATTCAAGAACCAGCCCTGGCTATTTTAAGCAAAACAAAGCACTATCAACTCTAAAACACACACAAAGGAAGTGGTCGGATAGATTACGTCAGCCCTCGCCTCAATTCATAAATCCTAACCACAAAACAAGACAAATTCTGAACTGCCTCTCTCTGGAATCCTGTTTAAAGCCAATACACGCAGTTTAGGTCTTAAAATACGCTCTCGAACAACACTCGCTGATGCATCACTTTCAAACAGCAACCGGGGGGTGAAAAAAAATTGTGTAATCCAAGTCAATTCTATCGCACTGCCAGATCAAATAACATTTCGAGAAGTGCCTGCCAAGCACCCAGCCTGCCAGAGCACAATGAGCACTCGAGTGCTCGGGACTCAAAACCACCTTTCACTGCTCCCAGAGATCTTTATAAAACACTTTAAACACTCCTAAATTACAGGGCTGGAAAAACAAATAAAAGCTTTTAAATGCTGCTCCTCCACCATCCTCAGCTCGTTGTCAGGCATCTCAGACGTCTGTCTGCTGATGGGCACAGGGATTCAGAAACGCCACTGCCTGGAAGAACAAAACCTGACAAAAATGTGGAGTGGGTTGCACGTCTGGAACTAATTGCCTGCAGATTAGCGGCTTTACATTGGAACAGGGCTGTCTGCAGGCTCTGAAATTCAGTTGACTTTAAACTGAGTTCCCAGAAGAAACGTATCTGTGGAGCATCTGAAACTACACTTCACTGGGTTTCTACTCACCACTTTCTTTCACTTCGTGCCCAACATTAATGTTAAGTTCAAAACAACAAAGAAAAAAATTAAGTGGCCTTGTCAAGCGCCATTTGCACTCCCCGACAATTAAAGCAGCCCCATATGGCTGGAAGGAGCCATCCAGCCACACAATGCCCCATGCAGGGCAAAGCCACATGGACTCAGACGAGCTTAAAGCCAATTGCAAAACAAAGCAGAGCTGGTTTCCTCCTCAGGAAACAGAGCGGCCGAGCAGGTCTCCTGTCACTATCTTAAAACACCATTAAACATCGTTAAAAAAGTTACACCACACACTGTCCCAATTAGTACTTCAAAGGCATTCCATAGTACCGAGCGCAATGAAAAAGTACTTTCTTCCAGGATAAGGAAAATGCAGTCTTTATCTCCCTTGCTTTTAAAAAACAGAATTAAACACAGCAGTCCGGTTACCCGAACTGTTTATATTTAGAACAGAGAGGTAAAGCATTTGTTATGGAAAAAAAAAAAAAAAACCCAAACCAACTCTGCAGCCTTTCGAGCGTTCTGAACTTCCCAGGCCAATAACAACCTACCCACGCCTCACCTACCGAGTCGATCCAACTTCTTCTGAAAAAAAAAAAAAAAAACAAACCCAAAAAAAACCCCAAAAAACACACCAAAATAAACTGGAGCAACCCAAAGCGGAAAAGAGAATTAAGCCAAGCCTTTCCTCCATCCAGGCAGTTATCGTTGGCCAGGTAACAATTAGTCAACTTGCAGAGCAGCCTGGATTCTCCTCATGGGAATACAACTTGTAAGGCACCGAGCCACCCAAATCCATCGGCTCGGGGCCCGCTGCGGACCCCGGCGGGCACGGGGGGCACGGACGGGGGCACTCACCGCGGTCCGGCTGCGGGCGAGCCCCGGAACCCCCGAGCGCTGCCCCGCTCCGGCCCCGCTCCGGCGGAGCCCGGCGGGAGGAGCGGCGGCGGCAGGAGGAGGAGGAGGAGGAGGAGGAGGAGGAGGGCTCCGGGAAGGGCAGGCACGGAGGAAGCGGGGCCGGGAGGCGCAGCTGGTGAACAAAAGGAGGCCCCTCCGCCGCCGCCGAGCAGCTGCTCCCGGAGCGGAGCAGAGCGGAGCGTCCCGGGCCCGCCGCCCCCCGCCCGGCCCCACGCACCGGCCCCGGCCCCGGCCCGCTCCTGCCCTGCCCTGCGGCGGGGGCGGCTCGGCACCGGCTGGCACCGGCACTGCCGCGGCCCCGCTCCGCCTCCTCGCCCGGCCCCGCCGGAACCGGGAGCCCCGTGATTGATGGCAGCGCTGGAGGAGCGTGGTCAGCGAGAAAAGGCATCGGCGAGCGGCGGAGCGCCGAGCCCGAGCATCCCCCGGGCGCTCCCCGCCCGCGGCGCAGCCACAGCGGCGATGCACGGCCCCGAGCCGCCCGGCACACACGGGGGGTGGGGAAATGCAGATCATCGGGGGGTGGAGGAGCCCTCCACGAGCCGCGTTCGGCCCCAGCATGGACGAGCAGGGACGCTTTGCACAGGGATTTGGCTGCGCTGCGTTCAATTAGTGAGCCATTTTGTTCAAAATCCTTCCTAAGACGCCTTCCTTCCCCCCATTAGGAGCAGAAATTTATCTGCTCAGCCAACTCAGTTCCTCTTAATTGTATTTAATTGGATTTTTTATGAAGAATGAGCATTTATCTTACTGTGCATGTCCACGCAAACCTGTAACTCATCTCCCAATGTCTTGTGATGTTCCTCGACACCACAACCGTGACCTTTCAGTTGTTAGTAGCAACTCAATTTTAGAGCAAAGCTCTGCTATTTCCCTTGCAGAATGACATGCAAAACAAGTCATCTATGTAATCCATTACCTCGGGGCAACGTACACTTTATCCCTGCCGAGCAAATCCATTTCCTAGCTGTACACTAATATTTTACCTATAAAATAAATATGGGAGTACACCACCTCCAAGCTGCTTCTACAAAGCCAAGTTAAAAATAAAATAAAAATTTAGAAAAAAAATGATAATCATTAAGGTTCAGAGACCCGGTTAATTAGAGCAACACCCCTCAAGTACTGCCTGCCAACTTCATCTTTCCAGAGGCTGCTAATTATTTGTAGTGATACGAGTATCTCCCCGCTATGTATCCATACACATTTCTACCATTTTCATACTAGAGCCCAGGAGTCCTTCAGGAGACAAAGACCCAAGTTTGAAATTTATTCTGTACTTTCTAGAAATAGCTCCCTAGAACCACCCACCCAGCCAGCAGCTGATTAATTCCAAGGCGCCCTGGCCGCGTCGCGGGGCTGCTGTGATCAATACAAATTGAGGGTGGTGCAGGCACGAGCTGCACTCCTGCAATATTCATGGCACAACAGCTCCTGAACCAGAGCCTGTCTTTGCCAGAGCTGGTGCAAAACAAGCTTTGTAACCGAGTTCCGTGTGATGGCCCCAAAGCCGTCAGAGCTGAAATCCAATCCTCGAGTCAGCACAAAGCGACCGCATCGCCTTTATCCTCACTCCTCGATTTTCTAAACAAATGTGGCCCAACACCTGGCAGATCCTAGAAGGGAACTGACTGCTCCAGAGTGCATTTAAACCAGCCTTTACTCCTAATGACTTCCAAAAGAGCTTTCCAGCAAGAAGTTAATTCAGGCCAGGTTTCACAATTTGAAAAATACCCTGTTTGATGGTTCTTGTTCAAAAAGACCTTATCCCTTTAGGGCAGGTGACCCAGCCAGCTTGGATGACAGATCCCTAAAGTCAGTATCCATTGGGAAAATGCACTCAGATAATAATACTAATAATACTAATACTACTAATAATAATAATCGTCATTTTTAAATGCGTGGATATTTTTTTATCCCATTAGAACAAAAGTTGTTCAAACAGTGCAGAGCACAGCATCTGGCAGTCTGAGCACAGCCACAGAACTGGAGACTACTCCTGAATCCCAGACACCGTCTTGCAAATCCAACACAAACCAACTTCTGAATTCAGCAGTGTGGAAGATGGCAGAGAAATCATCTCAAATCCCATCTGTTTGTATACAGCATCCTGGAGATCCTTGAATGAGCAGAACAGCCACAGCACTCAATCACCGACATCAGAGACAACTCAACTTTCACTAATTGGCTTTCCTAGGAGATATGGAGATCTGCCCCCATTTCAGAGACTAAAATAAAAAACATGCACAGAGTGCAGCCTCAAGCTCCATTTTGCAAAGGGACTTTTTATCTTGTCTTTTGAAAATGGACTATAAAAGACCTTTCCTTGGTCGTGAAATACACCTTTGCTAGCCACAGCATTATAAACTTACAACAGCATTTCTTTCTGTATCCCTTCTGAAAGCTGGATGTCTGAAAAGGGGAGGGGGGGAGAAATGTGAGTTACACATTCACAAAGCCCATCAAGAACAGGCAAAATCTTTTTTCACATGGGTCAGGAAAATATACTGGAAAGAGGAGACCTTGAGTGGAGATTCCCTGAATGGACAGGGCTGGAACCCCTGCCCAGAGACCTCAGAACACTCTGTGCTGTTTGGTCTGGTGTTCATCAGCCCTCTGGTGTTGCACAATGAAATAAAGCTCGGCTCCAGTGCCTGCAAAATCCATCCCAGCTTTCTTGGCAGGCTCCATTTATCAAAACAAGCCTGTCATGTCGAGTACCATTAACAGATAATGAACTGAGACAAGGGATGCAGTTACAAGCAAAGCACTCCGCATGCTACAGGCCTGAGCACACAGCCAAGGGAGCTGATATTTACTATAAACATCGTAATTAAATAGAACACCTAGCTGAAGAAACATTAAGGTCGTGACAATAAACAACAGAAGCTGGAAATCTGAAGAAATGAGGCTTTGACTTGCTGTCAGTAACTCCTGACACTGCTCGAAGGCGTGTGCATATCCAGCCCTGCACACCTTCTCCTCTCGCAGCTAAAATCTGGGAAGCACCTGTTAACTCGCAGCTTTCAGCGCTTCCCCCGAATCCTGTAACACTTTGTATCCTGTACCCACGCACTTCAGCTCATGAAAGATTGAGCACTGAGAAGTGACAGACAGTGTATCTTCAAAGGGCTGGAAAATGTGCTGCTTTCGAGACACACGACTCATAACAAACGCGAATAATTCATAACTTCGCACCAGCCCGACCCTATTGGAAGAATATTAAACACAGACGCACAAATTTGAGGAATATTAAATAAAGATGTAATCCCTCCAAGACACGGGACCTATCAATCAGCAGCATTCCCCACTTCTGACAGAATGAGCCATCGAGCACACATAAACATTTCACTCGCTGGAAAAACCGCTCCAAAGGAGCAATTCCGGCTCTCCCAGGTACCCGAACACTTGGAACACAAACTAACCATAAACAGGCTTAATGAGATTACACAGATTAAGTGGGTACATTAAGCTGGTTTTTTTCAAGGGACACTCAGGACAAAGAAGTGCCACAAACACCTGGAAGCAGCTCCCTCTGACCCTGGGTCACCCATGCAGTCAGTTTTTAAAGCACGATGGAGAACACTGGTGGCTCACAGGGACTGAACACAAAGAATCCTTAAATTCCTTTTAAGAGCACATGGAGACATGAACATGACAAGTGTTTCCTAAAAGCCAATCCAACACAACTTCCCAGCTTAGGCAAGCAGTGAGTCTAACACTAACCCCCTGCTAAGCTGGACCTATTTTTAAAAGGGGACTTAACACTGCCTTCAGAGCTACACGTAAATCAAGCTCTCCCCTCAAATCTGGCCTTGGGCAGGGGTGAAGAGGAAAGGAGTAGGTTCACGGAGAACAAACTAAAGCTTCATATTGTGCCAACAGTGTTTTCCCTGTGTGTCATCAGTTGCAGTGCTCACCACAAGTTTCCCTGTCTGTCAGTGGTGCAATCCCAGCCAAAACCCCCACGGTATCTCCAGTAAAACACAACTGACACAGAGGCAGCTCAAACTGAGAGTGATCTGGAGAATTCCAGGGGCCAGCAGTCACCTGGAGATCCCTCAGCAGAGCAGAGGAAGCTCTGGCCGGGCTGCCAGCAGGAAAGGTCACCTCCCTCTGCTCCCAGCAGCAGCGCTGGGTGTCCGTAACCCATTTCTGACTGTTTGCACTTGCACATCAAAGCACCCCGGCTCTATCTAAATACAAAACCTTTGCTCAGGTGAGAGGTGAGGCTCTGTTCCTGTGTAAATAATGCACTGTTTTCTTGGCACAAACACGGCGAGAGGAACTGATACCCAGCTCTTGACGAGACAGTTGCTGCTGTCTACACACAAATTTCTTCAAACCCGCTCGCAGCAGAAGTCGTGTCTGCACTTGCAGATCTGTGAGCACCCACAGGAAACCTGCTCAGAGCTGCAGCAGCCACAGCAGAGCCCCAGCCACGCTCTGCTCCAGTTACACCAGGGGGGTTCACCAGGGCTCTTCTCCACGCTGCTGAATGCAGCCTGAGAGAGGAAACTCGGGACTGTGCTGCTCCTGCCCCACCACAGCCAAAAGGCCACCTGGGGCTGCAGTCCCAGCCTAGGGAGGCCGCAAACTCTGCACACAGAATCTGAACAGCCACGGCCACTTCCTCTGCACCACATTCACACACACAGCACTGCTGACTGCCAAGGGTTATTTTAATTTACAGTAACTGCTGGAATTGGCATGAGCCATTGCCTTGCCTCTCTCAAATCCCCGAAAGGAACCTGTACCCTTTACAGACCACAGACCTGAAGCGGTTTGGCTTTTTTTGCTGGGTTAGATTTTGTTTTGTCAGGGTAAGGTTTCCCCTCTTACACCAAATTATCAACACTATCACACATTTTATGGCTCAAGAACTGGGACTCCTCCCCTGTACTTACGTGGTGCTCAGGACATTCCAGGTGACCTCTGGCCAAGCTCTAAGCCCTCACAGGTCACTGTTAAACCCTAGCACCACACTGACAGCGGGGACAGAGGAGCCTGACACGCACAGAACAGTCTGAGGAACTTCAGCCTCCTCCTAACGACCCCTGGGCCCCAGAATTGCAGGCAATGCCCTTCTGTAACTGCCACCAGCAACTGCCACCAACTGTCCCCCCTGCCAGCCCTGCAGGGTCACCCCTCTGAGCAAACCCCAGCTGAGGAGGCAGGCACGGATCTCAGGCAAGGCACAAACACAAACCAAAGCCTCCCAAAGAAGTAAAACCCAGATCACTGCCAACACCCGTGCTCCTCACTGCTTGTTACACAATTAAAATCTGCCTCAGATTCCCTTTCAGCCCTGAACCTGTGACACTGCCCAAAAGTGCAGAGCATCCCTCAGAAAAAGGGGGATTAGGATTTCAAGGGTAATAGGAGCTCCTCAACTGCACTCTGTGTGTGCTTGGGAGAAATCCCCTGGGCTGCTCCTGCTCAGCATCCTGCATGCAGCTGCACTTCTGTCACAGCAGGAATGGAAAAGCAGCAGTGGCTCCCCCAGGGAGCTGTGAAGGCAAAGGCAATTCACATGCTAAGAGTGAGAAAGGCAGGGCTTTACAGGAAGGCCTGGCTTAGGAAGTGTTGGGGAAAACAAACAAACCAAAAATACCAGAAAACCCCCAAATAACCAACCACAACCCAAAAAACCCTGACCCCAAACCCTCCTGAACACCCGGCTCTGCAGGACAGAAACCCCTCTGGCCAAGCAAAAGCCAACCTGAGGCAGAGAAGAGGACACAGCAGGGTTAAAACCCAATTCTAGGGCAATGATCTAAGTCAGCTGCACCTCAAAGAGGGCAAAATTCAGCCAGAAATACAGGATGCCTTTTTTGGGAAGAGAGAAGGGGAGAAAAAAAATCACTTTTTTTTCTGGTATTTCCCCTCTGGTTTGTTTCCTCTTCTCTGTAGGGACTAACACTTAAATTTAAAAGTGTTTCTGTAAAAAATCCCTGCCCTGGGAAACTCCAAATTACAGAATGGTAAACTGTAAGCCAAGAATATTAAAACAAAATCCAGTGTGTCTGCCAGATTTTGTGGTACTTACGGCAAGAGACCAACCTGTTCAGCAGCTTCTTGAATTTAACACAAAGGAATGCACACAACTCATTTTAGAAAGTATTATCTTACACAGAACAAAAGAAAAAAAATCCAAATATTTGTCAAGAAAAGTCATTTAAAAGGAGAAATTTACATACTTGAAAATGTAACAAATGGATTAAAACAAACAAGAAGCTCTTTGTTCTCAGATGAATATAAAACAGCAAACAAAATAAAATTCTCAATAGTTAAATGCATGTGGGAGGGGTGAAGCCAAAGGAGGGAAGGAAGCACTAAGCAAATGCATCTTTTTCAGCTCTATCAAAGCAGCTGTAAAACAATGGGAGTTTGCCTTTTCTTCCCTCCAGTTTAAACTAAAAGTAACTCTGGGAATGGAAAACTTGATACCCCCATCAAGAGCCTATGGAATGTTTAAAGTGTTATAACATAAAGCATGCTCGTACTCACGCTGAAGGAAATGACTCCCAAATGCTTCCTCTGCAATCCTCCCAGAGCCAGACAGATCCTTTACCAGGGGATTTGCTCAACACAGAAATGGAACTAACAGAGATGTAAAATTTGCAATGGATTTACAGCCTTTTATTGAGATCACAGAGGAGATGGGAACTGTGGCTGCAGCTCAGTTTTTGGGGCAGTAATCACTGGCACATTCAAAGGCCTCTGAAAATTCAATAGTTGGTTGGTTTTTTTTTTTTTTACAAGTGACAACAACCACAGGATGTGACCGTACCTATAATAACCTCTCCCTCCAGACAGGGAGATAAGCTCTCAAAACAGGAAGCTTCTACTGTAATCTTGAGAAAATATCAACAGTCTGAAACCACGCAGCTTCAGCTCAGTTACACGAGGAAGAAACTCTTCACTTCCCAAAACCACAGGACAAGACACTCAGAGGATGGAACTCCATCAGGCATTGCTCCACCACACCTCTCCAGAATCCCCTAAAACACAGAACAATGCGAAGATTCTCACTTTATCCCTCTCCTCTTCCCTCCACAGCTTCTCAGAGTAAGCAAACAAGACAGCTTCACTCCCACAGGAAGCATTATTATTTTAGCAGTTTGCTGGACTCGTTTTGATTTGTTTTTTTCCCCAGCAGACGGGGATTTGCTGGTGCAGGGCTGTGTTTCACACAGCACTCAGTCTGCAGCCACCTACACAGGAACTTTTAGTCAACTGAAAGGAAGCAGCAGATTTTTGATAGCTGCTATCAACCAATTAACAGCCAAAAAAGCTTTTCAAAATTAGTTTCACAATGTTGCTCACGCTGGAGATGAGGAGGTGGCGACAGTTAAGCAGGGCTTACACCAACTTAGCAAACACTCTCAAAAGCAAAGGATCCTGCTGTATATTTTAACATAAATCAGCTTCGTGCTGCTTGTCAACACAATGCACGTTTTCCTGTCAGCATTCAACAGAAAACAACAAAATCACACTGAAGGCTTAAAAATCCCATTCTCATGGCTGTGCTCTGACTCTGAACTTCCTTCAAATTCTCAAGTCAAGCACACAACAGTCTTAACTCTGTTTATGTTGGTTTCATGTGTGCTGCAGCTACTACAGGAACGTTCAAATTCAGGATTTTTAGGAAGGCTAAACCTGCAACATATCAGTTTGTCCCTTACACTGCTCCTTCAGTGGCCTGTTAAAGAATTAAACACAAAAGGCATCCCAGGTCTTCTACTTCACTTCTTGTGATATGGAGAGAAAACAGCAAAAACTTCAAATACAGAACCCCCACCAGAATGAGGCAACCAAGTAATTCCAAGGCATCCCAGCAGTAAGGATGTGTGAGAGGATTCCATGGAATTTCCTTGGAAGTCCTTGCAGAAAGCTGTAAAATACCAGAATCCCATTCCCTGCCACTCCAAGCCATGTCCCAGGCATCACATCTGGGATGGAAGAACCACCTGCAGATTGCAAATCCAGCCCTGGAAACACTCACAGAGGGGCCATTCCACAAAACAAACATTCATTTAAGGAAGTTCCTATTCGTCCCACATTAAATCCACAGGAAAAACAAACACTCCTGGACAAAAGGAAGGCGTGAGTTTTGGAGGATGTGAGGCACATTCCCGATGTAACAACAATCAGCTTGAAAGCCACCAGAGGCACAGCAAAACCTCCTTGGGGCAAGAAGAGCTCCAGGCTGTGCTCAGGCTGCAGGGGGGTGACAGGGCCAGGGCAGCATTGCCATCTATTGTCAGTCTCTAAAAGAGTGGGAAACCCACCCAAACACTGCAAATCAAGTGAAGAGCCTTCAGTTTGAAAATTGGCTGTTTTCAGTTTTGCCCTTGAGTGCTGCCAACAGCCCCATGGAGAGCACAGAGGGAGAGCCCATAAAACACAAAGCTCAGAAACCCAGGAAGGTCCTTAATGTGCCCGGATCCCCTCCAGCTGCCAATTCCCTCATGAACCAAGCCATGGAGCAGGGAACAACAAAACCAGAGTGCACAGGGCACAGGAACCCAGGGGGCACACCCAGAGAGGCTCAGGAACCTGGACAAGCACAGGAACCCAGGGAGCATCACAGGAACCCAGAGGGGATCACAGGAACCCAGAGAGGATCACAGGAACCCAGAGAGGATCACAGGAACCCAGAGGGGATCACAGGAACCCAGAGGGGATCACAGGAACCCAGAGGGGACTCAGGAACCCAGAGGGGATCACAGGAACCCAGAGGGGATCACAGGGGTCCAGGGGAGCTCAGGCAGATCCCAATGTGCAATCCCCAGAGCAAACCACGAGCACCTTTCCCGTTCTGAGTGCTGCTCCCCCCTTTCTGAGCACTCTGTCTGGGTTTTGAGAGGTGAATGACAGGAACTGCTCAATTTCCATGCTAATGTTTTATCAGAAAGAAGTATACATGTCACATCATGAGCTCATTAACAATCCATTCCTAAGACTTGTATTAAAGCTTGGCAGGCAACTTCCCTCATGAAATGAGATCTGCTGCTTTGCTTTTTAGGATCTGAACATGCTGGGGTGGCACATCAAGAGCTAAAAACATAATTTAAAGGTTACACTTTGTTCCAGTTTCACAGAATCACCATCAAGCAGTCACAGAACACACGCCAGGTTATCCATTTCACTATTCATTACCCTCAGCCATCAAGTTTCTGGAGGAAATCTCTGAAATCACTTATCAGCTGCAGCACACGTCTGTGTAACTTCACATGCAGGTAAACATGCAGCTGTCTTGGCTCTCAGTACTCCTTTCTCAAGGAAATCTCCCCTTTGGGGTACCAGTAACCAGCCAGGAAACTGAATTTGAAATGTATCTGAAATAAGCAGAGCTCACTGGACAAATGAGGTCAAGGACAAGGCTGACAATTGCCTTAGATTCAGTTCTTGGAATGAAAAGACAAAGTCCCTTTCATGGCTTTCACTACAAAGAAACTCATCATTAGACCTCATTTCTGTCAGTTCATACAAAGGCTGAAGATACAGAAAAAATGGTGTTTAAAAGAAAAGCCTTTGAAATCAAATGGCTCCCAAGAATATCCCTCCATCCATGGCAGATGGGAACTTTCCTCCTTTCCCTTCCCTAGTCCAGCTGCAGGTGGGGAGCCCCGTGTTTTCCTCATTAATTCCACACCTGGGCTGGGCTCCTTGGTTTGTTCATGGGTTGCTTTTGTTTTTTAAATAACCTTTAAGACATCTCTCTGTTGATTAAACCGTTTTCATCCTCCAATGAGTTTGATTCCTATTAGTTCAGACTGCAGAGGAGACATTGATTTTTACTCTACTCAGGATCAAGAGAAGTAACAGCTTTTCCAATTAAACAACTGCTCACCACGTTAAGTAGAAAAATATGTCCACAGCAATAATGTGCAAGCATCCAGAGCACTGTGCAATGCCAGCAACAGCTCACACACATGCTTGTAATAACTTTAACCTTTAACTCAGGAAAAGGAGGAAAACTCCACGAATTACAGACAGTTCAGCTCTGGTTAACTGTGCTGATAAGGAGCTGTGGCACTGAGAGAGGCTCAGAATTACAGACAGCTCATCCTCCAGCTCAGAATTACCATCATTATACCACACAAATCACCACACTGGGCTCCCACCTACTAAAATAGAAATCACAGCCAGAAATGGTCCAGAGGCTGCATGCTTCCCCTCTCAAATGAAGCTTTTATACCAAACAAATCCATACAGTTCTTGCATTATAGCCTTTCACAGAGTTGCACTGTAAATCAAATATTTTAGTCCACACCCTGCAGCTATTTCCACATTTAATAACTGACATGGGAGACAAGTTTTAATCTCCATCAGGCTAAAACAATTACTGTCCTCATAACCACTCAAGTCAGAGGTAAAAATTACGAGATTTCTATTACCTGATCACATATTCAGGGGGAAACAGTCACATTTTTCCACAGGAAAAAGACAAAGTACCCTCAGTGGAACAGAGAAAGGGGAGCCCAAACAATCCCAGTCCCCAGTTTTTTATGTGCCAGAATGGCCATGCACTCCAGGCATTCAGGACTTCATTTTAAGTGAGAAAAGAAATGCAACAGCCCTGCCAAAAACCAGCAAAGAGACAAGAGATCTAAACCAACGTGACACTTGCAGATGTAAATATTCCCTGGCCAAAAACTCCAGCTTTAGATGAGACCTTAAACTTTTTTTTTGGCATCAAGGAAACAACTGCCAGGCTTAGAGGAAAAATCTATTCAAAATCTACCTGAATGAAAGAGCTCTGGGAGTCACCCTGTGCTGCCCAGCCCTGAGCACCTGAGAACCATCAGCACTTGGAGGCTTTGCAGTGCCCAGGAAATTCCCTCCCAAGGACGTCTGGGGAAGGCTCCCAGGACCGGCAAATGAAAGGAAAAGATGAAAGTGTCACACAGACAGTTACAGCCAACAGGAAAAAATCCCCGGGTGAAATCTCACTGTGGAATTTGTCTATTATTACATGTTTTACTAGCAGTTATTACTGGCTGCTAGAAAGGGATATTAAAAATCACAGCAGGTCAAGACACTGCTTCTTTCTCTATTAATATATCGAGGCAAAAATGCAGTGATTCACCTCCTGTCCAAGAAAGGGAGAAAACGCCATCAAGTTTGAACCATTCATCCTTGTATTTATGCTCTACAAAGACCTCCAAAGATACTTAAACATCCAAATTATTTAAATCAGCATGAGAACACATGCTGGAGCTCACAGTGCAGGAATCCCCCCAGAGCGAAATAATTAAGCAGCATCTTGCAGAAAAACTCCCCAGGCCAAATAATATTCAGGTTTCCAATAAAGTGCGAGCCCATGTGGTTGGGGAGGAGGGCAGAGGGGAGGCAGAGCGATTTTTACTGTTTTTCTCCAGCAAAACGTCACCAGTGGCTGCTGAAGAGGGGAAGGAGCCGGCGCTGCCTTGGCTCAGAGCACCCTCTAGAGCCAGCTCCTCATCCCTGACACCAGCCCTGTCCCACTCAAAGCAGGCCCTGCTCCCTGCACAGCTCTGAAATCTGCAATATTTGATCTTTAGGTATCAGGAAACGGCAGCGCTTTGCACACGCCAGGGAATAAATGTATTTTCTAAATTTACACCCAGTGCACATTCAGCTCTGTTCTCCCTGAAGATAAGTGTGCTGATAACAAAATTAGACACTACCTCTGATGAAAGTACAAAGCTATTAAAAATAAGGCACTGTTTCTCAGCTGCAGGAGAATTAACCATCTCATCCTGAATAAGACCAAGCTTTGTTTTCCAAGGCTTCACATGCTCCTTTCACTGAAGTGAATAGAGAAGCTGCTGTTTCCCAGGTTTTTTGTATGGATTGCAGGAGCTATCCTTGAACTGCAATTTTTAATTATTATTTGTAAGTGGAAGATTTTAAGGCATAGGGTTTCAGTTAATTAAAATCCACTTAGTTATCAAACTACGACTAAAAGACCCATTTCAACCTCAAATGAGGGCAGCTGCCATCTGCAAATGTATCGTTAAATTCTCACTCCCTGGTTGTAAACTTTTTGCTTAAAGCAGGTACAAGCAGAAGATAACACTGACACTAGGAAGGAGCTGTGCAGAGAGCCCCTAATCAGGAACTATTAATCAATTTAATGATTAGGGATTAAATTCTTCCAAACCCAAGCCCTTAGGAGGAGGAGAAGCGCAGAGAAACCAGAGTGCAGAATTTAATGATGCCTTTTTGGTTTTATGCTCCAAATTAGGCAGACTCACAAGTGCTGGCTGAGGACACAGAACGAGTTACACAACACCAGCAGCTCCCCGGGAGCTGTGCAGAAAATCCCAAAATAAGGGGGAAGGTTTTTCCTTCATCCCACCACCCTCATCCTCACTCTCAGTGCCAGAGCCACAGGTTCCAGCCCAAAAAGGCAGGGGAACACACAAGGTCACTCTGGAGCTCCACTCACACATCTCACACCAGAAACCTGTCTTGTGTTTCAGAAAATCTATGATTATCCTTCTAATCCTTGATGAGGACATTCATCCTTCACCTAAGGGGATTCAGAGAGATCTCCTGAGGACCTTCCTTTGGACACACACACAGCTCTGAGGGCTGGAAGAGCTCAGGGCTGCCTCCAAACAACAATTCCTTTAAAGTAAATCATAGGGAAAGTGAGGAGTTTAAATAAAAGTGATTTTTTTATTTTTAAACAAGTCCAACATAAAGCCAAAGAGGCAGAGGAAAATCATTTGTCTCTTCAACACAAAGTTGCTGCCAGGAAAATAAAGACTTGGAAAAGGTCAGAAGAATTCTTGGCAACACAAACAGGCGGAAACACTGATGTACAATAAGGATACAGCACACTTCCATCACAAACTGCCTTCCTCAGAGATATTTGCTGCAAGAGAATCTCAGCTTTGAAGGCCAAAATTCAGTGTCACAGCCAGCCAAGGTATCTCCCAGACTTCCTGCTCACAGAATCTGCAGTTCTGGGACACTCAGTGCAAGAAGCACCAGGAAAAGCTCATCCCTCCTTACATTTCTTTACCTTTGAACATCAACAAATAATTAAGAACAGAAGTTAGAACCAGGATCTATTGAAAGACAAACCTAGAGCCTTTAGCTCCAAACCTCACTACAGACTCTCTTCTCAACAGGATCAATAGTCCAGCCCATTTTAGCAGAACCCATTCTTTCTGTAAACCCACCCCTGCTCTCATTCTGGAAATGAGCAAACTGCTGTGCACACAAAAAAATTACCTCCAATTCCACTGACAGATCAGTAATCTTGGTGGCTCTCATGTCTTTTGCTAAAGAACATTTCTTCAGCCCTCACTTCTCTTTCACTTGACCAAAATAGAAAGATTAAGGTAAGCCATTTACAGCTCGGAAAACGAAAACTTATTACGTGTTATTTTTAACCAGCTACACTGAATTTAAAACCATTTCCAGAAATTATGCCATGGCTTTCAGCAGCAACATTTCTGCCTCCCACAGCTAAAGTCTGGGCATTTTCTCCCTCCCTTATATTAATGTGTTTATCCAACCATAATTCCATTAGCATTATGTAACATAGACAATCTTCTTAGGCATTTTATCATTGTCTCACCCAAAACTCACCCCCTGCACACGCCAACAGTGACTGTGGAACTGTGATCTCCCAGACCCTGCTGACACACAGGAACTGATGCAGAGCTGAACTGACACCCTCAGCTGCTCAGCACCTCTGCCTGTATCCTCAGCCAAACCCTCTCAAAACATGACAGTCCCACCGGCCAAGGCAGCTTTTCCCCTCACAACATTAAATTATCCTAACACTTGTGATTTTTCCTCTAAGAAAAAAAGGAATTTAAAAGTATATTTCATGTTTATCAACTGTCTACCCCTCCTGCACACCAAATACAGCAAATACTATTTGCAGTTGTGCCTGTAATTTGACATTAATTCCTTAATCTTCTTAAGGCAAGGCAAGCTTGTAGATCATTATGAGGTTATTTAGAAGAGCACATCTCAAGTGTTACATGAAGTGTACGTTTTATTAAGGAAATAAGTTAACTCAAGTTTTGTGTTTTGTCATTCATACACCTGACAAACAAATCAATCTCCTTTGGAGAGCAATGAGGAGATGCCCCCTGAACCATTATTGCAGTGTAATCCTCTTTGGGGTGCTGCAGTGGCTGCTAACGAGATTGTGTGGCTTTCCCAGTGGCTCAGCAGGACTGTGCCCTTTCCTGACAGCAATTCCAGCATTAATGCCAGGCCTGGCCAGAGCAGCAGCTCCCGTTTGTGCTGTCCCACACGGGCACCAGCTGGGTCAGCTCCCACTGCTGTCCCCTCCTGAGCCCTGTCCCACCTGTGACCACCCAGATCAGCTCCCACTGCTGTCCCCTCCCATGTCCTGCTGTCCCCTCCTGTGTCCTGCCTGCACCAGGGCAGCAGCAGCTCAGCTCACCAAGCACAGGCTGCTCCAAAAGCCTCACCTTTGGCAGTGTTTGGGGTGCCAAACCTCATTTAGAGCCAACGGGGGCTTCACGAGGCCTTTCCAAAATACTGATAATAAATCAAATCAATGAAACCCCGAAGCAGCACAGGGCAGTAACTGCTCTGCACCCACCACACACAATTCTCCTCCTCAAACACAAAGGGCTTCAGCCACGCCTGTGCTGAAATCCAAGTTCCAAGCCAAGGGGGTTTAGATAAGCCAATAAAGATGAGCTTAAAAACAGCTTTTAAAAAATTGCCTGGGCAGGGTCAGCTGCTGAACTAAGTACTGAGACTCACACTGCTGCCCTGGTGAAATCCGAGGGGAAGGGGATGAGTGAGGAGATCCATCCTGGGCAAGGTGCTTGGATTCCTCATTCCCAAAGCACTCAAAGCAAGAGAACTCCCTGGCTGGCACATGGCAATGTGAATAAAATCCAAACCTGAGTTCAACAGTCTAAAGCTGTGAGAAATGATGTCACTCTCCTCAAGTTTAAATTTTGTAAGCAATTTCAAATCGTGCTTCAGTTTCCAGAACAAGATTCGCTCTGATGCAAATTTGAATATTTCACTTGCTCGTACGATGGCTCCTTAAGCTGATTTTGTGAAAAACAGGATGTGAAAGAGCGGCTACATCCACCAGCAAAGTATTTTTTGCTAGTTTTACAATCACAAGGCATTTTGTAATTAAATTGCTAATGTTGCAGAACCTAGTCTTGGTCAAATCTACATCTAATTACATTCATCAATTAGCCTGTAATTGCATTTTGCTATTTTTAATTCCTAAGACTTTGCTGGGTGTATTTGACAAACTGATATTCCCTGGTTTGAGTTCCTGGGATGGGGTGGATAAAAATGCCAGCCTACAAAAGCGGCTGAATGGTTTGAAATATCCTTATGTTCTCAAATTCAGGTTTATCTGGAAAACAGAAGATGCTCTGCAGTGTCCAGTGGGACAGAACGAGTGCTCACAGTGCACTCAAGCTGAAAAGGGATTCAAACACTACCCTGCCACATTCTGGTTTCTAAGTACTTCTCAATGCAGAAGTGAGCTCCCGAAACCTTTTTTTCTGCCTCTGAAAAGCTTGTTCCCAAGTGACTACTGTAATTTTCAGGGGAGATAATCTATCAAAAATAAGGGAAATCCCATTCTGAAATTTTATTTGCACTGTGAGCTCATCTAGTGGAAAGAATGACATTTCAGTACCTTTTCCTCCAGAACACCAGCAGAAGGAACACACAGTGAGGAATACTTTGCTTCGGGGTTTTGCCTAAAGGTTCAAGACACAATTACAAAAACAAACTCAAAGGATGAGCTGAGTAGGAAACATTTTTTGTTATCACGGAAAGCTGGAACCCAAAAGCCAACAGGCAGCCAGGCATTGATCATCAACCTCCTCCCTGTAGCATATAATAGAACAGACAACTTTTATTTCCAGTATCAAGACACAGCTGAGTCCATGGAACAAGGAGCTAAAACTTTGCCAGACATCCCCACAATGACATAACTAAAGCAGAGGGTTTGTTTCTCTGGGAAGGGTTTTGTTTCCAAAAATAAAGATGCAGATTATCCCACCATGAGTTATCTGCTGTTTCCCCACAAGAGCCATCAGCACTGGGATATTGCACAACTACAAACCCATAACCCATGTCAGAATCAGCACACTTCAGTTAAAAGGAAAAAAAAAAAGGTAATTTTAGTGAATTAGCAGAGTTTGGAACTGAATCACAAGCAAATGAAATGCTGCCCTTTGCCTGAGTCACTGCCATTCCCGAGGATGCATCTCTCATCCAGCCTCCACCACACAGCACAGCTTGGTGGGTGCCAAGGGGATCTTATTTCAGGCAAGGAGTGATATCTCCTTCAAGAGCAGGTACTTCTGAGCCACTGCAGGCTTGGTCTGCTCTGCAGGGGCTCCTGAACCACTGCTGGAATCCTTTAGAAATTATTCCCTGAGCACAGAGCCCTGAGCTTGTCAGGGAACAAAGTTTACAGAGATATTTATACAAACTTCCTTCCAAAAGAGTCACGATTCCTGTTGAGATAGTGAATTACTCTGGCCACACTTCACCCACAGAAATTCTGCTTTCCATGATGAGCCAGCAGTAATTGTAACCGAGAAAAACTAATCCCACTTTAAGAACTACTTTTAATGAATTTCAGCTCTATGTGCCAATTCTGGTTAAGAACCCAATAACTTTGGTGTTGCAGCTGATTAGGATCCAACCAAGTTGGATTTGCTGCCATTTACATCTCTCACAATGTCCTAATAAGATCAAATGTGATCCAATACCAGCAAATACAAGATTTTGATTTTTTTTTTTTTTTCCACCAGACACCACAAAAGAAATCTGAGTTATTACCCAAGGTAGCAAACAAGTCAGCACGCCTTCAGCTGTGGTTAGAACCGAAACTGTCAGGCCTCACTTAGCACGTACAGCTCTGCCTTTGCATATTTCTGTGTTTGTCTCACAGCTTATTAAGCTCTGCAAACAAAAGCAGTTGTGCTCTCGCCAGCAGATTATCACGTTTTATTATCACGGATCATTCTAAAACATCAATGCACCTCCAGAAACGAGAGGCTTGAACTGCAAGTGTCTTTGGGCAATTGCAGGGGGATTTTCTTTGTATCAGCAGCAGGCACACGGGAGCGCCTGCAATTGCAGGATGGTGTTTTCATCTGCCATGACAGCTGAGGCTGTGTAGATACCAAACACACAGTAAATGCAGCAAGCGTTCCTTTTAATAAACTGCCACGGAAAAAAAAAAAAAAAAGTAGGAAAAAAAAAAAATGATTCAAGCTGAGGACATATTGATGGGTACAAAATCCTCGAGGCATTATGCAGCTCACACAGGCCCATGGATCAGTATTATTGCAGCAACCAGTAGCCGTCAAAGGCAATTACCCCGGGGAGCGGGGCCGGGGCTCCCGCAGCTGCCGGAGCCGGGAGGGGCGGCGGCGGCGGAGCTGTCACAGCCAATTACTGCCGATGTTTTATTTATGGCAGGATACACCTGATCAGCGAACAATAAAGCCATTTTATACAGGGGGATTACAAAAACACAACGCAAAATGGCAACAACTGGCGCGGAGATTTTGGAGTGAGGAGCGTTTGCTCCCCGGGCCAGCGGGGTGGGACACGGGGGGTGATGGCACCTGGCTCCAGGTGTGCCCCTGTCCCCAGTGTCCCCAGTGCCCTGGCAAAGGCTGCCGTGCCCACAGCCCCTTTCACAGACAGGGACATCCAATGGATCTGAGGAATTAAATTCGATATGGAAGGAAACCAGGCAGGGGAAGAGGGGGGAGCAGAAAACGCTGACACAATTTGGAGATAAGCCCGCTGAACATCTTTTCTGTGCACCTCCAGCCTTTTATTTCAACTCGACTCACAAAAGAAAAAGGTTATCTGCAGGGAAAATATAGAAATTTTAACATTCTCCAAGGCTTGAGACCCTGCTTTGTGCTTATCTGTCTTCATCTTACAATATACTACCTGCATTTTGAAGTTAAACAGATTTAAGTGGACTCAACATCGGATCCCAAAGAAAATATTGATTTTTTTTCCCCACAGATATATAAACTGTGTCTAGTTTTATTCACAGCAATTTCCATTACTTTCAGGAAAAGGGCATTGTACAGAAGTGCTCTGAATGAACAGATCAGCCCTTATCAGGTGAATATGCAGTTGGGGAAATCCCCCTTTAAGCAGCACTGACCTCCCGGGAGAAGCTGTATCAGCCACCAAGCTGGAAGTTGGCACTTACAGATAATTTTCTTCAATTATTTCGCTGCCTTAAGTTCCAACTGCCAACATTTCCTGTCCTCTCTGCTGGAGGATGTATCATGACCCCATTCCCAAAGACACCACGGAGAGATGAGCAGGAGATTGGGTGATTCCATCCACCACTGCTCTGGAAATGTGATTTCCATGTCCCCTCTGAAACAGCCAACCAGCCCAAGTGGGCTGCACAGTTTTTTTCTCAAGTCTGGCCTTTTCAAGTACCAGCTCTAAGCTGAGTGGTACTCCCAGTATTTTCTATACCTGAAAAATCTATGGAGAAACAGCAAAAAGAAACTGAAAGCCCAAAGATACAGGAACTAAAAAACCCAAGACTACATATACCACTTGAAAAGGTATCAGGACAGGCAAGACACAAGAGAATTTGGGTATGGCCTTCCCTGGGAGTAGATTGCAAAGAGTGCAAATAATGGGCATTTCAGCCCCGAAATCAAAGTATGAAAGGAATGGCTGTTGGGTGCCAAGCTGAGCCCTGCATACTTGGATTCTCCCCTCCCTTTCACATATCATATATGCAATATTCTTCAAAGGGTCGTTTTGTTCACAAGGCAGACACTGTGCAAGTACAGCTGCAGAATAAGGCAGCATTTTAACACAAAAATACACTCCCTGTGTAGAGTTTTGTGTGCACTTTGATACATTTTTTAAAATAATCTGTCCTGCAGGTATTCAAAGGAGCTACACAGGTATCTGCCAATAAATTTCATCTTTATTCTTTTCTCTCCAAATGCACGCCTTTGAATTTAATCTAACTGTGCCACCATCACCTGGTGTATTTATGTGTGTGATGCTGCAAACATATTTAATCAAGGCAATATTACCCACTGGAGCGCCTGAGCTCCCCAAGTCCCCTAGAGAATACATTTGGTTTAGATTTTAGTACCTGACAGAGACACCCCACCCCTTAAAAAAAATAAAATCAGGAATCTAGCAGATCTAACAGAATATTTCACAATGGAGTTGCACAGTGTATGCACTCAATCGCTCCATTTCCCAGAAGATTCATTACAGTTACATTAGAAAGTCAAATCAGGCAATTCTGCAGTCTGGTGAAAGCTAGCATATGAAAGCAGGTTAATACAAAAGAATTTCATTTTAAATAGAGGACATTTAGGACTTTTAAAAGCAACATTATGATAAAAATTTCAGGGTGTTTATTCTGGCTTCAGAGCACGCTTTTCAAGTCTTGTTTCAGTGATGTAGCTGATTTTCTGAGGAGAGAGGGAGGGGATGTTGGATCTCCAAGGTTTGCCATTTAATTACCCTGTGCTCCCACACGTGGTCAGGCTCAGGACAGGTGTCCTGCTCCCCTCAGCAGCCAGGGCAGGGCTGGGACAGCTCCGAGCAGCAAAAACACCGAGTGCATCCCTCAGCACTTCCAGAGGCTGAGAACTCACACCAACACATCCCAGGGGGCTGCATCCCAGACAGAGCTGTTATTAATGCAAGATCCCAGGCATCTGAAGTTTCCTGCTTACCTCACAACAGAGGAATTATATCTAATTATTACCATTTAGAACCTTGCCTTCATCTCAGTGAGTAAAATGCAAACAGTGAATGTAATTACTCACTAAACTAATAATGTAAGACCTGATTGACAGAAGGGAAGAAAAAAATCGGTTCAAAGCAGTTTTAACTTGAGTACAAGCCCGGCTGAATGAAGACAACCAATTTCAGAGCATTTCTTTACTCCAAGCAAGACACCTACAAGCACCCAAGTCACACACACAGCCACCAGCAACATCAAACCCCCCAGAGCAGAGTGGGTGTCACAGCACCAGCTTTGGCAGCTTTAATGATGAACTTCATGCACCCCTGCCTATGTTTAATTTAATACAAAACCAAATGCAGTCAAAACATCTGGTGCATTATTGATGGTTACCATGATAAATGAGATTTGACATTTCACAGGAACTCATTGGATATTCCACTTACACCCCACACCTAAAGTGTTTCTGATTTTATCTCTCTTTGGAAAACACACATTGTATGAGTACTGAACTGGGTTTTTTGATCCCACTGTTGTAAAGGAATCTACTTGCACAGCTAATTACTGATACTGAGAATTTAAGCAGCACAGACTGTATTATTTTTTACCCTCTGCTAACCCAAATTCTCCTGAAATCCAAGAGAATTTTTCTGTGGTCCCATTTGAAGGGCAGCGCTCCCAAGGAGGGTGCAGGATGGTGCCACTACTGCCCAGGGGTCCTGGGCTGATCCCTCTGGAGCCCTGGCAGGCTCCCTGCAGCCTTTTTCCATGTCTGTGTGAGATAATGTAGGAACAAACGCACTGCAGGCCAAGCAAGAACTGCCTCCCTTTTATTCCTCACATCTTGACTCAAGAGCTGCACAAAAAGTTATTAAAATTAATGCAAACTATCATAACTCTGTCTTTTTATTACTGGTAATATTCCTTCTAAAATATTAGTCTCCTTGGCTGAACCAGCATGTCTTTTTGAAAATTGTCTTTGAAGATCAGAAACTCCTTAGCATAAAAAGTGAAACATGCAATCATGTTAATTTGACAAGGTAAAAGGGGGAGAAAAAAAATCACTTCAGCTTAGTATTTCTGAAACTCAGGCTATTCTTTCATTTAAAAGAAAAAAAAAAAGCATTTTTCTTTCCTGATTCCCACTCCAGTAACAGAAGTGAGGATGTAACAAAGGCTTCTGGCGCTCCAAGTGTTTTAAAAACAAAACAAGTAAGTTTCAAACTTGGCAAGTGGCCAAAGTAAACACCTCCCATCTTACATGAAATTACTGAGTTTGAATAAATTGCTGAAGCTCAAACAACCCTGACAATCCAGAGAGGACTCATCTCTCCCTGTTTGCATAATCAGCACCACAGCTATATATATATATATATATTCATATATATATACACACACATGTAAGGAGGAGGCAGGAGCTTCAGCACATGTGTTGTATAAACAAGAAATTCCAGCTGGAATTTCTCACTCTTCCTTCCGAAGTTAAAGTGAGCTGCGTGCCTGGCCCAAACACATTATCCAGTGATTTTATCAAAAACAAAAACAGAGCATCCCCACATTCCCAGGTTTCCTATCAAAAACCCCACAACCCAAGAACTTCACGAGCTGGCAGAAGCATCACAGCTTCCCAATATCCAAGAGCAGCTTATGGTAACACTTTGTGCATGTGAATGTTCTATTCTCAGATCATTTGTTCCTCTCATCTGCCTTGCAGCAGGAAAGGCTCAGAACAGCCCATTGCTCACTGCTCCCATGTTCCACAGCGTTCCTGTGACTAATCCACGTTACCATTCCTGTTCCCAAATATTTATGGGCACCTCTGCAGTCAGTAATAGGCTCTTGATTGCAGAGCTGCAGAACAGCACGTTCAGAGCTGAGCAGCACCCTGAGAATCACAGGCTGCTCACAGTCATCCTGGGGGAGAAGCTAAATGCCAGCACTCAGGGATGACAGCGATGCTGGCAATAATAATCCTGTTTCTCTGAGTTGTAATTGCAGAGGTATTCCCTGGGAAACCAGGGGTTCTGCCTCTCTGCACAGGCTCAGCTCTCCTCAGGACAGACATCCTCATTTTACAGGCACACAGAGCCATCCTGGGGCAGCTCTGACTGCTGCCCCCTCAGTGCTGCTTCAAACACCCAACACCGACAAAACACCATTTTCAGGAGTGCAGAGTACCCTCCCTTTCATAATTGCTCACTCCATTTTTAAAAGCATGTTCCTCTCCCTTACAGTTACAGAATGATTTCAAAAGCATGAACCCATTAGACATTTGCCTCAGTCTGCCCTCAACAATAGCCTGGAGAGATAAAACTCTCATTTGTTTCCACAGAGGCCCTATTGATTCTGCTGTCACAGAATATGACTATTCTCTCCTCATGCTGCTTTTCAGAACAGAGCATTCTGCCGTGGAGCTGCACTTTTATTGCCTCGCCTGTCTCCCACGGCAGCTCTGGAGCTGGGGTTTCTCACAGCACCACCCCTCTCCATCCCAGCAGAGCTTTCAGCAGGCGAGGCACAGATAAATCCACTTCACACACCCCGACACACGGGAGAATTAATGCAAAGCAGCAGCCAGACTGTGGGGAACACCCAAACTCTGACTGACTGCTCACAGTGACTGCTCACACTGTCCCAGCAGGAACATCCAGGAGTCTGGAGCCAGGAGGAGAGGAACCACCTGTGCTACAGGAATCACCCACGGCATCACACCAGTGCTTATGGTTCTTTAGAAAAGCAAGGTCAGAAGGCTTTTTTCTGGCAGTGCAGTAAATGTGAAAGTCTCCAGGCTGATCCTGGGCTGTCACTGCAAAGCTGCCACATTTTATTAGGACCAGGGAATATCGACTGCCTTCCATCCCTGGAATGTCAATGACCTGATCCCTGCAAGTGAAGTCAGGCACAATTTCCATTTCCAGTGGAGAGAAAAAGCAAGGCAATACAATGTACAGAAATTGGAAAAAGAATAAATATAGCTTGCTGTTATTTGGGTCAGTATGGACCAGTCCTGCAACATCTGCCACTGAATTCATCTCCACCACAATAAGGACTAAGTAAAGACATAAGAATTTAGCACACCAAGTATTTTACAGAGCTTACAGCAGGACCTAGAAACATTTCCAGTGATCCTGATCCAACTCCAGTTATGCTGCTGCAGTCACCTTTAGCTCACTAACATGATTCTATTAACTATGGGGAAATTTCAGCTTCTCTGGTAGCAGGGAAAGATCCTTTAATGAATCCATGTCAGAAGCAGAAATTAGCTCATGGATGCTGAGATGTTTGGGGATGGACTAAGCCAAGTCCCAGGGCCACACGGAGCTGCTCAGCCTCAGAGGCCATCGGTGACACAGTGAGAACTGTCCCTGACCTGAAACACTGCCAGGCAGCTCCTTGTCCTACTGAACTCAGTGTTTCCACTCCCAGCAGAAAATTCCAACAGCCTTAAAAACCTCCTCTCAACCTCCCCACTTTCCTAATCCCCGGCAGAACAGAAACTTTCCCCCAGCATCCTGAACAGTTTCAGGGGGATATAGCTCACACTTGAGAGCTAACATATGGTTCAAACAAGCATCAGATTGTTGCATGGTTTTTATACCAGCCCATGTAATCCCTGGGTTCCTCACATCTGTCTTTCATTTGTGATATAATTACACATTTATTTTCCATTTTATAGTTTAATTTCATATACCGTTTACTTGATCTGGGGTCTGATCTTGCTGCAGCCAAGGGACATCATGCTCTTATCCATATAAACACAGAGTTACAAAGTCCTGCAGTTCTCCTGCTCACCAAGAGATTCACATATTTATAGAAGAGAATTGCTCGTACATTCTTCCCCCTAAACTACAAACTCTTAATACTTCACAAAAATCTAGTGGGAAAAACTACAGGAACTTGACGAGCTCTTCTACAAACACTTATAAACAATTGCAAGAGCTTTAAGTGTATGGGGAGGTGAGGGGGCAGAAAGAGTTATCAATATTTAATCCACTGCTGAAAGTGTAGCATCAAAGCTGCATCAGGGTGGCATAACGTTGCAGCTGGTTCCATTTTCGTGTTCTTACATTAAGAAACCAGCTTTTCCTTTTGCATTATGTATTAAATAGTACATATTTTAGAATCTCAGAAAATCATCTCTAAGCCTTGCTAAGCCTTTATAATTGAAAAAATTGCATTTAGCATTTTACCAGCTAGACATGCATGAAATACTAAATTCAAGGACAGAGCTAAGGCTAATTTCTTGATAGTCTCCTGTGATCTACAGACCTTCTCAAGCTCACCACATCTGCAAAACAGAGCCAGCAATGTAGTTCACATCCTAACTTAAAGCACACTTGCATTCTTCATGTTTGAGCAGGGGAAGTTCAGGCTTTCTATCCACACAGAGATTCCTTTCCTGAGAAAATTGCCACCATGTGGTGAGTGGCCTGCATGCTGGATTCTACCCTGAACGCACCGCGTGGCTGGGAGAGCACTAAGAAACCAAGGAGTTCTGAGTCAAAACACAGTGATGCATTTCTCACAAGCCTGGCCATGCAAACCTGGGTTTGCAGGTTGCTCCAGACAGGAGTTGTGTTTTCCCAGCTCCAAAGAGCAGCCAGGGAATGGTCAGTGCTGAGGGAGCTTTCCAGTCAAACCACACCCTGGACAGGACCCCTGACCAGTCCCTACACCAGGCAGGCACATTGGCAGTGCCAGCACACAGCAGCCTCACCCTGGGCACAGGCAGAGCTGCAGGAACAGAAACTGGACATACTGTTAACAGAATCCATTTTTGGCAACCAGAGAGCAATTAACAACAGAATCCTTAATCATCTCGAGCATCTCCGCGCTGGAGAGCTGGGTACCAGCCTGTGGCAGAGCCAGGGGTGATGTGGGGCTGGGACTGCAGCTCTGGCACAGCCCTGCCAGAGGCACCAGCCCAGCCTGCTCCTGCCCCAGCCACACCAACTCTTAACTACAAGGCAGCTTCTTGTCAAACAGGAGAGGGGAAAATATTTTCTTTACAACATATCCAGAGCAGAACGGTGCAGTACATTCCTGCAGCACCACTGAAGGCACTGGAAGCTGGGTACACTCTATCCATGAACACACTGCACACAAAAATCCATCCCACAGATCACCTTTCCAAGTACCAACTCACGTTTCCACGGCGTATCTGTGCAGAATCACACAATGCAAGTTTGCCCTGTTTGTTTTAACTTGCTGGGGCTAAAACACACGCAAGTGCAGCCCGGAATCCATTATTAAAGGCGAGCAGATGTTTATTCACACTGTACCCTCATTGTTGCCCAGCACACAGGCACCGTTCATCCTGCCCAGAATGAGGCCAGGCACTCCCTGCTCCGGGATGAATCCCAGCACCACAATGAGAGGCATTCAGGCACGGCACCACTCGCTAATGGCTTTTGATAACAGCAGAGACACCCACTGTATTCTTCATTACTGCTTCGACCTATTTCACAGTTCATTCTAAACAGATTTGGATGCATAAAATCATCCTAAGCACTGCATTTAAAGACATTATCTCCCTAAGCACAGGATCCCTCCAACACCTCTCCTATATTGATTAAATGACCAACACAGCAAGGATTTACAAGTCCACTATAATAGAAACCATCTCCTCCAGCATCTGCTCATCAGTTCTTTGTGCTCCTTTATCCCCTCCACGCTTTAAGTGGTTTTCCATTTTTTAATAAAATACATTTCTGGTCACACCATTAAGAGCATCACCAGAATGTAAGAGCGCCCAAACACTGAAAACAATATTCTTCCACTCACTATTTCCAAACAACCAAACATCACATTAAAAGAATAATAATAAAAAAGACAATCACTCTGAAATACGGCCTGGTTTTGTCAGCTAGTGTAGATTTTAAAAGTCAGATGCTTGCATTTTACTTGTCTGCCATTACTGGCAAATTAAAGCTATGAACAAATGCTGCGTAGGCAACAAATAATTCTACTAACACGCCAACAATCACTTTAATCTCTTCCACTTAACAACTCATGAACCTTTTATGAACATAATCTTCTAGAAGGTAGCTGGTAATACAAGATAATCCCAGTACAAGTTTAATTAAAAATACAAACTACATATAGCTCCATGCTTCCCAACTCTTTCAGGCTGAAGGAGCAGGAGTGGCTATTATTAATAGCTCCGTTAATCTGGCAAACTGAAGTGCACAGGAACACGCTAGAGGAGCATTCAACAGACCATTTCCCACTGAAAAAAGAGCCCTCACAAATTCTAACTTGCCTTAGCACAGCATTTTAAACCCTCCTGTTTTAAACAGCTGAACTAAAGCTTGCTTGCAGAGGTATGGGTCCTACTTTCATAAAGAAAATCCAGTACAAGATTATTTATTGTTACAGGCTACAATGGAATTAATCGGAAACTTGAAAAAAAAAAAAAAAAAAAAGCCATTTTCCTTTAGGAAACAGAATTTGAGTCACTTGGCTGTCAGATGGAAGTCAACATAGATTTCATTTGACTGCCAAGAACCTTATTTGACTGGACATAAAAGACATTTGCTATTTTTAAACATACCTCATGTAATCATTTAACCAGAGCCCTGTAATTCAGACCGGGGAGCTCTTTCCACATTCAAAAGCTGATCAGAGCACGGGTCTTTACAGCTCTGTTTAAGAGTTGGCTTCTTTCCAATAAATACAACTTGCACTCCCAACTCCCCTAATAATCATCTGCACAGCTCTTTCCTCTTCTCCTAAACCCAGTCAGAAATATTTGAAACTGCCTGAGAGCCTCCAGAAAGCTTTTCTTGCTTACCTTGACCACAGCCACTGCCTCATACCTGTGGCAAGCAACAGCCAGCCCAGACGGGCCAACACTGGCCACTGGATGGACCCTCAGTGGTCACGGGTGTGTCCAGCTCATCACTGCTCTGGGAATAATGAAGTCCAAAATTTCCTCTGCCATGTGGTGCAACAGCCAAACTGGCACAAACACAGCAGTGGCACCCACCTGTGTCCCAACCCTGAGCCACTTTCTCACCTCGAACACCAGCTGAGTAACCGTGAGCTTTACAGTCACAGAAGGAATTCTCTTCAACACAGAGGAGCAAATACATCTCTGATGAACTCTCCTGACACACACGGAATGCAGTGATGTGTAGGTGAGCTGTGACATTCTTGCTGAGGAGCACATTCCCCAAACCAACCAGTTTTCCATATTTTTTTTCCATTTTCCTCTTGAATGAGACTGTGCCACGGTGAAAGGCACTACAAGGGCCCTTTTTCACACCAAGAAAATAGCAAGAAATCCCATGCTGGAGTAAAAAAGTGCACAAGCAAGCAAAATTAAACCTTGTGATCTAACACAGATTCCTTTAAACATGTTTCAGCTCTGACACTTCACTGAGAACTACAGGCATGGCAAATATTTTTGCCTCCTACAACAGAGAATCAGATTTTAGACACAGCTGAATGAGTTACCACTACAGAGAAATGTGGGTTTCCTCAAGCCCGGGCTCATCAAAAAAGCCAGACTGTACAAAGGCTTTGTCCTTTCAGGAACACACTCCACTAATCGCAGCAGACAAATGCAAATCCGATGGATTTCCAGCTCCTGCAGGGATCTGGGAGGGTGCTGTGGCTCACAGGAAGGACTTTCACAGCCCCTTCAGATGTTGCACTCTAACAGCATTTAGCAGCTCCCTCCTCCTAAATGATTTGATGCATTTCACCACCCAGGGCTACCCCCAAATGTCAGACTCCCAGTGCACCCTTCATCCCTGAGCAGTTTCTCACTGATGTGAAAGCTTCCAACTCAGGCACTGCTCAGTCTCCAGAGCACTCAAGGTTTGTTTTGATACCAGTGGCTTAAAAAAAACAAAACCCTAAACCCTAAAAATTGCACTGTGCTATAGAGACAATACTGGCAGCCCTCCCTGACAGCCAATTTATCTGCAGCCCAAATTCAGAGCTCATCAAGTCACCAGAGCAGGCACATCAGGCACGTGCCACGCTCGGGAGCTCCTCCTGACAAACACTTAACATCTGCAGTCTTTTGAAACACGAGACATTTTTCCACAGCTGCAGAAGTCAAACTGTGCTATGGATGAGTGGCCCCTGAAGTCCTATTTCTGCAAGCAGGAACTGATGACCTGAGAGCTGTGAACATCAAGGAACTAAGCAGGCAGCAATCTCCCAGGGAGGGTTAAGTGATGCTGCCCCAAATGGCTTCTGCCCACACAAAAATCCCCTCCTTTCAAAATTTAAAGTATTTTTTTGAGGCATTTGCCTGAGCACTGAAGACAAGGGCTTTGCTGCTGCTGCCAAGAGGTGCTTTTGAGGTAGCTTTTAGGTCTGGTGTCTTTCTGTATCATCATAATGTGGAAAATGAACACAGTGGGACCTTGTCTTTACTTTCTCTCAAAGAAAAACCCAACTTAGAGGGGGATAAAAAGGAGTTCCATTCAAGAAATCAGGCAAACTCATGCACATGCCTAAGTATGCTCACAGCAGAAGGAAACCCTCCTTCCCCAGTCGTGCTCCCTGAGAATTGTTTGTGTGATCTCAGTTTTGTTTTAAGGTTTAAGGAGTATTTTGGTTTTACTTGTGACACCAGCTCACTACGGCCACCACCCCGTCTCCAATCTCAGAAAGGCCACAGCAGCTCACAAACACATCCAGGCACACAGAGAATACACCTGGTTGGACTTCAAACAGAAACTCAAGATCACACAGGGATCAGTGTTTCCTGCACTGCAAGTATTCATCTCTTCTGCCTAATTTTCCTCCCCGGAGCCCGCCCTTCCTCTCCCCAGGGAAGACAGAACACAGATTTGATTCTTCATACACCCACTGGACCACAGACTGATTTGAAGAGCCTTATTTAAACGAGGTGCAAATTACATTCCTACTGAACTGGATTCTACAGAACATATTTTTATTAAAACCAAACATGTACACAGGAAATATCCCCTGGCTTTCCTCAGCTTCCTCACAGGTGACTCCACCTCTTTCCATCTTGGAAGGCTCATTCAACATTCAGAACTTCACCTCTGTGCTCCTGGAAGTGAAATCCCAACTCCAGGCAGTTTCAAGGGGTAAAGAGAAGATTTCTCAGAGAGCATTCCCAGCATTGATTGGGAAGTGCTCTCTGCAGGAACAGGAGGGACACCAAGGGCAGGACTCTGTCAGGAATGCTCAGAGCTGCCCCGCCTCATCTTCCTGCTCCACTGAAAGCACAAATACATAAACCAAGGGCAGGATTATTCCTACAAAGCTTGTTTTAAAGGCAAACTTAATCCAGGACAAGAATTGCAGAACAAATGAATTCTGACAACCACGGGGAAACAGCAAACCAGAAATTTATTCTAAAACTTTTAAGGAAAAAAAAAAATTAATATAGCTCAAATTTGGCATCTAAAAGAAGAGGCATTTAAAAAACAATAAGAATAATTTCCATTCAATACCAAGGAATTAGATATTCTCTACAGCTGCTTGTATGGCAAGATCCTGAACTGCTTTGTTATGGACAATACCACATAGATACATCGGGACACAAAATAACAAAGGCAGAGATACAACACAGAGTTTCCATCAGAATTAGGCTTTTATGTAAAAGAAGAGCAGAGGTCTTGTATTCAAAGGTACAGTGAGAGCTGGGTGATCCATAGTGACACAGAACAGAGCTCGGTGATGTCTTGATACAAATATATAATTTTATATATATATATTTTTATATATTTATGCTTTTAAAGCATTAACTGCCTGTTTCACGATCACTGCGAAAAGGAAATGTCGTGTTTAACTAAGTTAAACACATTTTTAGATTAGCAGAGTAAACAGACACAGAGAATTGCACTTTCTTATTGCCTAACAGCTATAAAACTCCCTGATAACAAAGTACCCCCACACCTCCTTGGTAAGCAGCAGCACACAACTGCAATGAGTTACTCAGCTCAAGGTCATGCAATGAGTTTTGTGGGGTTTTTAGGTGTCTGGAGCACAATCCAAATACTGTGATACCAGAATCAAAATTCTCATCAGGAATTAACAACCTGGAACCTTCCCAGTCTCTCTTGTTGTCTGCTTGTACCCTGACCCTTTATCATCTCCAGGAATTAAATATATTACCTAATATTAATATATTTGGGATTTAATACAGGAAACATGTTCCTTTTCAAACAGACTACCATAAACACAAGATTCACCAAGAATCCCTCCCAGCTTTGCTTCTCCCCAGGAATATCCAAGCTGAGCATCAGAACGGGCCCAGCAAGGAGCAGCACAAGTGGAACTTCTGGGGACTCTGCAGCCTTGACTAAACATACACAAAAGTAATTACATTCCACATCTTGCTAAACTCGTACTTTGGGACAAAAGCTGTGCAAGGAGTTATTTGATGACTAATTAGCGCAGGGAAGAGCTCGTTAATTGAGGCAGGGCTGCAGAGAGCAGTGCCAGGCCCGCAGAACACGAGAGCAGCAGCTCCACTGCTCACACTCCAAAGAGAAGCAGTTACACAATAAAACCCAACAATGAAGGACTGAGGCTATTCAGCATGAAGACAAGCAGGAAATAAGAATCAAATGACTTTTTCCAGCCAGAAGAATGAGCAGATATGCTGTTTACAGGCTGTTTAACAAAGCCAGCCCTGGAAGGTGAGCTGTGACAGGGGCTGAGGCTCAGGGAAAAAGAAACATCCTCAAACACTCACATTAATCACCAAAAAGCAGAACAGGGAGAATCTCAAAGTCTACAGTGAGGCAGAATTATGGAAGAAAAGCCTAAGCAGAGGTACAAAATAAACATGTCACATACATTTCTATTGACCTGCTCAAAGGACATGTGAGATACAGCAACGTGTCACTGATAAATCCAGAACCTCCCCAAGAATTAAAAAATTAAAAAATAACCTTCAGATTACCAGGCTGTGTGCACCACTGCCTTTTCACCTCCTGACCTCCAATATCTCAGAACTCTGACGAAGCATTCCAACAGCAGCCAGGGCTGTTTCAGCAGAGCAGAAGAGAACCTGGACTCTGCCTCAGTTTTCAGTTTTCTTCAAAGAGCAAAGTTTCCCTGATCAACCACAGACACGAGGGGCAAATCAAGGGGGTAAGGCAGTTATTTCCTGAGGACTCCCAGCAATCTCAGTGTGCAGGTAAATAGGTTTGTTGAATCATTGAGTAAAGTTTCTCCTCTGAAGGGTTCACGTTGGAAGGCAAGTAACATAATTCAGTGGTTTAAGGAGCAGTCAGAGCCAGGTCTATTAAGTTTCATGAAAATGAATGACCTTAGAGACATAAATTAGATTTCCTGCATCTCACTCCCAGTTTGTAGAAATGAGGATTAAGTGTTTAAGTCTCCTGCACCGACCTCATTAGAAGATCTTTAACGGAGACACTGCATTCCTTCTTACCCGAGCATGGCAGCACCAGGCACCAAAGGACACAAAGCCACTGTTAAATTGTGTTTCATTCACCTAAAGCAGGAACAACTGCTCTGATGAACCTCTGTTCTTTCTTCATTCAAAGCCCATCTGAAGGTCCCGATTGTCTGACACCACCATTTTTTGCTGGGCATTTCTCAGGGAAATGCAACAACCCTCAAAGCACTACAATTCCATGATCTACAGCACTTTCTTTCATATTCATGACACTTCATGTTAACATGTACGAATGAAGACTCCTAAATCAAGAAAAAGATAAAGAGGTATTTTAGCATCAACACCATGTATCCCAGTCCCTTGTGGATGCTGGCATGAGCAGACTGCTGCCATACATGCACTTGTTTAAGAAGGTTCATAATCCTTAAACACATATATTTAATAGCTTTGATATTTAGCACAAAGCTGCTGATCCCCTAACACTCCATAATACATAGTTAATTACTAACTGAATTTGCCATTTTCTGTAAACCAGGGAATAAACTGGTTGCCAAAATAGTAAGTTTTGACAGAAACCATCATATTCTAGTTTAATTCTCTATTTCACCACACCAAAACATTCAAGTCTGGATCATCCTGCTTTACATTGCAATGCAAGCACATAATTACTGTAGGTGGTCAGGTTTAGAACATGGTGCAGTCCTAGCAGCTCCCCCCAGAGCACTGTGATCTCAGCAGCAATAGAGAAAAGGCCTCTCTGGTTTATTTTCGGTTAAAATTTTAAAGATATTAGCTGAAACGAGACCATGTGTCCGTTTATGCAATACATGGGTGGTTATGGAACAAGCAGTGCTCAAAGTGCTGAGCCAAGCTCTGAGTGCAGGGCTGAGATCCCAGGAGTCAGAGCCACTCTGAGTTAAGTGTCCAGAGCCATTTCCTACAGCACAGACACAAAAGGGCTGCTGGAAGTCACCTGTCCTTCAGGGAAATAAAACTGGCACCTTCCACGTGCTGCCAGGCAGGGTGCACCTGCTGCATGTCCGACACTGACATTGCGGGGAAAAACGGTATAAACACACACACGGATTCATGTCAAACCAAAGAAAAGCTGGGTTTTCTAAAAGTTTTAACAGCGACTTCTCACTGGTAAGAAATTCTGCTCCTTCCTGGTTTTATTCATTTTTAGTACATGACAAGAATGTTTCCCCTATGTATTTTAGCAACAGTTGTAGGGAGATGGTCCCAGACCAGCTGACACTGACAGTGCTTCCGAAGAGCTCCAAAAAAGAGAAGGAAAATCTGCAGGAAGATGGGCCCAGTGCCCAATAACTTGTCTGCTTCCACCCCAGACCAGTTGGCCACATGAAAGGGACCAACATAAAGGAGACACTGCTCATCACCCAGACAGAAATATTTATTAGCACTGGATGACACAACTTCCTTTCTCTTTCTTTATCCCCTTCCCTCAGAGAAAACAAACTCCCCTAATTCACCTCACTTCCCCCTTCCCCCTCCCCAATTCCCCCCTTCTCTTATTTCATGCCAGTAACTCGTAGTGCATAATGAATTTCCAACCAGCCTGCCACAACAGTCATCTCAGCAATAACCAACATTCCTGAAAGTTTTGTGCAAGCCAGCAGATGGATAGGAAAAACTCTCTAATTAATTACATCCCCAGTAAGGCATGGCCAGACAGAAAGCAGCATTTGGAGTTTTGCTTGGCAGCCAGGAGCCTGTAGGCACAGCCATGTTATTGCCCACTCAACTGGTAAGAAGGACAGCAGAAAAAAAGAGGATTTCACAGGCAGCAGGGATGGAGGGAGCAAACTTCAGGATTTGCAAGCTCCTGTCTCCTCGGCAGAAATACTAAAACAGAACCTTCATTAGTTCTGCAGATCAGGAAAATAAATTTACACTCCAGCCCTCACTGGCTGTACTAGAAAAGATCACGGAACACCCATCATCATAAAAGAGAAGTCCTGTTATATATTTGAAACAGGCCAAAATTGACTCTCAGTACCAGGGATTAATAATATCACGGTAACATTTTTTTTTAAAGACAAGTAGATTAAATACATAGATTAACTAAGACCTCAAAATTAACGAGCACTCATTTTCTTCCATTTATCCTGAATCTTATAATGTGAACTGGCCTCTCATTTGTGTTCTGTAGGAAGAACAAAAGACAACCCACATACTCAGAGAATTGTCCATTTTTCAATAACTCAATCATCAAAACTTACTTTCTAATCTATCAAAGTTTTGCGATACCCAAAGTGATCTTCATTTTCAGAATTGCTTTTTTAACAGAATGAAGATGCCAAATGCAAACAGAACCCTTCCTGCCTCGAGCCCAGAGAAACACCAGCAGCTCTGACACAGTGCATTCCAAATAGAGATTTCTAAGAATTCCATAAAAAACAAAAAAGGTGACCATTATCCCCGCTGGGCACAGAGGGGAAAGTGATGTTTGTATCCACGCTAGTTTCAGTTTTCTCTAGGTCAGTGTGCGATTCTGGGTGCTCAGTGAACTAACCAACATTTGCATTAAAAAACAAACCCGAAGCCGGAGCACACAACACTGGCTGAGGCAGGCACAGCCAGGCCAATATTTCGATCCCTTGGTGCTTTTCAGTCCCTTCCAGGCAGCCCTTGCCCCCGTGGGCTGCGAAGGCACAAGGAGCCAGTGCAGCATTCATATCTTGTTTGCTCCTTTGTTCCCCCATCAGCCTCTCTGAAAGGAGCAGTTGGGCACAGCCACCAACATGAGCAGAGTCTGTGCAGAACGCTGCTGGCAAACCCACAGCCAGAGCACAAAGCTGCCTTGTGGACCCTGCTCCCCGACACCTCCATCACTCCAAGGAGGGCACGGATTTCCTTCCCAGCAGCTTGCAGGAAAAGCCATTCCCAAAGTGCAGCTGATCACACTCACCTCCCTCTGCCACCTTCCTCAGTGCCCGTGCCAGCCTCACACGCTCCCCATCTCCCTGCTCCAACAACCCAACTCCTCAGCAGCAACCTGCAAACTTCACTGCAGGCAGCTTGGGAAAAAAGCATTAAATAAACAGGTCTCAAATCAATAGGGGGTTTGTTCTGTTATGGTTCAAAGATAGGTTTCATTTAAAAATATGCTGTATTTTAAGCCTATTGATTTAAATTTAAGCTCTGAGCTAAAATCAGAGAGTGTGCATCCCTTTAAGTCAAGCAGGATGATTTGTTTAGACCTCATGCAACTGAGACAACTGCAGTACATAGCAAAACCAGAGTGAAAAATAGCTGGACATTAAAAATAGTTAGTCTAGCCAGGACGCCACCTAAAAAAACCCCAAATGCCAGTTAATTAGAAACTCAGAGAGCTGGTTGTTTTGAGTTTGTTTGGGTTTTTCAATGGTTAACTCCAACTGCAGCCACCCCTTTTTAATTTATGTCCTTGCTCCCTCATCTCATTTCAGGATCACATAATAACTAATTCTTTTCCAATTGTCATTATTTTTCCAACTAGAAATTAAGCACAATTCGAGCACTGTGTTCACACACCAAGAGCACGGAGTGTAACCTGGCACGGAGGCTCAGAGGGTCCTTCCACAGAGCTCCGGATGAAGTCAGAGCTCCCCTCGGGCAATCCCAGGGTATGAACAGCCCTGCTTGGGAGGACAACGCACCTTCTGCAGGGCCATTACCCCTGCACTCACTAAATTCCGTGTGCTCCCAGCACAGCTGTGTCCCCTCCCTCTCCCAAAAGTGAAATAAGTTCTTTATGGGCAAAACAACCACGCGGCGTGGTTGCAACAGAGATGCATTTTGGAGCCGCGAGAATAAATTTACAGATTGGGTGTTATTTTAAAAAGTCGGTTATTAAACCACAACATCAAAACGCCCTTTTTCTCACCTAAGCTGCAACCAGTGTTAACAATTACAGGATCACAGAATCTCCTCACCTTTTGCTGTGGCAGCCCCGAATCTACAACTCCAGAGGAAGGACTCTGCATGCAAACAATCCCCACCGAGGTAAAACAAATCCCTGGGTGCAGAGAAATCCCTGCTTGCTAATCCACCAGGAATGACTGGTGAGGGCAGGTCTGTCTCTCCTGGTCCCACTCACCTTTCCTGCCCAGGAAATGCTCCCTGATTCACACAGGAACATCAGGAGCTTTGTCCAGGTGCAGAGTTACCCATCCCAGTCCTGAACAGGGCAAATTCACACAGCACAGGGATCCCAGAGCCACAGAGAGGCAGCACAAGTGTCTCACTGCACCTCTCTGAACTCACAGCACAGCATTCGTGCAGACAACAGTCACAGCCCCTGGACACACCAAAGCTGGGAGTGGGAGAAAAACACCCAAAGAGTGTCCTCAGCCCAGAGGCAACCACTACATTTTATTCAGGTAAGGAAAATGAAGTCATTTACCCCAATTACACACTGAAGTCAGCTAAAGAGTCAAAACCAAAACTCAGAGACCTCATGATTAAACTATGACAGTCAGTGTTTCCTGTTTTCCAAAGGATCCAGCACACTGGCAACTTTTGCTCAACAACCACGTTATTTTTCACTCCCTTCTGCACACCTCAGCATCACCAGCTAGCTGATGTCACCAGAGAGCCAACTGAGATTTTGCCATACCCCACCAGCCTAACAACCCCAAATCTCAACCCCTCGAGCAGCAGCTGCTCCTTCACATCCTCAGCACCGCCACAGCCCAGCGAGGAGGAAGGGGCTGCACTCAAGTGAGTGATGCTGTGGGTCCATCCAGTTCCAGGCATCCTACAATCCTACAGCTGCTCTGGGCCTTCTCACAGACTCTGCTGGGAAAACAAAAGCCTGAAACAATCCCCAGGAAGGGGAACCGTGTACACACTGAAGCCAACCTCTGCACTTCCTCTTGCTTTTGTCATCCCGAGGCTTTTATGTGCCGTGTCCTCCCCCCGACAGCAGTTTCCCCCGCACGCACAGCTCGGGAGCAGCCCCAAAGGCAGCACAGGGCTCTGAGGAGCTGCTGTTTTATTTCCAGGGCTGGGGTGTCGGTGAGGAAGGAAAGTTGCGCGGGTTCAATGGAGTGCACTTCCCAGCCTCACCTCGCGTGCTCCCGCTCCATTCACCGAGCACAGCACAGCGCACACAATGCTGGGGCGCCCTTCAGCTCGGAACTCACTGTTTTCTCCCTCCGAGGCACCAAAAGGCCGTGCTGGGGAGGCAGGGAAGGGGCAGGAAGCGCTGCCGGGGCTCGGTGTGCCCCTGCTCCGCGGAAAAAGGCGCCGTGCGAGCAGAGCGGAGTCCCGAGGCAGCAGCAGCAGCGCTCAAGAACAATGAGCTCGCAGCCCGGGCATTGTGTGCAGCCACCTCCTGCTCTTCCCTCCTCACCGCGGCCACCAACACCCAAAATCGCTGCTGGGCCCCGCCGGGCACGGCCACAGACCCCCTCCGACAATTGTGGGGCAAACTCGAGCAGGAAAACCAGGAGGAGACGTCTTTACTCGAAGTGCTTTTATTATCATAGAAATGTTTCCACGCCTCTCAACCGCCACGGATTTCTCAATTCTAAGGGAGCTGGGTACAAAAAAAAACAAAAAAGAAAAAAACAGAAAAAAAAAGAAAAGCCAAAAAATGTTTGCCTGGCAATACCAGAACAGCAAAAAAAAAAATGCTGTACATTGCACATTACTCAAAAATTTGACATGTGCCTTTCACAACCAAGAACTACTTCTGACACAGTGTTCATTTTGATCTGGTTAAACCCCACATTTTAGAACAGGCACACTCGACCTGAATTGTCACTTCAGATCCGTTCTGAGAAAGCATTTTTACTGAATTCTAACAGGATGAGGCTCCTCAATTCAGCTGCACTGGTGCACAAGCGAAATAACACCTTTGATTTCAATAATTGGCCAATGCAAGGCGGGAGTAAACAGCCATCAGACAGCAGCCTGCTGACTGCATAAAAACCTCCTGAGCTCCTCATCTCCAAGAACGCCGCTGCTTCGAGGAAAAACTCAGCATAAGAACTCAGCAAACCAAAATAACTGCGAGCAGCCCGTAAAAATAAATCGAAGGGCAGAGACACCTCAACAATGAATCATATTGTTTTCTTTTCTTCCCAGCAATTTCTTGAGCAGTCAGTTTCAGCAATGAAGCCTCCAATGTTGTCTACCTCCTACTACTTTTTTTGATTCTGGGCATCTTCGTTTCAAGCTTTGGAAAAGAGAAATGGGAACAAAACAAAACAAACGGGGAAAAAAGAAGAAAGAGAAAACCCCACCCCTTTCTATGCTACTGAAAATGTTATGATTAAATCAATTTGCATAAAACCTTCATTTCAGGATTCCATACCTACACACACGAAAGCCAGCGTGCCTTTCAAACAGCCAAGCCGTTCCCCCGTGTGTGTGTGTGCGCGCATTTAAATCATATATATAAGTCACACATCCCCTTTATTCGGATGGTTAACAAGTTAAGCACATTATTCCTGCGGACAGCATCAGGCAGACACGACACACGGGCAGCAAAATAAAGAAATAAATAGAGAAACAGGGATAAAATAAATAAAAAAAAAAAACAAAAACCCAAACACACACAGCCCCACATACACAGACAGAGCCCAGCCCCGGCGGGCACAAGTCCCCGCGGGAGCATCCCCGAGCCCCGGCGGGGCTCCCTCGCTCCCCTCCCCGCGGGAGCATCCCCGAGCCCCGGCGGGGCTCCCTCGCTCCCCTCCCCGCGGGAGCATCCCCGAGCCCCGGCGGGGCTGCCTCGCTCCCCTCCCCGCGGGAGCATCCCCGAGCCCCGGCGGGGCTCCCTCGCTCCCCTCCCCGCGCTCCCCGGGGGCGGCCGCGGCCTCTCCCCGCCCCGCGGCCCCGCGGCGCGCCCGCCGCCCACCCACCTCGGCGGGGGCTCTACAGCATCCGCGGCGGCTCCGGGGCGCTGCCGGGACAAAGCGGCGGCGGCGGCGGCTGGGGGGGAAGGAGCGAGCGAGCGAGCGAGCGGCGGGCAGCCCGCGCGGTGCCTCAGCAGCGGCAGCCCAGGGGCATCTTCCCGGGAACAAGGAGGGGATGATGGTGATGATGATGATGGAGGAGGAGCAGCAGGAGGAGGAGCAGGAGGAGCGCTCGCTGCCGCTGCCGCTGCCCCCGCCCGCCCCGGCCCGGCCCTCGCGCACGCACGCACCGCGGGCACCCAGCAACGCCGCCGGCCCGGCCGCGCGCCCCGCCAGTATCGCCGCGCGCCATTGGCCGCCGCGCCGCGCCACGTGACCCGGCGGGCGGTGCCGGCCAATGGCGGCGCGGGATGGAGGGGATTTAAACGCTGAGGGGAGGCAGGGGCGGCGCCGGGCACAAAGGCGGCTGTGAGGGGAGGGGCCGGCCGGGCTCCGCTTCCCGCGCCGCTGCGCCCCTTCTCCTCATCCCCCTCATGTCTTTATGCCCCTCCTTCCTCCATTCATTCCCCCGGTCCTGCGGGCGGGTTTCACGGTCGCTGTCCCGAGCCTTACCGGGGTTGTTTTGGGGTGTCTTTGTCCCCCCGCCGCTCCCAGCCCAGCCCGTGGCTGCACCGGGCATGGACTCACAGCAAAGCTGAGGTTGGGAAAGACCTCTGGGATCATCGAACGCAACCTGCGAGCCATCCCCGCCTTGTCCCCAGCCCAGGGCACCGAGTGCCACCTCCAGGAGTTCCTTGGCACCTCCAGGGATGGGGACTGCGAACCTCCCCGGGCAGCCCCTGCCAAGGCCTGACCGCCCTTTACGTGAGGAAATTCTTCCTGAATTCCCGAAGGTCCAACCCGACCACAAAGACCTTCTAGAGGTCCAACCTGAACCTTTCCTGGTGCAGTTTGAAATTCAGGCTGAAATTCTTAGAGTCGCTGCATGGTGTGGCTTGGCGGGACCTTAAATCCCTTCCTGTCCTGCACCTTCCACTCCCCCAGGCTGCTCCCAGCTGGCCTGGGGCGTTCCCGGGGATGGGCCTGCCCCGGTTTGGGTTATCCCGATGCCCCAGGGTGGAGCAGCCCTGGTGTGGTCACTTCCCTCTGTCCAGGACATGTCCAGCAGCCCCGGTGTGGTCACTTCCCTCTGTCCAGGACGTGTCCAATGTGCCAGTGTTTGCCCTGAGTTGTCTCATTCTCATGAATAAGTGAGCCTGTGTTTGAAGAGTCTTCAATGGGAGGTAAGGTACAGAATTTTATGGCTCTGGCAGAAGCTCTGGTCCATCAGCCCTCTCAGTCCACGCTCTGTATCAGTCACATTAAGCTGCTGTTGCTGGCCTGGCACTGAATGTTCAGATTATGCATAAGTGCTTTGCTGGATAAACAGCTGATGCTGCTTCTTGCTGCTCTGTGCAGCGAGGAAGTTGACACAACAGCAGAATTCCAAATTACTGAGCAGCAATTAATAAAACACTTGGTCACTTAGGAGATTTTTTTTTAAAGCTTCTTCATCCTCAAGCTATCACATATTTAGACAAGATAACGTGAAGGTACCAGAGCTGAAAATAGAGCAAACTTGTTATTTAACATTAACCTCACCTCTCCTCCACAGGCCAGCAGAATGAATCACATGGCTGTAAAGAAAGTCACACATTCTTCCCGGGGATCTGAGCATTTTCATGTGGAATTATATCTTCCTTCTGAAAAGGCTTTTGGATATGTCAGGGCAGATTTTGCCCTCAATTACACTCGTGTAACCCCAACTGTTTGCTGTCTCTGTAAACTGTCTCCGTGGTCGATTCCAGTGGTGCTGCAGAGATAAGTTTGAGGCTGTTATTGCCTTTGGCAGAGGAAGTGGGAACTGTTCTCACTGAAGAGAAGGGAACACACAAGGAGATCTGAGCTCTGCACATCAGAGGAATTCAATTCTCTGCCCTGGACATGCAGGACAAATTTATCCCAGCATAACTTGGGGGACATTGCCACCAGAGGGTGAGACACGGAGCTGATTGTGTTCTAATAACTAATTTAGATAAGGGTCTAGAGTTGCACATCAGCTCAGTGTCTGACACGGCCATCTCAGAGCTACACCGAGGCTGTCCTTGATACAGCCCGATTCCATCTCTCCTATTTTCTGCACTAATTACGATTTCACGTTCCTTGGCCTCTGGATGTCTGCATTAAAATCTCCACAAATTGCCACGATGGCAGGTTTGCCCTCAGCTTTTCCCAGTCACTCCCTCTGTGATGGGGAAATTCTTCACAGCAGCCTCTTTCCCTTTCCCTTCCTCTTTCCTCTCCTCCGCCCTGGTGATGGAGTTGCCACACAAGGGTTAGAATTGCTTACTCACAACATTCTGATGCTGGATTTTGTTGTTAAACAAACCCAAGCACTCTTGGGGGGAATATCCTCATAAATATATGTATGATGTGTGTATCCTAGTGCAGAGGAGGCCACCACCTTGGTTAGAGGGGTGGGGCACAAGGAAAGGTTGAGAGATTTGGGATTGCTCACCCTGGAAAAGAGAAGCCTTGGGGTGATCTCATTGTGGCCTTCCAGGACCTGAAGGAGCCACAGGAAAGGTAGAGAGAGAGGATTTACAGGGGATGGAGGGACAGGACACAGGGAATGGCTTCCCACTGCCACAAGGCAGGGCTAGATGGGATATTGGGATGGAATTCCTGGCTGGGAGGGTGGGGAGGTCCTGGCACAGGGTGCCCAGAGCAGCTGTGGCTGCCCCTGGATCCCTGGCAGTGTCCAAGGCCAGTCTGGAAGGGCTTTGGAGTAGCCTGGGACAGTGGTTGCAGGGGTGGCACTGGATGGGCTTTAAAGTCCCTTTGAACCCAAACCAGTCTGGGGTTCTGGGATTCTGTTGTGTAATGAACATCTGTGTTGCCCCTGAAATTATTCCCAGCCAGTCCAAACAGGCAAAGCCACATCCTCACACCACGAACTAGTGATCCAATTATGAGTTTGGTTCTCAGCCAGGGGATTGCTGCAGGAATAGCACTTGAAGCTGCTGCTGCTTTTTTTGGGATGTCTCTTTTTTTGGCAAAGACGCAGCTCTCCCTGTGGACAATAATAAACAAAGCCACAGAGCTTGTCCCATAATCTCCTCCCAGCTAAAGCCACGGGGTTCAGTTAGCACAAGGAAGATCAAGGAACACCCAAATGCTGTTGGGAGAGACCTTTGTACCTCCGTGTGTTTACTGCAGATTTTTGTGGGTCACATCCAGGTGGAGAGAGGTTGACGGTGGGATGAGGGGGCACGTTCTGTGTTCTATGTGAAAAATGTTTGATGTACACATAGACTGTCCCCATGAGATCCTGGCAGGTCTCTGGCAAGGCAGATTCTGAATCTCTGGATGTTTTGTGCCTCTGTCTCCCAGTGCTCCCGGGAGGGAGGTGGGAACTGCTGACACAGAGAAAGCCTCATTGGCCAAATCCACAGAAAACCCAAATTCCAGCGTGCCACGCGGGGCATCCGCACAGAATGTTAATCCTCACATTCCTGCTCCTTACCCCTGGATGTTTGTGAAGATCTGAGCAGCAGAGTTTCTGCTGAGTGCTGTGGCTCTGAACGCTCCTGGCTCCCCATCCTGCTCCTGCCCCTCCTGCTGTCCCCACCTCCCACACCCTCCCAGGGGATTCTGCCCTGGTTTGTCCTTTCGGGGCTCTCGGTCTCAGGGTTCAGGTCTGCCGGGCACTCCCCGGACCCACCGAGGCAGAGGCACAGCAGGAACCACAGACCATTACTGTTATGTTGTTGTTGTTGTCATCACGGGAAGATCACACCACGTTTCACCTGTTACCATTCCACTCCTTCATTTCAGGGGAACAAAACCAAGCAGTGGCAAAATTCCACTGGGTGGTTCTTTCTCCCTTTGTCAACCCTTGCACCTATTTTATCTGACATCCATACGTCAGTGCACATGGTGTATTTAACTTTTTAAAATTATCTCTTTACAAATGTTTTACCTGTTTTTTTTTTTTTTTAATAACTGTCACTTTGCCAACTGATTGAAACAAAAATCTATGTGAACAAATCTGACTAGGAACTACAAAGTACACCAATACTGAGAATTCTGTGAACACCATTTCAGCCCAACTAGTTAAAATGAGGAAGGATTTATTTGTTTTAAATTCTCCAGTCATGAAATTACAAACCAGTTCTTGACCATGACAGATGAGTCAGGTTGTAACCTCAGCAATGCAGTAAAAACTCAGCTCTAATGAAACAGGCAAATGTCAATACAGCGATTAGCTCGGGAGATAATATTCTGAGAGGCTTTTACAGATGACCTAACTCCACTCACAAAAAAGGATTATATTCTTTCTTTCCCTTTGTCATATCTGAATACCAGCCCTTTAGCTGAAACCTGTTTGCTTTGGGGGGGTTTTCTGCTTTGTTTTGTTTACTGTAGAAATCTCAGGAATTTAAAATCTCATTTCCACAGATATTACCAGAGAATTTTTTGGGAGACTCATCCCACTTGAAGGGCAATGCTCTGGATGTGTATGAACTCCTCCTGGACACAGAGATCTCTGTCTAGAAGTGTCTGTATGAGTTGCAATGAAAGCAGAAGTAATGGAAATGAGATTTAAATCAGTCTGGGCATATTCACAGACGGAGGGAGCAGCAAATGCCAGGGGCTCAGCAGAGCCCTGAAAAAGCCCTGTGCTATTCCCTGGTCTGATGCAACTTCCCCAAGGCTGGAGGAACAAGTTCCCAGCAGGACAGGCTGAGCTGGCAGGTGACCATGGCACAGATACTCCTGGTGTCCCGTGGGGCCCCTGGAGAGGGAGAAGCTCCTGGGGATTGCCATGGGATGGAAATGAGAGCAGGGAGTCCATGGGACACCTTCACACCCAAGCCAAGGGGCTCCCTGCAGATCCTTGAACATCCCCAGTCACCTTCTAATCCATTTTCTGCCATCTAAAAGTCTCATCTCTTTATTGGCTCAGTCATTCTGTTCTGCTGGGAAGTTTGGAACACATGGGTCACGGAACCATTGAGGTGGAAAAGCCCTCTGAGATCACCCAGTGCAACCATTAACCTTGCCCAGTGCACCACCAAACCCTATCCCTGCACAGCTCCTGAACACCCCAGGAATTTTGGGGGAAAAGCCCCGTTTTCTGTGTGATCATTCTCAGGTTCCTAACACACAGCACACACAACCCTGAAATTTCTGGGTTTAGTATTTTGAATATTTTAAAACATCCCAGAAATGTAAAATGTTATAAATTAGTTTCCTCATTAAACTAAAAAAAAAAAAAAAAAAAAAAAAAAGTTTAAAACCTTTTTATCTTTTAAAGGTTTTCAATTTCCCTGACTCAGACCATTTCCTAGTGGGTTCTGCATAATGAATATTAGCAGAGGTTGGCTTACCACAGTGTCTGGTGAGACTCATTTATCAAAGCCCAGGATGTGCGCCGTGCAAAGGGAAAAAAATCCCATTGAAAGGGAACAAAAAAATTTCAGCCCTAACAATCGCTCCTCTCATTTTTGTATACTTGGGCATGTTCCAGTGCATGTGGAGAGGGGACAAAATGGCATCTGCAGAACATGAAACGTGTCTAACGAGAGATTTGTGCACCTTGAACGGCACCAGTGCTGAAGCTGCAAATGACTAATGAGTCTTTCCTCATGAGTGGGATTAATTGCATCACCCCATGGTGCTCAGCTCTGGATCCTGCTTGCACCTAGGGACAGGCACAGGAGCCCATCCTGGGATTTACATACCAGATAAAACCTGCTAAACAAATTAAATAGCAGTAACTTGCTTTCAACCCCAAACAGCTGCTGGCTTGTGCCAGCATCACTGACAGCAGCCCTTTGAAGCAGGGAGATGGAAAAGGGATCCAAGCACCGGAGGATTCGGGGTGATTTTTTGTTGTGATTTTTGGTACCTTTTCACTCCCAAGCCTCCCAGCCTGGTGTCTGAGCAGCCACTGGACACGGAGTTTGTGCAAATTCACTCACACAAACACAGGGGCACATTCACATCCAGCTCTGTGGCCACACACACAAAATCATGAGGCTTTTCCATCTCCTTCCTGACAGCAAAGCATTTTCCATCAGGCCATGCCCTGCAGATGCACATGGAACAGGACAAGGTGGATCCAGGGGGATCCCACACAGCTCAAAGAGGGGTGTTTTCAATGTCTTCTAAACTCCTGGACTTTGGTAAAGGGAGCTCCCTGTCAGCCACAAGCACATGCACAGAGCTGGCTCATTTCTGCATTTCTTACAGTTAATATCAATTGATTGCTCATCATCAATTATCGACTGAGTGCTCACAATGGAAGCAGATGTAAAACCAGCTGAATCTGACATCCAGGGGAGGGAAGGGTAGCCCAAAACAGGAGGTGTTTTTCAGGTCGGGTTTGGTGCTTTCTGGTCGTTCAAAGGTTTGCTCTGGTATTGCTGAGCCCCCCTCTCCTAAGGTGGGACACCTCAGCTGGGCACTTTCTGCATTCCCACTGTAAATCCACCACTCCTCCTCCGGTGCAAGGAGCAGTGAATGGATTTACAGCTTCCCTTCTTGTCCTCAGTGACCGACTTCGCTTTCAGCTGTTATAAACGCCCAAAGCATTCAAGGGAGAGATGGATTGATTTCGGATTTGCATTTTTTCTCCTTCCCACTGCAAATTGCTCCTCCAAGAGGAGGTGCCTGGCTCCCACCTCCCCCTTGTCGCCGCTCTTTCCCTGGTGTTGCAACACTGCTGCCTTTGATGGCACCTCTGAATGGACTTTTCTAAAGGGAGAGCCGCAGCGATGGGAACATTTCCATTTCAAGCACCATCTCTTTTTTCCCCTCAGCACTTGTTATGTTCAAAGCACTGTACAAAACGACTGAGGAATCCTCCCCACCGCCCTGGGGACAGGTGAGACAAGTGAGCAGCAGGGAAATGACACAACAGAGCCGAGGTGTCCGGGGCTGAGCAGGGCTCAAACCTCCGGCTCCCCGTGGGGCCTCTCTTGTCTGGGGAGGTTTGTCCTTAACATCCTTCACCCTGCCCAGCTGGGCAAGAGCATTTCAGTGTTCCTTCAGTGACAGAGAAACCCCCCTGCCTTTCTGGAGCCATCCACCTCTCGTGTCTGGAGGCTGAGCACAGGCTCAGAGCTGGAACCATCTGCCCTTTGCCTTTTGTTGGGAGCACGTACCCTGCTCTGGGACTGCTGCAGCCCAGGTGCTTTCCCGGCTCATTTTCCGAGGGAACTCTACCCCTGTGCCTGTCCCAGGCTGTCCCAGCCCTCCCCCCAGCCGGGGGACACTGACCCGGGGCTGACCCTGGACTGCAGAGCCGGGCTGGCCCCGGGCTGCTCCCCCAGACACAACTCTCAGCAAGGTGTCAGCTTGCCTGGCCTTTGTCCAGGGGGTTATTTTGCCGAATTAGCCCGTATTGCTCCTCTCTCCTGTAACTTAAGCTGTAACTGGCACCTGGATGATTGAACGAGTGCATTTCCAGACAGAGCTGTGCCTGTGCTTCGTGTTTCAGGCATGAGGTTTCACCACACACTCACTTCAAGTGTGGCACAAGGAAGTCATCTGGGCCTTGTGATTATTTTCTTCCTCATAGTTTATTTTGTATCTGTCTTTTTTATCATCTGAGTTCTTTGTTCAACCCCTTTTCTTCCTCCATTCCCCACTTCTCTTCCTTGTTGTTTTTTTTTTTTTTGTGGAGTATTTTCCATCTTTTTTTCACCTCCAGGTTTTCCTGTCAGAACTGAGGCCTGCAGCTGGTTTGGCTTTATTTCTTTTTCCTGTTCCCCTTCTCCACCCTGCACTTGCAGTCTCTGAGAGTGTCTGTCCATGGAGCAGAGTGGCACCTGGTTCCCTCCTGGGGACTGGCACAGGGAGCACAAATGGGTCTCTCCCTGCAGAAAGGACCAGACTGGCACTCCCCAGGCTGGGACAGCTCCAGTTCCAGCTCCAGCTCCATGCTGGTGGCCCAGGAGGCAGCTGCAGGGAGAGGCCACGTTCCCAGGAGCTCAGAGAAGCCGGGTTCCTGCGTTCTCACACCCACCCACAGCTCCTATCTGCAGGGAAATCACTTCACCCTGCAACACAAATGAACAGCAATAAAAGCCTTCCAAGGGAGGGGTGGGCCTGAGCTGGTACCTGGCACAGCCCTTTCAATCCTGCTGTGAAAGGGAGCATGAGGCCAGAGCCCCAGAGCTGCTGGGGGCAGGCAGGGCTGGCTCTGAGCCGATCACAGTGGCACAGCCACCCTCGGTGTCCTGGCAGGGCTGGCTCTGAGCCCATCACAGTGGCACAGCCACCCTCAGTGTCCTGGCAGGGCTGGCTCTGAGCCCATCACAGTGGCACAGCCACCCTCAGTGTCCTGGCAGGGCTCAGTCCCAGCCTCAGCTGCTGAGGGAAGGTCAGGAGTGATGCCCTCACTCCCTCCAGGGGCTCACGTCTGGCAGGAAAGCCAAGCGTTGACTCATCTGGTTTCTCAAGACCACTGAGGGATGGCAACATCCCTTCCTGTCCAGAGCAAACTCCCTGAGACAGGGCCTGTGCGAAACCTAGGAACCAACAAGAGGAAATCATTGCTAGAGCAGACCGGGCTACAGAGCAGAAAAGCAGAAAAGCCACCTCCACACACCCAGAAGCAGAGCTGGGGGTAATGGGAGGTCCTCCCCACTGCACTCCTTTGCATCGCTCCATTATAAATCCTGTTACCTGAACAGCTCCCAGGAGCACCACCTGCCTCTCCCTCTGCTCATCAGTCACCACAGCTCTGCTTTTAAGCCTGCCTGCTATTCTCAGAGCAACCTCCCAGCTCGTGTTTGCTAAGCTGATGCCTCCTCTGCTCCAAGGAGTGCCATCCCTGCAAATTATTGCAGTAATAAAACCACTGGCTGTGCCACATTTGCTCTCTGTTATAAAGCACAGCCTTTCGAGTCCAGCTCCGTGGGGACAGCACAGAAAGGTGAGGAGCTGTGCAGCGGGAGCCCAGCCCTGATTAAGGAGCAGACACAGCTCTCCCCCTCTCCAGCACTGCAGGGTTAGGTCTTGATTTTCAGCAATCAAATCTTGTTCCCTATTCACTTATTCCCGTCACTCCAAACACACACAGCGTTACCAATCATTCACTTTTCTCTAACGCGCTTAAAATTCTTATCTACAAACCCCAGCCCCACGCTCCAGCACTTCCCCACTCGGGGCTCTTTTCTTCCTTTGCAAGTGACTCCTTTCAACGCTGCAGCCTCATTAGGGAGAGCCTGAATCCGCTGCAGCTGGAAGCACCTCGCTGCTCTGGCTCAAATACTCTCTGAGATTTAACTTGAAAGCTTTAGGAAAGGGTTTGATGGGACAGGTGAGCGCAGCGGCTGCCACGGCGGGATTGATCCGGAGCAGGGAGGAGCAGCTTCAATGGCAGCTGACTCCAGCTCTGGGCTGCACAGCCCCAGCAATGTTGCAGCCCTGCCATTCCCCGGTTATTTTAAGGCAGACACACCTGGTAATTGACCTGTAACTGTTCTCTCCACCTTGCTCTGACAAGGTGTGAACGATAATGAATTCATGCCCGGCTCCATTTGCAGTGTGAACCAGCACAAGTGGAAGGGGCTTTTGTCAGGAACTGAGCTGTTCCTCTGAACAGGGCAGGATTTCAGCCCGGCTTTCCCCCACATTGATGTGGCAGCCCAGGTGCCAGGCCCTGCTCATGTCCCTCGTTTCATCACAGCCTCACTGCCCTTTGGGCTTTGGTCGATTTATGGCAACCACTGACCTGATTTTCCAGCTCCTTTTTCTCTCTGATGCTCATTAAAAGGAAGTCACCAGGTGGAAATAGAGGCCCAGGTAAGGGGGGTTGAGCATTTAGACTTCACTCAGTGAAGTGCCAGGTGAGGAACAGCTCTGCTCGTGCTCCTGAACAGAGCTCCACTAAAAAGCTTCCTAAACCATTCTGCAGATATTAGAAGCTGCCTCTTTGAGAGAAGAAAAATCCCTTGATAGGATTTGTGTGTAATTAGCTGGTTTATTCATTTAACAGGTCTAATTCAGAGATCAGCTAAGTGTGAAAAGTGCAGTGGACTTCAAATCTGCCACCAGCTCAGAGCAAGGCCTGGGGAAAGGACAAATGTGGGAGAGGGGAGGCCCTTGCCCAGTGCTGTGCTGGGGCTGGTAAATTCGGTATTTATAGCAAAGCTCTTCTTATGAGCAGCCTGAGGAGCTGAATCTCCTAAGAAGCACAGTTGTCAAGTACCCAGGGCAGGTTGTTTCCTTTTTATTCCCACAGAACTGAGAATATTCTTTAAGGCAGCTGGTGCCGCATGGCCTGCAGCAGCATCCCCAGCGTGGCGATTCAAAATGTTAACGATTTAAAAATGTTAAAAGACACAAAATCGGTTTGTGAGGGTGCGGTGCAAGGCCCGGCGCGGCCACACGGGGGCAGTGCCGGGCACAGCCCAGCCCCAGGGCAGCGGATCCTGGACCGAGGCACCGGAACTTCATTAATGGCACCGGCAATTAACGCTTATTCTTACAACTCTGCCAGTAAGGGGGGAAAAACCTCATAACCGGCAAGAACTGGCTTAGACATCCTCTGAGCTCAGCTGTGTAATAATCTGTTTTTTCCTGTCCGGGAATGGACTCGGGTCACAACTCTGCTCGCTGTGACAGTGCCACACAGAGTGACAGAACCACCCTGGGGACAGATATCCCAAAAATCTCTTGCCAAACCCCGGGACAAGATGAGCCTTAAGGTCCCTTCCAACCCAAAACACGACTCCATGATGCAAAGATGGGAATCCCTGCTCCCCAGACTCCTCCCAAATAACTCCAAGCCACATGCATTGTTGGGTTGTTTGATGCTTTTATTTATCACATGTAAAAACACTACCGTCTCTGTCTGCAGGTACCTCTTGCTGCACTGCAAATCACACAGCTCCAGACATCGAAGATCAGACAGGCAGAGAAGGGAACTAAAGTGTTTATGCCCAGAATCACAATGTCATGACCCCTGAGAGTGTTAAATACACACAACACCCCCAGGGACTGTTCTACAGAAGCAGCAGAGCATTACAATTAACAGACCAGAGGTGGTGAAGACACTGGGTTCATGAAGGGATCATCTAGGGGTAAGAGGACCTGCAGACTGGTCTTGTCCTTCAGCTGCCCTTATCATTCTAGTACAGGTAATTGTGATCTAAGTCAATGACTAGTGCTGAACCAGAACAGGGGGACTACTCTTCCACACTTAGTTGACACGAGGGTTCCTGAAGTTCCTCCCAGCAAAGCGAGCCTTGCTGCCGAGCTCCTCCTCAATTCTGGGGAAGGACAGAGAGCACAGAGTGTCAGCAGCCAGCAGAGAACCCAGTACCAGCACAGCCACAGGCCTCACACTGAACACCTGACCCAGCTGCTGCATGTGGCACTGAAACACCCAAGCCACCTGGCCCTGGAGGTCCTGCAGGGACAAGGCAGCTTCCACCAAGCCCCTGCACAGTGGGGCAGTGCCACACATCTGACACAACCCAGACATTTGGGGTGCTTGCCAAGGGAACTGCCTCACGCACACAGGACAATGTCTCAGTCCAGCATCACAGGGTGCCTTGTGTCATCTCCTCTGGACCTCACCCACCCTGCTCATCCTCAGCCTGCAGCCACCTGCACCCACAAGCCCCTCTGCCAGGGCAGATCCTGCAGCTGCAGGGTGTTTCTGAGGGGCAGAGCCCCAGCTGTGCCCCAAAGCAGCAGAATGAACCCCCTTTCCCTGATCCCAGGCTCACCTCAGCAGCTGGTTGTACTTGGCCAGACGCTCGGATCGGCACGGGGCACCAGTTTTGATCTGAGGGGAAAATCACAAAGTTAGTGAAGAACTCAAAATGCCAACACAACCGTTCAGAGTAATGAGCATCATCACAAGCTCTGCTTAGGCATCAGGCTCAATATCAACAGATGCAAACACAAAATGTCTTGGGAGCAACAGAGATTGTTGATTTGCTATCAGCTGCAGGACCAGGAAACCCCAGCACAGTCATTACAGCTGACTGAGACCTTTGACATTGCTGGCTAAAGGTGAGTTTGCACAAGAGAAGGTGTTCCCACGTCACACCCCATTAACAAATCAGCTCCCTGCAAAGAGACCCAGCAAATCTGCACAGCTGGAGGCAGCACAGTGCACCAGGGCTTTGGCTTCACCACCAGACTGTCTCATCAAGCAAAAAGCCCAAGTGCAGCAGCTGCAGATACCAACCTGGCCAGTGCAGAGACCCACTACCAGGTCAGCAATGAAGGTGTCTTCTGTCTCTCCAGAGCGGTGGCTCACCATCACACCCCAGCCATTGGACTGAGCCAGCTTGCAGCTGCAAGAGATCAACAGGTGAAGCTCTCACCATGCCCTGTGCCCAGCAGCCTTTACTCCAGTGCCACTGCCAAGGGGCAGGACCACAGGACAAGGTGCTCATCAGGAGCTGCTGTCACACATGCTCAGACCCTGGAGTTGTTCAGGGCACCCATGTGACGTCAGGACCACGAGGGTACAGGTTTACCTGTCAGTGTCCTTTATCAATTAATAACATATTAGTTAACAATTAATCTCCCTTCACAGATGCCCCATCAAGAGATTTCTGCTTTCCCCCAGTTAAAGGCAGCCCCACCCTGGCCTGGCCCAGAGGGCAGAACTTACGCCTGCAGGGACTCTGTCACAGAGCCGATCTGGTTGACCTTGAGCAAGAGGCAGTTGCAGGCCTTCTCCTCCACAGCCTTGGCAATTCTCTTGGGATTGGTCACAGTCAGATCGTCACCAACCACCTGGATGTTGACACTGCCAGTGAACTTCTTCCAGGCACCCCAGTCATCCTGGTCAAAGGGGTCTTCAATGGACACCACTGCAGGGGGACACAGCAGCTTTAGGACAATGCCAGCACAAGGGTCTCGTTTGGATGAGTGGGTGGCACCAAAGTGCTGCAGACAGGTGCTACCCACTCCCCAGAACATTCCTGAGACCCACAAGAGGCTGAGTGTGACAGGAGCTCTCCTGTAAGAGGGGCTGCACCCCAACTCCTTCCTTCAGCAATCAGCCCCAATTCACCACCACCACTGTGCTTCTCTTGATGAGCACTCACCAGGGTAGTTCTTGACAAAGCCCTTGTACAGGTCAGCCAGCTGGTCAGGGGAGATGTATCTGCTGGGGTCGTCGGGGGATTTGAAGTCCAGGTCGTATTTGCCATCACGGTAGAACTCTGAGGCAGCCACATCCATGCCAATGACCACCTTGTCAGTGTAGCCAGCCTTGGCAATGGCTGTCTTCAGCAGCTCCAGAGCTGCAACACAGACAGGAGCTCCTGAGTGCCTGCCAGGCATCCCAACCCCAGAGCTCTTCACTTCCCCACAGCAGCACACTCACTTGGCAAACAATCTCCACTACCCCTTCAGAAAGCCCAAAGGAAAACATTCTTAAATTCTGAACTGACTGGAACAAGATATTACTTTAATACTGCTTTTAGCTTGTAATACCCTTGAGACACCATTATGGGATTCCTAATCTCTTCAGGCAGGACTACATGTCAGCCCAGAAAGCTTAATACTAGATGATACCACATCCTCTCTCAGCTTTATGCATGTGGGCAGGAAGCAGTGCCTGCACTCTAATCCCTTTTAGCTCCAGAGCAGGTGCTGGCCATGGAAGTGGTGAGCATTCAAACTCTGACAGCAAGGAGATACAGCCTGACTGCACAGGAGACCCCTCCTGGCATCCACCTGTTCTCCAGGTGCACCTTTACCTGTACAAGAGGGGAAAGAACCATTCAGCAGAAGTCTCTGGGTACTGCCCACTGTGCTACTGTTTGGCAGAGTCCCAGCCACCCATGACTTGCAGGGGAGCAGCTGGGATCAGCCAGGCTGTTTGGGGCAGGAAGCTTAGATAAAATGTTTTCTTTTGTTGTTGGGTTGGCTTTTTGTTTGGGTTCTTTTTGTGTGGCTTTGGTTGTGTTTTGTAAGATGCTAATGTAGCACAAACTGAAAAAACAGCTGCTGCCAGCAACCAAAATTCCTTGGAATGTAATTGTCATTCAAGGTCATCCTCACTGATGTCTGCAAGGGCACAGCCCCAGCGAAGCTGCATGTGACACTGGGACCCAGAAATGGCAACTGCTGGTGCTGTCTCAGTATCTTCAAAAAAGGCAGTGCAGTTCCCCAGTCCCCTTCACAATAACAAAACCAGCAGCTGTGCAGTGAAGCACAGCTGAACTGAGCTCGTGTTCCAATGCCTTGTTAGCAGCTCTCTTTCTGGAGGCAGGGAAAACTCCTCTGGTACAGTTATTGTAGAATTGGTATTTTGCTTCCCACAGATAAATCTGCCTCTCCCACAGGTTCCTGAGCAGAACTGTTTGGCCGTGGAAGCAGCAACTGCCTCAGCTTCCCAGGCAAGCCCTCGTGCCCTCCCACACACAACCAGGCAGAGCAGGAACTGTTTTCCCTCTTTGTCTGCACAAAAACAACTCCACTGATCTGACTTCTGGAACACCTGCAGTGCACAGATATTTCCACATCACTTTTCAACTGGAAGGGCACAAGATTCCCTTAAGCTGCTAGTAATGAGGCACTGAAGTAAAAACGATCCTGTCAAGCTACATAAACTGATGTCCAAGAGAATACCTGACCACATCAGTACACCTTCGGATGCCTGTCAGGGTAACAAACAGAGCAAAGAAACAGCAGCAAGTTCTACACTTGGATCCTATTGATTCCTGCTTGTCACTGATATTGGGCAGGCTATCAGTTATCTCCTCTCACACTTGGCTCATTCTTACCTTCTTTGTTTTCCAGGATGTTGGGGGCGAAGCCACCCTCGTCTCCTACGTTGGTGGCATCCTTGCCATACTTCTCCTTGATGACATTCTTGAGGTTGTGGTAGACCTCTGCCCCCACACGCATGGCATCCTTGAAGCTCTCAGCCCCCACGGGCAGGATCATGAACTCCTGCATGGCCAGCTTGTTGCCAGCGTGGGAGCCCCCATTGATCACGTTGAAAGCCTTGGAGGAACCAGGAAAAGCCAGGTTGGAATGTGCCAGGGAAACTTGGTAACAGCATTTACAGTCAGACTCCTCATTCCTAGAGCCTGGCCCAACCCCACCAGGCCAAAGTCAAGCCAAGGCCTCAGCCTGCCCCACCCAGGCACTCACAGGAACTGGGAGAATGACTTCTGGGTTTCCAGCCAGGTCAGCGATGTGCCGGTACAGGGGGACACCCTTCTCAGCAGCACCAGCTTTGCACACAGCCAGAGACACACCCAGGATGGCATTGGCGCCAAATTTGGCTGAAAGAGGAAGAAATGGTTTAGAAATCTTTATAAAAAGAGACTCAGCAACACCAGCCCATGGTTTGAATCATGGCAGTGCACAGCACAGGCCATGCACTGGCTGTTGCTTCTGGCAAATAGAATTCTATTGACCAATCTTCATCTTTTCACCCCTCAGTACAACACAAAGCCCACTCACATTTGTTCTCTGTCCCATCCATTTCCAGCATCAGTTTGTCAATCTTTTCTTGCTCCACAACGTTCACATTCTGCAGAGAGAAGCAACCAAAACACTGTTTTACACCAAGCACAGGTGCACAAACCCTCACCCACCCAGCCCTGCACTGACACCCCTGGCAGCCACCAAGAGCTGACCAGACGAATTCCTGTCACTGTCACACAGCAGCAGCTCCTGGGCACTTGCAGCAGCCCAAGGCTGACAGCTGAGCTGGATGTGCCATCACTTTACCTGTTACCACTCATTTCTGCACCAGCCTTTGTAGGCAGGGCTTAGTGCCCACAAAGCACACAGGAATCTCATTCAAGCAGACTTCTCTAGATCCCCTTAGATTGCCTTCCAAAATACCCTGCCTGGATAAAATCCAGCCCCTCCTTGAACATAAATCAGCTTCCCAGGGGCTGAAGTGTTCCTGCACACTACAACACCAGGCTGCTGGAGAATGTTTCATTACATGTTAGATGTGCACTCATTAAGTAAATTAAGTAAAACAGTTGCTGTAGTCAGTTTGTTCACATGCACTCCAATGCACAGGCTGACACCCCCAGGTCACACCACCACAGGATGGTTTGGACACTGCCTGGCTGTAGGAGATGTTAAGAGAAGACAGACTGCTCCTACCTTGCTAATCAGTGCAGGTGCAATTGTTTTATTGACGTGCTCAACAGCTTTTGAGACACCTGGAAGGAACAAGCAAATCAGACACTGGTCAACACACAGGTTATGCAGGGATTAGTAGGGGATCTCAGGGACATCCAGGAAAACCACCTCATGCTACTCCAGCCCCAGTCCAACCTGAGCAGCCCCTGGCTGGACTGGGAGGTGCATGAGGGATGCATTGGCTAGGAATTGTCCAGGAATGCCAGGTTAATCTGCCAGGCCATGCACTGGAGAGACTGATCCGAGTGCCAGGGCTGCACCAGGAGCACATCCGTTACCTGTGTGCACAGTGCTGTGGCCAGGAACTCGTTAACATATTTAACAGCTCTGGAGACACCTGACAGAAGCAAAACGGACACCAGAATCAAGGCATGGGTGAAGACTCACAGCCAACCCCACAGGAATGCAGGAGAGGACACAGACAGGCAGCAGGAGCCTGGTCCTGGGCACTGGAGTGGAGAAGAGGCTCAACGAGCAGGAGGAGCTGTGCCAGGCTCTGTAACTCTGCCATCATCACTGCAGGCCCAAAGGACAGCACACAGAGAAGGTTTTGGGATGGGCTCTCCTATGAACTCATGGAGCCCAGGAGGAAGGGGAAGGAAAAAGGCTTCCCCAGAAGTTACAGCAGCAGCTCAGGAACTTCACTACCTGGCACTGTTTTGTAACACTGTTCTAGCATCTCCTTATTTACTGTGCAGTGTTTAAAGACTTCCAAAAACATAAGCTTCAGAATGATGAATGCTAATTGACTGCATCCTAAACCACATTAATTGCTCTTTCAAATGGTCTGAGTCTGCAGATCTCTATTACAAAAGGCCTACCAGCTATCTGCAACTCATCCCATTTGATGATTATTTTTTCATAACTCGTGTTATTTCCCAGCTGACAAAGCCCTTCAGCTGCCACAGCCTGTTAACTACAGTCTAATTAAATGCCATTAAGAACTGCCCATAGGATCAGACTTAACAGGCCTAAGCACACACACATTTAGCACAGTGAGGTGAGCACACATTTACTCTTCTCAAAAAAAGGTGCCCTGGGTAAAGAGTGTGAGATCCTCAGGTTTTTGGGGTATTCAGTCATCCAGGAGTTTATTCTGTTAAGGTATTAACTATGAATCTTCCAGGACAAGGCTCTCAAAGTTCAATTCAGTAGCTGTCCACTTTAATTGCTCTTTCTTAATAGGCAAAAAGTACTTCAGCTTCTTTTCACCTGACTGGCAGGAAAGTTTGAAAATAATTCACTCTCCCAGCCAGAAGCCCAGATGATTGCTTACACTTCAAAGGCATCACCAATGCTTTTAGAGCCCTGACTGCCCAAGCTCTCAGAATAATCACAAGAAGTACAACTGGGATGTTTATTAGGTAATAACATCTTGTTTGCAGCTATTCATTCTCACCCATACTTGTTCCCAAGCCAGCCTGGTGACTGCTCCATTTAGTTTCTTTTCAGAACACACAACCAGTCCCCAGACAAGTAAAATATTACACCATTAACACAAACTTAAGTATCTTGGCTACCTGTCATGACAGGCAAAGAGTCAGAGTGGCTGTAGCTGTTGTGAGGTCTGAAATAGCGGCACCTTTCAGGACCAGCAGTGCAGAGCTGCACATTCACAGTGGGCAGCAGCTGGCACAAAACTCCAGGGTCAGGATTGAACATGCTGGGCTCTAAGGAGTCTGCAGCGTCAGAGCTGACAGATTTAAGGGTTCTGGGAAAACTAGGTCTAAGAAAAGACCTTGTTATTAACTGCAGGATGACCAAGGCTTTTGGAGGTGGCAGTTTAGATGCCTTTATAACACTGGTAAAGCACTCTGCCACACCAGCACACAGGGCAAGAGGAGCAGGGTCACAAAGTACTCCTGGACACACTGTACCTGAGACACTGTCACCTGGCCAGGTGTGCCCAGCCCCACACACCCACCTGTGCAGTGCCCTGCCCTGCAGCACCAGGCAGCTGCACTGCTGGAGGCAGAGTTACCCCCAAAGTCATGCACAGGAAACAAAATCCAGCCACCTCTGCTTTGCCTCTGCCCCAGCTCACTGTCACCTCCCTGACTGGCACTGCTGTTCCCTCTGCCCCTGCTCAGCTGCCAGGCCTTGGCAGAACACAGACAGTGGCACAGGAGCCCAGCACATGCACGGGCACTGCGGGGGCCCAGGCCCAGGCTTACCTTTGCCCATGTAGCGTGTCTTGTCATTGTCACGGAGCTCCAGAGCCTCATAGATCCCAGTTGAGGCACCGCTGGGGACAGCAGCTCTGAACAGACCTGTTCACAACATGAAAAAACATCTTGGCACATTCAAATCCATAAAACATCCCCCAGCCAGACACAATCTCAGCCTGCCACACACTTCCACCCCTGGAGATGGGAGAGGGAATCTCCAAACTCCACCTCTGCTCACACACACTGTGATCCTACAAGGGCTGTCTGCTCATTTACAGCATCACCAGCTATCACTGACTCATCCTCTTCCACTGGGCATTTCAAGAGTTAAGTTAAGGAAGGCATCCATTTCCCTTCCAAAACACAGCTTCATTCACTGGATCTGCTTTTGAGCTCAGGCAAGGCAAGCTCTTAAGTTCTTCTGGGATATGGCATAAAAGGGACAATTAGGAGACCTATTTCATTAACAGGAGTTCTGAGCTCTTCTGACAACAGCAGAGCCACCCAGACAGTCCATTCCTTCAGCCAAGGATGCTCAACTTGGAGCAAATCTGCACACTGGAGCCTGCTCTGCCTGGGGTTCAAGATGCCAACTTCAGCCTCCAGTCTTTCCCTTATCCCACTAAATCAAAGAGCTTAGTGGGGGCAGTCTCATTAAATGACTACATTAATCTTTTGAGGCAGAAAGATCAGCTCTTTAGTCAGTGTATTACAGCCATTGTGTTTGTTCATTCCACCAAACCACATTGCTATGAGTTCGCACAATGCCTTTGTCAGATCCCATCAGATGCGGGATGAACAACTAACAAACCAAGGGAAAGTCCTACAATAATTAAAAATCTAAGATGTTACACGTGAAAGCCCAATTAGACAAGTTCTTTAGTCATGCCTGAGTACTTAGGCAGAGAAGAAACCATTACCCAAAATTCAACTGTGCAGCAGAAGACTGAGTCATTACAGAAAGCCACTGCAGACAAATTAAGAATTAAACTTTGAGTGTGCTCCTATAGAGGTTGGGGAGCACTGACAATCGAGGACAGGAACAAAGGCCTTGACTCTGAGCTTCCAAGAGCTATCCCAGTTTGTGCTGGGGCAAAGGCAGGAGGCCAGGTTTGGAACAGCTCTCACACAGTTCAGGCTGTAAGAAGCAGCACCCTTCAAAGAACCCTGCAATGCCCAGGCCAGAAACTCGAGCTCAGCAAACGCATCCAACAGAATGAGGCAGAGGCTTCTCCTGCAAGTTCCAACAAGTTTTATGTGTGGAGGAAAAAGTCAGCACAGCTCCAGAGCTGGAACAGGACAGTTCGTGTATTTGTGACTGCCTGGAGTTCTATCAGATCTAAGTCAGGATGAACACCTGCAGCTGAGGACTCACCTTTGTTGGTGTAGAGATCTACCTCAACTGTGGGGTTCCCACGGGAGTCAAAGATTTCACGGGCGATGATCTTGTTAATAGACATCTTTAGCAACTGAAAAGAGGAGAGAGAATTACTCATTGAAGGGTTTGGGTTGGAAGGGACCATAAAGCTCAACCCATCCCATCCCCTGCCATGGGCAGGGACACCTTCCCCCTGTCCAGCCTGGCCTGGAACATTCTCAGTAATGGGACAGCCACAACTTCTCTGGGGAAGCTCCTCCACTGCCCCATGACTTTTATAATAAAAACATCACTTCCTTGCGTGCAAGGGACAGTATCTTTTGATGTTTCCAAGTGACCTCACTGCAGCATCATGGGACCCTAGAAAGACCAGCAGGAGCAGACAACAAATCCAAAGGACCATCACCCCACCACGTCAGAGCAGCAAAGAGATCCCAAACCAGCAACTCTCTGCTATCAGTGAAGAGTTCTTTTTGCTGAGAGACCAGGGTGCAATAGCTGTCAGAATGCACAGTGCTCTTAGTATGCACAGCAGCTGCTCAGAGCCAAACGGAACCAATGACGAAACAGAAGCAGGCATGGCTCTCATTAAAAGCTTGCATTAATAGTTACACCCTGATGAGCATTCACAGGAATAGTTTTTACTCTTACTTTTCCTCTTAAAAGTCCCCCTAATCTTTGAATACTTCCTCTTCTTTCTCACATGTATCCATTTCAGAAAACTGCAGGAAGGGAATTCTTATGTAAGCCCAGCTACATTTTAAAAATCAAGTCATACCCATGCCTGTAAGCCATCGACTGGCACCAAACCCAGCCCATCTGCACAGAAGAAAGCTCAGCCTCAGAAGCAGAACTATCTGGGAGCTGTTTTTTTGGCAAGCCAATGTGGGTGGCAACCCTGTTTACAGAAATGGTCACGAATCCTTCCACAGTTACTGTGAAGTTAAAAAAACATGACCTTAGAAATGCTGCTGCTGGTTCAGTGTGTGAGGGGGTGGCTGCACACACCCGATCCTCCCCCACAGCAAACTCTGCCCTCCCCAGGCAACCTTTGCTCTCCCCTTTGGCTTTTAAGTGTCCCCTCCAGCTGTCCTGCCCCTGCACGATGTCTAAGATTTCAGTCAGACCCCCACACTGACACATGATAGGACTAAAACACGAAGCAAGACAACTTCTTCAAGCTGACCTTCATGCTGCCACAACCTTAGCTTCAATCAGTGAACACACAAGCCAGAAATAAATCCCTGCAGCTCTGCCCTTATCAGTGCCACCCACACTGACACTCCGCTCTCTGCAGATGCACTGAGCAATGGCTAACAGGAAGAATCCCCACTTAGCCAAAAAGGGCTTTCAGAGTTTATTAGGCTGGCACCTGCTGAACCTTACTTTCATTTTCAGAACCTTGGCTTTGCCACAAAACTCGAGGTGCCTCATTCTTTGAAAGCACAGCCTGCTCCCAGGAGCTGCCAGTGCAGTGCTACAGCTGTTTGCTGACCTTCACAAGGAGGCACTTGAGGAATACACACTGCCAAGAGCTTCCACTGGCAATGTCTGCAGGTCAGACACCACTCGAGCATCCTTGACAAAGGAGCACAAGTCCCTCCCTTTTCTGCACAAAGAGCCATTTCACAGCACTGCATCACCCCAGAAATTCTTGATGCTCCTTTTGCAAACTGCCCACTCCTCCGTTCCAGAAACAATTTCCCCACTGAGCTATAGGGTAAAGCTGATGCTGTTTAGGTCACCACAAGCTCAGCACGATGTGTTCTGCCTCAATCAATTCAGTCAACTCATCTAGAACACAAGGGTCAGCCCAGGCCCAGGTTTAACCATGGAAATGCTGACTGAAGGCAGCAGAGGTCACAGCAGCTCTGTCTGCTCAGACCTTTGTCCTCTGCCAAACACGCAAATGCCACGGTGGTATTTAACGAGCACACTGCCTTAAACCTTTTGGTGCAGCATAATCTGCTGACAAGGTCACTGTCTCCCTTCAGGATGAAGCCACACACTCCAGCTCTCCTGCCCTGCCCAGGAGCACGTGTGAGCACCTACTCCAAGGGTGAATTACAACCCCCTGCCAGCTCTGAGCACCTACTGTACTACCAGCTCGAGTCCAAGAAATCGCCACTTATTCCTCCTCTGACTCCATGCCCTGCACAGGGAATGCAGCACTCTCGGCTGGAGATTACTCCAATTGAAAATTTATTTCCAAAGACTTTTTCTTTTTTATAGCCAACCTTACCACCAAATCCTGTCCTTGTGAGCTATTTTGCAGCCACACTTCTCTAAAATCAATACACGGTTAAGGTTGAGCACTGCAAGCATCTGAATGGGGATTTAAAAAGCAACAGTAAAGTTTAGCCATAGAAATAACTGCCCTAGTGAGTGTCTTATTACAGGCCTGCCAGATTTATCAGTGGAAGCCTCTCTTGACACTTAAAGGTCCTTATGACCGTAACTCTCATGCCACCAGTGCTCTGAAAAAAGCAGAGACCTTTGAGTGCACTCTATCAGATCCCATCGTATCAATTCCACTGCCAAAGCACTCCCAGAAACAGGACAAATGTGCACATTCCAACCCTGCTCCTCTGCACTCACGGGGTATTAGTTCACCTCTACCTCTGCAACATGATCCAACGGGCTCTAAAGGATGCCTGGCAGGGAGCAAATCACAGACACGTCCAACCACTTTCTCTCTCGGTATTTGGTAAGATGGAGGCCTGAAACTGCGCTGGCTCAGCCTGTGGGTTTGGATGACAAACTTCATTGCTTCCTGCCAGGCTCCGAGAGCCACGGCCCTGCCCTGTGACTCAGCAGGCGAGTAGCGGAGCAGAGCAAGCCCAGGATCCTCTCCGGCAAGCCCTGCACGAGGCAAGATGCTTTAACAGGCAGCTCTTTATCCACGCCTTCACAACCCAGGGATGCACTGCCACGGCCTTCTCCCCGCCTGCGCTGCCTTGGGATAACCTGCACTTAATTACCCACTAAGAGACCTCAGGCACAGACCCGACTGCCAGCCAACGTTAAATATTTGAGATGGGAAGCCGAAGGACATCCACTAAAGAGGGGAAGGTCCAAATCACCACACGCAATCCGACTGTTAATGATTAAGAGAGAGAGGTTAAACTCTGCCTTTGAGGATGCCTTGACCCATCATATTCCCCTGATCCTGCCCCCGACCTGCCCCATCACATTCCCCTGATTTTGGCCCCGCCTTGACCCATCACATCCCCCCGTTATTAATCCCCACCCCCGCACACTGCCGGGGTTCAGGTCGCCGCAGGCCCCCCTTTCCCCGCCGGGCCTGCGTAACACCCCCCGGGACCACCGAGCCTCGGCCCGGCCCTATCCCACGGCGACGGCCGACGCTCCGCGGCCGCTAGCCGGAGAAGGGAAACCGCGGCCCCTGGCGGGGCTGAGCGAGAGCCGCTGCGGCCGCCGCACTCACCGCTGTGCCGGCAGCCCCGCTCCGCAGCCGCACCGCTGTCGCCGCCTCGGCTCTGACTGAGACCCAACGGCTCCGCGCCCGCCCGCCTATAGCCGCCCTCGCGCCCAGGGCCCGCCCCGCGGCCGCGCCCATTGGCCGGCGCCGGCCCCCGCCGCGCTCCGATTGGCTGCGGCCGCCTCGCGCCAGCCGCGGGCCCGCGTGCGTGCGCTACGTGCGGCAGAGCCGCGGCCGCGTGGAAAATCCCCGTGCGGGGGGGCGGGGCCGGCGCGGCGCACGCGCGCGGGGGGGAGCGGGCGCGACCATGTGCGGCTGGGCGCGGGGGGGAGCGGAGGGACAGGCCGGGCCTGGAAGGGACACTGGACACCGGACACTGGACACTGGACAGCAGCCGGTTCAGCGACACCTCCCGCTATCCCAGCTTGCCCCAAGCCCCATCCACCCTGGCCTTGGACACTTTCAGAGTTATCCCCATCCAGAGTTCCTTGGACACGCTGTGCTGGGGCCTCACGACCCTCACGGGGAATTTCTTCCCAATCTGCAATCTAAGCCTGCCCTCTGTCAGTTTGAACCCGTTCCCCCTTGTCCTGTCACTGCTTGCCCTCCTAAGCAGCCTCTCCCCATCTCTGAGCTCTCTTCAGGCACTGAAGGCCACACTGAGGTCACCCCAGAGTTTCCCTTCAGGCAGGACAAACCCAATTCCCTCAGCCTTCCCTCACAATTGTGTCCATCCAGACTCTGCGTCCAGTTCTGGGCTCTTCCGTGCAGGAAGGACAAGGAGCTGCTGGAGAGGGTCCAGTGGAGGCCACAGAGTTGGGGTCTGGAGCACCTCCCTATGAAATGCAGGAGCCGGCCCTGGTCAGAGCCAAGGACACTCAGAGGGTGTGGGAATAGTGAATAAACCTGCAGGGAGGAAGGCTGGAACAGGTGAGTGTGTGCTTGCATTAGTTCCGGGAAAAGGTTAATTACAAACACAATGAATATTCACTCTGATTTTGAAGTGAGTAACATTCACACTTCCTGAGGGGGAGAAGGAGCACTCATGTGATGGGCTGTGACACTTCATACCAGTGTGCCACAGCAGGAACACAAACTTTTCCAAGTGTCCTGCCTGGATCTGCACCTGGGAAGGTGTCCCTGCCTGTGGAAGGTGTCCCTGCCCATGAAAGGTGTCCATGGAAGGTGTCCCTGTCCATGGAAGGTGTCCATGGAAGGTGTCCCTGCCCATGGAAGGTGTCCATAGAAGGTGTCCCTGTCCATGGAAGGTGTCCCTGCCCATGGAAGGTATCCATGGAAGGTGTCCCTGTCCATGGAAGGTGTCCATGGAAGGTGTCCCTGCCCATGGAAGGTATCCCTGTCCATGGAAGGTGTCCATAGAAGGTGTCCCTGTCCATGGAAGGTGTCCATGGAAGGTGTCCCTGCCCATGGAAGGTGTCCCTGTCCATGGAAGGTGTCCCTGTCCATGGAAGGTGTCCATGGAAGGTGTCCCTGTCCATGGAAGGTGTCCATGGAAGGTGTCCCTGTCCATGGAAGGTGTCCCTGTCTATGGAAGGTGTCCATGGAAGGTGTCCCTGCCCATGGAAGGTGTCCCTTCTTTCCCTGCCCATGGAAGGTGTCCCTGCCCATGGCACGGGTGGGACGGGTTGAGCTTTAAGGTCTCGCCACGCCAAACCATTCTGGTTCTGTCTGTGGGGATGTGGCAGTGTCCAGTTCACCCCGACTGCACCGACAAAGCCATTTCATTGCTCACACATCAGTGAAGTTTGTGCTCCTCCAGCCCTGCCTCGCCCTGCCAGCCTGTGCCTGTTGTACCTCCTGGGCACATTTTTCTTTCTTTCCTGAGAACATCCCCTCGGGGCAAGCTTAAAGTCTAATAAAGAGCAAAGGAAGTCTGCTGGACTGCCCTTCCCCAGGCATTCCACAGTGCCCACAGTGCCCTCAGACCCCGTGTGACCCCCGGGCTGCCAGCGGGAAGAAGCCCTGTGAATGCCAGGCTGGTTGGTGACAGTGCCCTGTGTCCCACGTGCCCACGGTGACACTGCCTGTGGGGCTCGTGCTTTCCCTGCACATCCGTGTGGCTGCACAGCCATGGGTTGGGTCAGAATGCTGCTGGGATAAATCACCACTGGGCAGGAAAAGCCTTTGGAATCCAACTGTCTCAGGTAGATAATTCTTTGAGGTGCCAGCCCCCCCAAAAACTGCACATTGTACCCTTTATAGCACTGGCTTATCCTGCAGCTTCACCTTTCCGGGTGTGAGGGCACGAGAGGGGAACATTCCCTGTAAAAACACATTCCAGATGCTGGAAATCGTAAAGCTGGATTTTTATGCTGGTTAACTGCTGGATTAGAGATGCTTCACTATCCTTGCATTTTGTAAAAGTGCCTTTATTGCCATGCAGGAAAATCACACGGAGGTGTCAAGTCTTACAATGAGCGAAGGAAAATTCAGCACAAGAAAGCCTGAGGCAGAGGGAAATTAAACATTGCAGTAGCCGAGCAAAGGCTGGTGCTGAAGTACAGCAGGGTGCTCTTCGGGGACAAAACCTATTCTGCAAGGTCATAATTAGCTTGGTGGGGGGCAGAAGTGGGGTGTAAAGCAAACCCCCTGCCTGGAGCACTGAGCTCTTGCCCTATTCCCATTCAACCAAATCCAAGCTGGGGGGGGGGGGGGAAGCTGGCTGTAGGGAGACCATCCTAAACCCCTCCTTGTGAGAAAGAATTCAGAATTTGTGAGGAAGAGTTTGGGACTTGTGCCTTGCCTCAGTCTCCTTCCCTGGCGGGCACAGAGGCAGCACAAAGGAGATTTCCTGGGCTGGAGTGTGAGCAATGAGCCGAGTACTGAGAGCCTGCAGTGGTCAGGCATCCATGAGCACAAGCCTGACAATGTTCAGGTGTTGGTATAATTTTTTTTGTGGATCAGCAGATTTAAACTTGAGCTGTGCCATACGTGTTAAAATTAAACTCAGAGCTGATGTTAAAAACGCTGCTCAGTCGTGTATCCTGCCTGATTTTTCTTTTTGCCTTCCTTTGAAGAGCATCCCCAAGGCTATGAGATGTCTAGGAAGCATGAGTTTCTGTGGGAACCAAGCTTGTTACCAGTTTATAAAACGATCAGTACACTTAAAATATCTCACGGTTTGGAAGGGGCCTGTAAGGAGGTGGACACTGGGGACAGAGAGTTTGGGGACACACAAAGCCAGCGTTCCCATCCGACAGCCCACGCAGGAACTCTTAACACAGCACAGGAACTGCTGATGGAGCAGATGGGGAGAAAACCCAGCACAGAGCTGGCTCACAGGCATCACCAGCCAGAAAGGGAGAATGACTCTCAGGAGTAAAATCCCCTCCGCTGCAAGGCCTGGTACTCCTTGTGCTTTACAGGTAAAATTGCAAGTGTGATCAATGTAAATTTTTTTGATTGCTTGCAACACGCTGATGAGCACAGAAGCCAACCAGGCCAGCCTTTCCCTGCCCCGTTTAGAGCAGTTGGGCAGGAGCCTCCTGAGCTCTGCAGTGTGAAATCACTGGTTCAGGCGGCCGAGGGTGCCAAGGCAGGAGCAGAACTACCACAGATCAGGACTTGTTTTGGATGCATTGAAGTGCTAATAACCATTAGCAGTGCAGGGCGCATTCCAGGGCGTGAGCTCTCTGAGCACCTTGAAAGCATTTCCTGCATGCTCAGGGACTCCTCTTTCCCCCCAGTGCCTCCCAGAGCTCCTGGGGGCTCTGTGTGTCTGGGTGGCTGCGTGTGCACCTCCCTCGCCTGCTCGGTCCCACACCTCAGCAAGTGCCAGCCTGTTTGTGCTCTGAGCAGGCTCCTTGGGAGGGCAGCTCTGCATCTCGGGGAGCCAGGCTTTGCACCTCCCTGCAGTCCAGCTGGGATCTCCTGAGGGAAGCCATCGGATGCAGATGTGAGCACTCTGTCACTCAGATTTCTGCTCTTCACTGACCCTGCAGATCCTGGTGTTTTCAAGGAACATTCATTGGAAAGGTAACGGCAGAGTCTGACTCATGCTCTTTCTGGGTATCTGTTAAATTGTGGAATGAGTGTTTAAGATGTTTTCTTCCGGGCATTCAGAACCTCCTCTGACTTTACATCCTTCTGTCTCACTTTTCATCCCATTTTCTGCCGTGCCTTTGTCTCACAGCTCCACTCTCAGCAAGGCACATGAATTGTGAAATGGCTGGAGGTGACAGACAGACCTCATGGCTTTCTAAATGCTCTTAGCTTCCAGCACATCTTCATTATCCTGTCTGCTTCCAGGGCTTTGGAGAAGGGCTGGTTAGTCCATTCTGGTTTGTGTGTGGGTCCATCATCAGCCTTCATGAGCACATGAGGGCTGTGTGAGACACTCAGGTACCAGGCAGAATATTCTTTACTACTGTAAATGCTAACCTACATATCCAACTACTGCATCCACTTTCAGGACATGGGGAGTGGTTATTTGGGAGGGAACCCATGCACAATCAGGGTGCTGATACCAAAGAGTACCTTCCCCGGGAGCTGATGGTCTAATGTGGTGATTTGTAGGGAGACTGAAAGCTTCTGAACCAGCTGGATGTTAACTGCCAGGAGCTGTGGATCCAAAGGCCATAGCTGCTTGCTGAAACCATGAAGTAATCCTCTCTAGAGAGGCCAGAGTGCAAGTCCTGCACTGCCTCTCACAGGGTGTTTGAGGCTCCTTGCTGAGCAGGACCTTCCCCCTCTCTTTGAAATATATTCTACAATAAAGGGGAAAGCAAGGAATTGATTAGCCATTAAGAAATTGCATTTGGTATTTAGGATTGGGGGTTTTTTGGATGATAACTTGTAAAAAAATAGTAGTCCAATAACAACTAATTTGTTTCCTTAATGAGTGCAAAATACTTATGTAAAGCACAAGAGTTATCAAGCAGGATTCTCTTGCCACAGAACAGGTACAGCACAGACAGCAGGATTTAAATTTCCTTCATGTTGTCTTCCTGCTTTAAAAATCAACCTCCTTCTCATGGGAAACAATTTCAGCTCCCATCATCACTTTTAGCTCCTCAGAGTGCAGTGGTGATGAGCTGCTGGGAGAGGAGGGACTGGGGGCACTTTGTTCCTTCTCAAGGTCCCTGCAATGACCTTGCCTGTAGAAGAAAACACTGCAGAGCTGAGCCAGCAAACACTGGGGCACTGCTGACCTCGGGAAAGCAGAGACTGGTTTCCTGGTCACTGAACCTGGATGCATCTGGCCCCAGTTTGGATCCCTGAATGCATCTCATCGAAGTCTGCTTTTATCATCAAAAGGTGTTGCCGGATGTTCCACGTCTGGATTGGCACCACAGATACTCATATAAAACACAGCATCTCTGGCAAGGCTGGTTTTCTGTGTGGGCTGCAAAGGAAGTTTAAGGTGGCATCTCCTTATAGTCATTTCTTCAATTCCAGCACTGCATTTCTTAATCCAAATCCACATCTGTGCTGCCTTCCCAGCCTTCCACATCCATCAGCAAAGTCTTCTGATGTTTGCAGAAGCTTTTTCCTCAGGCCTCTGACAAAGGATCTCTTCCAAAGCAGCTCTGGTCCTGCTGGGATCTCTCAGCTTTCCCTATCTTTTCCCCTTTTTTACCATGGACAGTTTTGCTCTTGGGAGAACAGGCACAACCCATCCCTCAGGTGTGGCCTCTTCATCAGGTGCTGAATGAGCTGCACCTTTCTGATCCCTTATCTCTCAGGATCTGCTCTTTGCCCTGGAGAGTGAAGGTCCTGCACTCTGCTCCTGCACTCTGCTCCTGCACTCTGCTCCTGCAGCAGGCGCTCCACGTCCCTACAGAGCTGACTGCCGTGCCTTTGGAGAGTTTTGAGAGTGGTGTCCCCTCCTGTGTGCACTTTTGGGATCACTGCATTGATCTGCCCTGCTGGGCCATGCAGGGGTTAACGAATTCGTGCTTATGCAGCTTTTTGAAGATGAAAAGTGCCGTGGAAGGGCTCTGTTTATTGTTACCATGTATGAAGAGGTCTGCACCAGACCCAACCGTATTGTGTTTGGCCACTGGATGTCACAGCTGCTCAACACACAATGCAGCTGAAAGCAGAAAGGAAAAGTGCTTACCCAGCAACGGGCAGCAGCACTTTCCAGAGCCTTTCCTTGTTCTGTGCACGGTGTTTGTTTGTTTGCTAAGGGGCTTGGGGTCTCCTCCTCTGTTTGTGCACTGCTAATGTCGATTTTCAGAGAGATTGATCAGCAGTTGTGCTTCCTCTGCCTGCCAGTACAATGGGGGATGAGGAGCAAGCTGAACACTTACGGGGAGCAGTGCAGATACGTGCAAAGCACTGATTACACCTTGAGCAGGTATTGGCACATGCTGCCAGGCTGCCTTGTCCCTGAGTTATTCCTCCTCTGTCCCATCCACTGCCCAGCACACAGCCCTGGGATGATGGGAACATTTCTCCATGGCCCTCTCTTGACACAGCTCCTTCAATCCCCACTCTCAGACCCCATTCCAGCAGTGGCAGGTTTGGCCTCCTTCTTCCTGATCATCCCTTCACACTTTGCTTTCTTCCAAAGTCTCAAGCAGAGATCCAGAACACGAAATCCCCTTTCAGCAAAGTCTGTAGAGCAGCCCTAAAGAGATATTACAAGGGCTGTAATGACATTTCTTGGAAATGGAAATGAAGAGGGATTATTTGACCACGTTGTCTCCTTCTTATAGCATCACATTGTCCTTTTCTCCACCTTGGGGAATGGCAATGAAAGGCTGCTCCTGCCCATGGTGCAGTGAGGTGATAACCACCCCAGAAGTGATGTGAACATTAAAAAGGGAAAACTATTTTAAGATAATCCAAGGGTTACAGCTATAACTAAGAGTAATTGGCTGAAACTGAGCAAAAGAAAATCTAGGTTGACAATGAGCTGCAGGTAGCTAATGCTGAGATCTGTTAGAGTGTGAAATGGAATTTGCAGAGGAAACCTCTCTGCTTTCAAATGGGCAAATCCTGCCTTTAGGAGCACTGGTCTAGATCTCTGGTGTCTGTCTCTGACTGCCTCAAAGCCCATTCCTACCACAAAGCCTTAGCAGAATCAATTAAGGTGTCTGAATTTATATCAGAAGGTAAGAAGGTGTCCCTGCCCATGGCAGAGGGTTGGACTGGATATTCTTTAAGGTCCCTTCCAGACCAAACCATTCTGTGATTCTATGATTAAATTTAGTCAAATACATCAAAATATTGTAACAGATAAAGGAGTTCTAAAGGGATTGTGTGAACTGGAGAAATGAATTCCAGCACTTTTCTACCTCTGTGATCCCTGTATGTACTTGAAAACCAGGGGCAGAAAGGGAAGGGGAAAAAAAGCACGGGCAAAATTTCAAAGAAAAGAGGGCCAGTTTTGGAAATAAGATGTAGAAACATTACAGGAATTGTTGAATAAAAGAATCTCATGTTTCAATCTGCACAGCTATTGTCAGCTTTCCTCATGGGTCTGGGCCTGCCAGCCCTGGCTGATCTTTGTCTTTCATAAAACTTGTGTAGGCTCTGGATCCCTTCACTCATCCAGCATAACCTCAGCAGAGACAGCTCTGTTTGAAGAGGTTTTAGACTCACTTAGAAAAGCCTGAATGGCCTGATTGAAGGCACTCTGTCCACCTCCCTTCAAACAGCCAGTTCCTGGTCAAATGTTTGCTGGGCTGGGCAGTGATGCAGCTCTTCCTGCAAGCCCTGAGGAATTCCTGCTGGTTCAGAGGCACAGGAGTTAACCCTTCTGAGTTCTGGGTCAAAGGAGCAATGAGGTTTGAGCCAGATACTTCAATGCCACAGCAAGGTTTTAATGTGGCCACCAATACTGAGAATGCCAGACTTGAGCTTAGTTTTAGGCCGGCGAGGACAGGGAGAATAACCTGGGAGAAGCTGGATTTAAAAGATGGCAAAGAGTCAGGGGAAACTGTAGAGATAAAAGTGAAGTGCATGGAAGGCAATGATGTGGGATAAAAGGCTTATTTCCTACTGCAGTCGAGGCAGGAGGGGAAGGCTGAGGTCTGTGTGAAAGTTCCCTGCCTCTGGGAAGAAATCCTGCCAAGAATATTCATGGCTGGCACACTGAACTTCAGATTTTCTCACTGGCTGAATCTTGGTGCAGAGATGAGTCCTGTTCCAGTCTTCACCTGTGAATCCCCAGTTACCTCAGGCACTGCTGCTGTGTTGCCTGCAGTTCCCAGGCACTGTGTCCTTTCTTCTCTCTGGCAATTATTATTATTAACAGGTAGCAAAAGAGCTGATCAAGACAAGGCTCAGGCCAACCAGGTTTAATGCCACATACACTAAAAAGCTCCAAGAACAAGAAAGCAGTGGTTGACATGGGCAATACTTTATATAGGAGAAGGACTTCCAGAATAATCAGCTCATAATTAGAAGCTTAATATCCAAATGCATTTTAAGAACTTAATTAAAATTATTGTTCTGTCCTAACCCCAAAAAAAATTAATCCTTTCCATGGATAGCTGTGTCTTCACAGAATCACTGAATGGTTTAGGTTAGAAGGGACCTCAAAGACAGTAATTTGAGCTAACAGAGATGTGGGGTTTGGGTGTGCTGTGCACCCACAGCTCCTGCTGATGTCAAGTGAAATGTCACAAATGTTGCAAAAGCTCCATTAAAAATTAATTCACTGTCATCTCTAGTTTCCTGGCACTGGCACATTCCCGAATGGGTTTTATTTCAAGTCCTTTGTGCAGCCTGGGCTGGCTGATCAATAAAGCACAGGCAAGGGAAGCAGGTTTGTCACTGTGACATCCATTTCCCCTCCCCTGCTGCACTCAGGGCAGGTGACAGGAGAGATGCTGAGTGCAGAGCTGACCTCCCGTGCCCGACCCATCTTCACACTCTCCTGTGCTGCTGTATGGAATCCTCAAGTGCAAAGAGGTATAAAACACCCAAAATGTCACCCTCAGCTACTTTCAAAGCCTATTTACACAACTGGATACACAAGGATTAAGAAGTGAATGGCAGGGCAGGTTTGCTTAGTTTGGTCCTTACACAGTTCAGTGCAACCGTCAGAATAAATGACTTCTTCAGAGGAGAGAGGGGAAAAAACACATTTGGTTAATCAGCTCAGTATTACAGCAGTTCCCAAAGATTAAATATGCAATGCACAAACCCAGGAAAGGCCTTTTTGTGTTAACAATTCACTTGCAAAGAATAAGATTTTGAGTAAAATACCTGCTGTTGTTCTTCAGCACGGGAACCTGAACTCACCTGTGGCTCTTATTGTTGAGTTGTTATTATTCATAGAATCACAGAATGAGCAGACTGCTTGTGCTGCAGCATCTTCGGGCCTGTCCTGCCCAAACTGCCCCCCAAACTGCCACTCAAGCTGCCCCAAACTGCCCCAAACTGCCCCAAACTGCCACCCAAACTGCCCCAAACTGCCCCACACTGCCACACCGGGTCTGGGCTTGGGAGCCTTCTGTGCAGCTCAGCCTGAGCCTCACCCCCAGACTCACCTGAGTCGCTGACACCTCGCTGAGTAACTGAAAATCCCCTTGCTCCTAAAGATAATTGCCAGTTTTATCACAAGTGGCAGGGATGCTGTGAACAGAAGTGCTGAGATTTCACTGATCTGAGCGTTCTTGCCTCGTGTTTAATATTGCTGCCTGTCACCTAAAACCAACAGCCCAGCTATGCTGCTTTTGTTGGAATCTCTAGTTCTTTTCCATAGAAGGTAAAAATTCCATTCCTGGGGAGATTTGTGCTCTCCTTTTGTTTTGAAATCCTGGGTTTAGGAGCTGGGGGCCACGGCCGGGAAGAAAAGGCTGCCAGCAGTGTGTCATTCCTGAGGGAGGAGGAGGCTTTTCGAAGGGAATGGCATTTGCCTGGTGACAGGATACAAAAAGGCAGGCAGAGAATCCATGCTCTGTTCCCTGTTCTGCCAAAAATGACTCTTCTGCTGGACCATAGACAAGTATTTGCTTGGGACACATTTTTAAGGAAATCAAGAGATACAGAAGTTCCCAAGAGCATTTAGACACCTGTCGCCTGCTAGTTTTTATTTGAATTCTTGTATGCTTTTTGAGAAGCCATCAGGGTTGCAGTCTCTTCTATCTTTCAAGTCTAAATGGTTTTGGAGAGCTCTGAATTTTTCACAGGTTGCAAATCTCTCCCATTCAAACCCAGATTTTCAGTGAAGAGGGGAGGTGTTGAAAGCAAAATGCTTTGAATGCCGAGGCTCAGGGGTGTGGAGCGCTTTCAAACCCAGTGTCGGGAGTCTGATTTTCAGAGGAGCTAAGTGTCTGCAGTTTTGATTCCTGGTGAGATTGTGAATGTTGAAATCCAGTCCTGTGAATGCCTCCTGCCTCAGCTCCTTGCCCTGAGCAAAGGGGAGCAGCTCTGGGGTCTGCGTGTTTCTGCTTACAAAGCACCGACACTTGCAACGAGGAGCTTTTCAACCCATTCATCGGGAATGAATGGACAGGAAAAGTGGGCAGAGCTGTGCAGGGGTCAGACAGCGACTCCGGGGGCATCAGCTCTGGCCATCGGGGGAACCTGTCCCCTCTGCGGGGACAGCTGAGGCACGGGGTCAGTAGAGCTGACTGGCCAGAGAGTTTGTCTGCACGGCTTTGTCTGCTGCTCCTGCTTCGGGTGGTTGAGGAGAAGGGCAGGAGGGGAGCTGGAAGGGCCAGACCTGGAGGAAATCAGCATTTGGGCTCCCTGAGGGTTTTTAAAGCTGTCTCTCCCCTTGGCTCTGGCTGCAGGTACCACACAGACATGCTGATGGCAGCGCTCCTGCTCCGCCTACTCCTGGCGCCTCTCAGCCACTCCCACGAGGTGTCCTGGACATACAAAGGTAAAAATGGGGCTGCTTTGGGGTTGCTGCTGCTGGAGAGGCTCCCTCCCCTTTTGTGCTGCACAAGCAGCCCGGCTGTCCCTTCGTGAGAGATCACAGAGCAGCTCATTTATTCCACTTCATTGATGCCTCCGTGTCTTGAAAGTGATTCTCCTCAATGTCACGTCTTTTTACTCCTTTGTGTGCTCAGGACACATTGTCAGGGTTGGCAGCACAACGAGGTTCAAACAATGGAGGAAATCTTTAGGATGTGTTAGAAGAAAAGCCGACCTTTGGATGATCCTGCAAGGAAAAGCTTTAAATACTGCCTGCTTCTTATTTTATTGTCATATCCCAGGCAGGACAGAGCACTAAGAAGTACTTATTTAGGGGTTTTTGTTTGTTTGTTTGTTTGGTTTTTTGTGTTTGTTTGGTTTTTTTGTGTTTGGTTTTTTTTTTTTGTTTGTTTTTTGGGGGTTTTTTGGGGTTTTTTGTGAAATTTTATCTAAATTTCATTTGTATCAGGGGGTTGTTTGCAGAGCTCACAGAAGTAAATGTTAATCCTTTTATGATCTTCAGTGGGCTAAGCCAAAAAAAAGGATGTTGTTGAAGAATTTCAATATTGCAATTGCTCTCTCCCTAGTTAAAAATAGCTAATTGCTGTCAGTTCCGGATCCTAAGCTGAGCCTTCCTGCCTACTGCCCTGATCCTATTCACTCGCACTGGTTAAGAAGCCAATTCCACACTCTGGCAGTTGGGGCCCATTTAAATCCCCATTTCCATGCAAACACGCTCCTCTCTTGGTGGAGGTTCAGTGTCTAGCAGTCCCCGAGCCGCTGCTGCAATGCAGGTTTCTTACTTTGCATCCCACTTGTCCTGCAGACACAATAATGTCTATTTTCACTCTGGGGAAGGCAAAGCAGGGTTTTATGGCTGCAGCTCCTGGTGTTACAATAATTAGACTGGCATTTCCTGCTGACAGATGAGGAGAGTGCTCTGACTGCCGACTAACAGCACATCCCTGTCCCCTGCCTTGCCTCCCTGCAGGAGAAGGAGAGCTGGATGAAGAGCACTGGGGACTGCACTTCCCGGACTGTGCTGGCAAGCAGCAATCCCCGATCGACATCCAGAGGAGGAAAGTGAGGTACAACCCCCTGCTGCAGCTGCAGCTCGGTGGCTACGATGAGCCCCTGCAGGGACACTTCAGGATGACCAACAATGGCCACTCGGGTAAGGCTGGGGGGTGTCAGGCTCCGGGCATGCAGGAACAGATATTTTGTTTCAGCTGCATTCACAGGCAATGCCCGTTTTCTGAACTCACCTCACTTTGCCATCTCACTTCGTTCTGCTCTCTTGGGTTTGCTGTTTTCCTCAATCACCCAGGAAAGCTCTCCAGAAATACATAAATAAACCAGCCATAAGAAGGGCAGTTAGGTTTCTGCAAGGGATGAAATGCAGCTGGAGAATTCCAGACTGACCCTTTCCTTTAATGTGCTGCAAGACAGCAGGACTGCAGCCCTGAATGGTATTTGGGGCATGCTGACTCCTCTCTGCATTCAGAAAAATGCATCTCTTGGCCTGTGCATTAACCAGAAGTGACAGGAGTGGAAACCTTTGCATCCCAGGTTTGGTTGTATGTAGGTCATCCAAAGTACAATACAGAGGAGGATCCCCCCTCTGGTGTTTTGGGGCTCAGGAAGGGAAACTGAAGCACAGCACGTGTTAAAAGCCTGGCCTTTGGCTACACAGTTTAAAGGCAAGGCTTATGATTTAGGAGATCCCAGATTCTCCTGCTGCAATCTGTAATTCATTGCCTAAATAATTCATCAGCCGGTACTGTTGGGATAATGCCTTTGGACTACAGATGAGCAATGAGAGGATTTTCCAATGGCTGCAGTGGAGAGGGGATGAGTGGTTTTGGGAAGGTCTTGGGAACATAAAGCTGTCGGCTCTTGAGTCCTGCACAACAGCTCTTTCTTCCTGTCTGGCACAAAGAGAGAGAAATGCGGTGTGAGGGCAGGGCAGTGGAGTGCTGAGAGACAAAGTGCCAGCAGAGGAAGACTGTTGTGATTGTGTTTCTGAAAACTGGAACTCCTTTTGTGTGGCCCACACAGACTCAGCGTTCAGCCCGGAGCTCTCTGTCAGCACTACTGCCCTGCCTGCCTAGACATTAATTCTTGCAGGTTTAGCTTTTTTGACCGCATGTGTGTATTTGCCCATTCTTTTGTTAACTTCCCAACAATGATTTTCTGAAGCGGGGCAGTTTCCTAAAGCACAAAGACAAACGACTGTCCCTATTCACAGCTCCTGTGAGTCAGGCTGGGCTTTTCTACTGGCTTCAGTGAGATGGGACAGGGCAGCAGAATCTCTCAGGGAGAACACTCAGCAGATCTGAAAGGGACAGGAGAGGGATTTATCAGCAGGACTCTCCTTACAGGCTCTCAGAGTCAATCCCCAAATGTCTCACCTGAAAAACCAGGTTCATTTTCTCTGTAGCTGTGTTAGCACCAGGCTAAATCCCACCTGACAATGCCTGTTCGCTGTGGTGTGAGTCTGGGTGCAGACACTCACACAGAGCCTTGGGTTAACAAAGCCTTTTTTATTTGGACCTTTCTTTTCGTTTTAAAGAGGGCTGATCCTCCAGCTGGTAACGAGGACAAGCACAGCTCGGAAAATTAAAATGTCATCCATGTGTGCATCTTCCTCCAGGAGTAGCCTTAACTGGGACCTCCAACTTGCCCCTCATTAACTCAGCCTCCTCAGGGGCCAGAGCTGGCAGCCAGGCTGGCTCTGCGTGCTGTCCCTGCAGGGCAGGGATGGACAGAGGCCAATCTGCAGAGCAGGAGTGCTGGGGAAGGCTCAGCTGCACTCCCTGCACAGCCCCAGCTGATTCTCCACCGCCTGGCAATGCCAGAGCAAAGCAGGAGTGAGGCACTGCCAGCTCAGAGCAGCCACACTTCCCACTCACACTCCACATGGGTGAAAAGTAGACACAAACCAGGCTATTCCTCACCTTGTGCTTGCAGCAAATATTTGCTTAGAGTATCTTAGAGGAGCCTCAAGCTTGTTACAAACTCACAACACAATTCCCTGGCTATGTTTTGTAGAAAGTGGAAACCCTGGTGAGGTACTTGAAGTAAATAACCCTCATTATGGAAGGCAGTCAGCAGGGAACTTAGGGAAAAGGTAGATTTTTTTTTATTCCTCCCACTCTAGAGCCTTTGGGATATTACAAGGAAACATGCTTTCATCTTGTCTGCCTGTAAACAGTTCACAAACAAAAGAAACTCCTTAGAAATCCAAACTATGACTAATGAATAATATGTTGTGCTGCATTTTGCAAGGATAGTTGCTAGTTTTTATAACATGCTGGGGGCTTTCATTTAGATGAGGCAATTCTCTGCTTTCACTCCTTGATTTATTAACATAGTCTATGATTCCTGGCAGTGAATTAGCAGGAAGACAAAGGGTTTGTGACTACTCCTTGGCAAGGAGAAGAAAAGAGGTTTGTCTCCACAAATCCTTCCAGCAATGGCACAGCCTTTTCACACCTACAGAGCTCTCCCAGAATGGCTGGGCCTCGAAAATGCAGAGTCCAGAACCCTGGGAATTATGGTAACAGATGAGGCCACTCACTGTGTTGATTCCTATTCCCCTTTCCTGCCTTGGGAAGGAAGTGGTTCACAGATCTGTGTGGCATGTGCTGTGCTGAGCAAGAGCTGAGCATTCAGTTCTTTCATTGGTGCCTAATTCCAAACCCAGAGCTGCTCAGGGGGTCTGCAGGCACAGCTGGGGAGTGCCCAGCCCTGCCTGTGCATGGTGTGCTGCACCAGCCTGAGCCCAGGAAAGGTTTTAAGCAAACCCAGCTTCAAAGTTCAGTGTTTGCCCTCCCACCCTGGGGTTGTGACTGTGCCTGCTCATTTCAGGGGGTGCCATTGGCGCTGTAGGAACCACAGCAGGGATGGGCAGGGCTGCACCCACTGCTGCCTCCAATCCTGTCATTTTTCAGTTCAGATCGATTTGCCACCCACCATGAGCATCTCTGGAGGGCTCCCAGGTCTCTACAGAGCTGTGCAGATGCACCTGCACTGGGGTGGGCTGGACCTGGAGACCAGTGGCTCGGAGCACACCATTGACGGCATGCGCTACTTCGCCGAGGTTCGTGTGCCACGGGGGATGCAGGGAGGGGCTCTGGGCCTCTCCCACTGGGAAACTGGAGCTGCATCCCTCAGGGCCTGCAGGAAGCACTGCAGAGGCACTGGGGAAAGCAGGGCTCCCACAAGGGCATTGGTTGGTGCAATGGGAGGGCTGAGCCTGAAGGTGCTGGCACAGAAGGCTCCAAGAAAAGCCATGGCAAGAGCACTCCCCCCACAGTCATCACAAAGCTGTTAAACCAAAGGTCCCTTTGGCCTGGTATGAGGCATAAACAGCAGGAATTGGGGTGGTGGCTGTCCCTCCAGGCTGTCCCTCCAAACACCCAGAAGCCATTCCTCACTTCCTGCTGAATGACCCCATCTCTCTCCCACAGCTGCACATTGTCCACTACAACTCCGCCAACTACTCGAGCTTTGAGGAAGCCAAAGACAAGCCCCAGGGGCTGGCTGTGCTGGCCTTCCTGTACACGGTAGGTGTGAGCCCAGGCTGGGGGCAAACTGCCCCATAAAGAGTATTTTATACATACATACATAAATATAAGAATGTCAGGTGTGGCAGGTGGGGTTTCCCTGCTGTGCCTCCAAGCCCTGGTCTGCTTTGCCTGTGGGAACACTTGATTCAGTGTGGATTTAAAAGTTAGAAAGAATCCTGTTCACTGTTCTACCCAAGCTGTACAAACCTGACCATGCCTTGCATTGTCCAGTCCATCAGATCATCTCTGGTGGTATTTGTTTTCTTTGTGTCCCAGTTCATCAGTTATCCCCCCCCAGCTGATGAGCAATGAGGACAGGCAGGTCACATCTCTGATCAAGTGTCTGTGCTGTATTTAGGATGGGCACTTTGAGAACACCTACTACAGTGAATTCATTTCCAAACTGGCAAGAATCAGGTTTGCAGGTAAGACCTGGGAATGCCTTTCCCCATCCCTGGTTCTATCAAAGCCTCTGGGAACAGACGTTTTCCTGCTGCTGTGCTGGGAGAGCATCCTCAGCCCTGCTCAGCTCCAGCCCAGCCCAGGCCATGGGGAAGGTGCTCAGGGCAGCAGTAAATACTCCTGGAGGTCCATGCAGTGCACTGCAGCACCAAATATCAGCTCCTGCCCTCTGGGAGCACCTGCAGAGCACTGAGAGCAGCTGCCCACCACCCCCAGGACCCAGACAGCTCTGACTGACAAATCACAGACCCAGCAAGGGCCATCCATGCCTCTCCATCTCCACCCAGTTCCACCAAAGGTCCAGTGAGCCAGTGCTCTGGGCAGAGGGATTGGCCACCCCCAGCTCCAAGAGCACTTTCACCTCTCTTCCCTCCCCATTAACTTCTGACATCATCTCTCTGCTTCCTTTGGAGGTCAGTCAACAATGCTCAACTCTCTGGACGTCCAAGCCATGCTGCCAGAGAACCTCTCACACTTCTACAGGTACCAGGGCTCCCTGACCACCCCTCCATGCTCCGAGAGCGTCATCTGGACCATCTTCCACTCCCCCATTGTCCTGTCACACACACAGGTCAGTGGTGCCTCTCACTAGCTTCTCTCCCCTCCACACATTTCCCTTTCTGTGCTCCAGGGCTCTTGGGAACAGAAGAGCTCTTAGGGCATCTCTCACACAGAGCTTTTGGGATGGATTCCTAAGCAGCTGGAATTACAGCTGGCTGTGATTCTGTGTCACAGCAGGGTCGGGCTGTGCAGCAGGTGACCCCAGGTCTGGTGACTGATAACAAAGCTCTCTGCTCAGTTCAGCTCAGCCACCCTGAAGCTCTATAAAAAGGAAGAGACCAGTGAGAATTAACAAGGCAAAAACTACTGCAAGAGAGTCCTCTGAAAAAAAACTCCAAAAAAGAGCCATTCATAACATTAAAATAATTGCAGAATAATTGGCAGATTTTAGAAGGTGTTTCAGGGTTTTTCCTTGTCTAGACTTACACTGAAAGTAATGCTTTCAAGTTAATAAATAATAAAGAAGTATCAGAAACATTTTCTTCCAGGAGAAGAACAAGATAAAACTGAGACCACAGTAGTGGGGGATCACAGTGTGCTCTGTTTGAAAAAGAAATACCCTTTTTGGCAGGGGAAGGCTGGAAGGCACTTGTGAGAAAGGTACAGAATAGCACAAAATCTCCATCCATGCAGATCATCAGGCAGGTGTTCAGCTCCCCCCAGGAAAAGCCCTTTATGTGAATTAGCTGATAAGAGCCCTCACTTCTGTTCCTTTCCCTCTGCTGCTCGGTAAGAGACCCTGAGGATTCTTCTCTAATGAGCTGCTCGGTCCAATCCCGAGCTGCAGCATGTGCACTGCAGTCCCAGGCAGCGCTGCTGTCCCCATGCCCTCTGTGCTGTCCCTGTGCCCTCTATGCTGTCGCTGTCCCTGGCCCATTCTGCACCGCAGTCCCAGGCAGCGCTGCTGTCCCTGTGCCCTCTGTGCTGTCCCCATGCCCTCTGTGCTGTCCCTGTGCCCTGTGTGATGTCCCTGTCCCTGTCCCAGATCCGGCTCCTGGAGAGCACCCTGCTGGACTGGCACAACCACACCCTGCGCAACGACTACCGGCACGCACAGCCGCTGCAGGGCCGCCAGGTGGAGGCCTCCTTCAGAGCCCAGAGTGCCCAGGGTAAGGGCCCCACACACCTGGGGGGGACAAACACCCACAGGGAAGGGGTTAAACTGCAGATCATTGCAGCTGGATGGGCTGGAACCCCCTGTCTGGGAGCAGCAGTGTCCCTGCTCAGGTGGAGGTGCCCCAGGAGCAGCAGTGTCCCTGCTCAGGTGGAGGTGCCCCAGGAGCAGCAGTGTCCCTGCTCAGGTGGAGGTGCCCCAGGAGCAGCAGTGTCCCTGCTCAGGAGCAGCAGTGTCCCTGCTCAGGTGGAGGTGCCCCAGGAGCAGCAGTGTCCCTGCTCAGGTGGAGGTGTCCCCTGTGCCTCCCTGCTGGCACCCTGTGTTTCAGGTGTGTGCCAGCCCTGCCTTTGAGTGCCACACAGCCCCAGATGTAGCTGGTGCTACCTGGCACCACATCAGGACCTTAGCTCAGGTGTGTGTGGTGCATGGACCAGCTCTGGCTGAGCAGCCAGGCACTGCACAGAGGACAGGAGGTCCCAGCCTTCTGTAAATTCAGCTGTCTTGATTGCTCCAGCACAGTGCCATCCAGAGGAGCTCACCCTCAGGCTGGATCAGATCCAGATGCAGCTCCAGGACATGAAGACAGAGTTGTTGAATGGACTGAGCCACACAGGTGAGAAACACAGGCTGAGTCCAGCTCACCTTGTGAGGATGAAGAGCCCTGCTGACCTTGGTGGCCTAAACAATCGACAGGTTTGGTACTGGCACACACAGGGAGAATTTTGTCCCATATCTGGGACATGTTTGTTCCATCCCTGCTGATGGAAGCCCTTCACTTACAGCATCATCAAGGCCAGCCCTAACCCAGCTGCTCCCACAGCAGCTGCAGCTCTCTCCTGCCACATGGGAGCACATTTTTACAGACAGTGAAGAATTTCAGCTCACAGCTCCCCTAGGATAAATAATCATCACCTCTATTTTACACAACATGAGAGAGGAGGAGGAAGGAGGGGAAAATGTGATTTTTCCAAACAGTTGGGTGGGGGAGCTCAGCTTTTCATCATTTCAAGCCCCTTCCCTGCTGGCACAACACACACCAGTAACTGGAAATTCAGACTACACAACCCTACCACTTCTGTGGGTATTATTCTCCAGGATTTGGGCTTATTTACAGGAAAGGTAACTGCTGGCTTTTTGGTTATTTCAGGTACAAAATCCAGCATCTTCCCAGCTTTCTACTTCCCCATGGAAAACATCGAGAGCTTTGTGGAGGTTCATCCCCTCCGTGCTGTGTCTCTCCAAGCCTTCACCCTGTGCTTCTGGAGCAGAGCCCTCCCCACTGGCCGCCAGACCATCCTGTCCTACTCCACTGGGGAGAGTGACCATGAGCTGGTGGTGACCGTGGGCGCAGAGCTGGGGCTGTGGATTGGAGGTCACTTCCTCAGCTTCCCCCTGCAGCTCCCGGCTCAGGGTTGGCTGCACCACTGCCTCACCTGGGCCTCCCAGGAGGGAGCGGCCAACCTGTGGCTCAATGGGGCAGCTGGCAAAGCACAGAGTGTCCAGAAGGGGTACGTGAGCCAGCCTGGGGGGACACTGGTGCTTGGCAAAGACAGGGACACCCTGCTTGGGACGTTCTCCAATGGGTTTGCAGGGTGGATGACCCAGGTGAACCTGTGGAGCCGAGTGCTTGGAGCCGCCGAGGTTCGGGCACTGGCACTGTGCAGAGCAGGGCAGCCCCAGGGGGACATCATAGCCTGGGGACAAACCCCCATGGCCCTGCTCGGGGGGGTGCTGCTGGAGCCTGACACCAGCTGCCAGTAAGCCCAGCCTCTGTTCTTCTGAGGGCATCCAGAGAATCCGAACTGTTTGTTGGGAAAGCTCAGAAAAACGGAGACGGTTTGCTTGTTTCTGCTCCTGCTTTGTGTAGGCTCACTGTGCACCTCCAGGGTGCTTTTCCAAGACAGCAAAGCCCCCATCAGTGAGATAAAGGCAAAGAACTGCAGAATTTGTCACAGTCCAGCACCCTGGGTTGTTACATCCCTCCCAGGGGGTTGATTTAGATCCTCATAATTAGATTTTTTTTTCACACCAAAGAGCTGCTCTCTGGTCAAAGGAGCTGCTTTCTCAAATAAAATTTCTCACCCATCCCTCACCCAGTCTCAGTTTCTCACTATCTTCCCTGCTTATCCCTCCTGTTTGTCACCACCAGCTCACCACCCCTTCCCCTGCAGTCATATCCCATGAGACAGGGGATGTGCAGCCCTGGCAGGACAGGTCTAGGACAGGTCCTGTGCAGTCCCTGGGCCTTGGCCAGTGGCACAACTTTGCCTTCTCTTCTGTAGTGGATGTAGAGACAGAGCACAGGAACAGCTCCATTATCAACACATGTATATCACAAATATGAGTGCAGATATATTATATATGTAAATATAAACGAATTTTCTAAGGTTAAAGCAAATCATGTGAAGAATTCTCCACCAGCCACACAAAATCTGTGCCAGGCTGTTCAACAATTCTGGTTTTTTTCCAAAACAGAGGGCAGCACATTGATATAACAAATTACATTTAATTTCCCCTCGCTGGACCCTCAAACACACAAGTGACAGTTCCTCAGAGGAATTTAGTGCCCTGCTTGCACAGGACTGTCCCACACCCAGCCCAAGGGCTGGCTGGTGTCCCCTGGGATGTGGCAGTCAGGACACCAGGAGTACAAATCACCTCGGGCCATCGGCTGCTTGGTCACAGAGCTGAGCTGGCTGAGGACAGTTCCCTTTCCTTGGGACAAGAGGAGGACTTGGCAGCGTTAGGTTTGCAGCTGGATTGGATCTGCAATGTCTTTTCCAACCTTAACAATTCTGTGGTTGTCAGATCAGCATCAGAGGAGGAATCCCTGTATTTGTTTTCCTGCTGAACGGATCCTGTCAGGCCAAGCACAGTCGGGTCCCATCTCACTGCTGGAGAGAGCTTTCTTCTCTTCCTGCTGGCCTAAGGGGGTAGGAATCTTTGAGCTCCTTGCTGTCCTGGATCTCCACTTTGTTCCTCTTGGCCATGATCCTGTTGATTTCCATGAAGGTTTTATTCTTGGTCTCAGGGACAACAATGAAGATGTAAACCAGGGTGGCGACGCAGATGGCACAGAATATGAGGAAGCTGTAGTGCCCCAGCCCAGCCTGGCAGTGAGAGGAGAGAGCAGGGGTTAGGGCAACATTCCAGGTGGGAGCTCCCTGCTCTGGACCTGCTGAGCCCTACAGTGGCTACAGAAAATGTACTGGCAGCCACAGTGAGGTGCATGTATTTTAAAGTTGAATGACTGAAAGTTGGAGTGGTTTTAGATTCTGTCTTTTCAAACCACCACCATGGGTTTATTGGAAGCTTACTGGGAAGGGAGGGTGAGGGTCTGCTCCATAAATCAAACCAAACTCAGCAGCTTCCTTTGCACAGGTTACAGGCAGGGACTGTAGCACTTTATGGCTCACTGCTGCTGGGGGCAGTTTGAATGGGGCACCCAGATTTCAGAAGCTAAAATTGTCCCCCTGAGGCACATCTTGCAGCGGAAGAGGGGGAATTTGTCACTTTTTCCATGCTCTCGAGCTCAGGATGAGACCTGGCAATCAAACTGCTTTCTTTCAAAGTCTGTGCAACAGCCAGGTGTGAGAAAATGCTAAGGAACATCAGTCCTTAACACAATCCCACACACAGGTTCTGGGATTTACAGTGCATTTACAGCTCCTCAAAGCCTCTCTGTAAGAACACAGGGGTGAAGAGGCTGATTTAGAGCTGAAGTTCTGCCCTGGGGTTGGGTTCTCACCTCCATGTAGAGGAACACCAGCCCCACGGTGAAGTTGCTCAGCCAGTGCACGGAGCCCCCCACCATGAACGCCGCGGGCCGGGACGACTGCAGGAACATCTCCGTGATCATCACAGCAGGAATGGGACCTGCAAGGCAGCTGCAGCTGAGGGAATCCCAAAGGCAATCCCCTCTCTCTGAGCTCTTCATTACACTGCTCATTTCAGTGGCACACAGTGGTTTCTAACCAGCAGTGTTTAGAAGCACCCAGCAAATCAAACAAGGATTAAATTTAAATGACTTGCACGGGGCATGGCCATGCAGAGATGAAGTTCAGCCTCCCTGGAGGAGCTCCACGAAGGTTTTGGTTTGAAGCTGAACACAACACCTGGCTTTACCTGGCTTGTGGGGGAGCCTGGGCAGGCTGTGGGCACTTACTGGGTCCGATGGCGTGTCCAATGATGTAGACAATGACACAGGCTATGCTGAGGTAGGACATCCAGGAGACAGTGGCCTGGGAGGGTTGAATCACAGGTTAGGTGTGGGCCCTGTCTGAACATCACCAGCACACTCAAAGCACTGTTCACTGTGAGATTTGAAGGCATTCTGGAGGCAGCGTCACCCTCCAGTGCCAGGTACCGTAATTAGACACAGAAACCCCAGCCTGGGTAAGGTCCTGGCTGCCAAGGGGATGCAGCAGGAGCACTGAATGTGGCATCCTAAAGGGACATTCAGGCCAGCAGGATCACAGCTTTTCCTGCCTTCCTTTCAGGTAGATATACAAGTACAGAGACCTTTCATGCTGTCCCCTCCTCCCCAGGGTGTAGAAGCATCTTCAAAATATTGCAGTGGGCTGCTCCCTGGAAAGCCCAGAAATCATGGGTGGGACCACCTGAGCCATCCAAACACACCTGGAGATTGAGGGCCACAGTTAACAGTGCACAGGAGGCAGAGCACAGCACAAAGCCAGCCAGGAGAAGGATCCTCCTCCCCAAGGATTCCACAATGAAAACCTGGAAGAGACAGGAGAGGGGGAGACACCTGGGGCTCAGCACTTGTTGCAGGTGTTTTTATCCAAGGGCACCACTGGGTATCTCCCAGTGTGTGCAAACAACGCTCCAGTGGAAGGTTTTGGGATGAGAGGATCTTTAAGGTCCCTTCCAACTCAATTTAAACAGGGGCAGGGGATACTGCACAAGTCAGACCTCGGAGAGCCCCAGCACAAACTTACAGCAAGCAGAGTCATGATGACATTGATGGCCCCTATGGACACGGTGACGTACTGGATGCTGTTGCTGTCCACTCCTGCTGACTCGAAGATTCTGTCTGCGTAGTAGAAGACCTGCAGCAGAGCCACAGCTGTGTTAATTGTGGCCAGAGGCAGAATCCCTGTGGGCTGCTTTAAACCCTAGCACTGGTGCACAGAAACCCGAGGAGGGAATTTGTCCATTTTTGGAGACGCCGGTGTTTGGATCTGGGCACAAACACTTTAAAAACATTCAGATCACCCTTAACAGGGCAGCTTGAGCCTGTACCTCACCCATGGGTTTGGTACTGACCAGGGTGGAGCCACCCCCGTGTGACCCTGGGCATGTCCTGGGTGGAGGGGCACCCCCAGGTTTCTCTCCTGTGCCAGCACTGTCCCCATCACCCCCCTGAAGTCCCACGCCGTGTTTGTGCTCCCCTGGCCTTCCCCACTCACCGCATTGACCCCCGAGAGCTGCTGGCCCATCATCATGACGATGATGGAGATGAGCTGCCACCTCAGGCCCCTGAAGGTGCACAGGCTGAGCACAGAGAACTGCCCTTCCTCCTTCTCTGAGCGGTCCTCCTGGTACATCTCCTGGATCTCATCATCCACGTCCTCCCAGCCCCTCAGCCTCTGCAGAGCTGGTGGGGAGAGCACAGGGAGATGTGAGCCCCAGGTTTACAGAGAGCTCTCCTGCTTCAGACCACAACAGAGCAACGTGTAACCCTGGGCAGTGCTGATTCCATGGGAACCTGGGGATCCCCCACACAGGGAAAGGAGGAGTGCTCCAAGGATCCCATCCACCAGCAGCACCTCAGTGGAGAATTTCACACTCTCGTGCTGTCAGCAGTGCCCCACAGTCAGATCCATCCCATCCCATGCCATGCAAGGATGGGTTTGTACCTCTCCGTGCCTGCTCCTCGTTGCCCTTTTGGATGAGCAGGTACCTGGGACTCTCAGGGAAGAAGGGCAATGTCAGGAGCTGAAGCAGGGATGGGATCCCAGTGAGCCCCAGCAGCACAGGCCACCCTGCAGTGAGGACACAAGACACCAGCTGAGAGAAATCCTCCCCCTTTGGAGCCCAAGGAGAGGTCCTGAGCCAGAGCTTTACCTTCAGCATTGCCCAGGATGCTGTGGAGACCAAGGATCTGAGCTACAAGGATGCCAATGGTGATGAAGAGCTGTGGGACCACCCCCATAGCACCTCTCAGGTTTTTGGGGGACATTTCTCCAAGGAACATGGGAACCACATTGGAAGCCAGACCTAGCAGTTAAGAGAACAGTGTTAGACATGCAGCTCAACCCTCAGCAAGCTGCTGATTTCCCATGGGGAACAGAAGAGATTCCTGATGATCCACAGGAGATGCAGGAACTTCACACTCAAACCCTTCTGCTTTGAGTGTCTGGAATATTGCTGGGTAGCAAAGCATTTCTGGAGTCTGACAGGGCTAGCAGGAGCCTTCCTTGCCCACAGAGGCAGCAGATGATTTGGGGGCTCTCAGTGTTCATCCTCCTAAAAGCAGCTTTCTCCCAGCAGGCTCTGCCAGGAACAGCACAAAGCACCCAAATTAAAATTGTGCTGTTTCAGGTTTGGAAACAAACTCCAAGTGTGAGAGAGGAACTTTTGCTTCCTCTAAAACAAGAAGACAAATCAGTATCCAGACATGCTGATGTGAAAGTGGAAGGAAATGACTTTGTGTTGGCTTTTAGAAGTTCCCTGCTCAGTAATGCTGTGCTGAGAGCTTTGCTGGTGTGAGATGCCTTGCAGGTGGCTTGTTATGCTCTAATAAGGACACCAGGGACAGGGGTTATTTTCAGGAACATTCTAGGGCTGCCCACAGTGACCCCTGGCAGCTGCCAGCTCCTGTGCTTACGCTGTAAATCCTGGCAGCTCCCAAACTCCTGGAATCAAATGACCACAGGGTCTTATCTGACATTTCTACAGTTCCTGGGCTTCAGGAGCTGGGAGTTACAAAGGTGATCAGGCTGATATTTGAAAGCTAAAAGGCCCAAAAGGCACAGAAACAAGTGCCACCAGTGCTGGAGGGTGACACTTGGATCCTCCCAGGCACAACGTCCACAGTTCGGGCCAGGTCAGCCTGAGAAGGACAAGTCAGGGCAGCCAGGCTGGATCTGTTGGTTATAAATAACTGAGAAGGATCACATTCAACAAGACTCTTAGCATTTATTCCAAGCTCCAGTGCTGAGAGCAGCTGCCAGGTTTAAGAGAGTCAAAAGCCAAAATAAAACCATTGGACTGAAAAAAAGTGGAAAACAAGAAACTGGCTTGAGAAAGCAACTTGATGTGTACATTGTACATGCAGCAATTACAATTGGTGAGCTAAGGCAGGAGATTTGTCTTTACAGGCTACCCCAGCTCATTAACAAACCACGGAGTGTGCCAGTCTCAGCAGCCCAAAGCCAATTAATTGAGCCTAAATGCTCTTAGGACCCTTCTAGAGCTGGCTGTGCTCAGGGTACCCAGCATGGTTCTGTTTGTCCCCTGGTACTGCAGCTCCAATAAGGCCACTTACACCAGCAGCACACAGATATCCTTGGCTTCCCTCAACCTCTGCAGGAAACCCAGTGGCTCTGAGCCCTTTGCTCTCCCTTTTAACATTTCTTTTCTCCTGCAGGAAGAACAGTCAGTTCCAGGACTGGATTATTGGATCTGGCAATGCTTTTGATGGATTATTCTGGTTATGTTAAAAAGGAAGAGTAGACTATCTGCTTTAAGTTGTCTGGGAAAACAGATTACCCTCAGCAGGCTGGCTGGCTGTGGGAGCTGCAGTGCCCAGCAGATGTTTATTGCTGCATTTACAGACACACATCTCCTCCCTACAGCTTAAATCCCAGTCCCAGGGCCATTATCTCCCAAGATCTTTAGTATTTCTGCCCCAGGCTTAAAGCACAGCCTTGCCATGCAGATTCTAAAGTGTGCTGCCTGTGAAAGCATCTGCTGGGAGAATAAAACACCTTTACACAGCCAAGGAAATATTTATTGCTCTGCCTTTACCATCCACTTACCAGCAAATATTCCCATGATAACACGGGAGAGGATGATTACTTCAAAGGTTTTTGCCAGCTCTGAGGTTCCCATGAGGAGTGCAGCAGCGATGGAAAAGAGGTTATTTATCAGCAAAGTGCCCTTTCTGCAAAGGAACAGGAAAGGAGACAGGTTCAGCTGGGTGTTTCTGGTGCAGACAGATCCCCTCTGTGTCCTGCTGTCCAAAACTCAAATTAATCATCATCCCAGACACTGATCAAGGAGAAAATGGCAATTGTTTTCCCTGCAGGTAATGAAGGCTTCCAGGAAGAAGTGAAGTTCCTTAGGAAAGCTGAGCAGCAGAAGCTGGGCCTGCTCTGGCATCCCAGGATTTTCCTTCCTGCCCAGCCCACAGCCTGAACCACATAAATTCCTTTACACTGGGGACTCAACACTTGTGGCTGAGCCCAGCAATTCACCCTCACCCCTCCTGCTTCAGCCTCGAAGTGTGTGAGGGAATTTCAGCTGCTGGAGGGCTGGGCAAGGTGGAGTCACCAGGAGATGAGTTTTATCTGATCCCAAAGCAGGGGCAGGAGCTCAGCCACGGCTCTCACGTACCGGCCACAGTTGTTGACCAGAGGCCACACCATGAGGGACCCAAAGAGACCACCCAGAGGGAACATGGACACAGTGAGTGACCAGAGCAGAGTCTGGAAGTTGCTGTCCATGGCCACTCCAGTCCTGTCCAGGTAGGTTCTGTTGTAAAAGTCCTGCATGAACTGGAATGAAACACAAAGCGTGTTCAGAACAATAAATGCAGCTTCACGCTGTAAAACTTAGATAACAACATAAAGCTCTGCCATAAAACAACTATCTTGGTGAAAAACCAGATTGGCTGAGCTGGGAAATGAATGCAAGAGAGGGATGGAGAAGCCTGAGACAGGTGACTGTTCCTACAGCTCATCCTGCCCTATGGGATGGGTCTGGTTCACAGAGGGGAGGCACCCACAGCTCATCTGTCCTGGGCACAGAGAGGGGACAAGGCTGTGCCCACAAACACCCACATAGGGCATTTAATTTACATTTTGTTACATCTGCCTTGCTGTGTTCTGACCCCGCTCCCAGCCCCAACTCACCGGGGCAGGAGAGTTGATCACAGACACGTTGTAGCCGTACTGGAAGGAAGATCCAAATGCAGAGATCACAGCTACCAGGGCCAGGGAAAGTGTCATTTTCTGCAGAGGGCAAGAAAAAAGCATAACCACCACCTCAGAAGTGGGTCTGGCTTTTAGGCATTAATAACATTCAGTAAAAACAAAGAAATACCCAAAGTCTTCCTTTCTGTGTTTTGTCCTTCATTTAACTGCATGTAAAAGCCCAATGGGTTGTTTTCATTACAACTCATTTTGCTCTGCTTGATAAGCCCACAGTCATTACAGTAATTCACTCTGCTTTGCTGGTATTGATGAACCATTTGGATGATTAATTTTTTCCCAAGTTATCATTCTTAAAACACCACCCTGCAGGGAAAAAGGTTGTATGCAATTACTCTTCTTCCGACGTGCAAATTGGGCACTGGAACAACACAGGATTTTGGCACAGGAAAGCTTTAAAAAGAAATGATTTTTGCATCAAGTGGCAAAATCCCTTTCCTGTTGTTTTCCTTTTTTTCCTCTGCATTTTGGGATAGAGCTATTTATGGATCTAACTGATTGCCACTGGAGCCAGTTAGAACTTATCCAAGCAGTGAGGGGTACAAGAGCTGCCCTTTGCACTCGAACAGAGGAGGGGAATTGCCACCTGGAGCGGGATCAAACACCCTGTTGTGGGCACACATTCCCCATGGTCACAAACAGCTCAAACAACTCGCTTTTCGCAACAGTTTAGCTGCCGTTCAGCCCCGGGGCTATGTTGACAGAGCTGGGTTGTTGGGGTTTTGTTTGGCTGGGTTTTATAGCTCACTAATGCATATCGTTGCTGCTACATCAATTAAGTCATTTTTCATTTTCATCTCGTCTGCTGCCACCGTCACCAGCCTCGATGTCTGTGAGGTTCCCCATCCCCTGACTCAGCTCAGGTCCCTAATGAAGGCTCTGCCATTTCCCTAATTGAACATTTGTCCAAATAGCTGCTGGTGCTTCTTTCTCCTCCTCAGAATCTCTGGCAGCTCAGCTCCTGGGATCTGCTGCGTTTAAGGAATTACAGGAGATCGAAATTCAACTCGATCTCAGCCCAAGGATCAGGAGGAAGCCGAGGCTTCCAGATCCATTTTCTAGGAGGAGACTGCTGACATCCCCTCACTGGTGATGAAAAGCAGCTGCCTTGCTCTCATTAACCAAATCCCAGGAGCTCAAAGGAGCCACTGGTGTTAATTATTGACATCCAGCACTTTCAGGGGAACCTCTGGCACTCCCCAGCAGCGCGTTTCAAGACTCCCCAAACGCTGCTGTGAAAGGCAGCCCCGTCCAGGGGCATCTGCAGCCTAAAACTGATCAGAAAGAAGGGAAGGAAACACACAGAGAAGGGGGAAAGTCTCCCAGGGAAGGGGAAAGGCACATGGAGAAAGGGAAAGTCTCACAGAAGTTACGGGGTGGGAGAGCTGCAGACAATCACGAGACTCAGTGCAATGCTGCAGAAAGACACGAACTGGGCACAGCAACAGGCACATCTCTGCTCTCCCTGTGAACATCTCAGCCCAAAACATCACTTTTCCTCTCTTTACAGGCACCCACAGATCTCCACTGCTCACTCTGTCCCTGTGGGACCCTCAGGTTGGTAGCAGGCAGCACACTCACCCCCTTGGCACCTTCACTGCCCTCGGAGCTCTCCTGCTTCCCCCCTTCCAGCTTCATTGTGGTGTGTGGCTCTCAGATGCTGAGCACAGGTTCTTCCAGGCACGGCAGGCACGGGGGATGGAAACGCCCTGCACAGAAAAGCCCCTTCTGTGACTCTTCCAGACACATCCAATCAATGCCAGGCTCTGTCAGCCAGGGCAAGGCACCGTGGCTGATCTTCCCCTTCCTCTGCCATGTCTTCAATTCACTTTTCTTTCAACTCTGTGCCAGATGTTCTTTTATCAGATCCTGTCTCAGACAGAGGTGCTGCCCCATCCCAGGGGGCACAGGCTCATCTCTCCAATGGGAACGGGCAGACTTTTCCCCAAAATTGCCAAAATGAGCCGGTTTCCCCCCGATATTTGTGCATGGACAAGGTGAGTGTAGAGCTGCAGCTCCAGGGCAGCTGTGGGTGCTACAGCTGGAGATGTTGCCCAGCAACTGTGGCATCAGGGAACACATCAGGGAGCAGCCCTGGCAACAGAGAGGGTGTTTGCCCTGAGCCCCAGCCCTGCAGCCGAGCCCCACTGACCCCCCTGCAGCCCCAAATTGCACAAATGCTGCTCTCAGTCCTACCTCACACGGACCAGCTGGCTCAGGCACTCCTCAGATCTCAGAGCTCATCCTCCCAGAGCTGGGGCTGTGGCAGAGTCTCCTCCGGAGCAGGTGAGTTCCTTTCCCTCTCCATGCAAAAGGTGCACCACGTGCTGCTGCCTCACTGCGAACCAACCTCCTCTGCTATGGGATTGCTTTAACAGCCCAGGACCTGGTTAATCATCCACAGCTGCTGCAATTTATCACAGATATGCAAAGTTCACAGACTTGTCCAGCAGCCAGAGGACCAAAATTCCTGTTTATTGGTCTGTCTGTCTTTATCAGGCAGCTCAAAAAAGGCATCCTCTTGAGCAAGAGCTCTTTCCCACGTGTGCTGCACGCGTTCCCTGCTGGCTGCAGCAGCCTCTCCTCCACGTGGGAGCATCGTGCCTCGAAGCAGGAAGAGGAACAGAGCCCTGCTGCTCTCAGGGCAGTGGAATTTAGTCCCCAGACTTCTCAGCATTTCTCTTTTATTGCATTTATTTCCAGTGAACAACCTGAAGGACGCTGCTCCCAGGTGTCTTGATGGGGACCACGCCTTGAGGAGACTCCTGTGTCACAGCTGCTGAGCCTGCAGCCCACTCAGCAACTCGTGCTGCCCCCACCTTCACAGATCTTCAGCCAAGAGGGAGAATTCTGCCCCAGGAGGTGGGGAAACTGCAGAGAGGACAAATTTCCATCATGGAATTCCAGTTCTTTAAAGACAGCATCATCCTCTGGGAACTTTTGGCAGAATGACACTGCTCTGACACTCAGGGAATACAGGGAAGGAGAATTCTCTGTTGTGGTCTTTAAACTCTGTTCCTGAACTTGAAGAAATAATCTTGAAACATTCAGGAATCAAAGAGAACACATATGTTTGTCATCAAAACCCCTTCATCAGAGTAAATATTTGCTTATGGCAGCAGAGCAGTTTGAATATTTTCCAAACACTGCAAGAATGTGGTAACAACATCTCTGAGGTTGTAATTGGCACTGGGATGATCTTGGAAGAGGTCGGTGAAGAGAGACAGGGCAGTCAGTCAGCTCCTTGGATGTTCAAAGCAATTGCAGGGGGGGACATCCTCAGCAGCTGGATCCTGTTGGACTTGGGCAAAGGACAGAGGCAGGAACAAGCAAAGAGCTGATTTTACAGGCATTTTACAAGCACGTTTTCCATTCCAGCTGCAGCACATGTCAAGGTTCTCACAGCTGCTCTTCACCCCAGAGCACGTGGAGACTTCACCCCAAAGCCTGGAGACTTTAACTCAGCCCTGGGGTCTCCTCTGCCCTCACCCACCTCAGGGTAAGAGTTCCCCTGCATGTGGGCAGGGATTTATTTGGTCTGGATCCCATGAAACCCTGATGTCTTTGGGGAAAAAAATTATTAAGAGGGCAAGCTGTGTTTCCAGGACAGTAAATCTGCTGGAGAACATTAGGGGTGAGCTCTAAAGGTGATGTTTGAGCAGGAGCTGGCAGCCAGCCGTGCTGCAGAGCGCTCATTGCAACGCCCACCCTGGGGAGACATCCCACAGAGTATCAGAATATATCCACAAGTGACACCAGCACCTTCTCACCTGCATTTGGGGAGGGAACTGCATGTTCAGGCAAGGCCAGTTCAATACTCTGGGCTACAATGGGACTTCAGGTGAAACAGGGATTTAAAAAATAAATTATCTGCCTGAAATAGTCATTAATATACTGCTTTATCAGCTGTACAAACGGCTTCCAATCAAATAAGGAGAGATGGATTTGGCAGTCTGACCCCACAGCAGTAGGAAAGGGCTGGATCCATCAGGACCCTGCAGGAACAGCAGCAGAGCTGGGGTTCTGGAACCAAGAACAAAACATGATCCTATCTGTGCTGCACAAATGCAATGCTGGGCAGCGTCCTGGTAAAGAAAGGAAACTTTATTTTGTAAAAGTTGGAGAAAATACTTAAAAACCAAACAAGAGAGGAGCTGTGAATGAGGTAAAACATTATCTCCAGATGCCAAACAAATCCCCATCCCCATCCCCATCCCAGCGTGATCCAACACTCCCAAGGCACAGACAAAGCACAGGAGCTCAGAGCTCAGAACCAGGCTCTGTCCTGCTGCTGGCAGGGGCTGTCCCTGCTGAAGCCTGGGGACACATCCCGATGTCCCTGAGCACCGAGGGAGCTGCAGGGCTCTGATTCCCTCGGGAGAGCCCCGTGCTGCCACACAAACCCCGATGGTGACAGCCCCACCGAGGAGGAGGAGGAGGAGGAGGGATAAACCCTGCAGAGGCACCGTCCATCAGCAGCACACACCAAACGTGCTGGCACCTCGCTGTCCCATTGCTGTCCCCGTCCCCCTGCAGAGCAGGAGCCAGGCTGCAGCTCCCGGCAGGGCCCACGGCTGAAATCCATGCCCAGGCCAGTCCTTCCAGCAGCTCCTGGAGTCCTCCTGTCCCCACGGCGTTTGTTCACCTCAGAACTCACCACGCCTTGGTCTCGTGGGGCAGAAAAGCAGGAGCCCAAACGAGTTTTGAGATTTACAGTGGAGGGTGGGGGGAATGAGAGGAGATAAGGCAGGATCCCGGAGTCCAGGTGAGCAGTCTGTTCCTGAGGATCCTGACCCAGCCGAGGCTGTTCCAGGGCTGTGGTGAGTGAGGAGGAGGAGGAGCGGGACCTCTCCAGGGCTCAGCCTCTCCAGCGGCGCTTTCCCCGGGCTGCAGCTCCCTCTGTGGGACTGAGGCACCATCCCGGACCTGCACCTGCACGGAACAGGGCACAGTCACACCCCAGGGCTGTGCCATCATCCTGCACCTGCACGGAACAGGGCACAGTCACACCCCAGGGCTGTGCCATCATCCTGCACCTGCACGGAACAGGGCACAGTCACACCCCAGGGCTGTGCCATCATCCTGCACCTGCACGGAACAGGGCACAGTCACACCCCAGGGCTGTGCCATCATCCTGCACCTGCACGGAACAGGGCACAGTCACACCCCAGGGCTGTGCCATCATCCTGCACCTGCACGGAACAGGGCACAGTCACACCCCAGGGCTGTGCCATCATCCTGCACCTGCACGGAACAGGGCACAGTCACACCCCAGGGCTGTGCCATCATCCTGCACCTGCACGGAACAGGGCACAGTCACACCCCAGGGCTGTGCCAGCACCCCAGTGGGGCACCAAACGTCTGCTCTGTGCAGTGCTGACGGAATTTCACATTAAAAAGAGCCACCAATTCCTCTTCAGTTCTGACTGGTGTCCTGTCCCTGTGGGCCAGACAGCCCTGCAGCTCAGTTCCTCTTTTTACAGGCTCGAGGAACAGCTCACGGGGAAGGGAGCAGAGCAGTTCTGTGAAGGGTTTGGGAGCGTGATGGGGGCTGCAGAGTTGGACAGGGAACCCCCAGAGCAGCACCAGAACCCCCCTGCCCCTGCTCTCCCTGTCCCTGCTCCCTGTCCCTGCTCTCCCTGTCCCTGCTCCCTGTCCCTGCTCTCCCTGTCCCTGTTCTCCCTGTCCCTGCTCTCTGTCCTTGCTGCCACCCCTCTGATCTGTGCACAGGCAGGGCAGGAGGAAAGGCTCACTCTGGAATCTTACCATGAGAGAAGGAATCAAGAGCAGTCAGGGGCAGCTCTCTCAGGTGCTGGAGAGCAGCGGCTTCGTCTGCTCGGGGCCGGGCACGTCCTTGTCCTTGTCCTTGTCCTTGTGGGGCTGTGAGTGCTGCCAGGAGCTGTGGGGTCCCTGCCCAGGCCAGTCCATCTCGTCACAGTGACCACAGCAGAGCAGGGAGAGCAGCCGAGCCCGGACCACTCGAGTGCACAGCACGAACATGATGCAGTTGGCTCCTCCTTGGAACGTGTTCCCAATTCCCTGCAAAGGCAGGAGAGGAATCACCCAGGGCTGCTCCCACAGGCACCCCCAGAGCAGAGCAAACACCGTGTCAGACCAGCTGCAGTACTGAGTCACCGACTTTGACAACAAGAAATTCACAAAAATGAGATTTTTCCCCCAAAAAGCACCCAAAAGCAGAGCAGGGGGCTGTTGTGGGCTGGCACTGGTGTAGGGCAGGAGCAGGCTGAGCCCTGCTGGAGGACAGACACCCAACATTCCCAAAACAGGGAGCTGCTTTCCCCGCAGCAGCTGGCCCTGTCCATCCCTGCCAGTGCAGCTTTCCTGTGCAGCCACTAGATGCTGCTGGAGCAGCTCCTGCTGCAGCTCCTGTCCCTGCTGGAGCATCCCTGCTGCTGGAGCAGCTCCTGCTGCAGCTCCCGTCCCTGCTGGAGCATCCCTGCTGCTGGAGCAGCTCCTGCTGCAGCTCCTGTCCCTGCTGGAGCATCGCTGCTGCCGAGCATCCCAGGCAGGGCTCACCTGAGGGCAGCGGGTGCTCTCACCACGCTCCATCCTGCCCGACCCAGCGATATCGGGAGCACCAAACACTTATCTCCCCCCTCAGATGCATTTCCTGGCGATCACTCACGTGCAGCACAACCAGGACGGAGTTCTGCACGGCCGGGGAGTTGCAGAGGGTCAGGATGAAGCGCACGGTGCTCCAGATGCGGAGGAAGATGAAGATGACGGGGATGAGGATCAGCTTCTTGTCTGCTACGGAGGTGCGGGGCTGCAGGGCCGGGGCTCCCGGGAGGATGGGGCGGTACTCGGAGAGTGCTGCGTGCTGCAGGGATGGGGAGAGAGAAACAGGGACCTGAGCAAAGCCTACAGACACGGGACAGCTCCAGGGCTCCTTCCCGGAGCAAACCACATCCCCGCGTCCTGCAGGAAGGTCAGACTGAAGAGCACCAGGCACACTCTGCCCTTGCGAACACCAACATTCCAGCTGTGACAAGCAGTGACAGTGCAGGGGGCTCCCTGTGGTGCTGCTCTGAGCCCTAAACCCCGCCGAGGTGAGGACAGGGCCACTGCCTGTCCCCAGCACTGCTCCCGGGCTGGGGAGGGACAGCAGCGTGCCCAGGAATCCCTGGCACAGGCAGCCGGGCCGGGCCGGGTTTCAGGAGGTCACGCTGCTGTCTGTGACAGGCTGGGACACCGTGTCCTGCCTGCTGCACGTCAGGTGATGCTGACAGGCTCTGCAAACCCTGCCCGGCTCCCCCGCCCTTCCCAGGAGCTGGAAACTGCCTGGTTCTTCTGCCTGCTCTGCAGGATCCTGCCCTGACCAGGGCCGTGTTCATCCCCACAGCTGCACCACAAGCAGGAATTTCCAGAAGGACATCTCTCCACACGTGGGGCTTTTATCCCAACCCAACTCGGAGAGAAAAGGAATCTCTGGATGCAGCTCCTTCTGCCACTCCCGTCTGGGTTTGTCTGTTATGCAAATGCTGTCCTCGATGCCTGGATCCTGTGTGTTCACAAGAACAACTGCAGCTCTGAGTCCCAAACCCCTGCCAGGACAGGGAGGCTCCTGCATGGTGCCCAAAGCCATCCAGTGCCTGGAGTCCCAAACGGAGCTTTGAGCTGCACTACAAAATAACATTCATAAACACAAACTTCATTGGAGATACTGAAAGGACTGAGGTTTGGGAATTCCACTCTTGGTACAAGTGGAGCTGCAGAAAACTGATTAAAGCTGAATTTGTCCTTCACATTCTGTTTCAATTCTTGCTGTAGCATTGAACATTTCCCTCATGAACATCCCACAACCCCTGCTTGTTTTCAAAGGGCTTTCACATCCTGCCTGTGCTCAGTCACTGTCTGATGGTGCTGCTGCATCAGGGCACTGCTTGTCCCAGCGGTGGGGACATTTCAGCGCCGTGGAGCAGCTGCTAAACAAGGAGCAAGAAATGCAGAGCACGGGGGTGGGGGTGATGGAACCACCCAGCAAAATACTCACTGCTCTGTTAATGTGCTTCTTGATGAGGATGTAGAGCACGGGCAGGGTCACATAGGCCAGGATCTCCCAGACCTTCCCTGTCAGCAGCATCCACAGGAGCCGATCCTCAGCGTCCAGGTTCACCCAGCACCAGCCCACAGAAACATTGGAGGCGTCGTAGCCAATCTTCCTCAGAGCCACAGCGGCCACCGTGATGGCCAGGGGGACACCCCAGCTGAGGGGGGACACAGAGAACCAGGGTAAGCCAGGAACATCCTCAGCTGAGTCCCCCCACACCCCAGGAAAGGGGGGCAGCCCCAGGGATTCTCCCTCAGGCAGGATCCCAGTGCTGATCCCAGCCCAGCAGCACTCCTGCCCCAGGTGAGAGGAAGTGCAAACAGGCAGTGAGAGAGCCAGGACTGCAAATCCACTCCTGGGGACCCATTCTGGGCATGTGGGCCCCCAGCACTGAGGGGGAGAGGTGCAGGGATGTGCTGCACTCTGAGCTGGCCTGCACAGCACACCCAGGGCAGCAGGACCCATCCCACCCCTGCCCTTCTCCTACTCCCTCCTGGACACAGGGAGGTTGAGGGTTTGGAAAGGCCAGGGCACTGTAAAATGGGATTTTTCTGCAGGACCCAGCCAGCTGATCCCAAGCTTTCAGCCAAGTCCCACCTTCTGACTGCAAAGTGAAGCTCAGCACATAAAGGACCAGCACTCAAAGAAATCCAAAACTTCATTCTGTCAGTGATTTGTTTGTTTGCTTTGCTTTTAACCGGAGGTGTAGTCAGTATTTTGGGAGCAAAAATGTAATTTCTGAAGGACAAAGAGCCAAGGAAAAGCACTGTTAGTAACTGCAAAAGCAAAGAAAGCACAGAGCAGCCACAGTCACAGAACTTGGAGCTGTGACTTTGGTTTCTCAGTTGACAGCAGAGGCAAATACAGGGAAGCATTTAGAAGAAAAATAACTGTGGTGACACATGAATTAAGTCACTCAGCAGCCTGGGTTGCCCACAACAAACCATGAGGAAGAACAGAAAAATCCCACCAGCCCAAACAAAAATTACACATCAACAGTGCCCTGCATCCAGCTGAATGTGCCACCTGCCCTGCCCAGGGCCACCCCAGAGGGAGGGACAGGGGCCACTCTCCAATAAATGACACAGATGCTTCAGAGGGCTCAGAGTGAGCTTCCAGCACAGCCCTGCCCAGGTGCAGAGAAATGAGAAAACAAATCCATGACAGACTGGCTCTCAAAACCTTCCCCTGACAGCCTGGAGCAGCTGCAGGGAGCAGGGAAAGGATCTTCCCCCAAAAATCAGTCCCAGAGACACCAGACTAGGCAGGCAAACAGCAGCTGCCTTGACCAGATTATCTGAAATTCCACAGCCAGCAGGTTCCTTGACAGATTATCTGAAACTCCATAGCCCAACTGCAGAACCAGAGATAACCCCTGATATCAGATTTCAAAAATAACCTCATTTCCTACTCTTAAATAATGTCTGGATTCACCGACTCAAAAAAAGAAATAAATATAAATGTAAGGCAGTAAAAAAACTCCAAGTCAACTCTTCAGCACATTTAGAACATTTTGTTTCAGGGTTCAGCTCAGAACAGGCAGTGCTAATCCAAGGCAGTGCTGTTATTTAGGGACAGTTGTGCTGCAGGAAGCCCTCCCCACTCTGTTATCAGAGCAGACTTCTAAAAACATCCCAAACGTCACCACCACCACCAGCAGAGTTTCCACACAATCCAGAAGTCATTTTGGTTAAACTGGAGATTCTCAGAAAACAACTGCAAACGCAAAGACATTCCATTCTCATTTCTCTGGAAGAACTGAGCACTAAAGGCAAAGAATTCAAGAGAAATGGCACTTCCTTAGAGAAACCATTTAAAGGCACACAGGCACCAAGAAAAAGGAAGTGAATTAAGACACCAATTTGTCTAAATAATGATCTCAACAGTGAGCTGAAACTGAAAGAGAATTAAGATAAAACCAGGTGAAATTGCGGTGTGTGGATGTAAGACAGGACAGTGTCAGTACAAAAAGAGAGGTCACAGCAGGAAAGAATTCATCCCTAAGAAAGGGACCTAAAAACCTTCAGGAGATAACTGGTGAAAGGAAAATGTGGAAGAAAACTGCTGCATTAGCAGGAAGTGAATTTCCACTGGAATAACATTCTGGGACCGGGTGGGTATTTACCACTAACACCAAGCACAAAGTGAAATTACAAAGGACCTGGAAAGGAATCAGACAGATCTGTGACCTTCAGCTCCCTTTTAGCTCTGGAAAGGAGAACTGAGAGTGGTGATTTGGTTGTTCTTAAGAGCTCCTAAGTGACAGATTCAGGAGGGCTCCAAAATGTCAGTGCTTTTACCGAGCTGGGAGAAGGGAGAAATTGAAGAACCAGGACTCCTCACCCAAGGCGTGTGTGAGGACTGGAATAAAAAGGATCCAAGATAAGAGAGAGGCAGGAAAATCCCTCTGAGCCCCAAAGAGCAATTTATGCAGGCTGGGCCTCTTCAAAGCACACCTGGATGCAAACACAGTGTGGGAGAGAAGGGGAGATGATTCCTCCTGCCTGTAAAAAGGCTGGAAATCCCCCCTGGAAGGCAGACACAACAGCATTTATTCCTCCAACACAGCTCCTGGCAATCTGTGAATGAAAAAATCATCCAACCCAGCAGATCTTTGCGCAGTCACACCAAAACCAGGCAAGGTGAGGACCCTTCAGCTCCAGCAGTGTTCAGCTTGACCTGCCCTGGTTCTCTGGGGTCAGATTGTTCAATACCCACATTTTGATTTATGCTGCACAGCTGCTTTTTCCCCCTGGAGGCTCTCACGAGCAGGTGATTTGCTGTCACCTGCCTGCACAGGCTGGACAAGGAGCCATCCTGCCAGCAGGCACTTCCTTCTGGGGACAGGAATTTTCACTCTGTGAGAAGGGAGAGATCAGGCTGGGATATCCCAGCCAGTCCCAGCATGGAGCTCTGAGCTCACACTGGAACCAGAACCCCAAATCTGCCCCAGTTTAATCCTGCAGGAGACAGCCCAACAAGGGCTGAGATGAAGAGTCCAGCAGTGCATGACAGGACCCCAGGCACTCCATGGACATGCGTACATATGGTTATAAATGTATATATATATATATACATACATTTTAATAGATAAGCATGCAAATGTTATAGATATATTTTTCTTTTTAAGTAAGTATATTTATGGTTATAACGATCTGCACAGCCTGGTCATGAAATGGAAACAGTTCAAATATTGTCAGCAATTGATACCAAAAGTCAAGCAAGAAACAATCCCCAGGTGGGTTCTGTCTCTCTGGTCCATTCCTCACCCCGAGTTTGGATCCATTCCTCTCACAACAAAGGTGATGTTTTCCAGCCTAATGATACCTGACACTTGGAAGTTCAGGAGCAGTGAGGCAGCCCGGTCATTTGCACTCTGGATGCCAAAACTCCCATTTCACAGCCATGTAAGTATTTCCAAAGCTGTTGTGGGGTTGTTTTCAAAGCTCATCTGAGCTCAACAGGCTGGAGACCAAAGCAGAGGCTGCAGCTCTCCAGCCCAGAGCTGGAGGATGTGTTACCACAGGAACTCCTGTGGCACAAACCTGTCTGACAGGTCTGCCCTCTGTGACATCCTGATTTCCCTCAGGAAAATTCCGGGTACTGACTTCCAACATGTATTTAGTCAGCTCCATCTCCAAGCATTCTGTCCAGAATTTTATTTCTCAGGTAGCTACAAAAGAGCAGGGCAGGAGAGCAGGATAATGTGTCACCAGGGGATGGGCAGGGAACATGTCCTCACTTGTTTTCTCCGGCTTCTCAGACACATCACAAAGCAGAAGCAGCTTTAAACACTGGCTCTGCATGGAACAGGAGGAATTTACAGAGCAGAACCTGATCACAGGCGCTCAACAGCCTTTAAAAAGAGCAAGTGGTGGTGATCAATTCCAAGCACTGAAGATGGCCTTTCATTTTTATTGTAAAGAACAGAAAATAAACTGAACAAATTCACCTAGAAGCAGCTCAGGGTGACCATCTCTCCCTCCCTGTCGTAGGTTAGAGCAATCTCCCAGGATTTTTACAGTTTTTAGAGTGCACAGATTACAGCCAGCTCTGTTTCAGTGCCTCTGTTCCTCTCCACACTTGGTGGATGATGAGGCTGAGGAGCATTAAACCAGATGGAGAAACTGAAGCACAGACAAAAGCCACATGAGCAATTAGCAGAAAGGAAAATTACAAATAAGCCAGATTTGCCTGAGCTCTTTGATGTGCTTGATGGAGCCAGAATGCCCACGGAGGAGTCAGAGTTGTTTTTTGCATCCATTAAGCAGCATGTGGCTCTCGACCAGCACCCTGTCCTCACCACAGCTCTCAGAGGGCAACTCTCTGTTTACTGGAGATGAAATAAATACTAAACACTCCTCCAGTGCATCTTCTCCCAGCTTCACCACCAGCCAGGTGTGCCCAGGGCCCTGTGCAGCCCCTCAGCTCCTCACACAGCCCCTGCTGTCACAACCAGCAATCACTGCAGGAACTGAACTTCCTCCCTGCTTCACCCTCAGCCTCAAAGTCTCCCTCTGGCCCATCCTCACCTGGACTCAGCCTCACCTCAATTCTCTGCCAAACCAAAAGGTGACAAATATTTGACTGAGAAACCAAAGAAAATTCTCTGCTTGTCCTGGGGGCTTTTTTTCCCCTTTTAAACCAGATCACTGCTCTTATAATTTATTGCAAAAGCTTGGCAACTCAGAGGACTGAAGGATCACTGTTTTGCTCAGCATGGATGTAGCACATGATCCCTCAAGCTCCAATTGCATAATGAAAGCTTTTACTAAACATGATGTGGAAAATCAGCGCCCTAAATAGCAGAAACTGAGACATAAAGCTACACTGTGGTCTGGTTTGTCTTGCTCTCAATCAAACATGCCAAAACAACCCTCAGAGTGCTTTTCTAGCAGTTTCATCACTTGTAGGCAACATTCTCCTATGAGTATGGAATTACAGCAACCTGCCTGGGGAGAGGGGAAGGATCCACAGGCCAGGCTGCCAGGGGGAAGTTGGGCACCCATGGAAACAGATCCCAAGTGTGGGCAGCAGCAGACAGGTATCACAGACACAAGGTTTGTTAGATTATTTCTAGGACATCCGGGCAGACTGGAGGGAAAGAAGCAGCCAGGATTTTCCATCGTTAGAACTTGCCAGCGATTTTTCTAAGTGACCTTGAACAAAAAAAACCTTTAACTTCTCCACATCTCCAACTCTTCACGTGGGAAGGGAAAGGAAAAAAGCCGGGCCGGTGAGTTAAAAGACACAAAATCCCTGTTTAAAAGGAATTTGAGAGGAAGAAGAGGGGAAGAAGAGCACATAGACTCAAGTGACACCCGCAGCTCCATCATGAGCAGAGCACCCGGCAGGGCTGGGGGGCCCCGGCAGGACACAGCACCCACCTGACGGCGTGGAAGCACCAGAGCAAGCCCGTGCCCGTGGGCGAGCCCCTGACGATGGTGAGGTACAGGTAGAGGGCGATGGCCATGGTCCAGAAGAAGGAGCTGGTGTTGGCGAAGGTGGACAGGGCTCCCTGCAGGACGCAGTCCCACGAGGTGCGCTCGAAGTCCTGCAGGACCCCGTAGAAGTAGGAGAGGGCGGAGAGCAGGTCGGCCAGGGACAGGTAGAGCAGCAGCTGCCGCGGCCGCGTCCGCAGCTCCGGCCACTGCGCGTGGGTGCAGAGCAGCAGAGCCGAGCCCACGCAGGACAGAGCGCACGACACCAGCACCGCCCCGCGCTCCGCCGCGAACAGCGGCGTGGGGGGCAGCGGGCCCGACATGGCCCGGCCGGGACCGGGGACGGCGAGGGGACAGTGGGGGAACAGCGGAGAGGAGCGAGGGGACAGCGGAGAGGAGCGAAGGGACAGCGGAGAGGAGACGGGGGACACCAGAGAGGAGACGGGGGACAGCGGAGAGGAGCGAGGGGACAGCGGAGAGGAGCGAGGGGACAGCGGAGAGGAGCGAAGGGACAGCGGAGAGGAGACGGGGGACACCAGAGAGGAGACGGGGGACAGCGGAGAGGAGACGGGGGACAGCGGAGAGGAGCGAGGGGACAGCGCGATGCAGCCCTGCGGTACGGGCGCGCTCTGTCCGGGGTGACCGGAGCGCCCTGTCCGGAGTGACCGCAGAGCCCTGTCCGGAGTGACCGGAGCGCTCTGTCCGGAGCCGGGAGCGGCTGGAAGGCGAGCGCAGCAGTCGCAGGAGCAGCCCCGGGAGCCGCGGGTCCGGCCCGCCCCCGCCGTCATGTGAGAGCGGCCCGGCCCCCTCTGCCCCCGCTCCCGAGGGAATCCCCGCCGGGACCGCGACAGCGACAGGGATGGGACCGCCATCAGGATCGGGACTGGGATCGGGATTGGGACAGGGATCGGGACAGGGATCGGGATCGGGACTGGGAGCGGGACAGGGACTGGGTTCGGGATCGGAACTGGGATCGGGACCGCGATCAGGATCGGGACGGGGATCGGGACAGGGACCGGGATCGGGACAGGGATCGGGATCGGGATCGGAATCGAAAGCCGCTCCCGCCGGGGCGCACGGATCGAACCCAGCGCGGCCCCGCAGCCCAGAAAATCCCTTTTTTCTTTCAATCCAAAAATCCCGCCCCGGCCGCCGAGAGCACCGCGACAGAGAGAGCAGACAGAAATAAACACCTGGGTTGCTGTCGTGTCGTTTCCTTTGCTATCGACACCTCCTTCCCCAAGGACAGCGCAAGAGCCATCTCTGCTGCTGAGCCAGAGATACGGGATTTACACACAGGGAAACACGTTCGGACACCCGGAGCGAGGTTCTCAGAGCCTCACCCTCCCCTGTGACACCTGCAGTGCCTTCACCTTCCACACCCCAGCACTCGGCTCCTGCAACCTGCGGAGCAGGAAGCGATCGCGAGACACAACAGAGCATTCGCTGCCGTGATAAAGGATTTTACATTTGTGTTGATAAGAGGGCGCTTTCCCCCCTCCTCTTCAAAGAATCCCGGGCTGGAATCCTGTCCTTGTTTGCTCCTGCCCTGCCTGATTCCTCATGGCATCCCTCCTGCTTTACACCTCCCCTGTGAGAGTGATGTGCTCCATTTCTGTAGGACACTGTTGTTTCAGGTGTCCTGTTCTCTCAGAGTTCAATCCTTTCCCAGCCACCCAGCCAGAAAGGATCCCCACTGAACTCAGCTTTTAACAAGGTTTATTGAGACCTGTCAAACCAGGTGCCTTAGCCCCACCCAAGCTTCTCCCAGCAGCTTGAAGCCATCTACCACACCCTTGAAAAAACATTGACAAAAACATCTTCAAAAACTCCAAATGACTTCATGCTCTCCTGTAACTTTTGGCTGTTGTGTCCTTTCATTTTCACATTCCCATCTTCCAAACTGAGAGATGATTCTCCACATTTTACATCACCCTGCCAGTTCACAAGGAGCTTTTCACTGATATCCAGCTCTGCCTTGGCTGCTGTGGCTTGGATGTCAGTGCTGAACGGAGCCTTTGGAGCTTTTGATCAGGTTGATTTAAATCAGTTTTGCCACAGCACACAAAGGGGTGCCCAGGGCTCAGCACCTCACAAATGGACCCTCTTAGAGCTGCCTTCCCTGTGCCACCCAAAGACATCCCTGCTGCTCCAGAGGGGCAGCTCCAGGGACAAGTCACACCAAAACCTTTCCCAGAAGAGGCTGGATAGAACTTCGGAGCCTTTTAAAACTCGCCTCACTAATTCTTCACCTGGATCTAGGCCTGGTGTGCTGCTTCTTGCTCACCTTGATGCATCTGTTGGTTGAAGTTGCTTCCTTTGGAAACAAGATCTTCTTTCAGAGTACCTTGAACTTCAGCCAAGCAGGCTTTATAATTTTAGGAATTTTGGAACCTGATGCCTTTTGCATGTCCTTCATTAAAAAAGGAAGCTGCAGCAACTTGTGTTCCCCCCGCACACAATCTGACACCAAGAGCTTTTTTAACTTTATCATTATCATTATCCCAGGCTTTCTTCAGCCACCATCTGACCCCTCAAAAAGCCCCCACGAGACAAAGCTTTGTCAAGGCTGCATTCCCAGTTGCTGCTCTTACACATTCTTGGCTTCCTCCTGGTTCCCTGGTTTCCCTTTTCCCCATTTTCAGAGCACAAGCCCCGCCTCTCACAGACATCCAGACGAACCACGGCAGCAAGCACCCTGCCTGCTGAGTGCTGCTTTTATTTGGGATGATGGATGTGGCTCCACAGCACAGCTTAATTAACTCTTGCCAGATAGAGAATCAAGATAAATCCAGAATTTGCGTTTCCACTAACTTGTGGCTGTGATTCTGATATTCCCTTCTCATCAGTTCCAAAAAGTGGCTTGTCAGGTCATCATAGATTGTGGAAATAAAAAAACTGAGAAAGGGATCTTTGCCTTAACAATCAGAAATAGGACAGGCAGAGGATTTGCTGCTGGGTCTCTCCTGTTTTCTAAAACAGGAGTATGGGGAGTTTGCACACAGAAGTCACCACTCAACAGCAGGGCGAGCACAGGGGTTGTGCTTCAAAACTGAGCAACAAAAGGCAAATAATTCTTACTAAAGGTTCCCATCACCTTCCATTTTCTCAGCACCTCCACGTGCAGGACATTCAGCATCTCTGTGGCATCCCTGTCACCTGGTGTTGTCACCTCCTCACTGCAGGGCAGGGGAGCGGCTGTCTCTGCCAAACACACATTCCTCCTCCAGCCCCAAGGAATCTGCAGTTGCCCAGAGAACAGAAATATCTGGGAACTGCCCAAAGACACATCTCCATTCAAAGGCAGCATTGTCTGCAGCTCAGCAATAAAAATCTAAGAAGTAGATTGTCATACAGCAACACACACAATGAAATTTTCCTTTCAGAATTGCACCTTCAGACGCTTTTTACAGCCCAGGGAGATAAAGCAATGTGGTATTTGGTGAAAAGACACAGAAGATCTTTTTTAATGACTTGAATTCACCCCACCAACTACTAAAAGTGCTTTCTGACACACAGACTACACTCTGCATCTTATAAAGCACTGGTTGAGCTGTAACTACATAAATTTACCTCCCCTGTGAGACAGAATGTACTGACATAACCTTTTAATTTTTTTTAATGGCTTCAACAAGAAGTTTTTACTTTGCAGCTGAGTAGGAAGCTGGGCTGAGGCACAGCTCCCCATTAACTGGGAACCTGGGCATGTGCCTTGGGGCTTTGAAGTGGTGATTAGGAGCTGAGACCCCAGAGCACCTCTGCATATCACAGACAGAGCCTTCACAGTGCCTGCTGCCCCCCTGGATTCAGTGCCACATCTGTGAGACACTTTAATGTGAGATGAAGACACTCCATGGCAGAAGCACACGGGCAGAAGTTCTGCTCTGGCTCTGTTTCACTCCCCTGAAATGCTCAAAGCTCTGGGCTGGCCAGGGAGAGGAGCCTGGGCCTCTCCTGAACCATCAGTGTCTCACATCCCAGCTTGGGGCACAGACATGAGGGGAAGAAAAGGCTCTGCACCATTCAGAGCTGTTTGTTTCTCACATCTGAGCCAGGAGAATCCCAGCTGCCTTCACCACTCTCACTTTAAGGCCAGAGATGGAATAAAACCCTCTGCCTCCAGGTTCCAGCATCCCCAGCGTGCCCAGAGTCCCCAGCATGTCCCCAACATGTCCAGTGTCCCCAGCACGTCCCCAGCCTGTCCCCAGCCAGCCTCAGCACCCACAAGAGGTCACTGCTGGTCCAGGCACAAGGATTGCTCTCCCCATCACCTCTGTCCTGCTCTAACCAGCTCCTCTCCACCTCTGATGGAGCCTCCAACAGCAGCAAAGGCCCCTTGGTCACCTTTTCCTGTCCCTGCATCACACCCACAGCTCAGACAATACTTTCAAGTAGGAGCCTGGAAAAGAAAGTGAGTCCAGTTTCATTGAACCCATAAAAAAAGGTTAAAAAGTAGATGAATACAGCAAAAACCAGAACCCTTTAATGTTTGAGTTCTCAAACCACCACGCAGCTCATTCCAATCCAGGAAGCCAGAACAACTCCTCCTTACACTTACCAGCCTCTCAGGGAACCTGGGAACAATGAAGGCACCCAACTCCTGCCCTTCTCAGAGGAATCCAGCATCAAATACATCCTGCACAATTCCCTGGCCCAGCCCCTCAGCAGAGCCTGGCAGTGCCCACGCAGGGTCTGGGTTTGGCTCAGACCCCAGCCAGGAGGGAACAGAGGCAGAGACTGACTCTGGAACTGGAACACAATTAAAAAAAACCAAAAAGCCAGCCAAGAGTTTTACCAGCACCTGAGCTCTTCCTCTGCAGGAGAATGGGAGCATTTTTCTGAGTCAGCTCCTGATCCTCGGGGTCACTGCGTGGCTGAAAGGAGAGCCAGGGGAGGTGCAGAGGAGCCTTCTGAGAGAGCTGCAAATCCTCATGCTTGTCCTTTGTTGCTTTCTCTAGCATGTGACAAAAAAAAAGTCTACATTTCTTGCACTCCTGGCACAGATTAAGGACCTAATCCTTGACTTTATTAACCCCTCCTCTCCCATTCTGAGTAGACACAAATACTGGCAGCTTTTGGCACAGCACTGCTGAGAGACAGCCAGGGCTGCTCAGAAAATTCCAGAATGATCACTCAGAGCCTTCAGAGCCCTCTCTCAGCAGCTGCCCTCTCCAGACAAACTTCTTCAAGGAGATTTAGAAAGCCCAAGTAAAAAACCCACAAGGAAATGCATTCCCCACATATCTAGCAAGCAAAAGGAGCACCCGGGCAGGCAGGCAGTGAAAGAGGGGCAGACATCCCAGCCATCCAAGCTCCAGCTGCTCCCCCTCTCCTCCAGGAGCCACATCTGTCACACAGAGAAAGCCAAGTGGGGACAGAACCACCCAAGGTGTTCCTCATGTCCTCACACCAATGGGAAATAACTGGAATTAAAGCTGGTTTTAGTTTATTGCAAGTCCTCTGGATACACTAACTGAAAATAAATCGACTGAACGCTAGTTTCAATTTATTCCCACTCCTCTGAAATTGGGAAATGCTCTCCATCCTGGCTCCTTGGGGCTCCCTGGGGCCTGAAATCCCCTTTAACCAGACCAGCACAAGGGGCAGTGTCGCTTTGGTGTTTGTAGTGTTCTATGTTTTTACTTTAGTAGTAGAATTTCTCATATATTTTTTATAAACATAGTCTTTATTTTCGTAACTGACCTAGACTGTTTTGAACTTCTAGATTGTTTCCATTTCTTTCTCTTAAGGCGGAGAAAGATGATAAACTGTGTCATTATCCTGTGAAATTGTAGAAGTAGTAACCCCATTGACCAATCCACGATTGTCTTAAGAAAGATATCAAAATGTAGAAATAAAGAAAGGCAGGCCTCTTTTGCAGTCCTGCCTAGGAGTCCTGAACTGCTGCTGAAATCTACGGGTTTCTTTCGTGTCCGACAGTGCGACAGGGCAGCTCCTGGAGTAACAAACCCAGGCTCAGGGTGGGGATGGAGGAACAGCCCCAGGCAAACACCACCCTGGGAAAAGCTGCTGGATGGGGCTGGGCCCAGGACTGAGAGTCCCTCCTGTCCCATGCCAGGAACCCCAGAGCAGAGAATCTGTACCCCACCCACATCACCCACCCCTCAGCCAGCCCAGGGGCTTTCCTTCCAGCAAGCAGAGATGCTGAGTCATTTTAAACAGTGCCATCAGCATAAAAAAGTGTAGTCAGGCTGCAGAGATGGCACAAGGATTCAAGCCAGCAGCTCTCAAAAAAAAAAAAAAAAAAAAAGCTGTGAGCAATGAGAATTTTTTTGCAGGCAGAATGTAATTACTGACAGTGCTGGAACCAAGCCAGCAGCAATCAATGGATTAAAGGATGCTCCAAGTGTTGTGATAGCTATTAATTTCAAATTTAAATGAGGGGATTAATACGGGGGATTCCTTCATGCTGCGGCTGCGTGGAGAAGAATAAAGATATTAATATTGTACATTCATAATGAAACAGAGCACGCCACCAACAAACATCAAAAATCACATTTAAGACGTGATCAAAAGCTCCCTCCAGCGTGGAGGGAGGGGTGGCACTGTGGGAAAGGGCATGGAAAGGGCATTTCCACACAATGCAAGGAGGCTGCCTCTGCACTGACCTGCATGGAATTTTTCAGTGCTGTTTCTCTAATATTCCCATTACCTGTAACGGCAAAGTATGGACTGCACCTCTTATATTTAGTAGTTGGAAAATAGGCCAGATTGGGGGACTTTTAGGGGGTAGCTTTTGCTGTAAATCAAACACACCGTGCAAGGCAAAGGGCTGCCCACAGGCTGTGGATTTAGCACAGGGGAGACAGAAAAGCCTCAAGCTGGAAACAAAGTCATGGTGCACATCAGCTTCCCTCGAGTTACTCCACACAAGTGACTGGGGACAGAAGAAGCAGCAAAAAGGACAACTCTGCTAAAGGAAAGGCTGCACAGAGCCCTCCAGAGGCTTTTGGGGAGGACAAAGAAAGAACAAAACCTGCAGCAGCAGTGTGTTCACCTTCTCCTTTTCTTCCTCTGCTGCAGTGACATCGGGCATCCCGTGGCACTCCTGGCTCCTCAGAGCTGCCCTGGGGGCATCCCAGCCCCAGGATCCCCCCGGGCAGGGCAGGGGGACAGGACAGGACAGGACAGGATGGGCAGGCCCACAATGTGCAGCACTTCTAGGGCAGTATACTTGCTGATTGCTTCCTCAACTATTGCTCACAACAACCAGCTAAGACACTGCCAAAGAAACACTCACAGCTGGCATCACACAGGGGGAAGCTGGGGAAGGTGGGCTGAGATCCTCCTCTCTTCTCACTCACACAAGGTCAGAGGCTGGGGACAAACCAAGAGTCAGGGCAGCAGCTGCAGCAGCACGGAAGAAAAAGCTTTCAAGGGAGAAGAGGCTCAAACTCATAAATCAACCTTTATCCTTGTCCCTTACCCCCAAATCTTGGTTAGGGCCTCTAAAAATTACCAATGTTAACAAGATAAGCAGAACTGACTTGTCTGTAACCCTTATTTATCCCAACGAGCTCTCAAGTCTCCCACACCACCACTCAGGCAATAGAACAATAAAGCGTTTCCAAATGCTCAATAGTTTAAGATACAAACCTGTTTAAAGTGTCGGTGTGTTCACAGCTCTGCACAGGGGTCACACATGCTGGACAGAAAGAGAATTCCCTGGAACACGAAGGAGGAAGGCACCAATGCTCACCTGCACTGCAGCCAGTGGACTTTGATGTTGTACACTGGGACAGCGCAGGGCACACAGGATATGGGGTTATCCAGCATTCCTGCAGCCCTCAGCTCCTGGAAACACATGAACAAATGAGAAGAACCTTCAGGACAAAGGAACTGCTCAGCTCTTGCCCCAGAGCCTCAGGAGCAGGTGATTGAGCTCCAGGGCCTCTTGTGCAACACCTGAGTGCAAGGGTGCAGCACAGGAGGAGCCCCGTGGCTCTCAGCAGCCTCTGGCTCCTGCCAGGGGCTCGCTGGAACACCACACCTGTGGATTCTGAGACACCTGAGCCTCCATCCCCCTCCCAATGCACCAGGTTTCAAATTCCAAAAGCTCCAGAGTTTGGTTTGTGTTTGGACAGCAAGACAAAGTGAGCTGAGACTCTTGGTTCCTTTTTGCTCTCACCCTCTTTTGCTGACAGTGAAATTTTATTTCCTCTTCCAACAGGTTCCCAGAACCCTGCCAGGCTGCAGAGAAAGGGGTCAGCAGTCCAGGCTGGAGGGCAGATATCAAACCCCAAATCCTGGCTCTCACCAGCATGGTCAGGATTTGGGAGCAGATATTTTAATAAAAGACACAGAATGATTAAAGACAGAACTGTTGGGTTTCTTGCCAGAATCTTGCCAAAGTTCTGTGGCTTCTCTCTCATAGGATGGCCATGCAGTTGGTGGGGACAGCCCCTGCCCTGGGTGTGACATCACAGGGGCAGACAAGGGTGACACAAAGTGCTGTGAGTGCACACCCAAGCACCAGGACAGCAGCGACGCCCACCAGGCACTGAGAGGGCAGAACGAGGAGTGTTCTCCCATCCCCAGGAGACTGCGCCAATTAATTAACAAATCACTCCTTGACTGTAACCTTTTCACCCCGAGGAAAGAAGCAAACAGCTCCAAAACATCAGAACCAAGCAGAGCACAGCCCCACGTGCCTGTCCTGCAGCCTCATCCCCCTCTGCAAGGAGCTGAATTGACTGAAGGACGACATCATCATCCCTCCAGCATTTCCCACCAGGACCAGGACAAACCAGACCATCTCAAAGGCAATTACCAGGTCAGGGACAAGCACAGCCAGAGGAGAGCAAAACAATCTGGTACAGAAGAGGAAGATCCTGCTTCATCTCCCATCCTCCTCGGGGGACAGACGAGGCTGCAGAATTTTGGGAACAGTAAAACTTTCCTTTGAGCCACTAAAATTAAGGAGCAGGGAAAGATGTTTTGGGGAACATCTTTGTAGCAGGATAATGATCCTGCTTTTACCTTTTCAAATCGTTTCAGCTCCCCTCCGCTGCTTGCTACTTTGTAAGAACTCCTAGTGCTTTAGGAAAGGAGGAAACAAATCAATTCACAAGCACAATTTAAAGAGGTGCCACTCAAAGTTTAGTTGATTTTTCCATGTAAGGGCTCAGTTTGCCCCAAAAAGGCAATTTTCTCTTTAGACAAAAGTTAACACATGACCTGTTTCGCTTCACCCTGACTGGTGGGGTGCTTTACCTGCAGAGAGGTGCCTAAACCTGCACAAATTACACCAACTCACCCCCATCTGCTGGGGTGGATGGCTGGATGCCAGCTCGTGCTAAATCCCACTGTAGGGGTGCCAAAGCAGCAGGAAGAAGCTGCTTGGTGGATCCTGTAACACTGAATTAGCCTATGAAGAAAGCATCACCATAAAACAACAAGCTGAGGGGTGTGGAAGGTGGAAAAACTCTCCTGTTACAGAAATTCTGCATTCCAAGAAAGGTGAAAGGTCCTGTCAGGTAAGATCTGCAGCAATCACTCTGTCAGCACAGAAATATGTGATAGCACAAGCTTCATTTAATTCAGCATTTGTGCATTTGTTTCAGTTCATTCCCAGCACTGTGCCTCCCTCCTCTTGTGAACCAGTGCGGTTTTACACTGACCAAGCCAGCCGAGCTGGGAACTGAAGAACTGCACAGTTTCAATAAAGATTTGAGCAATTCCCACTGAAAACCCGATGTGAACAGATCCTCTGCCTCTGGAAGCTTCAAATAACTCCCACTGTAAGGCAAAACAAAGCTGAGTTTTCATCTGTGAAATGTTTGGGTGAAACCCATCAAGAGGAGAAGGTTTGAGGGAAAAAGACGAAGCCACAGTTTTCACACCTCAGAAAGATTTGGGTTCAAATCAGCCACTTCCACTGCCTGTTTTAAACCAGGCTGACTTCAAAACTACCCCAGGATGCTCAATGTTTTTTATCCAGGCTGTTCTAATCAACCCTTTCCAGTTCTAAGCCGTGGAATTAGAAGTGATGTCTAAACCGAATCCCTCATTCCCACCAGCATGAACGGCTGTCCCAGAGAAAAATTAGCCTAAAGCTAAACAATTCCATGATTCCAGACCAAACCACTCGTGGTGGTGGCAGAATCAGAACAAATTCTCTCTTTTTTCCCAAAGATATCAATCTTTGCTGTTGTGAACCTTCACGTAGGAGAGAAAGGGCTTTGCTTCCCCAAATACACTGAGTTTCCCTGACTTTCAACCTTACAGACAGGCTTCTCTTTTTAAGCTAAGAACACATTTGATAAACTCTGCCTTTGGTTTGACACAAATCCTGCCATCTGTGGGTCCTGGGTTTCAGGTCAGACTCTCCAAAGGTTTTCAGGTCAGTGCTGTATTATCCCACCTTGTCCTGCAACACCCTACCAAATCATCTAGAAAATGGTTCTGGGTTTGACTCCTGACAATGCTTATTAAGCACTGTTATTATTGTATTTTTCCCTTTACTTTCTTCTCCCCCAAGCTCCCCACAGCAGAGACACCAGCTTAGCAATTCCTATTTGCCTTTCTTTCATTAATCACCCAGCAGAAACTTCCCGTAGAGGTGAATTGACACTCCCCGGAGAGGAGAGGGATTTACCAGTTCTGTGCAGGGCTGTGGCAGGAGCTGACTCAGCTGGCAGCAGTCCCTGGGTCCATCTGAAGGCCGGGGAGATCCCAGGATCTGCTCCCAGGGCTGATCCAGGGCAGGGGAGTGGAGCAGAGGCTCTGGGAGGAGCAGGCACCTGCTCAGAGCTCGAAGCAAACCCCGACAGTTCCACCCCTGGGATGGAGCTGCGGCTCCTCCCAGCTCTGCCACCACCCCCGGGGCCACCTCGGGCTGGGGAATGGGACAACACCTCTGCCCTGAGCTACAGGCTGAGCATGGAGCAGAACTGAGAGCAGCAGGACCAGAACGAGCAGCTGCTTTCTGTAAAACACAGCAAAACAGGCAAAAATCACACAAAAACCACAGGGGAAGAGTCCTGTGTGAGTGGCCAGTGGGACAACTGCATCCCAAAGGCAGCTGATGGTCAGCTGGTCACTCAGCCAGAGGGACACGGCCACCTGGGCTCCCTGCATCTTATCAAAAAGGTAAAAAGGCAGCAGCACTTTGGCAGCCCTGGGGTCACGCTGCTGGTGGGAGCTCCCCTCCACAAACTTTCCTGCACTCTTTGATGCAGCAGGGAACATTCAGGAAGGATCTCAGGTTGCTGCAATACCCAAGATCTGCAGGACAGCTGTTCCGTCACTCAGTGCCCTACTCCAGGAAATGCAGACACCAAAGTTCCATAAAACACGGCACAGTAAAGGATGCCATGAAGAAAACCTAAAGCAAAAGCATCCTCCCACCCCTAAAAAGGCATCACATTGAAAATCTATCTCATCTCACCCCAGTGAATCCTCATTTGGGATCTCACTGAGCCTGGCTGATATCACTGGCTTAAGCAATATTGAATCCCCACATCTAAACAAGATGGAGCCACAGAATCAATGCACACATCACTTTCTGAGTTTCCCCACAGTCTGTGCAGGGAGAAATACTCACACAGCACCCCAGACCTGGGGACTCTTCCACAGCAGAGTTAAACAATCCATTCTTTGCCAGATTCAGTGCAACTTCTCCCTTTCTTATAGATTTAATTTTTTCTTTTTACATGAAGACAAGCAAAAAATCCTCTGCTTTCCACATTCTAGGAAATTCTGTTCTTCCCCTTGCAGTAACAGAGATTTCACCGCCTTTTTCCATCCTCTTCTCTCCCAAATGAGATCAGAGATGTCCAGCAGCAACATCCCAAGCTTTGACTGCAAGGTTTTTACAGCAGCCCTGTCTCAGTGACCACAAGAGCCCCTCTGTGTCTCCCAGAATGTATTTCACACTTAGTGCATGAGCTCAGTGCCTGTTCTCTTCCCTTTACACCATCCCCTCCCTGGATCTTATCTTGGATAAAATACACGGACTAACCCCAAAGGTTTCAGCAGAAGCCCAAATGTTCTGCTAAAGCTGCTCTGTGGTCACTTGTGAGGTACCACAAACACCAGTTCTGCCGCTGTTGCCTCTGGAGAAGGCCCTTGAGGAGCTGTTCTAGAGCTCACAGGTTCAGCTCACAGCTCCACCAGCAGCTGAGTCAGAGCTGTTAATTGTCAGTGTTAATTGTGGTGCAGACACCATCCAGCCCGCTGCCAGCCCCAGCCCAGGCTGCAGGGATGCTCCTGGAGCAAAGCTGCCCCTGCTCCCTGCCAGCTCTCCCTGCAGAGCCAGGACAGCCTGAGGACACCGGGCTGAGGGATTGTGCTGATTCAGGAGCTCAGAGCAGCCTGGGCAGAGTCCAGAGCTGCAGCCAGGGAGGATCGGCAGAGCCGTGACTCATTAACCCAGCACTGCGCAGCTCAGGCAGAGACCGGGAGCCAGGCAGGGATCAGGAGCCAGGCAGGGACCAGGAGCCAGGCAGGGATCAGGAGACAGGCAGGGATCAGGAGACAGGCAGGGACCAGGCAGAGACCAGGAGCCAGGCAGGGATCAGGCAGAGACCAGGAGCCAGGCAGGGATCAGGAGACAGGCAGGGATCAGGAGACAGGCAGGGATCAGGAGACAGGCAGGGACCAGGCAGAGACAGGCAGGGATCAGGAGCCAGGCAGGGATCAGGAGCCAGGCAGGGATCAGGAGACAGGCAGGGATCAGGAGACAGGCAGGGATCAGGAGACAGGCAGGGCCACCAGGAGCCACGCAGGGCCACCAGGAGCCAGGCAGGGATCAGGCAGAGACCAGGCAGAGACTAGGCAGAGACCGGGAGCCAGGCAGGGATCAGGAGACAGGCAGGGCTGTCAGCATCCCAGCTCTGCTCCAGCTCATCAGCCCAAGCAGGAACCTGGGGGTTACAGACAAGGTGAGCCTGGAAAAACAAGTTTATCCAACTGCAGAAATTCCTGACCTGGGCCCCAGATCAGCCTGCTGGCACAGAGGATGCTGCCAGGCTGATCCATAGCAAGGACTTTATTGTCATGGCACCTTTTTTTACCTTGTTAAACTCAGGCTCCTCCTGCATCAGGACATTGAGGATCTTTAGAGAACCTCCTGGATATGCCTCTCTCCTTCCTTCCCTTCCTTCCTTCCGGCCAGACCCAGTTAATTTTACATTTGTTACTCTCAGATGCTCCCCACACCTTCCTCCCTCCCAGGAAGGAGCATCACCCCTGGCAGATGCACTGATCAGCTCCCCAGGACTGCACTGCAGTGTCCCAGACAAGGAGAGTCCTGCAGCCCCTGCTTCCCTTGTAGAGCTACAACAGCAGGGGAAGGCTCCACAAAAAGATTCCAACTCCATTTCCAGTAGCATACAATTTTTAAAACTCTAATTCCTCTTACCAAAGCCTCCTCTTGTCCTCTGGGTGAAGGATTCTCTTTTCAGGGAGGTAGCTTCAGGCAGGCTGGGCATAGGTTGAGTTCCTGGTCACTTCTCATGCAATATATTCAAATGAAAACAAAAAGAAATATATAAAACTGAAAGCTGAATTAGATCCCCACTGTTGTATAAGCCCCTTCAGCTGAGTCTCTCTTTGGAAACAAAACAATGGCTCATGTGTTATTAACTTCTCTCCATTTGCATTAAGAAATGATCTGTACCAGTTACTGGCAGATTACTGGTGCTTTACCTTCAAAATAGAAGGAAACACAGACTTGCCTATAAAATGAACTACTTTTGGAAACTCCAAAACACCCTGGCATATATAGAGCTAATAAAATATCAAACTAACTGTACAGATGAGAGGTGGGCTGCTTACAAATGCATATATTTTATATATTCAGCACGGGTGGGCCTGTCTTCAAAACAAAGGCAAAACAGAGCTCTCCTCCCCCATGTGAGCATTTGAGCTGCGTTATTTATCCTTCCCATCACAAGGGGAACGTGGAGGCAGCACAGGGAGCCAGGTAACAGCACTGGAAAGGATGGAGAGGGCAGCTGGTGCCAAGTGTAGCAGGAGAGGGGAGCAGCTGCCAGCTCCTCACAAAGAACTCAGCATTCAGCTTTGTGTTCCCCATGTAAACGCCTGACACGCCAATGCATCACAGAGAGCAAATTCCACACCAGTTCAGGTGCCAGTGCATCACAGAGAGCCCAGTTCCACACCAGTTCAGGTGCCAGTGCACCACAGAGAGCCCAGTTCCACACCAGTTCAGATGCTGTGTCTCAGACAGCCCGTCAGGATCCCTCACTGCTGCCAGGCTCAGGAGCACCCAGCCCTGCCTGCCCAGCTCTGCACCTTCAGTCTGAGCTCACGGTTGCTTTCTGGGTGCTCTCACTGCCTGGGATCCCCCAAAACCAGACCAGCATCCCCAAATCCAGCGTGCATTTTTATATAAGGAGCTTGAAGGAAAAGGGCCACAGAAGAGGGAGGGGGAGAAAGGAAAAGGAAACATTCTTTACCCCTACATGACAGACTAACAGGGGCAGGTAGTGCAATGCCTAAGAGCTCTGAGAGCCCACCCGGGTGTGCAGACCCCCACCAGCTCCTTGCACAACCCCCAGGCACGGGCAGGCTCCGCGAGGAGCTGCAGGGAGGGCAGGACAGGCAGAAAGCACCGGGACATCGGCGGGCAGGAGAGCGAACGGACCGCGCTTACCTGGGCACCGGGCGGGCACCGGGCAGGCTCCGGACAAGGTCCGGGCAAGGTCCGGCCAGGCTCCGGGCAGGCTCCGGCCAGGCTCCGGGCAGGCACCGGGCGGGCACCGGGCAGGCTCCGGGCGGGCACCGGGCAGGCTCCGGGCAAGCTCCGGCCAGGCTCCGGCCAGGCACCGGGCAGGCACCGGGCTTGGCTCCTCCGCCGGGGCTCTCCGGGTGCTCCGGAGCGGCCGCACACCGCGGAGCCGCATCTCCTGCGGTCCCCCCGGGCCCCGAGCGCACGGACAGAGGCGGGCTCAGGCCTGAACAAGCCCAGACAAGCCCCAGCGAAGGCTCTTCCTGAGCTTGCCCGGCCGGAGGCAGCGCCGACCCCGCGGTGTCACCGCGCGGGGACAGCGGGGACAGCCCCGCACGCACCGGGCTCGGGCACGGAGCGGGCTCGGGACACAGCACAGGGCTCCGGACACGGCTCCGGACACAGCACAGGGCTCCGGACACAGCTCCGGACACAGCACAGGACTCCGGACACGGCTCCGGACACAGCACAGGGCTCCGGACACAGCTCCTGATTGATTCCTGCCCCAGCCCAGGATTCCTGTCTCAGCTCCTGATTCCTGTCTCAGCTCCTGATTCCTGCCACAGCCCAGGATTCCTGCCACAGCTGCTGATTCTGCCCCAGCAGCGGGGCCAGAGGAGCTGTGAACACACAGCTGTGCCAGGGCTGAATCCAATCCATGTCACTGAGGAAGCCACTTGAGGAGGAGGAGGAGTGCAGGATTCCCCCAGGATTCCTCCTGGCGAAGTGATGTCACCCACAACTTTGCAATCCCCTCAGAGGCTCCAGGAGCTGGGACAGGGAGCTGGGAGCTGGGATCCATGGATCCATGGATCCATGGGGCAGCGAGGGCGGCAGAACGCCCTGGGTGCGGGAGCCGTGGCTAGACTCACACCCCAAACTCACCCCGCAGGCTCTGCACCATTTCCTCTGCCGGTCCACGAAGGTTAAGGACACCCAGCTCCCGAAAAGCTCCCCCTCTGCCCCCAGCAGGGACTGTCAGAAATGCAGGCTGTGCAGGGAGGCGAAGGCACCTGGTTCACTCTCCAGAGAAGCCCTTGCTGTGCACGCAGCTAATTAACAACGAGCCCCTCCGAGACAGAGCTGCAGCAGCCTCCTCCCCACACACAGTGCAGGTATTTTGCCTCTCCTTTCTATCAGCGAGGGTCCACTTAATTTTTCTCAATAAAACTGCAGGGCCAGGTTCAGATGTCAGCTCAGCACAAGCCCAGAGTGGCCCTGGTGCCTCACTGGAGGATCCCACGGTTCCCTGCCTTCCTCCAGTGCCCTGGCTTCCCCTCCCTGCCCTCCCCTGAAGATGCAGCTGGGGGGAAAAGAGGGTCAGGATGCACAGAGTGACAGGGGTGAGTGGGAAATCTGACAGCTCCAAAGCATTCTTTTCCTTTTTTAAATGCTTTTCTACAAATACATTTTTTAAATAAACTAGCTTTGTGCACAGACTTCAGCCCTTCAGCCTTTCCCCATCATCTTCCACTTGGGAAGGATGCAGGGCAGAGTCCCCTGGAGAGGACTGTGAGAAGATGAACAGCAACAGGCAGCAAAAAGGGCCAGTTCTGCACTTGTTCAGGCAATTCCTCAGGGCTCTCCTACTTCTGCAGTGCCCACCTTCCTGACGCATTTCAACCCTTTCCCACTGTGGGGGGAGATTGCTGTGTGCTCATGCAAACTGCCACTCACAAGTCACCAATATGTGCCTTCTTTCCCCTCAAAACCCATCACTTTAACACAGAGATGACAAAATTCTTGATAAAGAGGAGAAAAAAAAGATTCAGGATTTCCCCAAAGTGCATTTCCGGATCTCTTTTGCAAGGGCAGATAAGCTGAGGACTTTGTAGCTGTGCACCTGTAATGAGCAGAGGATCCAATTACCTTAATTGCAGCAAAGTGGCCTGTTAACAATGAACAGAAATATTGTGTGTACAACACCAATTCCAGTGTTTGTGCTTGTATTCATTACGTAAATACCTTGTGCCTACTCGACAGGCCCTTTCGCTTTGTGTGACGAGTAAAACCCGGCTGAAGCACAGCCCAAGGTCTGCACACCCACCTGAGAAACCTCAACAACCTGTTTGGCACCTTCCCCTGCAGAAACACCTTGGGCAGCACAGCAGCAGAGCTGGGAAAGCTGAGCAGAGTGAGTGTGGAAGGCATCCAGCTGCAGTGCCCTGTGTGTGAGCAAGGTCCTGAGCTGGCAGAGCTGGGCTCCTGCCCACCAGCAGCAGCTCACAGCCTGTGCCAGCAGGGGTTAACCCCACCCAGCAGCTCCCAGCTCAGCCAGCAGCCCCAGTGTGCCACAGAGTGGGAGTGCAAAGGCTCCTCTCACCCACCAGCCCAGCTCAAACAACCCCTCTGGTGCCTGGACCTGTTGTTCCCTCACCCCTGCAGCCCTTACTGACACCAGAGGGGACAAGGGCTGGTGACTGAGGCACATTCACCAGCTGGATCTGGAGCAGCAGCACAGCAAAAATCCTCAGGCAGCTCGAGTCGTCAGGAACCCACTGATGGAAAACTCAGATGCAGGTCCAGCTCTGCTCAGCTCCTCTGCAGATCCCTCTGGCACCTCTGCTGCAGCCATGCACGGCTGCGCTCACGCCTTGCAGAGGCAAATCACAGATTATGAGATGGGCACAAAGTCTCTGCAGTCACACAGGAGCAAACCCAGAGCAAAGTGAGCAGGATCCGGGAGCTCCAGGGTCACTGGCAGAAGCTTTCCCAAAACACTGCAGGTAGAGCAGCCTGTGAACATCTCCCCTTCTGCAGAAACAGGAAACAGAAGGATCAGCACAAGGAACTGAACCAGTTCAAGCACAGAGCAAGGGATGATGTTCCAGGCAGTTCCCAGTGCCATCAGACTGCTCAGATTTGGGTGCCTTCCTCTCTCTGATGGCCTGGGCTTGCTCAGACACGTCCCAGTTGCAAGAGGAAGATTTTTGTTCTTTAGGAGGATCCAGCTGCCAGCTGCAGGTACATCTCAACACTCTGGCATGTCCTGCCGCTGCCCTCATAGAAAGGACTTGGGCCACTGAGGAACTGAGACGCACTCAATTCCACTCGGCTGCAAAAGCCCAAAGCAGAGGGACTTAAAACACATTTTCTGCTTCATTTCTGCAATGGGAAAGCCTGTCCCTGTAGTCTCAGGGGGGGGAAATAGCAGCCACATTACTCCTGCACCAAGCAGACGCCCCTAAACAGCTGCTGATCCCCCCCTGGGCTGTGTCACTCCTGTCCAGGGTCACACTCACCCACAGGAGCAGGACCTGGATGGCACAGGGATTCTGCCGATTAGCTGATGGAAGAAATGGAGAGCAACAAGCTGGAGACCCAGTCTGAGATCAAAAAATGGCAAAAAGACAAAAGAGAGACTTTTGGACTAAGGTCATAAGAGCAAAGAGTCACAAGAAACTGAAGTCATTCCGTTTGCTCCCTGGGGCTGAGTTAGGGCCAGCTCCAGTTCACCAAGTTCATCCATCTGCATTTCCACCACTTCCTGAGCATTTCCATCAGCACGGGACTGATTTCTCCCAGAAAAGCAGGGTCTCTGTTATTCTCCTGCTCAATGGAGAATAAAAGGGAAGGTCCTTCCCAGTTCACTCATCCCACTGATCTATCCAAAGGCACAGACCAAGCCTCAGCATTTGCTCTGTCAGGAATCCAGCAGGGACTGAACTAAGAATAGCAGCTGAGGTGAAGGACAGAGCTTGCAGGTAGGATTAGCTACTGCAATTACAGGTAGCAATTCCCTGCTACTCAGAAGCTTTACTGTTAAGCAGCAAGAGAAATTAATCTTTACTTGAGGAGGTGTTGTGTGTTGTGGGGTTTTGTTTGGTCGTTTTAGTGACACCAGGGCTGGAGGAGCACAGGGCAGCTCAGGGCCGCAGGTTGATGAGCTGCTGCTTCCCTCTGCTGGGAGCCAGGCAGAGGGCACACCTTGTCCTGGGAATGACAAATCCTGGCCTCCTCCAGGCTGCTGGAGAGACATCCCCCACCCAGGGCCTCTGCAGGCACCCAGGGTGATAGGGGGTACAGATGGGACATTCTCCTTCAGTGACATCTGGGGGAAGCTCTGACTGAGAGGTGGAAACCAAGGGTGTCTTTGGTCGATCAGTTTAAGAGAACTGGGCTTTTTGCTGCCAGCTTCTTTCCCTCCCCCATGCCCAGCAGACTGCAGGTATTTTTATTTTGTTCCATGCTCACATCTGCAGAACCAACAGAGTTTCCATCAAGAAAAGGGGTCAGGCTGAGTTCCTCACTCGCAGAGGTGCTGAGGGAGGGAGGGAGGGAGGGAGGTCTGTGCAGCAGCACTGCACCCAGGGATGGTGCAGGGCCAGCACAAAGCTGCCAGCTCTGCTCACCTGGCCAGGCTTCCTCTCCTGCCACTGCAACCCCTTCATTCTTCTTGAAATGCCAGCCATGGAAATAAATGCTTTTTCTAATCCACCCTTCTCCAAACTCCCTGCCCATTCCTGCCTGGGGAAAAGCAGTTTGAGGCCATTGAGTGGCTCTGCACAGAACAAGCACCAGGACAGAACTGCAGGGTTTTTCTGCATCCAGGGGCTCCTGCAGACTTGGCTTCTCCAATGCCAAAGTGTCAGTCACTGGCACCACGAGAAGCTGCACCTCAGGTCAATCAGCAAGCGTCCCCTTCTCTTCCTCACTGTTCTTTCTGTAGTACAAGGAGTTAATTACAGGTTCACTTTGAGGCACCAAGTTAAAAAGCCTTACCCCACTCCCTTGCAGCTCCTTCCAGAGCAAGGTGGCCAAACTCTGCTCTGCTGGGCTGCCAAGAGGTCCAGCTTGGATGCCCAGGCTTCTGAGCACCCCTGTGATCCCTGGCAGACTGGCCAGCAGCTCTGCACCTACCCAGAGACCAGGGGCACCTTCCTCCATCCCTGGGTTGTCACTTTGGGTGTAATTCCCCCAGGAGGGGCAGAACAGATCACCTGACAGGGTGGCCTGCAGGTCACAGTCTTCATCTGCAGCAACAGGGAATTAACTGGGAGCCAGAAAGGGCCACGGCCAACTGAAGAGCTTTAACCTCCAGCAGATAAAATGCATGAACCACCCCTTATCTGACTCTTGCCCTGCAGGACAGGCAGGGTACCCTGCACATGCTGCAGCACCGAGCCCAGGATCACCTGCACTGCATCAGCAGGAGGCTTCTCCTCGCTCCTGAGCTTCCTCCCCACCAGCACTGCTGCTCCTCAGTGGCTGCATCTGTCACTTGTGTCCCCACAAGGCTGGAACAGCCTGGCTGAGGTGACTGCAGAGCGGCTGCTGCAGTGGTGGCTTCTCACCCAAGTTCACTTCAGCTCCTGGAGCTGCTCCCTGGTGCTGGCAGGTCCCTGAATGGCTGCCCCGAGCCCCTGGAGACACAGCAGCAGTCGCGTCCCTCCTGCAGCTGAAGGACATCCAGGGACAGGACGCTGCATCCCACCCACAGGCACAGGCGATGGGCTTGGCCAACTCAATCACTAAATGGTTGCAGGGGAGGCAGCACAGGCCAGGCTTGGCTGTCACAGCACTTGCAGCAGCATCTTTGCGTCCTGGGCGTCCATGGTCCCCCCTCCCCTTCCCCTGCAATGTCCTTTTTGCTGAGGAGTTCTCAGACCGGGCTTTTGCTGCAGTGCATCAAAGAGCGGGTGACTTGCCAGCAAACCACAGAGTGTTCCCTGCTCTGCCCCGGCCCCGGGAGCTGATGCTCGGTAACCGGACACCGAGCCCTGAGCGAGTGCCCAGCGCCGGGCAGCACCGAGCCTCCAGGAGGAGCGGGGCTGGTTTGCAGCACCCTCCTCGGGAGCAGCCCGGGCTCCTGCTCCGTGTCACCCTCCCTGTGCCACAGCCACTGTGCCACAGCCCCTCTGCCCCGAGCAGCCTGATTTACCAGGCTCGGAGCCTGGAACATCTCCTGGTGTTCAGCCCGGGTCGGGCTGCTCGGGACTGCAGCCAGTGCTCCAGCTCACACCTGCACAGCCCAGGTCACTCCCAAGCCTTCAGCGTCCCATTTCTCCTGCCCTTCACCTCAAGGACCTTTACTTGAGGCCCCTGTTTGCCTGGAGAAGGTCAGGGGTGCTCTCTGGGGCACAGCAGAGCTGTCACACACTCCTACAAACCCTGCAAGGGACGCAGGTGAAGTGACACGTTGTGCCGTGGCAGTGCCCTGCATTGGCATAGTGACTGCTGCCCAGAAAAGCGTGTTCATTACTGTGTAAAAGCCCCTCCGGTGTCCCCGGGAGAAGGGAGGGGTTGGGGAAACATTCCAGAGCCTGGGAGCTCCACGGGAGCCAAATGCAGCACCTGAGGGGTGACCTGAGCCATCGACCTCCTCCCTGCTCTGCCCAGTGACCTTCAGAGTGGGAAATGGCTCTGCACATCACTTCCCTTTCCTTACTCAGATGGTGCCCAACCAGCCAACCTTCTGAATGACAGCACTGGCAAAGGGCTTGTGGCTGATGCTCAGTTACAATCCACCAATATTCTAAAACCAAAAATTTCACCAACAACTCAAGGTCAACAGACTGTTCAAGGCCATTTCCACTCTTTTCTTGAACAAGCTCTTGTCTGTGAGATTTCTGGGGCAGGGACCTTGTTTTGTTTCCCCAGGATTCAACACAATTTCTGCTGCTAAACCAAGTGAAAAGCATCTTCGATAAGCACACCCCTCACTGAATTTTGTTCTTTCAGACAGGAGCAGAGCACTTCCAATTCATCCCAAGAAAGCTCTTAAAACATGGCAAGTTTGCCCTCTGTTTACAAATGTGCGAAGTTATTTGCTGCAGAATATTGACGCAAATGAAAACTCATTTAGATTTGCCAGATTTTAGTTCTCCCTCACCCAGCAACAGGAGCTGTCCCCTCTCAAAAGCTCAGTTGTCTGGGAAGCAGGGGAAAGGCACAAGGGCAGCCGGATGGCAGCCCCACTGCAACTCAGCTCTCCTGGCATAATTAGAAATTCTGAAGGCTGAGCTGGAAAAATTACATCTTAAGGACATTTACAGCCAGGCACAGAGGTAGGAGATGGAAACATTAAGATTCCCAGCACATGGGAATTCTTGTGTTCATGTGTCAGACAGGGATGGGCAGAAAGCAATTCAAAGCAGCTGGTGAGGTTTTTAATACGTTGGTGCATCACAGCACAGGACTGAGCCAACAAAACCCCCACCCCCTGCACTCCTGATCACCCTGATTCTGCAGGGGAAAAGCCAATGGAAGAACCTGCAGAGATTTTGCAAGAAGCAGCCTCTCTCCCTGCCCCAGTCTGAGAGCTCCAGGTTTGCAGAAAAGTGGGCAAAATTGCCCTACTTTAATCAGGAAGGAAAAGTGCATCTCCCCACCCCTCACAGGCATTGCCACTGACCCTGCACTGGGGTCCAGGAGCAATGTTTAAATTCCACTTTGTACAGAGGACCCTTGCTCACAGCACTTCTGTGTTTCTTCACTCATGATAACACCAGAGCTCTGGGAAGAAAGAAACTTGGAGCACGTGGGTTTGCTGCAGTGCTGCTCAATGCCCATGGAGTCTGTTGTAAATTAAGGGAGGGAATAAGGAGCACAAATTAGCCTGGAAAGGAGCTCCATCCCTGCAGCATCCCGAGCACAGAGCCTGCTGCACTGCACTGCCTCTGCCTGAGCAGCACAAAGAGTTAAAACAAATACACCCAGAAACTTAATGGCTCTCTGCCCTTTGCAGTGGGGCACCAGGCACAGGATCCGTGACCTGCTCCAAAAATACATGCTGTCACTTGACCCGATCCTTCAAAAACATTTCTATACCAGAAACAGAACTGAAAAGTCAAGTAGCAACAAGCAAACCACAATTTAGGTCCCACTCCTTAAACATGTGGTGAAGCAGAGTCATCTGAGGCTCTGGTAGCTGTGCTGGCTGTAACCAGAGGGTTTCAGATGGATCTCTCTGTGCAAGCTCATCAGCACCAGGAATAATCCTCCTCACATTTTCTAAAGCTCCTACTTTCTCAAGACACTTTGCTCTTATTAAAATAAAAGACTACAGCAGGAGCGAATACCCCAGGCAGCCCAAAATGCTAAAACTCACTCTAAAATTCACTATGGCAGCCAGGAAAAGATCTCTGCTCTCCAGATCAGAGACTGGCATTAAAGGAAGGAATCAGATGAAATATGGGCTTTCATCAGGCACAGCACAGTCGAGGTGTCAGAGGCACTGAATCTGCACTCAGGCTGCTCAGTACCTGGCTGAGGTTATGTTCACACTGCCTGGGGGTCTCTCACGGGCTGCTCAAGGCACAGCACAGGAGTTTCAGGTGGCACTGGAGGTGCTGTGAATTCCTGTTAAGATTTGATGTGTGCTGAGGGTGCCTTCCCAGGTGTGCAAAGCAAGAACTGCTGGAGTAGCAGGGAATGTGAGAGGAGAAACAGCACTGAGTGCATCCTCCCCACCCCCAACCTTTGCACTCTGGTGCTGTTTTGTCTTTTGGGACTGTTCCTGCCACTGCCCAGCACTGCAGGGTCCTTTGCACTGATTTCCCTACAGCAGCACCATTTACACATCCACTGATTACCAGGACAGAGACACTTCAATACAGGGGCTTCAGTCAGAAACCCACAATTCTCTGATTTGTCTCATTTTTACCCCCTACACCCATTCTCATTTCCCCTCTGCTTGACAGACATCACACCAGGTTTGCAGGGAGACACGAGGAGAACCCTTTTGAGAGGCTCTGCCCACTTCTGGAGAGCAGAACTCCAGGGAAAGCAGCAGCTTCCCCCACTTGTGCCACCCTCGAGGAGTCTGTTCTGTTCAGTTTTACAGCAGTTTTGTGTTTTTTCCTTAAGGCAGAGACTGATATTTATTTATGCTGAGAACCTTTCCACAGCACCCAGATGTAGGAGCACCCTGGCACATTCATTGCCCCTCAACGATTTACACCAAGCCTGCTCTTAACTCAGTTACTTTTACTTTGCTCCTATTCTACCAATTAGAGAGTTCTTCATAAAAGCCACAAACTGATGCATAAGCACTGTACAAATGAATTTGAGTCTCCTCGCTTGTTAGATTGTAAGGAACAGAGGTAACACGGTGTGAGTGTGCTGCATAAAGGCTGCATTAAATCACATGAAATTCAGGGTTTCGGCCTCACATCTGACTCCCCTTGTTCCTGCATGACTCGGGGCCAGAGACATCTCTGAAGGAAGATGTGAAAGTTTCACTGAATTTAAAGGAACAGCTGGGAGCTGAGGGTGCCAAGGGCTTGTCTCCACCATCAGCTGGCACTGTGTGACCTTGAGAGATCACACTTGAGCCCCAGCTCCTCTGTGCCAGGGATAACACTCACCTTTCCTACAGATCTGAGTGCCTTCTCTTAGTCCTTGTGCAAGCACACGACAAAAGCCCACCCCAATTACAGATCTAATCAGTGCAAACACACACCACTACTCTCAAACACAGTGGCAGACACCAGTAATTGCCTCAGCCTCAGCGGGGACCAGAACACCCTTCCTGGTGTCAAGAGACATCACTGAAACAGGGAAGGCAAATATTTAGTCATTTCAGATGCTGCTAATGTCATCCAGCATCAGCTGCAGGCTGCAGGCTCGGGATGTGCTGTGAGCCCTGACTGCTGAGCAGCCTCCCTCAAACACGGAATATCAAACCCAGATCTGCAGGGATTTCAGCACTGCTGACTTCACTGCTATTGCAACAGAATTGATAATTGCTCAAACTGCATTTTTCCCCCTTGCCCCACACCGTTCCCCAGACTCTGCTAAGAATTGCTAAGAAGCTACATTGCAATTAATAGATATTTTTATACTTGCAAAATGCAAGTTGCTAGCAGATATTTATGTTAAAGTGGGTTTTTTTCCGCTTTATAGTTAAAATAAACCAGGCAATCCTTGCGCCATTAATAAATCAGACTTCACATGCCTCCAGAAAACGCAGATTAAACTTCTGCAGTGAGAGGCTGTGCTGACACATTCCCATGCAAATTCAACTTTTGGCGACTGTGGAAAGGCAGCAACGCCTGGAGGTCACGAGCCCGCTTTTCTCAGGTTCCCCCAGCGCACTTCCCGAGCTCACTCGGCAGGTACAAGGACATTCTCTTTCGGGAGGAGGATGCCGGAGCTGAGCTCTGAGCCTGGGCATTTCAAGGCACAACAGCTTTTTTAACCTATCGCTCGGCAATGCGGGGTAAAAGCGAATCATTTGTGGCTGCAGAGCCGCGGGTGCAGGCGGCAGCTCGGGCTCGGGAAGGGGAATCCCTGCCTGGCCGAGGATGCTGCTCTGCGGATCCCCGGCAGGAGCGGGGCTCGGGCAGCTCCGCACCCTTAAAGCGGCAGCGCCGCATTCCCCCCGCTCGGGGGGACAGCGGGGACAGCGGGGACACGGCCGGGGCAGCGCCAGGACAGCGGGGGCAGCTGCGGGAACTTCCCGTGCCCGGGTGCTGCAGGGCGGCAGCGCGTCCTGCTTCACTCCTGCAATGCTCCGCGTCCTGCTGCACTCCTGCAATGCTCCGCGTCCTGCTGCACTCCTGCAATGCTCCGCAGCCTGCACGGGCTCGGACTGCAGCACAACTGCACCAGCATCAGCTAGCAAAACCCCACCACCTGCCTGCGAGCCAGCACGCAAAACCACAGGTCCTGGTTAGTCCCTGTGCTGCGTTTGCTTCTGAGGGGTTTGTTTTTTCCATTGTTATTTTATTTTCTTTTATTTGGTTTTGTCGGCTTGTTTTAAAAAAGCAGAATGGGGGAAAAAAAGCCTTCACTGATTCAGCCTCCCTCATCTTGAGGAGAATTTAAAAGGAGAATTTTAAAGGCAGAAAGGGAACGAACTGAATTAAGTTTAATTAGCAAGCACACGGCAGAAGTTGCACTTTTAAATCTTTTATCAATCATAAAAGACAGCCCTGCAGGAGGAAGGACTGCAGCCCCTTTAAAATACCTCCCTTCCTAAGAGAGCATGCAAAGGAAAGAGCTTCCATTAAACCGGGTTAGGAAACCTTCCCTCCCTCCCAAGTTGTCTGTTCTTACCCCAGATCCGCTCGGAGGAGCTCTGCGTTCCCAGGGATGCAGCGCTGTGCGGAGCAGCAAAAGTTGCAGCCGCTGCTCGGGGAGGGAGGCAGGACCTGGCAGGAGCGGTGTCAGACGGGTCCTTGCACTGAAGTGATGCCGGGAGAGCCCGGAGCTGCTCAGACAGGCGAGCAAAAAAAAAAAAAAACCACCAAAAAAAAACCGGGGGAGGGGGAGTTAAAAAGTCTGAAATCCCTGACACTGCAAGAAGTCTGATCCTATAGGATCGGGTCTGAAACGCCGGCCCCGGCTCCCTGGGCAGCCGGATTTCCCAACGAGGTGGGGACTCGGACGTTCCATTGCCGCCGAGTTTTCTCACCTGGAGATGCTGCTCTTCCAAGAGCAAGAGCGAAAAGCAAACCAGACATCTGCAGAAGCCTCTCAAATGCACTCTGCTCCCACCTGGGCTGGTCTCAGTTTGGGGATCAGGCTGGAACTTATTCAGGAGTCAGCAGTGTCTCCTCCGCTGTCAGATGCGGGGAATGCGCACTTTAATTGTGCCAGTGAGGACGGGAGGTGGCAGAAAGAACAGGGGAAATCTCATCCTCCACGGCTTTGCTAAGAGGTCTTAACCACATCAAGAATTCAGACAGAAGCTGCAGGTATAAATAATAAATTTGGAAAACATAAAACGAACACCCACAAACACCCCAAACAAAAAGCTCACACATCCCCCTAGCACCTGACATTTTTTTCCTGATACACAGAACAGTGCAACACCTCATCCAAAGACCTGTCCCTAACTTCAGCTAAACTACATTGTTTTAAACCAGCTCAGGCCTAGAGCTGCTTTTTGCCCTGTGTAATTCCTGCCCCTTATTGGTTTGACAAAACGCACAGTTCACCCCCAGCTATTCCATTGATCCAGGCCCTGGGAGGCTGCAGCCAATGGTGCTGTGCAGACCCTGCATTCCATGGGATTCAACCCATTTTCATGGCAGAGAAAAGACAGCGGGCACCAGCCCATTTTCCTTCTGTTCCATGGAAGAGGAGTGTCCAGAGGAACAAGTGTCCAGAGAACACACTTGACTTCACATCCTGGAATTACCAGGCACAGGGATTCCTGATTCTCTTGGTCTGGTCTTCAGTGAGACTGAGGAGGGGAAACCACTTCAAGCTCAAGGTATTGAAGGACATTTCCAGGGGCACAGAGCATTTAAAATATTTGGGCAAGAGCTCTGCAACGTTCTCACTCTGGAACCAACAGTTGCAAAGGGATAATTTTGAAACATGCTAATTTTTCATCTACACACATCACAGCAAAACACCGAGTGTACCTCGGGGTCAATCTCAATTTATTCCTGCCTTTTCTAACACCCCCCCCTGAAAGCTTTCAGATCAAGTTTTCAGATCTGCTGATTATCTGCATCTGAGAGAGTCCTGGTGCTGCCCTGGAGCCTTTTTCTTCTCTTTCACTGTCATTGCTTTTCCATTTGGAGATTAGTTTTTTGACTGGACCACTTACACTCATCAGCTGCACAGCTCATCACACCCCCCCTGCAGAGCTCTGGATCAGTTCTTGTTTTTCATACCTGTTGCTTAAGGTAACATGATAAATAATTCCGGTTTTACAGCATCACAGAAGAGCAGAGAGAGACAAACCTGGGTGCTCACCTGTTCTGGTTCCCTGTGCCCTGCACTGCTGCAGCTCCTGCATGGCAGGGTGAGCATCCACAGCAGGATATTCCCAGCCCACCCCTCCTGAAGTGTGCTGAATCCAGCAGCAAGGAGAGACTCCCCTGGATGGCAAAGACATTTCACTGACATTTCACCCATCTTTGCCAAGGCTTAGGAAGCACTGATTTATTGAAGTGTTCCACAGCATTTCAAGGCCACTGAGCCCACAAACCAGAAGCACAGAGTGAATCTGCAGCAGGCAGGATGAGGAAAGGCACCAGTGCAGAGCATGGCAGCCCCAGTGCAGAGCATGGCATCCCCAGTGCAGAGCCTGGCAGCACCAGTGCAGAGCCTGGCAGCTCCACTGCAGAGCCTGGCAGCCCCAGTGCAGAGCCTGGCAGCACCAGTGCAGAGCCTGGCAGCTCCACTGCAGAGCCTGGCAGCCCCAGTGCAGAGCCTGGCAGCACCAGTGCAGAGCATGGCAGCTCCAGTGCAGAGCCTGGCAGCTCCAATGCAGAGCATGGCATCCCCTGTGCAGAGCCTGGCAGCACCACTGCAGAGCATGGCAGCAGTGCAGAGCATGGCAGCCCCAGGGCAGAGCCTGGCAGCCCCAGTGCAGAGCATGGCAGCACCAGTGCAGAGCCTGGTAGCACCAGTGCAGAGCATGGCAGCCCCAGTGCAGAGCCTGGCAGCCCCAGTGCAGAGCATGGCAGCACCAGTGCAGAGCCTGGCAGCACCAATGCAGAGCCTGGCAGCCCCAGTGCAGAGCCTGGCAGCTCAGTGCAGAGCATGGCAGCGGGTGCAGGTACAAGCGGCCCCGGTCGTCCCTGGCAGCTCCACTGCAGAGCCTGGCCAGTGCAGGCATAGCGGCTGCTGCAGAGCCTGGCAGCTCAGTGCAGAGCATGGCAGCCCAGTGCAGAGAATAGCAGCACCTGTGCAGAGCATGGCAACCCCAGTGCAGGCATGGCATCCCATGCGACATGGCTCAGTGCAGGCACTTGAAAAGGCCCAGTGCAGAGCCCTGGCTCCAGTGCAGGCATGAGCGACCCCAGTGCAAGAGCAGCTCAGTGCAGAGCATGGCAGCACCAGATTTGGAGGCATGGCAGCACCGGGTGCAGCCTGGCAGCACCGACCTGGCTCCGAAGTGCAGGCATGGCAGCACCAGAAGGCGGAGCCAGCAGCCCCAGTGCAGGCCTGGCAGCGCAAGGAGTGAGGCCTGGCAGCACCACTGCAGAGCCGCCTGGCCTGGGGCAGAATCTGGCAGCCCCAGTGCGAGGGCTGCAGGTTGCATGTGCCAGTACCGCTTTACTCCCACTTCATCCCAGAAACTCTGCATAATTCCTGCTGCTGGTCCATTTGCGTAACCTGCTCTGTGCATTTGGTGCATTTCGCTTTGCTGTAGGAGCACGAGGATGCTGGGATGAAGGGTTTTAGTTTAAGCTCTATCAGTGAGTCTAATCTTAACAGGACACAGAGATAAGAGCCCAGGGACTTTGCCTCTCAACTTTGCCTTCCCATTCAGCTGTCAGATGCTCAGAGAAAACCTCTGACTTTCCACAGCTGCATTTGTGCTCTGAGTGCAGCAGCCTGGGCTGATCAGCTCTGACAGGCAGTGCAGCCCTGCTCTGCTGCAGCATTACACCATCAGAGACTGCCTGACCACTGCTGCTGTCAGAACACAAAGGGGTTGGTAGGCATGGGGTTTATTTTTATTACAGTTTCCAAAACTTCTTGAAGGGAAGAAATAACCCTGCAGCAATAGTAAAACCTGTATCACTCAGTGAGAGGTCAGTATAAAGGTGGACATTGCCTTTCAGGGCTGCACTGTCCACTCTGAGCAATAAAAACCTTGGACTGAGGATGTGAAAGTCAAAGCAAGAGCCAAGGTGCTCCCAGACTAGGAAGCCTCCATGTATTTGAATGTTTCTCTTCACATTTTGAACCATTTTAAACCATTCACTTTTTGCCGTTGTTCAGTTTTGTTTGTTTTCCAATCTAGGGCAATACATCCAATACTAATTGGTCAGGAAACTGATAACCAGAACAACAATGCTCGTTAGGAAGTTCAAAACTCATTGTGTCAACCTTCATCAATCAATATTTATCTAAGGTACAGTAACTATTAAACCCCAATCAAGTGCATTTGGGGAAACTTCAATTACCTCAATGATGGCAGCACTTCCTACATGCCTGTCTTGTGTCCACCTCTCACATCACAAGCCAAGAAAAGTAATTTCTGTCAGGAGCTGTCAGTGCCAGCCAGGCAGCAGCACCAGGTACCCACCTTGGGCTTCTTTCTGACGGCAATGAGCAGATTGTGGTTCAGACCCCAAGCTGCTGAAGCTCTGAATCAGTCTGGACCACACTGAGGGCAGCTCCTGCCAGAGAACCAACAAGGAGGGTTTTTCTTTACACTCTTCACCCACGAGCCACCTTTGCTCCTTGAGCAGCAGATCTCAGCCCATCTCTGCATATTTATGGGTACAACAATGGGAACCAGTCATTGCTTTTTGTTTTTTTCTCAGCCAGGACAAGTCCAAGTCTCTTTTGGTGAATGCACCAGGAGCCCTCAGGGGCCCAGCAATGCCTTTGGCTCGGCAAAGCTGCCTGGTGTGCTCTGCCCCCGTGCACAAGAGGAACCTCCTGTTTCCCCATTTCACAATGAAGAAACAGCATGTTTAGCCTTTAACCTCCATTTTCATCCTCCTTTAGTCCAAGGCTGAGGAAGAGACAGAAGGCAGCCTGTCCCAGTGCAGGGACACCTGGGGAAGATGCCAGCACTCAATCTTTAATCTGCTGATCAGGCTGATGAGAGCATCCCTTCCTCAGAACAAAAGGCCGAACCAGGCACAGCTCACAGGATTGATCAGTTCTGTTTGATTCAAGCACAGTGCTTGCTGAGGATGAGCTCTCCTCCTCCCCACCCCCAGCTCCTTTCCCCTGCCCCTGCTTTTATGAAGTTTTCAGTGCCAGCCTGCACCCCCAGAGCAGTGACAGGGCTGTCCCATGGGTACCAAGTCCTGCTTCAGTCCCAGGACTGGCTGAGGAAGCAGCAGAGAGGGGCTGGAAGGAGCCAGCAGTGCCATCCCCTCCAGCCTCACAGCAAGGCAGCTGTGCCCACTCCCCATCCCACACCCGGGTGGCACTCCCTGGACAAGGTTCCTGTCACTCCCTGGACAAGGTTCCTGTCACTCCCTGGACAAGGTTCCTGTCATTTAAAAGCCACAGTCTAGAAAGGAAAGCCAACAAACAATAGAAACAAAAGCTCTTAAGAGGCAGCTTTACTCTAATGCTCCCTCACCTTGGAGTGTCTCAGCTGTACTTTGATGCTAAGCTCTTTAAGAGCTGAGCTGGCCAGGCAGAACACCAGAGCAGTGGGGCCTGGGGAATGCTGCTCCTGTGTGGATCAGCCTTCCAGCCTCAAAACACGGCTTGGATGCACAGAAGTGGCTTTGCTTAATACCAAACAGGCCAAAGTGTTTAACTCTAAACTTCTTAAACCGGACTGGAGGCTTCTCTCTGTCAGGCTGAGCACACCCAACCACAAACCAGCCCCAGCTCCAGAACTCGTTCAGCAGGTAAGTCCTTCCCTTGCCCCACAACAAAGCCCCTCTTTCTTATTCTCCCCCACACCAGTTTAGGACTGCTGTTATCCTTTCTGCAGTCTGGTTTTTGAGAAGCCACCAGACAGTAATTTCATTTTTTGAGAACTCCAGCTGCTGTACAGCTGTTCTTTACTGCTTCTCAGCAGAAGTTAACAGCCTTACCCAAAGCCATGTGAACTTGATAGCCCAGAACTCGAGAGCTTTCCTGGAAGCTCTTCCCCCCAGCACAGCCACTGACTCAGCTCCAGCAGCCCTGCAGCAGCAGCAGCAGCACCAAAAGGGCTCCCAGCTCACAGAACCACGGAATTAAAGCATCCCCAGAAATTACCCTGTCATTTACCGCCACATCCACAGTTCATTGGCACTAAACGCCTTTGCAGAGGCTGATAAATTTGGCAGGTACCAGGCAAGGTTCCTCTAAGGTTACCTCACCAAAATCTCACCCTACTGAAGCAAACTTTGCCTCTTCAGAGCAGTGCAAACCCCAGCCCAGCTCTGTCCCCTCTCCACACCTCGGGTCTGGCCTGCAGCTGCAACACCAAAGGGCAGCAAAGCCCCACTGCAGCAAAATCACTTTTTACATTGTTTCCCCCACTCTTGAAAACAGAACCCCTTGCTGTGGAACAGATTTGCACTGCAATGCCAAAACACAGCCTCTGCCCAGGGTTTACAGAGGCCCTGAATTGATAAGCTGCTCGCTCCAGCCTAATGCTCCCTCCTCTGAAACACCACCTTTAAACACCACCCAGAACAGCTCTTTCTCCTACAGAGCTTTTTATTTGCTTGTAGAACATCTGTCTCCTTAATGCCCCTTTCCTTTCTAGATGCCTTTTATTCCTCTATTGCCATCACATGTCTCATCTGTCACACTGGACCTTCCTCCCTTAAAGGCACACACAGCTGAGGAAGCCTGAAAAGGCTCTGATGAAAGCACATTCTGATCCAAACCATCATCCTCACAAAATCTTACTTGCCCCAAATTATGAGATGTTAGAGCTCCTTAATGAAACGGCTGAGATATTTTTAACATGGTCAAAAAACCTATTTTATCTTCTGACCTTCAGCTCAGAAATAGCTGCACTATTTTTTTTCTCCGCTTTCCAGAAAATGACTGCATAAAGCAAACCACCCCTACAATTTCAGCCTCAATATTTAAAGTTTGGCATCATGTAACTATCTGAAAACATGGTCTCTCAAGAGAAGATGTTAAACAACTGCTGCTGCTCCCAGCTTCCAGCTCTGTCTGTAATAATAACAAGCTGAAGTGACCAGGGCCTCAGCTGTTCATCTCACTCCATGTGCCAGAAATATGAAGCAGGGAGATCTGCTCTTCAATGGTTTCTGCTGAAGGAGGTGGCAAACCCCACTTTTTTCTCCAGAGCAGAACAGAGATTACAGCAATAATCTAACCCAGGTACCTCCTGTCCCAGACAGGCCCAGGGCAGCTCCTGAGAGCTGAGCTTTGCCATTCCTGGGTTAAACACAGAGCTGTGGGGTCCAGCCCTGCTTCCCCTGAGCAGGGGAAACTCAAAGTTATGTGGTAGAAGCATAGAATGGTCTGGGTTGGAGAGGACCTTAAATATCACCTGGTTCCAACCTCTGCCGTGGGCAGGGACACCTTCCACTAGACCAGATTGGTCAAAAAAAAAATCTATCTATCTATCTATATTTATATCTATCTATATCTATCTATATCTATCTATAGATAGATTTCAATCTATAGCTCTATCTACATATCAATATATCGATATATTGATATATCGATATATCTATATATCTATATGTCTATATATCTATATATCTATATAGATATAGATAGATAGACAGATAGATAGATAGATAGATATCTCAAATACAGTGCAAGGCTTGTCTTAGGTATAATTTCCTCTCTCAGTTTCCAGCCTCAGCAGAAGCTGCCCCTGCTGTGCCCAGCTCTGTCACAGCAGCTCAGTTTCCCCACCTGTAAAGTATATTCACTTGTACGAAATAATTGGAGGCCTTGGAGTGCAGGAGGCAGCAGGAACGGTGTGTATGGCCATGGGATGTAACGCCAGCCATCCTGGAAGTGCAGGGATGCAGCTGCAGCTGTTTGCCAGTGCGGGTGTGCTTTGCAGCTCCGCGCTGCTGCCACACCTGCCTGCAGACACCTTTCCTTTCTCCTCTCCTCTCTGATCACTCCACCTGCCTGCACAGCACCTCACGTGCCCAAAAGCACTGCCGGGCCGGTCTGAGGCGCATCCCAGGAGGTTCAGGAGGTAATTCCTTTGTTTAGAAAAGCCAGGACTGGCTGCACACTGTGGTTAGGACGGGGATGCCAGAGTCATTTCAGGACACAAAGCAGTGCAAGGACTGTAGACAAATATACCTACACATCTAGGTGTAAAATCATTCCAGCCAGTCAGCTGGGCAAAGCAGATACTTTTTCTTTTGGAATGAGTCACAGAATGAAGGAATGGTTTGGGTTGGAGGGCTGCTGAAAGCTCCTCTTGCTCCAGCCCCCTTCCACTCGGCCGAGTTGCTTCTGCCACATCACACTCGACCCTGAAGGGACCAAAGCGCTGCTTTCGGTCATGGTTCAGCTGTGATGGTGCACTCCGGGCATTTCCAGCCCAAACACCCGAAAGGAGAACGCAGCGCACACACCCATCCATGCGGGCACGCCTGATGCAACCGCCCGGCGGAGAAAGGGTGCGAGCGCAGTGCCCAGGCGCACTCCCAGCGCCGGTGTCCGGCGGGGTCCGGGCGGCGTCCGTGTCCCCCCGTGCGGGGGCCGTGTCCCCGTGTCCCCAGAGCCCCCCCAGCCCCGCGGGTTTTTCCTCCCTCCCGAGCGCCGGCGCCCGGCGCGATCCACCGCCAACCAGAGAGTCAGGGCCGGGCGGGCGGGGCGGGCGCGCGGCGGGCGGGGCGCTGTGTCGGGCCCGCCGCCGCCGGCGCGGTGCGGTGGGCGGGAGGTGAGCGGGGGGCGGCGGGGCCGGGCCGGGCCGAGGGGCTCAGCTCGGGCCGAGGGGCTCGGCTCGGGCCGGGGAGGGCTCACCCGGGGCCGGGGGATCAGCCCGGGCCCCGGGGATCAGCCCGGGCCCCGCTCTGCACTGTCCTGCGGCACCGCGCACCGGCCTCCCCGCGCCGGCACCGCGTGGGCGGCCGGGGCTCCATGAGGGGATGGAGGAATGAGGGGATGAGGGGATGGAGAGGGGATGAAGGGATGGAGAGGGGATGAAGGGATGGAGGGGCGATGAGGGCATGGAGAGGGGCGTGCTCCCGGCCCTTGGCGAGGGGCAGGCAGGGACAGGCGCTCGGGGCAGCCCCGGCCCGGCCCCGCTGCCCCTCAGCCCACGGTGCCCGCAGCCCCCTCAGCCCGGCCCGGCCTTCCCGGGGCCCGGGGCAGCTCCAGCGCCAGGGGCGGGGGTGGCGGGCGGGGCTCCGGGTCCCTCCCGCTGCTTGGGGGCGGTGACAGCCGCTGTCACACGGGAGCTGATCCCTGTCGCAGGTGAGCTCTTCATCCCTGTCACAGGTGAGCTCCTCACCCCTGTCCCTGCTGTGCTCATCTCTGTCTCTCGTGAGCTCCTCACCCCTGTCACTCCTGAGCTCATCCCTGTCACTCCTGAGCTCATCCCTGTCACTCCTGAGCTCCTCATCCCCCGGGCTCCGTGCGCTGCCCACGCACTGCGCTGGTTTCCTCACGGTCCCCCCGGTCCTGCTTTTCCAGGGGTTTGGGAGCGGCTGTTGTCACGATGCCGGGGCCGGAGCACACGGAGTGAGGCTGAGTCAGAGTCAGAAGGGCCGAACACGAATTCGTGCATCTCTCAGCTTGCTTTTAATGTGAGTCTCCTCGTTAAGCCTCGGGCTTTTCCAGAAGCTGCTGGTGAGCTCATTTCTGCCCCAATGTCTGCAAATACAGAAGAGCAGTATGGTTTCCTCAGTTCTCAGAAGATCTCAGAGCCCTTTCCTTCGTGTGTTACCTGTGCAGAGCCCTGTGGGAGCCCCAGGCCATGCTGCATTTATCCTAGAATCATAGAATATCCTCAGCTGCAAGGGACCCACGAGGATCATCAAAGTCCTGCTCTTTTGGCTGTGCATCTGGTAATTATTTTTCAGTGGGGATACAACGGTAACAAAAAATATATTTTTCATTTTTTCCATAAAGACCTGAAATGAGCTCCTGTCCAACTGGAGCTCCAGTGGCTGTGCAAGGGAATGCACAGCCTGACTGCTGGGCTGAGTGTTTTATGTGGTTCAGGCCCAGGAGTCTTTTCCTGAAGCCTGACTGAGTAACTTTGTTCTGGCTGGCTGGGGGATTTTTGGAGTATTATTTTTTTAATGTGAGCAGCTGATATGGACGCAGTAAACAAACACTGCTGGGTTTGCTGAGCTTCTTCTGTGCAGTGTAGCTTAATATTTTGCAATTGGGAGGGTTGTGAAACTGGCTTCCCATTGGTTTGGGAACACACGTGACTGTGGCTGAATCTGCCAGGAAGTTCGGTGGCAATTCCGTCTTTTCTGTGGGTCTGGAGCAGCACAGCCCACCCAGACCCTTCCCATTCCCTGCTCCTTGGCTGAGGGGCTGCCAGGGTGCAGTGTATCAGTGCCTCTGGTTCCTGGAACAAAGGTTGCTCAGGAAGTGTAAACACCACTTTATTGCACTGAGAAACTTTGTCATCCGTGTTACAGCCCCACAGCAGGGGAAGGGAAACCAGATAATCACTCACACTGCAGGCAGAGCTTCTGGAGCCACACTTGTTCTGCTGGCTGGGTTCCCTCAGTGGGTGCATGGAGCTCAAACAGCACAGAAAGGAGGAAGGGAGGGGAGACAGCCACGACAGGGCTGGAGAGAGAGGAGTTAAACTTACAGACTGCCTGACACTGTGTTGCAGCTCTCTGGGAGCAGGAATTACCACATGTGCCTGTGTTTTACCTGCTCACAAATGGGAGCCAAAGGATTCAGCACAGCCAGTGGGGCTGAACTGAGAGCTGGGACGTGCTGGGATGTGCTGGGACATTGCTGGCTCGGGCATGTTTGGTTTTTTCTCTGTTGTAATTGGGTCTTTCCTCCCGTTTTCCAGGAAGGGAACAACCTGCCTTATCTGTCCTGCTCACCCAACCTCTGATCAGAGAAACCCAGTCACAGGAGGAGGGAGATCTGCGCTGGGAGAGGCTGTGCAGGAGAAAAACTTCCAGCTGCTTTTGCCACTGTGGTCTCTAAAGCTCCTGTGTCACAGGTGAGTCTGCTGGAGAGAGAAACACAAAATTTCTACAGACCAGCTCAAGCTGCAGACAGGGAGAGATATCCAGAGGTTCCTTGTAATTATTTCGTTATCATCATTTATTGACCAGAGCTCAAAGTTTTTAAAGAAGTTAATAACCTTGTGTGCTGTGAAGGCTCTGATCCAACTAAACACAGCTTCAGAAAATGAAATTAAGGGAAGGATGTAGCCAGTGTGAGAGCTGCTAAAATAATACCTGGTGTAATGAGAGCAGCACAGGGGTTTAGTCACCCATGCAGATATGGACTGTCACCTGCACAGGGGATACTGAACAAAGAAAGAGAGGCAAATTTACAGGGTTTCTCTTTGTTTTGCCACTGTTTCTTTTTTTTTTAAATGGCCTGATGCCCCAGCCTCATCATTGCCTGTAGTGTCACGCTGGCTTTGTACAACAACAGAGCATGGTGAGGGTCCCTGGAAACAACAGCTGAAATCCACTCCTCAAAGTGAGCAATCTCTTCCAGCAGGACAACGCTCCAGAAGTGGTTGGCAGCATTTTACTTGCCAGGAAAGCAGCCCCTTCCCAGAGGGGTGAGTGTTCCAGAAGGCAAGAAATAGCTCCCTTTCCTTTGCTATTTATAGTGACTCCTATTAATATTCTTGGAAATGCAGAATTAGCTGAAGGCCTTACTGCAGAAACACTTCAGTTTGCCTCAGAGCAACCATTTGGACCTGAGGGCCAAGAAGTTCTTTGCAGGCAGGGTTCAAAAGGAAAAAGTGCTGTTGCCAGGCAAAGCTGATGTATTAGGAACACTGCTCTACCTGAATTCTCAATTGTGGGTTTATGGTAATAGTGGTATTGTGTATGTTAGACTGTCTAAAAGTGCTAGAATAACTGCCTTTATCACAGATTAAGAACAAATACAGACTAGCTAGGTGTAGGGCTAGCTAATTAAAATGTCTGGCTAGGTAAGTTTGGTTGAATCACGGTAATTTTGGATTTAAAAAGTAACAACGTTATTAAGACCAGAAAGCTGTTCCCCTTGTTCTGGGCTTTTCATGCCCCCACTTTCTGGTAGCAGTCAGTTTGTAACTTGTGCTGTGAGTCACAGCATATTGAGCATCGAGCTGATGAATATAGTTGGTAAAGACAGTAGTTCACCTAATTACCACATTTCTACTCTCTTATCCTCCCCAGCCCCCTCAGAAGCAGGGCTACCTGATCCCTGCTGGGGGAGGTTTGCTCTGTTTTCAGTTCACTTCATTCTAGGAATGTCACGTGATGGTTACATCAAGTGCCCAGTGACCTCGGGGACCTCTTCCCAGTAATGCCAGGCAGTGAAATGAAAATGAAGTGTTGATGACATGCATGAGGCACATTCCAGTTGCCCCTTGAGTTTTGACTGGAGATGGAGTTAGACTGTCTCTTCCCAGAGCTGTCTGGTTGCAGAGCCAGGGATGGAGGGAACAGGAGCAGAGCAAGTCCTGCAAACAGGCAGGAGGAGTGGTGAAAGCTGAAGTGAATGCTTCAAGAAACAGAACTTCAGGGAAAAAACAGAGCTACTGCAATCAGAAGTGGACTTTGGAGTGGGGTGAGCAGCTGAATCTTAGAAGACTGTCATGTCAGCCTCTTGTGAAGGCTAAGCAGGTGCTGATGCCATTGGATTTGCATGGCTCTTGTTTTCTTCTCTAAGAGCTGCTACATCTTGTTTGTAGAAAGTAAGCGCAGAAACTCACACAGGTTGTTACTTGTGTTCTGACTGATGGTTTCGTTTCTTTTAGAGAGGCTGAAGATTTTGCATTTCCCTGTCTGGGATTGTGGTTTGAAATTCTCTAAAGAAAAGAAAAGGCTTCCATTACTGCACCTGAGTTTGAAGATGCTGTTACATAAACTCGCAGCTTGGCCCTCTAAGGATACGACTGTATCAGGCAGCCCTCTTTAATCTGTGCTGTACTTGTGTGAGCCATTCCCTGAAGCAGCAGTGGGGGGTGTGCTCCAATCTCAGCAAGCAGAACTTGCTCTGAATGCTTCAAGACTGACAGCATCAGTCAAAACAAGTATTTAAACAAGTAATTAAATTATTCTTCAAATAAGACGTACGGGAGGGAGGCAAGAAAAAAGCATGGGCTTTGTTCTGGGTAACTTCATCAGTTTGAAATACTTGCTTCACCAAGGCCACCCCAGCCACCTGAGGAACAGGATACTCACAGCTGTATCAGAGAGTGGGAGGTGTTAATGCAGACAAATTCCACTGCTGCTCATCAGTGGAGCAGAAGGGGAGCAATCAGGGATAGGTAAGAGGCCTAAATAGTTACTGGTACTGTAAAATCACCACTGCTTGTGACAAATGGTCTAAAGCCCTGTCATCCATGAGCACACCTGCAGGGAAGGGCATGTTCCATAAAGGACAAGGCCCCTGCTCTCCTGGGTGCTGGGGGGAGCGGGTCCTGCTGCAGGTAAAACACTCCACAACTCCTTCCTCAGCCTTCTGTATAAACAGGTACCATTTCTGATTTTATTTCATCATAACATACAGGTAATGCTCATGACACAACAAGATGAGAAACTCACATCTCTCTGAACCATTTCACCAGCTTGCCATACACCAAACATGCCAAGTATGCCACACACCAAATGCCATACATTATATTCATATTGAACATGTACACATTTTTCCCTCTCACATCTCCACTTCGCTTTCCAGACTTCTGCAGACCATTTCCAGTATTGTTCAGGGACAGGACTCTAGTTCAGGTATGAGCCAGGGCACCACCCTGTGCAGGACATGGGGTTAAGGCTTCCTCTTATGGGAATCTGCCCCCTCTAAGTACTGAGCCTACAACTCGGATTCATCCAGAACACACTGGGAATCACAAGGAGCCACAAGACCAGATTTCAGTTCCTCAGAAGGCAATCAACCAAACCAACCCCAAACATCCAAAGGGGAGAACACACACATCTGAAGGCTAAGCACAAAAGAGAGGAAGAATCTGTTCCTGCCTCTAAGGATTGATATGTGTTAAATCCCATTAACTGGTTTAAATCAAAGCCATGGGCTTTTCCTGAAGTGTGGCTGAGAGGAGCCCTGCTCAACTGTTTACATAGGTAAGTACACACACAACTGAAAATAGCTGTGATGAAATCACTTCCACTGGAGATGTAAACAGAGACAGGTGGCTGCACTTTCAATGAACAGCCAGCACCTGACACAGTGTCCAGGGTGATGTCAGCCTGTCCCGTGTCCAGGCCCTTCCAGCATCTTGTACACGCAGCAGAAAGAGCCTCTGGGCTCGGTGACTCCTGCTGCTTCCTCTCTCTGTGCCTTTTGCACTTTTTAGGATCAAGTTAATCAATGTTGTAGCTTTCAGTGCTATTTTCAACGGTCCATTGTAGGAAATTAAAGTCACATCCTAGCCACAAAACAAAACAATGACAAAAATCTTCTCCACTTTTCAATACAGTAAAACCTGAGATTTGAGTCACAAACTAGCTAAACGTACAGTAAAAAAACCCCAAACATAACCCAAGCTGCTGACTTGAATTAGGGCTTCAGTTTGCTGCTGACAAATTTTTTTTTTAAAGCTGTTGGCCAGGGTTAATTATTTGTAACTACAATTTTCAGCTGCCTGCACTGAAATGGGACAAAACAATATCGTTTCCCCTCAACGCACGTGCTCTGAGGGGTGCTGGGGAAGGTCCTGGGAGCAGAAGGATGCTGAGGGTAAGGACATGCTACAGCCTTGGGTGTGCAGTTCCACCCTGGAACTGCTCAGTTAAGGACAGAAGCTTACCCCAGCTCATTCTTACCTTAAAAAAAAAAAAAAACCCAAAATATTTGTTTTTGAGAAATTGAATTGTTAATGGGCAAGAAAAGCACATGGCCACTCATACCAGCCACTTCTCTTGCATGTAGCCCTACCTATCAACCATTCCATTATAGCTTAGAAGCCAAAGCAGCTACCCCTTTCCCAGAAGCCAGCTTAATATCAAAAATACAAATACTGTATCAAAAGACTGGGGGAAACAGTCCTAAGTACGCTTCATTCATCTGCTTTTAAGAATTGCTGCTGAGCCAACTGAAACACTTGTGCGTAGACAGCTTTAAAAAAAAAATAATCAAACGTGGCCAGTTATTACTTGTTCACATTGCTTATGAACTGACTACCAGCATGTGGCAGCCATAAAGCCCTAGTTTATTTTGTGTATTTTTGAGGTACTGGTTTTTTGTTTTTTCTTTTCTCTGAAGCAGCTCATTAGCGAATCACCTAAAGCCTATCCATTAGAACAATAGTTACACCAGTATTTACATTTGTCTGAACTATGTGTTCAGACCAGCCTTGCTGTAACCGGTCCCTATGGCCTTTGGAATCGCTCCCAGTCTCCTTTTCTTACAGGAAAAAGGTCTCCCTCCAGAGGTTGGCTCAGTGTCAGGGCTAAGGTGCACCGGTGAAGACGTGGGGCATGGGGAGAACAAAACTAGTTCTGACAGGCAGGAGTGTGGTTCAGCAGAACCAGAGAGAGGGTTTGACACCAAGAGAGCTTCCTTGTTAAAAGCCACTGAAAGGATGTGCAATCCATTGCATAGAATTGCTTCCTCTGACAGGGAAAGGTCTGTGAAATGTTCTGCCCTTCTCCCGGAGAGGGGAGAAGAAAAGCCCAGCAGCACACTTGGTCTTCTCGGGCAGAGGCCGTGGTCACTTCCCTGCAGTACCAACCTTTCCCTGGCTCACAGCAAAGCCTCCCTTCCTTCCCTCCGCCCACCTTTTTACCCAAAGTTTCAGATTTACAGGGACCTCTCACATGCTCGGGGAGCGGCCTGGAAGGGGAAGCAACTCTGCCAAGAGTCACACGAGCCTCTGCCCCTCAGGACACTTCGATGATTTCCATGCTGCCTGAAAAACTTGACTGACTGCCTACTTTGCCCAGTTCCTCTCTGGATCTGTTGTCCGACAGGATGCTCTCCCCGAACTCCATCTGGCAGCTCCTGCGCTTGAACTGCTTCTCGAAGGAGCTCTCCTCGTGCCAGCTGCGCCGGGAGTCTCCGCGGTCGGCCTGGCGGGGCCGGCGGCGCACGGCGCTCGGCTGCTCGCAGCCCGAGGGCAGCTGGCTGCAGCTGTACGCGGGGAAGGCGGCGCCGCCCCCGAACACCGCCGAGGCCGAGTAGAAATGCGAGGACTCGGCGGCGAAGTACCAGCTGTTGGTGAGGGACGAGGGCTGCGGGGCCAGGATGTCCGAGTGCCAGCCCTTGAGGCCCGGCCCCGCGGCGGACTTGGCCAGGGGCTGCTGGCTGGCGGAGAGCCCGAACACGAAGTTCGTTCTGTCGGCGTCCTCCACGCTGCCGCTGCGGTGCAGGGGGTACAGGAGGGGCCGAGGCGCGGCCGCGCTGCCGCCGGCCCGGCCCGCGTGTGGCCGGGAGGCCGCGCTGTCCAGCGGCCGGGCCGCCTCCTCCTTGTCGGGGCTGCTCTCGGGGCTCTGCTCCGACACCTCCTGCACCGGCGAGAACTGGCACAGCTTGCTGCCGCCCTCCAGGGCAGCCGCGTGTTTGTAGTACTCCAGCGTGTCCTCGGAGGAGGCGAAGCCCTGCACCGATGCGGTCACGCAGCTGCTGCTCGCCGAGTAGGACACGGATTTGATGTCCAAGGAAAAGGAGCGCTTCAGCCGGTTGCTGTCCTCCACCTTGTCCACGGACACGTGCAGCCCGTTCATGCCCTGCAGCAGCGGGCCGTCCTCCAGCGGGGCCGGGCGCCCGGTGCCCTCCGCGGGCCGGGGCTCCAGCAGCTCGGGGGAGAGGCTGCCCTGCCCCGCTTCCAGCACCTGCACCTGCTCGCTGCTCTTCTCCAGGTGCAGCAGCTTCAGCTTGCTGATGTGGCCAGCCTGACCGCTCGGGTTCTTGATCTTCTTCTCGAAGTCCAAAAGCTGGCCCAGAAAGTTGAAGTTGGGAGAAATGGTTGGCCTCTTTTCTTTCACAAATCTGGTAAGAGGGGACAAACAAACCAAGAATTATTTCAAGAACCTGCTGCTCAGGTATAAGATAACCCTAAACTGAATGTTGTGAATGTCTACAGCCTATTCTTAACTTGGACTAAGGTTCAATCAAGCATAAGTAACTTGATGGAATTTTTAAAAAGGCAGTTTAAAGCAAAATAATGTTTAAAGCAAAATAATGCAGGCTGTCTATTGTCTCTGTAGCTTAAAGGTGGCTAAAAAGTGTGGGGGGAAGGAAATATTTTAACTCTTCATGATGTCCATGAGTGATACAAGTGAATAATTTTACTTTTTTACTTCACCAGTGGGATCTTTGCTACTTTGGTTTCTGACTAGAGTCAAAAACTCCTGGACTTTTACATGTACAGCACTTGAGCTTTAGCCAAGAGACCACTTCCCATGGTATACAGAGAGGGGACACCTTCCCCAGCATCCCAGTGACATCACATGTTCCTGTCACCACCTGCCACTCCTGCACTGCCTGCCCTGTTTGTCATTGTCAGGCAGGACAGAGAGCCTCAAGGTACAGTCTGACCTTGCCCAGCAAGTGCCAGTGATTTCTACCCACACTGTTACTGACCACTGATGTGATGGTCAAAACCAGAAAGGTGCAAATGCAAAAGCATTAAAACAAAACCACTCTCTCAAGGCCTGCAGGTGTTGGGCAGTAAAGGGGAACAGGATTGCCAAATCCCTGGAAGAGCTCACCTATTTTGGGGTGCTGTAGGAAGCAGCCTGGCTGGCACAAGTGTGCCTGTCCACTCATGCACTGAAAGTGCAATGGTACTGAAAATGTTTTGCTGAACCAGGATTCCAAATGAATGAAAGACTTGCATCACATAATTTCTACTATTTATTTAAAAGTTAAATATAAAGACATATTTCCTACCTGTCTGATTTGCAATACAGATAAATAAGTACTTGGCTTTTAACAGGCTGCAAAACAGAGTTGGCCAGATCCCTCCTCCTCCAGTTTTGGTTTTTGTTGTTTTTTTTATGAAACATTCCTGGAACTATGATTAACCAGATGACAAGAGAATTGACAAGGGAAGGAGAAACCTTGAGGAGCTAAATCTAGTACAAACACACATATGTCAGTGGGAAAATTAAATTCTATTAAAAATAAAACCTGTCTGGGGAAGTGTACAGAAGATGAGTGTGCAGTCATTAAAAGCAGTGTGAGAAAATGGAAAGGTGTACTTGTGTGTGTATAGGCTAGCACATGAAAAATGTCAAAACTTGCACTTTTTATTACTATTTTTTTTTAATTTGCCAAAGAACAAACAATACACACAATGTCACATGTGCTTGTACACACAGGAATGGTGCTCCCACCAAACCATGCACTGCTCCTCTGCAGCAGCATGGGGGGGAGAACTGGAAGCACAAAAGGCAAAGATCATGGGCTGAGATAAGAACAGCTCACTGGAAACAGCAATAAGAAATGAACAGTGACAGCACAATAGTAATGACAGAGAAAGAGGAGAACAATTCACACCATGTGGAAACCCCACAGTACCTGACCTGCCCCAGAAGGGACCCTTCCCCTGCAGCCAGCAGTGACAGGAGGTGGCACAGAATAACCTCCAGGCCCTGGCCATGCCCCTCCTGGCTGCTGCAAAAATTAACCCTGTCCTGGCCAGAAGCAGGACAAGACACATACAATGAATAGGCAGTTAATATTCCATGTATTTGCCCTCTTGGACCAAAGACCATTAATATTAGCTGTGTGATGTCTACTCAATACCATCAATTTGTTTCTCAAGGAAACCTATGCTTAAAGCAGAAGTGTGGCGAGTGAACTACCAGATAAAATGTCTGCTTCTACCCATGGTTGTAGAACCTTTTATCATCCACCCTAAAACCAGGGAACAGGCACAGGAATTAGTAGGAAGGGAAGGTTTGTCCCTACCTGTAAGCTTCATCCAAGGACATGTCCATTCTTTTCATGATGTATGCAATGGCAATTGTGGCAGAGCGAGATATCCCAGCTAGACAGTGCACCAACACACGGCCATTGGATGCTTTTGCTTTTTCTACATGGCAAAACAAATGGCAACTGTCAAACTCAGCAGCATCATACCAGGATGAAAAGTTTGCAAAGAAAGCAGTGTTACTGAAAATTATGCAGAGCTTCCAAGTGAACTGTTAATTGCAACTCTCATGAAAGCTTGAAACAAAACTCACTTATTTTCTCTAGCACTGTGTAGTAGCACTGAGTATAGAAAAAGCATGACTACACACAGGAAACATCCTGCAATCACTGCATAGCTCATTTTAATGTGCACATAAACAGTTCTATTTAGATGTCTGAGAAGGTGATTGTTTCTTATTTTATATACAAGTAAAAAGCAAGCATTCACGATGGAACAATTTGGCCAGTTTAAATCTGACTAGTTCACTTCTCAAAGGTAAAGACAGAAGGTGTATGTCCAAATTTCTAATGCACTCTCTGCAGACATATATCAGGCATCCACCAGGCTGCCTGAAAGCAGCTCTGAAGTGTCTTTGTTCTGTAATGCTGGAATGTGCAGTGGCAGAATTTCCCCACTTTTTGCTCCTGTGCTTACGAAGTGATGCTGATCATATCTGTAGATCCATAGATCCTGAAGGTATTTTCACACCACTCAGGAAGCATTTGGGGGTTCCCCTGCCAAAACAGGACGGCAGACACACAGAGCAGCCCAAAAACTGTTTGAGACAGAGAACTAACATTTTCTGCTCACCTATAAAATCGACTGAGTTATCCAACCAAGGCAAAATTTTCTCACAAAAGCTGTCATTCACAGGCACTCTGAGGAAGTGGGATTCTGGAATAAAATCAGGCTTTGGACAAGTATTGCTGGCATTCAGGACGTAGCCAATGTCGTTCTGCTGCATCAGCTCCTAGGAAAGAGAGGAAGATTAAGCCTAGAGAAGTCAAATGGTACCTTTGGCACACTGCAAAGCTAAAGACCAAACTGAAATTTGTGTTGGAATTGCTCTAGCTGTGTAAGGGACATTCTTCTGGGAAAAAGACAACTCCTCAGCTTTTGAATTATTTTAAAAACTTCTAATGAGACATCCAGCATGTTCAAATAACATATGGACTGCAAATCTCATGAAAACAAAGTTACCAAAGAACAGAAGTAATGTTAGAACACCTTCTGCTACTCTGAAGCATCACTTCCAAGAGAATGAACTTCTTGCTACTTTGGTTTAAATCCTCAGCATGCAAGCTGACAACAAAACACTTCCCACATGCAGTTTGCTGACCTGAATATGTTTTCCAGATCACATATCTAGGACTGAAATTGCCCTATCACAGATATTGGTGGGAAATAGAAAATTAAATGGATGCCTCCTGCAGTCACCTCTCAAGTCCAGGAATTTCTTGTTTCTAGGGGAATGTGCAAAACTCTCTCAAAACCTCGAGGAAAGAGCTGGAAATTTGAATTAAACCATTTTTCACACAGCACTGAGTGGCATCTTACAGCAGTCCTACTCTGTGATTTACAGTTTCAGTTTTCAGTCTCTAGGCCTCTTGCCCCTCAGAGAAATGTCACAGGAACAAGCAAAGACACTCAGTGTATATTTAAGAGTCAGCTGGGCTTTTAAATCAGTCAGTTTTCATGACTGAAATAGAAGAGAGGCTCCTCTCTTTTGCAAAGTAGTTTGTGATGCAGTGAGCACCTTGGTGCAAAAACACATGGAAGAAGTACTGGAAAAGTAGAGATGGCTCTACCACAAACCATCCAGTCTCCTCCAAGGAAGCATCTGGACACAGAAAAACAATTGAGCATGTTAGAGTAATGCTTATCTAAGTGCCATGGTTCAGAGAGGATCATCTCATCAACAGCTTCCAGTGTGTCCCTGTTTGCTCCTGTCCCTTCCTTCATGTCCCCCAGCTGAAGCACCAAGCTCCCTCCAGCCCTGTGTGCTTCCACATCTTCTGTGCCACATCTTCTGTGCCTGGATTGCACTCTCACACACTGACATGCTGAAAGGCAGGAGTGCTGTAAGGAAACACGGGAATATTGGGAGTTATCCAGAGGGACAGGCACTGGGAATGGGATTCCTGGCACAGGGCACTAACTGGACTCCTGGTATCTTACATGTGCCAGGGAGACTCCTGATCCCCAGCATCCCCACCCCACTGTCCTGGACCGCACAGCTTTTCCCTTCCAGGATCCCAAAGCTCTTCAGCAGCAACTCCTGGGAAACAATTACTGCCTTTAGGTCACTGAGCTGAAATACTGACCCCAAAACCAGCTCACTCCCTGTTGTCACTGCTCGAAGGTGAGCGAGGAGCAACTGGAATATCTGGGACAAGAGCACACGCAGGCTCCTGAATTCCCAGGTAGGAAGAGGGAGGTGGTGAAGGTCTCACTGACGAATGGACTGCCACGGTCAGGTTTGGGAAGAACGTAGCTAAGGTGGGGGGGTGGTGTGATGAATTGGGAAGAATAGGAAACCTTATTATTTCTTTTAAACCATACAGAGTGATGGGCTGCACAGTCCAACCATCACCACTGCACAGTTCTGCCAGGTTTTTGATGTGGGACTGATTATTCACACGGAACAAGAAGGCCGCAGACGCCAAGTCTGAAATCTACCAGCCAAAAAAACCACCCCAAAATATTAGTGCTTGTCTTTCAGACTAGGCTAAAGAAAGAAGTTATGCTTCCTTCTGTTCTGAAGAATCAATCATTCCCACTGTGACATGCTCCAGTGTAATAACCATAACAGTGCCTTCATTGTGAGGCACCCAAGAGGAAGAAGTGAATTACGATGGGAGGAAGATCCAGAAATCCTAATACTAACAACTCTGTGAAAAGAAGGTAAATGCTCTTTTGTAAGCTTATTTACATTTTATGACTTGTTTAATCTGAAAATTAATAGCACCCTAAAATGTTATTTTGTTCCAGGAAATAAAATCCAGGTCAGGAAGAAAAGAAAGAGAATAGTTATGCAAGTGGGAAAGCAGAAAGTTTTACATTTTAAATGCTGGTACAAGCCATGAGGTGTAAGTAGAAGGGTCCTTCAGGCCCATAGCCACACTACAGATTGCTTTCTGTCACCCTAATTTCAGAAAGAACACTGTCACTCCTGGGTAGGTCAGAATGCAATTTTCCTCTCTTTCACAAAGAGCAAGGAAGATCTTCTGTAAAAGTAAATACTGCCTTGCAATGCCACCAATCTATCACAGGAAAATAACCACAATGTAGCACACTGAGACCCAAAACAAGCAAACTTTTCTCTTAGAACTCCTAAGAGGTTTTTAGCGTTTCAACACTGCTAAAATATGAATGTTTTCAGAATTAAGCATTTAGAAAGAAATCTGCAAAAAATACTAAAATTCTCCTAAGACTTTCCTGAATGAATAATGTTTAGCTGAAGGACACAAACCAAGAATTTGTGACTGTTCATCTTTCCTAAATAAAGCATTATCAGCAGAGGTATTAATGGTAAATAGCATTAGTATTCTGAAAAGGTCATGAATACAGATTGTTCTGCAACAACAGAAGCATTTCCCTACTCAGGCACTCAGAGATAAGCCTACAGAGATTCTGAAAAGATAAGCTCATCTTGATAAAGCCTGATGAAAATTCACATCTTTAATTCATCAGGGCGAATAGTAGCGCTGATAAGGAGTTTCTTGCAGATATTTTGCAGATGATTTAATTTCAGACAAATTGGTATGTCTATAGTGAATGGAAAGAATCATGAGAACTCACAGCATTTGAAAGCAAAAATAAGGTTGGTATATGTAACTACATCTTATTATACAGTTCATGGTGTTTAAATGCTATTTTTTCCTAGCACTTGAAGGAAATACTAAAACCAGAAAATCTTCCTTTGTCCTACTGTAACCATGAATATAATTGTGTCAACCTCCAAGACCTGCCAAAACAAACCAGTCAGAGCTGTGACAGGAAGGCACCTGGCCTGCTGTCACAGCAGATGTGATAGTTTGCTGTTGGTTGCTGAGTTCCTGAGCAATGTACCATTTCATCTGGCCAAGGATGAAGGAGAAAGACACCCAAATTCCATGTTACATGACCCACAGATTAATTATGTGGTGTGTGGATCACTGGTTCTCCCACAGCTTTCCATGTCTTGTGCAGGCAGCTTTTACCTGCACCCATTTCTGCTGTCCCACAGCTGTAAGGATGCAATGGTGGAAGCATGGAGCAAGATCCCTGGAGATCAGACACTCATTCCAGTGACCCATGTGGCACCCAGAATGCTCACCTTGTTGAGGACATCTCGCTGACACCCAAGGTAGAGATGAGGCAGGATTCTCGTTGGGCCAGTGTTGGAAACAGGTAGGCAGGGTTGAGAAATGCAAGTAGGGATAAGTGTGGATTTTCCTTCACAGAGACCAGGGAAAGAGCTGGAGAACTCAGCAAATCCACCTGTGAGAGGAAGAGCAGGTATTTAATTTCCAAATGTGGTAGTGCCCGTGCCAGTTCTGGGAGAGCAAATTTAGAATGGGAGATGGGGAGGCACTGAGGGGCAGCAGGAAAGCCTTAGCAGAGAAGCTGCACATGTGCCTCTTCCTTAGGTCAGCTTTGTGGTTCTCCAGACAAAATGAGAAACACAATAATCCTTGATTTTTCACTCCCTAGAATATGAGAAGAAACACAAATCTGTCTGTGGAACCATCCATTAGCAGCCAAGGCCTGCCTGTGTATTCCCACTTGGCCTGGAACATTTATTTCTCCCCCTCCACTTCTCAGAAGTTTTTGGTGCTTCTTCCCATTCTTAATATGTGGAAATGATTCTTCAGAAAAACAGGCACAGCACCCACCACACCAAGAGCAGGCACACCTTTTAGTCTGCACCCTAGCAAGATGCTTTCTAGACACTTCCTTCTCCTGCATCAGGTTTATACTGACAGCTCAGTAAGAAAAGGTCACATTTACTCCATTTGGTAAAAGCATTAATAGATGTCTTTAGTAATGCTTGCTTTTAAAATCCTACAGTACTAATTAAAATCCTACAGTTTTATTTTGTGTGCTGCTCCACAATTAATGTATTTCATCCAGGACAATGTAAGAAGTTTCATCTTTCAAAGTCACACCAAGCCAAGGCTTCTCCATCTCGAGTGGGGGAGGTGAAGCAGAGGGAAGACTTGCAAAGCACAGTGAAAATCCCCAGCTCTTTCCTCCAAGATGAGCAGAGTTTGAACTGAAGGAACAGTAATTATAACCTGTTCAGAATAGAAGGAATTGAAGCACTGATGTGCTGAATCTGCCAAATGCTGTGTTCACTATGATTACATTTTGAAGATGTGAATTAAAATTACTCAAGAATAAGCTAATGTACTGTTTTGCCAGGGCTTGCATTACCATTATCTGAATTATGCCTATTCTTTAGATTTTAAAATCTGTATCATTAGTAAATGTAAAAACACCAAGGCAATAGTGTGTAACAACCCATTTTATCTAATAAAAAAAGCCAGCAAGCAAATTCTAGGGCAAACATTTCATGAACAGCAATTCCTGCTCAGTGTCCTGAATAAATAAATAAATTTAAAAAATAAATAACTTGTCTATTTTGTTAGACAAGCTAAGGCACTGCCCATCAGGAGCACAGATCCTGCCTGTTCCATCGAAAGAGAGGAAGAGTTTGCAAAACAATTCTCTCACATACTTGCTAAATTTTCTTCTGTATGGCCTAATGTTTTCCTTTTTGCTACAGGAAGCACTCCTTGAATTTATAGGCAGAGATTGAATTTAAGCAGTTATTTGAGAGGGTGAAGAAGAAGAAGAAATAAAATATTTGCCTTGGTTTCATTTGCTTATTCTTTATTTGTTGGGAGCATTGCTGGCTGCTTTCTGGATCCTCTCACTGACATGACTGGCAATAGAGAAGTCCTTATGAGGAAGCTGCATCAGCAAGGATTTTACATCTGTCCTTTCTTTGCAAAGACTACATGGGAAAAGTTCAGCAGAAAAGGTTTCTTCCCAACTACTTATGGATTGGTCTCATTTCTGTGTGAAACCTGTGACAAGAAATTAAGCAAGAAGCTAATGTGCAAAATACCTGGGGTTTTGGGAGATGGAGCCCATGCTCTGTCATCATAAATATAAAGAGTAATCTTTTATTTTATTTTTATTCCAGGACTCTATCAAGGCCAATTGAAATTATTCAAGATCAGATGCTTCAACACTTCCTCTAGAGTAGTCACCCTTTCAAAGTCATGTTTCTCCTTTTCTACCCATGCTTTCCTAGTAACGTGTTGCTTCAGTATCTTTACAACATGAAGTACATGCACAAAACTCTCCAATCTCTAAAGTCTGACATTATATTGTCTGCCTTTACATGTGCACCAAGTGAACCCTCCATTCCTTTGGGTGTATCTTAACCTGGTGCTAGCATCTGAAAGCACAAAACCAATGATTTGTTTCAAATATTAACCTGTCTTCCCTGCCATCCTCTATGAGCAGGTTTTCAGAAGGTTAGTAGCTTTTCAATGAATCTGGCTTTGATTTATGGCACTTCCCAATATGAGAAACCCATTCTAGGTCAGTGCATGTGCAAAAATTGCTTTAAAAACCCACCAGCAAGCAAACCCCATACCAACAAAATACACTCACATATGCATCCTGCTTAAAAGTACCAATTTCTTTAAGTGCCACAAACTATCAGGGGTCTGGAACAGCACCCACCTGCATGATCACTGAGCTGTCATGGCATTATGAGACTCGTTTCTGTTCAAAAGAACTGTACTCCTCACTATTTGCTTCCACTAACTTACAAAATATAGCTATTTTTAAAATATATAGGGAAATGTATTTTAAAAACCCCTCAGCACCTAAAGATGTGTAGAGGAAAGGAATTTATTTCAAATGTCTGTGTTTTCTAACACAGATGATGGCTCTCCAGAGTCCCTAAAGCTGAACTCTATGACCAGTCTACATGAGGAGCCTCTTATGAAGAAAGTGTTTTAAGCACTCAGACCACCTGTACACTTCTGCTGTAAATGAAGCAGTTTTCAAAAAATAAACCTTAAACACTCAGAAAATTAATTTATTCTACAGGTAGGAATGCAGAACAGAAAATTGAGCCTTAAAAGCAAAACGGGACAGGTTTTGTTTCAAAGTCCATAATTTGAGGATGACCTTTGCAAGAAGGCAATTCTTTTTCTTTAACTCTCGTTACCTACCTCAGTTGGAACAGGGCCATTGGCAGCACTGTGCAGTTTGTTTTAATTAGAGAAAATACACTTTTCTTCTGGAGCTAGTTCCTAAATAACACCCTTTCTCCCACCACTACTCCAGCCACATGTGAATCATAAATCAATTGCAAGAGCATGTTGAAACTATGGTGGGGGGAGAAAGAAAAAATCCACAGATCATTAACAAAGCTACTGGGTTAATAGAGTTTCACTGAATTCTTTGATAAATGCCACTGGGCCTTGGAAATAGATGACTGACAAATAACTCCAGGATATTCTCTTCTCAATAGCTCCCAACCACACAGGTTTTCTGTATTCTTGGTGGTAAGCTGAGCTGAAACAGCTCTCTTGACATTCAACAGGATGTCTCTACAAAACCATGTCAAGGTGCCAAAAGCTCTCTGGTTTTGCAGCCCCTGTGTGTGGCAGACAACCCAACACCTCCCAGTCCTTACAGCAAAGTGTTTCTGCTTGCAAGCCTCCACATCCATTAGCAGAAATCTGGCAAGGTCCAGTAAACGACTTGATTGCCCTGTTGCTATGGTTCTGCAAAGTGGTGACTACAGACTTCCCTTTGATCAAGGCTTCCCTAAGTACAGCTGGCATCATAAAGGTATGATCTCTAAGGGAATCTCAGTATCACAAGGGTCAGCTCCCTTCTCAGCCAACTCAGGAAACAAAATAGGGCCAAACCCAGATGGGATGAAAAAAGTTCCGGCAAAATTCTGCGGCAAAAGTTATTCCTCCTTACAGATTCACTTTGTAAGTGCTTATGTAAACAGAACTGCCAATTAACTTTGCTAGAAACAGGAAGAGGCAGGGAAAGAATACGGGATCAAGTGGCAACAAATGATAGAGAAATGCTGTTAATTTGGGAAGAGCTTCCTTTCACTGAGGGAATGGAATCCATCCAGATCCTTATGATTACTCAGTTTAACGACCACTAAACACAAATCATAAATTAATCCAGAGGAATGACTGCTGAGAAGCACAAGCAGTTACAGCAGCTCATTTCTGTGTGTTCTGTGGAAACAGAGCAGGAGCACTCCAGTGCTGCCAGCTGCCCTGCTGCAATCAGGGAGAGAGCTCTGCAAACCACTCTGCAGGTTTGCAAAAGATCAGCCAAGCCCAAAGGTCTTGATTTGAACACTTTGTGCAAAGTTGTGATGTGCAGATCATATTTCATTGTTTTTACCCAATATTTAATAAAACCTTTCCAGTTAAATGACCCCTTAACAGGACAGGTGGATGGTTCTTATGTTCATTCCATGTTACACTGGTTTCTCTTCTTCCTCCTGGACTTTATATTTCCTTCAATGGGATGTCAAACCACTCAGAGTCGTGACCACAATCAGAAAAGACAAATTTGCAGGGAATGTACTAATTACTTATTTGACCCAGGGAAGAGCCAAAAGGTTAAGCAGAAACACCAATTACTAAAAAATCAGTTTTCAAACTGCAAGCATCGTTCTTCATTCACATCACAGAGCACAGATGCTCCCTCATACATCCATCCCATGTCTCTACTTACACATATTTCTAACATATAGGAAAAATATTCAATCAGGAGGCAATCCTAGTATCTCTTTATAGTTGCTCATAATATTACTCTTGAAACATCTAATTCTGTAATTCCTTTTCATCCTCAAGTGTCTGCAGAGATGGGCACCAGAATTTTTATCTTTAATCATCTAGAGAGAGCTGCTGTTGCTAATTAAGCAAGTGCATACTGACAAAGCACATAAAGGAACAGAGATCTCACTGTGCTTCAGAGGTAAGTTGTGTTAAGTTTGGGTGGAAAACTGAAGAGCAACAGCTAAAGGTGCAACTCTGAGTTTCCTCACAGCTCTGCAGGGAAAGGGAAAGATGAAAACAGGAGACCTTACCATTAGGTGTGACTTGTTTTTTCTGTATAACTGTCCAAGTATGGATACAACTCCTACAAAGGTGAGAGCTCCATGCATACAAATCCTAACAGCTACAAATGTAGAAACAAGCTGACAATGCACTTGTGCCCTGAGGATTTTGTACTGTTTCTTTGTAAATGCAGCCATGCAACCTAACTTGGAATGAAAGAAAGGTGAGAAAATAGGCATTCACGTCACTTCACATGTTTGCAGTGAGCCTGGCCAGCTACAGCTCGATGGAGAGCCCCAGCAATTGCTTCTGAGCCCCAGAGCCTGGCAGTGTGGCCAAGGCAGAGGGGAGAAGAGATCCAGCTGGAGAAGAGGTGGTAACCAGGATGAAAGTCTCTGGCACCTTCTTCAACTGATGGAGATCACTTCCAAAGACCAGAGGAGCAGCTTTTCACTTTCAGGCTACATAAACTTGCTTTTCATCCAAGTAACTGAGGGGCTGCAGAACCAAAGGGTCCCACCTGCCACCAGTGGCCAACTCACAGCAGATCCTTGCCAACTTCCAGCCTGAGCTCCCTGAGCTGCTCGGTCACACCAGCAAATCCACTCCCAGCTCAGCTTTTCAGGGAGAGACACTAATTTGAGTCTCTGCACTGTACCAGTGCTCATTTCATACAAGAACTTCCATTATTTTTTTCATTTAATTACTCCTTTTGTCAAGCCTTATTGAAGCTGACCAATGAGCTTTTGAAACATCTTTTTGTGGGTGACAGCAGAGACACTTGTTTGTGTCTCTGGCAACTCCTAAGAGCTTGGCTTCCCTAAAACTCCAGCCTAAGAAAAGCCTAGGAAGTGTTTAATGCAACATCCCTGCAGCTCCAGCTGCTCCTGCAGCTCCATGTGCCTCACCCAGGAGGCACAGCAAGATCCTGTCTGGTGCTCCTGGTGGAGATGTAGGAGACAGTGGATGTGTCCTTTTTTCACATGGAGTCTGTTGGAAAAGACCACAGACAAGGCACACTGGTAACAGAGCAAACTTTGGCATTTTTCTTAAGTGCCACTCAAATCAGATACTGCTCCTTTCACCCCTGCTTTGGATTCCGACTGTTCTGAAAAAGCCAAAGGGAGAAATTGGTTTTCTTCAATAAATTCTTGAAAGTAGACTAGAAGTTACTTCCTTCTTTTTCTCACAAGACCTAATTGTCTCCCAATACACCAGTGTTAATTCAGCATCAAACACCATCATTTTAAAGCAGGAAGTGGAAAAGGTCTGAGACCCAAGTGATGATTCAGAAAACCAAAGACAACATGCATACACTAGGACAGCATTGCAAGAAGGAGACTCTGAAGCTTGTGGATTTAACAGACAATTCCACCTTCATTAAATCCAGAATTTGCTTCTTCATTAAGGGCACTAATTATTCATAATTTTCTATAGCCACATACTAATAAATATTATATTGCTATCCCTTTTTAAAAAGGAATATTGCTATCCTTTTTTTATTCCCTTTTCCATTTCATTTTCCCTTTTAAAGGAACTAAAGAATAAAAAAGCAGGAAAATTTGCAACTACCTCTAAAACATATTTAGGCTCTGTGATTCTAAGTAATCCTCACCAAACTCCTGTATTCACCGAAGGGATGCAGTGGAGTAACTCATGTTTAGCTTTTGGGGGTTTTGTTCCTCTTCTAAATACCAATTTAGAATTTGTTACTGTAAATACTGATTAATACTGTAAATACCAGGCCAGTCAGGTAACATTACTGAAAACTAGGCTAAAAAAAAATAAATCAAACAGCACTATAGCAAAGACAAAATATACAAACCCCAACGTTTTACATTTGCTTTGCCTCAGAGACTCTTCGTGCTCTTTCCCAGTCACATTCCCACTGAACATTAACGTGTTTATCTAAAAGCTGCAGTATAGATTTTTTCCCTTGCCATAAGGAAGGAAAGCTGTAAACTTTCTGACTCCCAAGTTTTATGAATCTGCAATGTTTCCACTCTGTTTAAACGAGCTGCAGACCTCCACAGGCCATTACAATTCCCGCATTCCAGCTCCGCTCCGCAGGGACTCGTGCCATTTTCCATTACATAAGCTCAGGCTGGAGAGCCCATGGAGAGCTGGGAGGGCTCCCATCCCATTCCTGTCCCCCCCTCCTCAGCCACGGGGAGTCCTTCCACAGGATCCAAGGTTTCACAGCTTGGGAAAGCCAGGGGTGTTTTTCTGCCGGTGCCGCTCGGAAAGTGGCCCCGTTATTCCAGGTGTTTTACAAGCACAGTAGCAAGGGAAGTTCTTTGCCCTGGAGGGTTTCTGCCTTTGGTAAGACAAGGTTAATAGGCAGGTTAAGCAAACAAGGAAGGGGAGATGTGTGAGAATGGGGTCAAGCCTCCCATCCCACCCAAGTGCCATATTCCAAGTGGCACGACAAGTACAAAGAGCAGAGTGGACACCCACACTCGCTCTTTCTGCCTTTAAGGAAAAAAAAACACCAAAAAAACCTTCACCATAATTTCAGTCAATTAAGTTTCACAAGCATCCAGAGGTATCCAAAACAAAAGCAAACTCAACAAGTTATTCTTGGGTTTGAGAAATGTTATGTGAGCACTACTCCAGTCAAACCTTGCTCTCTCTCAAAAGACAGCAAGTGGATACACATATGAAAGTAATAAGCCCTACTCCCATTCTTCAAGTGCTTAAAACAATTATGGCACTAAATGAACACTGAAAATTGCATTTTAAGTACAGAGGGTGGGAGGATATTCACAGAGGCCTGGCTGTAGCCAAGCTTTTCTAAGCTCTTGCAAAAATTGATGGAGAGGGAGACTTTTCAAGGGGTGATTCAGAGCTAAGCTCATGTCTCACTCCCATCTCCTCCCCACCAACACTGGCTGTACTCCATGGGTTATGGAGCCACTTGGGGAACACTGCATTCCCTCAGCAAGATTTTTACCCCTCTCAACAGAGGCTTCCTTCTAAAGGAATCAACCAGTGGGAATGTCAGGAAAGCTGGCATCATTGTGCAACAATCCCTCCCCTCCTCCAAACACTGGCAGGATGTTTAACAGCTCATTCTCACCATATTTATTTCAATTCACAGGTCACCTGATTGCTTTAATTGATGACCACCATTTTAAGGTGTGCTGGGGTACTCTGCAAAGACTTATATGTAGGAAACACACAGAACTTCAGTCAGCCACAACTGCAAGTTGCTCCAAAGAAGCTCCAAATCCAAATGTTAAAAGGTGTCAGGATGTTTGCCAGGATTTTATCAAACCTTGGGCCTTCATTCAGTCCACACTGAACCACATTACTTGACAGAGGGGACTGCAGAAGCTGGGAACAAAGCCCTGTCTCTCAGCCCTGGTCCCTCCACTGCATGGAAATGACCATGAGCCCTACCTTCAAGAGAATATTCTTCAGATTTCCTGCTCTCCTGCCACAAGGGATATTTGTTCTGGAGATAAAGCAGTGAAAAAGCACTGGGCTTTTCTTACCCAGATTTTCTTCCGGCAAGTAAAACAACACAATGGTGAACGTGCCCTAGAGGTACTTCAGTATAAATGGGCATCCAATTTCAAATATTTCTGAAATGAATGGCAGGATAAAGAAGACTGAAGAAGAGTTCTTGACTTGCTTCCTTCTCCTTGGATCCTCCATGCAAGTCTTTGTTTGCTACACACATCTTGTCAGGTCAGGGGAAACAAGGAATTTTTAATGACAGTTTGTATATACAGAAAGGTTTTGTTTTGGGGGTTTTCCTGTTTTTCAGAAAGCCTTCAGTTTAGATTAAGTGTTTTGTACCAAAAAAACCAAAAGTTTAAAAAAATCACTACAAAATAAAAAGCTGTGCTTCACTTTCTTCACAGGAAACATTTGAAAGGTAACTGTCATGAAGACATCTGTGCTTGCATGAGCAGAACTGAGCCAGATTAAAAGCAGGGAAGAAAAAGTATTTAAGGAAAGTAGAATATGAATGCTTCCATTCACATAGTGGAATAGAATTTAATCAAGACTCTTGATGTTTACTGCCTCAATAATGATCATTCAAGCAAAAATCACTGGTCTCTCTTGTTTCTGCAGAGCAAGCAGGAAAATCATAACACTATTAACTAGAAACAGGACTCCATGCAAGTAAATCCAATTCTCAACATATGAGAAGGAATCAAGTGAGATCCCTGTGTTTAAATCTTACTTAACTCAGAGGAGTAGATGACATGATGGGAATAGAATTAAGCCCTTGGTGTCCACATTTCAGTATTTTGTGCACTGTTAAAAATTAAGAACCAAACTGAATTCCTGAAAACATTCCTCACCAGATTATGAATATTTTTATGAGGTTATATCAAGATCTTAAACTAATTGGTAAGGGTTCCTTTGAGGTTTTTACTATAGTTACTTCAATGAAAAAGAACCTCCAGGGCAGAGCACACCTTTATGCACAACCTAAATATAATCCACCTCACCAAGTGCTCAGTAATGAGGGGTTTCAAGAATAGAGGCAGGAATTTCAGATATTTGTTAACTGCTCCTTTTTCTATCCCAACAAAAAAAAATATTTTCCTACCCCAAAATGTTTATTTAAGATCTCTATTTTAAATAAACCAGATTTAGTGGCATAGGGAAAATTCAAGTCCAAAGGTTTTTCTTTTTACACAGTGCACTGACCCCTGCCCTCATTATGGGCCATAAACATTTATGAGAGTTCGTCATCAGCTTGCTGAGATAACATATTTTATCTAGTTTCCTACTGCCACATATCAATAAACTCCAAGGAGCTTTCTGTAAGACTGAATCTACCCAACTCTCCTTCACCCCACATCCCAAAAGGTTTCCTGTGTGTGCATTAAGTAGCTAGATTTTTAACAGATGTAAAAAATAAGCACTTGCCTGTAATAGATCAATAGGAAATAATTTCCTTATATTTCCCTTTTGTTCTTATCCTGCTCTACCACGAGTTTCAAATCCATCAGTCGTTTCTGCATTCATAAAGATCCCCATCCTAGCTATGTAAACAAATATAAGAGGAAATTCTCAGAGCTGATCTTTGCTAAAATAAAAGTCCTGCTTTTTATAGGGAGGATTTTGACACATTAACTAACCCTTACCAGCTGTGTGTGGCTAAATTCACCTCAGCCCATGTGCACTACTGTCTTGCTTGTGGTTTAGGTAACAATTCCATCTTGAACAGACAACTACCACATGCTGGAAATGAAAACAAAACCATTTCTCACGGTATCAGTATGATACATGCAACTGGTGATTGCCCAGATGATGCACTGGGGAGCTGGGAATGCTCCCTTCCTGGTCCTGTCCACAGGCAAGTCTGAGAGTGGAGACTCTCTGAGCCCTTCTTTCAGAGGGTCCAGAAGATGAGACAGAAGATCAAAGCTGTGTCTCATACAGGTGAGGAACAGTGTAAGGAAGGGAAGTTCATGGTAATTCCTGTACTTGGCCCCTCCCCAACACCTCCCTGCCATGAGGTCTAATTCTCAATTGTAAGAGAGCTGTTTCTGTTTCCATCATGGAAATTAAGTTGTGGATAGTCTCATTCCTGCCTGGAGCTGTAATCTGCTTCAGGTTATTAAAAACCAGGACAGCTGAGCAGGGTTGGGAACTCGAACAATAAAAGGATTTCTGAGGAGATATGAGTTGCTTCTAGACTGGCTTCTTTTTCAAATAACAATTTTCAGTTTAAGAGAGTATTAACCACTTCAGCCCCCCTGCATTAAGCATTTACTGTGCCTAGACACCACACAATTACTCAGTGGCTCATATGTAAGAAGAGTTCCTTAATCTAATACCATAATCCTGAAGTTTATACCAGCACTTGAAAAACTTCACAGGTCTGCTATACCAAGAGCATTTTCTTTCTTTCTTCTCTTTATTCAAGTGTTTCAGAGGTTTCTTTTGGTATATCTCACCTGAATGGGGTTTCTTTTGTTACATCTTACCTGAAAGCAGATACACAGAGCTGAAATTCTTCTCCAGTTTGCCCAGGAGCACAGTAAGAAAGCAGTCGGATGAGAGAGAGGTCACATCTTTAGAGCTTTGGTCATACACCACCACTTCCTGCTTGCAATCAATTTCAATCTGAAACACAAGGAACTCAGAGTAAAACAGGAAGGAGGAAGATGATTAAAAGCACCACATTATCACCTCCATCAGGGTTCCCACATAGCTGCTATAACAGCAGTTCTGATATATAGATTTCTTATGCACCTGCACACTTAACAGTTTTTATTTTATATTTCATAAGCCACTCAGATTTAATTCCCTGGAAAGTTTGCAAATCGATCATTTGCTGCAGGTTGAAGCCCACTCCACAAATTTTTATCATTTGGTAATTTTATGTCACTTGTGAATTGCTCTGCCTTCAGCTAGGCTGGTGGATTTCTTTAAAAGCTGAGCTTTTTAGGATGTGGCCCTGCCTCACTTTCTGCTTCTGAAGGTTTTGTAAATAAAAAATAAAGAGACCTTAAACTGCCTCTAAGCCACACACATTTTGGTTACTTGCACAACTTTATATACAAAATACGCTTTAGATAACAAAAATAAAAAGCTTAATTTTCAATATCTCAAAGCAAGAATGTAATAGATCATTTTTGTACCCAAACTATGTGAAACAAATATCAATGGAAAAAAAACCCAACACCCCCTCCACACACACAGACACAGAGATACACATTAATTTTAAACAGCATAGCTATTTTCTTTTCAGTGATAACACTATTTGGAGAAAACCACACCCCTCCTCTCAAATAAACAAACAACAGAACAAACACCAAAATCCCCATGAAAAGCCCTTTAAAAGGCAAGTAGGAGCCAGGATTGACAGAAAGGCAGTTTCTTTGCAAACCAAAGGACCACTTGCTAAGCAAGCCCCACTACCACAGACCCCCAATAATCCTTCAAAGTTTAGGAGAGAATGTTTCCTGCCTTAATTACACACATTTGAGAGACTGTGCTTTGCAAGACACACAAGAACCCTGAGATTCTTTCTGAGTAAATTCTAAATCCTTTACTCCTTTACTCTACAAAGAATCCCAATGATAAACTCAAGAGTAACTAATACCCTCTTCCATCAGGTAACATCTCAGCTAAACTCAGTCCTCTAATCTTGTTTGGTTTTGGTTGTTTGGTTTTTTTTTAATTAAATACTTAAGGAAAAATTATTGCAAGTTGCTTTCCAGGCACTCCTTTAAACAAATGCAAGGAATAAAAGGAAAGTGACCCCTACCTTGTGTTTTGCTGAATGCTGAATGAGCTCTGTAATCAAAACTTTGTCCTGCTGCAGCCTGCGCTTCATGAGCTTGGAGCAGTTGATGTTGATGGCATCCAGGACGTGGGATGTGTTGTATTCCACAAAGGGGCGGCTGTCAATCAGCAGCAGCTTCTCTGTCCCACTCTCCAGCAAAGCCACCAACTTCTCGGGGACAATGAGCTGGGTCCTGATCATCTCATCGGCCATGACAACAACGAGGCCTCTTTCCCCACCTCCCTCTCTAATTTGCTGCGATGATGTAATGGCTGTGTACTCAAAGGCTTAGCCACACCATTGTGCTAGAAGTGTATGAGGTCATGCTGGTAGTGACTGGCAAAAGAAAAGTTAAATCCATTTTCAGAAAGAGCTCTTGGACTGAATGTCTCCTCCTGCTTCCAGTTGATGTACAAAGGGTTGGCTCCACAAAGCAGCCCCTCACGTCTGATTCATCAGGAGATGACTATGGAGTAGCCATTTCACAATTCACACAAAAGATGCTTTCTGGCTGCTGCTGCATTACATCATTCTTTACCTTTGCTCCCACCCATCAGCTTTACACCACACTGAGTGCCTGTAAGAAGGGGAAGATAAAAAAAACAAAAAACACAAACCAGATGAGGCCATGAAACTTTGCAGAACAAAACATTCAGCTCTGAGGCTTAGCTGTACAGTGGGCCATACCATGTAATAAACACATTCCTGAGGAGTTCTCCTCTCTGCTGGATGTGCCAAACACCTAGAGAGAGCATTGGCAGCTACAGGCTCTGAATCCATTCCAATGATCTTGCCTGGACAATTATCTTGTATTTCAGGCAACATACCCAGCCTTAATTGCAGACTTTTGTTGCCACTAGCTCTGCCTCTTCACAAGACTTTGTTAGAACATAATTAAGAGATACTGCCCTAAATTGTGGTATTCCTCTCTATAGCAAAACTATTTAAATGCATTTCAGCACTTCACCACCTAGTAAGAAGCAAAATTTGTTTTTTAAACATTTAAACATTTTAAGCATTAAACATTTTTAAAGTTTAATGACTTGGAAAATATTTCACAAAACAGCACTGTAAGTTGGGGAACTGAAACTACACAAAAGAAAGGACCAAACTTACACCCACCTCTCTGAAGGACAAGCTTGAAACAGAAACCAGGACAAGATGGCACATCAGGACACAAGCATTTTATTTGAATTAATCACCAGAGATGGATGAGGTCTCACACTACTGGAAGGTAAAGCTGTGAGCACTCTTCTGTTCTGCCTGGAGCTGTGTGATGCTTATGTGAGGTGTGTAACACCCAGCACTCATGCTAAATAATCTCTGAAACAAACTACACTTCTCTAAAATTAGATCCTGACAGCATCTGAACAACATCAGCTGAAACAGAGCAGTAGAACCCCTGACACATTTAACCCCCTGTTTGTACCACTGCCTCATAGTTGCCCTTGGACTCCTCAGAGTCTCCCAAAACACATTGTGATGGCACAAGTCCTTGTAGGAACACTCCTCAGAAAGGAACCACCATGGGGCTGTGTCCTTCAGGGATTTAGCTCACATTTTATAGTGCTGACTTGCTGCTTTCATTTGAATTGTTTGTTAGTTATTTACCTTAATTGCAAGAGAATTAATGAATTCAAACTATTGATAGATTATTAAAAGTCCTGTTATACCAACAGGCCAGTTGCATTTGGCAGTGGGAAATCCCAGGTCCAAAGAGGTTTTACTCTGTAGATATATTGTACAAATCTACATTTACAAAATCTTAAGCCAAATAAATTCTAAAAAAAGTACAAACTTCACCGTAACAACCCAAAAGAGGAAACTGGAAGTTGTTTCATGAACTTTATGTGCCAATACAAGAAAAACACTCTTCCACATAGACAGACATTAGGTTGACAAAATGTGATTTTCCATTTGTCCTGGCTTTAGTGCTGTTGTGACAGCACTGTTAAGCTTGCCCAGATAAATGGAAGCACATAGCAGTGAAATGCAAATTGGTCTAAACTACAGAAAAAATACTGGAAAATATACTATACCAAGTTTTCATTAAATGTTTTAAAGAACCCAGTTGGCAGGTGTGCTCCCCCTCAGAGAACAGTCATTATACACTAGTCTCAGGAAGGTACCAAAAGACATTTGATTATCAAAATGACATTTTGCAAGGGTGGGGGAAGGAAACTTGATAGTTACATCAATTCCACACCTCCCCAACAAAAAGTATTCTACAATTTTAAACATTTCTCTTAACATGTCCTGTCACAAAATTTGATTCTCTTTTATTCACATCAAAGGTTGCCAGATACCAAATCCACTGAACTCAATGAAAACTTTTCCACTGGCTCTAGTGGGAATTGGCTCCAGCTCCTTTGTAAGCTAGACAGTTTGTTCGTGAACTAGACAGTTTGTTTTGATGGATAAATTGCTGACTTAAAGTCCAAGTCATAACAGGAAAATAAAGCAGCTGAGAAAGTACAGAACTGTAAAACGGATGCTGATAGAAATCCTTAATGTTTAATTTGCAACTTTCAGTTTGGGTATGCTTCTTATCTTCTATAAGCTTACTGTTTGCTGTCTCAGCCTTCACTTTTATACAACAGCAGTTTCTTTCAGAAGACCCTTGAGAAGAAGTCAAATCAGTCATATCTGGAGACAGGGTAAAGAGCATGTAAAGAACATAAGGCAAGGGGGCTTCAGTCAAGAATCCTTTTAAATAGCCCTATTACCTTAACATACCAAGTACCTTGAAAGAATTCTGCCCATGGCTTGAAAGTAATAAATTTAACAGTAATGTCACCTCGAGTTATTGCGATTGAAGTCCTGTTTTGACAGGAACATCTCCATTGTCCAGAGGAGAAACAACTTTTTTATGAAATACAGGTTTTTCTTTTAATTCTCTCTGTTTCTGGAACTATCAGAGTTTGGGACTCTTCCCTGGGACCTATCTAATCAAGAGGAACTGGCAGCCTCTTGCTTTAGGGTAAACACTTGAGCTCTCATCCCCTTCCTCATGACTGCTCTTACTGTTCAGATGCTATGAAGTGCTGAAACATCTGTTTAATTTCTAATGCATTGGTAAAAAGATAAAATTCAATTTCTTGACTGTTCTCTTTCTACTTGTGACTTAGATCTCAATTACAGGTATTACAGTGTCTCATAAAATGATGCCATACGATGCATTGCCCCAGACATCAGGCCATTATGCTGCTGACCTTAAAGCCAGGAAGCCATCCTTAGGCACAGGGTGTTCCATGCTGAAACCAGGATAATGAAAAGTGATCCATAATCGAGCCATGAGAATCCCCCCCAGAGTCATTCATATACACACTGGGAACACTGAAGGGCTGCTTCCTCCTTCTAGAGGGACTGCAACACTGGCACTTTTAAACAAGAAAATTGAACATTTAACTCACTGTGAAACTAAAAAGATCTGTTCCACACTTGCCCAGTACCTTTACAGTTTTTTCTTATTGTTTAAAGAATCAAACCAACAAACCTCCTACTATCTTGCACACAAACAGCAGTGGATTTCTAATGTTTACATGGATGTTTAATGCTGCCACAGAACTGCAGGATCTCTTGCCTCAAGGATTCCTGTCCCCATCCCAAATGGCTCAGATGCAGTGAAATAAGCAAGTGCCACATTTTCAATTATGTGGGTGTTTGGTTTTTCAGTCACAGTAACTCACATTTTGTGGGCACCCCTAATTTCTGTTGCTATCACTTTGACTCCAAGCAATTCCTTTCCATCACAACAGGATGCTTGTTTGAGTTCTCAGGTTTTGGCTCATATAGAATCACAGAATTATTTAGATTGGAAAAGACCTCCAAGATCATTGAGTCCAACTGTCAAAGTAACATTGCCAAGTCTACCACTAAGCCATGTCCCTAAACTCCACATCTACACATCTTTCAAATCCTTCTGGGGATGAGAGGCAGATGTAGTAGGAATGTATTTTTAAATCTCTCAGAACAAGAGTCTCTAATTCTACCCCAGTTAAGGAACTAGTAAAGAGCTTCTCGAAGCCTTGCTGCAATCTCTGAAAGACTTCTGCCTCACGTAAGAAGATAACCTTGAAGTTGAACCTTGGTGTCATAAATGCCTGGCTACGTCACTAATGCCTGCTTTGTCAGGAGCTCCCACACACGTCATTGCAAAACACCAGCAAAATCACTTTACAGCACCTGGACAAGGTCCTGATGGGCAGCCTTCATGATCTCAACTGACACACCTGAAGGAGTTGGATTTTTTTTAAACTGAGCATTTTTCTACTTTTTACAGGCAAACACACATACATATGAGCAAAACATTATCATCCCCTGGAGTCCCTTTCACAGTTCTTAGGGTGGGCACCATTGTAGAAGAAAAATCAAAAACTGAATTAAAATACAGAAGTAGAACACCCCAAACTGCAGGATATAAGCTACTGCTGGCTGTTCCAAAAGGGGTATTTGGCTTCAGTGCTCCTGGGAGTGGCCAGTGGCTCCATAGCTGGTGCCAATAGCATCAGCACCAGTCCCTATTCCCACAGCCACATGCAGTACTGGACAAACAAGCCTACACAAACTAGAGAGGAATTCCAGATCCAGGGACCACAGGGTGAATTCCTGCTCCTGCAAGAACCTTTTCCCCTCCACCCATGTCTATGACAGGCACAGCATTCCCTCACCAGCCTCAAAAAGATGGAAATAAATGGTGTTCTGGATGGATGCTTTTACCCAGTGCTATGGGAGACTGAGTGACAGCTCAGAGAGGTCCAACCCTTGCTCAAGATGCTACTCAGTAGCCAGAAACACGAAGTGTCTATGAGGCACAAGGGAAATAAAATTTTTAATTGAAAGTGAGGAATGGCTGTTCTTCTGAATTCAGCAAGTAACCCAGTAAATTCCAGAGATCAACAACTGTGTAATAAAATGCAAAGTCTGGGGAAAAAAAAATTAGCTGAAGAGAAGTGTATGCATTACCTGCTATTGTGCAGAACACACAGGAGTGAGGTAACAAATGCTTGTCAATTCAGAGAGCTCTGTTAACAAGGGCTCATGCCATTCCCTCAGCTGAGGGGAATGAGGGTGTCTAGGGCTTTTTGGATGATTCAAATGAGTGTCACTATCTCATAAACACGTTTCCTCATGCTTCCTGGCAGGGAGGTTGAAGAACAGACACTTTCCACCACCCTGTGAGCTGCATTTTGGTGCAAGACTGGACAGCAGCACAAAGTCACTCAAATAGAAACACATAGATTTTAAACTGCTTCTCATAAAAGAGAAGCAGTTTAAAAATTTTCACCCTGTTTTCCTTTGCTTATCTATGGGTGCTCCCTCTTCTCCTAGTTTGAACACATCTGTACTTCGATCTATACATGCAGTCAAAATGCATAGTGTTAATTTTCTCTTCCTGGTAGAAACACCAGCTACGTGCATTTTAGATTACACATTGTGCAACCACAAGAAAGGCAAGTGTAATCCGTTGGAAAAAAAACAGATGAAGGTGGATTTTCTGTTCAGTACTCTCTTGTTCCTTCATCCTGCCTGATTAATTACTCAACTTTGATTACTAGTTCTCATGAAAAGTCTCCCCACTTCATTGTGCTCACCAATCTGAAAACTGAGACACAGAGAGGGAATCAGAAAGGAAATCAACTTCCCATCAATACACTGCATAGAAGACCTCCAGTCAAGATTTTAAGCTCACTCTATCTCTACACCTACTGCTCAGTAACATTTTTACCACTGGCACTCTGAGACAGCTGGGCTAAGCAAGAGGAATGGGCCTTCCATTTAGATAACAGATATTTCCTGTCATACAAATAGTCATACTTGGAATAATATATTATATTATTTCAAAATTAAACCAAAAAGCACACCAAACCACCACGTTCTCCTGATCTACTCAGCATAGCTCTCAAACATCTGCAGCGTTCTTGCAAACATCATCCCTGCACCATCACCATCTCTAAGCAACAAGCCAGGTTATCATCACTTGCTGTTACCAAGACATTCCCAGTGAAACAATAAACATTGATTAAGTGTGACCGCAGGGAAACGTGACTGGCAGAACGTGGCCTCGTGGGAAGCATTAGAACATGCTGTTGATATGTTACATCACTCTATTCAAGAGACTCAGACTTCATCTGGGGACTCCCTTCTCCACCCATACGAGCGAGAAGCTCTTTCCATTTCAAAATACTTTTTCATTGCAGATTCACAGCCTATAGGTCTGTGGCAATCACAATGAAAGCTTACTAAATCCACTTCAAACACATACTAGAATACATTACATTTTTAGGTTCCTATTGCCCAGGACACTGGACAATCAGGAAAAGTGTCAATGGATTTTTAAAAGATGATTCTCCCTCTATGACCTCCAAGACAAAGCAACTGAAAATTCTGGAGTACTTCTTTATGAAGTCATTATTATTTCATGTCAAAAGATATTACTCACCTACATTTAAGTCACAATCAATATGGGCTGAACAGGACAGAAGGTGGTCCCCATACAAAGGCCAGCAGAAGGAATTGCCTAAACATAAGAAAATAATAATATTAATAATAATAGTAATAAAATTTTTATTACAAGATTAAAAAACACCAAATACAGACAGACACCCCCCAGGAAAGGGATTTTACACTTTCAGTGTAGTCATTTGCTGTACAACTCCCCCAAACACATGAAAACCTAGGTGAGAAGTTATTTATGAATGCTGACATTCATTGACATGGAATGGGTCCAAAATAGAAAGTTATGCTATACTGACTTTCTAAAACAAAAGAGAAGAAAAACCGCCACAGCAAAACTCTCTACTATCTTCATACTGAAAATAAAAAAAAAACCAGTTGGAGATGCTTTAAAAATCCCCAGCAAACAAAAAACTAACCAGTGATAGCCTTCCAAACTCTTTGGTGCATCTCCCTGCTAGAAAACCAATGTATAACTCAGCATTAATAGGTGATGCATTTGCATGGAATGAAACAAATTCACAATCTCTTCTTCAGTACCTATTAATGTGCAAGACTGCCACAAGTAAGTGTGAATACAGCTGTATTTTGCATGGACAGAGACCAATGATACAGGACATTTGTGTAATTAATCCCACCTCCCCACACTCTAAAAGAGCCAGTACTGGAAACTGGTAACACTGGCACCACCAACCATTACACACAGTCATACCCATACAACTTCCATCCAAAGCACTTGCTGTTCCAACAGGAACAAATTAAATTACAAGTTTTACACAAGGAAGCAAAAATAAACACATCAGCGTCAATTCCAAACTGTTTCCTGGGCAGCTAAGCCCAAGATTCAAATCATGGCTGCCAAGAGATGACAGCTTTGCTTAATCACTGTGATATAAACCACGACAACAAATTATTGCCAAGCAGTGCCTTACTGCGAGATCCAGGAGTGGCTCTGGAGCACGGAGTAAAGGATGTGACAACTGAGAAAAGCCACCCCAGCAAAGGGCTGGGCATGTTCTGGTGAACAGGCTGAAAACCCACGGCATCCCACATGGAAAAGAACTCCAGGGAACATTCACCTCTCTGTCTTTAGGCAAATGGCTGCAGTAGAACATGGGGTGAGAATCCTTCAGACAGATACCGAGGTTACGACCCAGAACCGGCTTTGCTCACTGGGCTCATCTCTCGACTGGGACCCTGTGTTTTTCCCTGGAAGGACCCAGGCTGGAGATCCTCTCACTTCCTATCATTAGTGTGTAAGCAGATGTACGTGAGAGCAGCAGGGCAGAGAGCTGGATGAGAAGATCTGTTGATTGGGCTGGGTCCTTTTCCCCCCTCTGCCTGCTCCAGCTTCTCATTCCTTTCTGAGCCTCAGGAAGATGTTCTGCAGACCTCCCTTGCTCCTTCCCATAATCCAGTGGCAAAAGCCTGGCAGAAGGCAGTAGAGAACAAAGAGAAAACTCATCCTACTCATCATACACGTTGCTATCCCCTTTTCTAATCTCATCCCAGAAAGTAACACTAAACTAATGCTCGGCACTGATCAGGCTCTACCTAGAGACAGGGCCCTATGATCTGAGACCACCTCGTGACTGCCCAAGGAAGCAAAGTCCTGACACAAAAAGCATCTCCCCTTTTGTTCCTTACTGCTTCACATGCAGCTCCTGAAGCCCCTCTAAAAGCTGTCAGTAAGTCTTCACATTCATCAGGACCTTCCTTCTGTGCCATCCATGCCATACCATTATTCCTTCTGCCAGCCACACCTCTCTGAAGTTCTTACAAATAAACCATCTCTCACCTCAGGACACTATATTCTGTTTTCCCCACTTTAATAAATACATGTAAATCAAGGGTTTAAAGAAGCCCCCAAGTGCCCTCATTTCATCACAGGGCATGATTAATTCTGCTGAAGAGCAGATGAGAAACAAAGCATATACTTAATTTCAACACAGTTTACTGGAAGGAGGTGTCACATTTTGAGAACAGGATACACTTGTGATTGAAGACTGAGCTGCTGCAACTTCAGCCATAAGCATTAAGCACATTTGGAAATTCCCTGGCAAAGCTGTTTAAGGAACAGACATTTCCTGTAATTTTCAGAAACATTTTATATCCCCCCCCCCTCCTTTTTAGTCTTGGTGGTAAGGAGGGGAATGGAGAGAGAGGATACCATATTACCATTAAGTGAAATATGAATGAGCCACCCAAGTTTAAAGTGGAAACTTCAGCTATTTGTGCTTTGAGAAAGTTTTTTTAAAAAGTCTTTCATCATTAAGAAGCCAGGATTTTTCTGCTGACTCTAGAAAAAGAAATATACATCCTTTCAATTAGGGTGAGTTACAGAAGGATATAAACTTGTCTTTATACTTACTTCTGGCAAATAAGAAGTCCTCAAGGCCTAATTTAAATACCTTTTTCTATTTTCCAGAATTAGAAATGGAAGTCTTTTCTTCTCCTCTCTTGCTCAGGGCCTTCCCTAAGCTGCAGCTAAACAAACCCAACCAGTGGAGTCACGCAGAGTGCTCCCTCCCACAGAAGAGAGTGAGGAGAATCGAGCAAGGAAGAAGCCAGGGAGAGATGGAACAGTCAAGCTTGACAGCATCCCTCTAAGGACCTCACCACCTTCCTCTTTTTCCTAAAAATCTAATCTTGTATGAAGTGTCTGGTATAAAATTTATTAAGTTTACAGTAAATTAGAAAATTATTTCACTTATGTATGTAATCCAAATCTGAAGAGATCCAATTCAAAGCCACAGCATATAACACATGAATTCACAAACCAAATTAAAACTGAAGGACAGTTGCCTATCCCCACAAAACACATCTCGAGTGCTACTTTGGCCCTGTACACCATGGCAAAGATTCATCGTGTGATTGTGGCCAATTGTCCACACCTGCCACCTTCCACCAGCAACTGTATGGTAGCTTTCAAAGACACAAAGAAAAAATAACACAATTAAAAACTTAACGTGTTGAACTAATTCATAAATCCTCAAGCATATCTTTGTTATTTGTATGACACTGGTGCTTTACAGCAGCATCTCATGACACCAAGGTTTCCATCTCCTACACAAGCTGCATGTTCTGAATGGACTGTTTGCAGCTCTGCAGATTAATACAAACAGTGACTTTTGTATTTTACATGGTCATCTTTTTGCTGAGAAACAGATGAAAAAGAGGAGTGCTCTGAAGAGCAGTGCTAAACAAACATCAAGCACAGCTTTTGTAATAGTCCATGCTACTTCTTTAAAAGGCTTACCATGAAAAGGGGTAAGATGGGACCTCAGAGTCTTTAGATAATGTTTAACTTTTAAACATAAAGCATTCTGCCTAATGAGAGCCTTTGACAGGGAGACATCCAAATAACATGGCCCTGCAAATAAGGAGCCAAAACTACATTAAAAAAAAGGCAACTCTTATCTGCTTCATGGTCACTGCATGATAAAAACAGAAGGTGGATCTGAAGCCATCGAACAAGGACCAGGATGGATTAAAGACAGAGGATAATGATGGTAATTCTATTAGGGAAATTAATCAGAATAGCTTCTGGGCAAGGCAGGGATGAATTTCTTGCAGCAGACTTTTTATTGACTCTCCCCTTAAATTGAACTGAATGACTAAAGTGAGTCAATCTCCTTTAAGAACAGAGAAACTGCTTGTGTGGTACGGTACAACGTGGGTTAAAACGTTCTGGTCTTTCACCCATTTGAGGAAATGACACCAGTTCTCCCGGAAGGCAACATGCACATTCAACCCCTTCACATCAGGGCATGAGAAAGTTTAGAAGGAATTTTTTTTTTTCTAAACTGTCAACATTAATACTTTGTTTCTTCCTGCTTGTGTTTGAAAATACAGTGCTCCACTGTGCCACATGCATGTCCTGTCAGCTGTATAGGGAAATATGTAGAAATTTTAAAAAATGTCTAATAAAAGTGTTAATTAAGTCTGTTGTCAAACTCATTTTAAAAGCCCTCTGCATGCTCTAAGTAAAATTAATATTGCCACCAGTGTATGCTACATAGCGATAAAAGCAGGCAGAAGCATCTTTAGAAGGGAAGCTGGGCCAAACAAAACATTGACATTACACATATGTAAGCCCAGTCCTACTCATTACAGCAGTTAAATTTAACTGGGTTTTTCCTTAAATGACATTTACATGGCAAGGAAACAGAATAGATGGCGGAAAGCAGCAAGTCCACAAACATGGTACAGCCCAGATATCTTGAAGTGGGAGTAGAGAAGGAAACTTTGAGGAACATGCTGCAAAGCGATGGCTCCCAATTAACATGGGAGAATAAATCATGTTGTTGTATGTTCCCAGAAATTAAACAGTTGAAGTAATCCTGCTAAGAGGTCTCCCATTCTGGGCTGCTCAGAGTAGTGAGAGGTTCAGTCTATGATATAGAGTGATGGCTGAAATGCAGATGAGGCACAGAAAACAAATTAACAAACTCCTAGATCCAGGTGATTGGGACTCAAATCTCTCACCATGGTGTAAGACTGACAGCTCGCACTCTGGGGAAAAAAACATGTTTTCATACATAATTTGTACTCACAAAGGTAATTATGATGGCTTGCTTATTAAAATTGCTTTCAAATATGAATTTAATTGTCAAAATGGTATCAACAGGGCCTCAGTCGGGAACAAAAGCAAGAGTCATGGTACCTGACTGAGCTGTGATCCCAGTCACGTGCTCTGGTACTTCTTTCCCAAAGGATTCCAAGTGTTTCTTTGAATTTGAATCATTTTATACAGGACCTGCAGCGGTGCCAAAGCCACATTTCTAACATGGTAACCACATGGCTGAAAAGAGAAGCCACATATATCTGTAGGATGGGAGAAGGACAGCAAAGGATTACTTATGTTCCCCAGCTGTGCCTCTTGCATCACTACAAACATTACCATTGAAGTAGAATCAGAGTCACAGAATGGTTTGGGGTGGAAGGGATCTTAAAGACCATTTCATTTCAACCCTCCTGCCATGGGCAGGGACACCTCCCACTACCCCAGGTTGCTCCAAGCCTCATCCAACCTGGCCTTGGGCACTACCAGGGATGGGGCAGCCACAGCTGCTCTGGGCACCCTGTGCCAGGTCCTCACCACCCTCACAGGGAAGAATTTCTTCCTGATACCTAAACACAACCTGCCTTCTGTCAGCTTGAAGCCATTCTCCCTTGTCCTACCACTCCATGCCCTTGTAAAATCTCTTGTAGGTTCCCTTCAGGTGCTCCTGCCTGACATAGAAGATGAAAAGTGACCCAATCACAAAATACAGCAATCCCCCTTAAGAACAATTGACAAAATGCGATCACCATTTTATGTAGTGGGCAAGAACCAAAGGGGACCAGGATTTTTTAAATTTTGAAGGGAAAAAATGCACAATTCCAAACCAAGGGAATAAAGTATGTTGTTATTATCTGATAGGCATCTTACTCAAGGACCAGGGTCAACATGAAATATTTTATAGCAACTTCTCTTGGTTTATAAGAGAATTTTGAACACCAAAGAGAAACAAAACACACTCCCTTAAAACACACCAGTATTATCCCATTTGATGTGTCCTTACATGTATGCACAGCTCTGTACAAATCTATAAATAAGATGTAATATTTCTTCAGAATTTGTAGAGGTGTCTTGTTTTACACAGTCCTTTAAAAAGCAACCGGAAAGGCATTGACTGTTGTCGAAGTAATCCCAAGCTTGGAGAGCTTAATATATTTCTGCAATAACTGAAGTAATACATCAACAGAATGGATCAACTTCAGGGCATGCAGAGCCAACTAAAATAGTTGGAAAGAAGTTTGTCATCTGCAAACTGCAAGATCCTTGTGTTGCTTAAGTATTCAGCAACGGAAGAAGCATCAGTTCCTTGTCAACAATCATGGATACACCAATAAATAATAGTGATTAATTTTATAGTAACTTACTCATTCTACATAAATTCCTGCTGATACCATTGGCACGTGTCCTGGCAATTTTCAGACAGACTTCCAGTCTGCATGTGAGCAGCCAATAGGAACAAGTTGGGTTTTGGGAGCAGTCCTGAGGTTTTCTACCTCCAGAAACTGATCCTGAAGGATAAAGGTATACGATGGGTGGTCCTTAATCACTTCCTTTATGTGAAAATTGAGGTCAGAGGAGAAAAAGAGCCAAGGAAGGAAGTCTGCAGTACCCTTCAAACACACACACACACATACACACCCCCCATACCTTCCTGAACAACTCCTTTAACAGTTTAGTGGGTTAACTTGTAGTTTAAATGAAGTAGTCAGAGGCTGGGATAGAAATAAACAGCTTGCACAAGCAAGATACTGTGCTATTAAGTTTTTATAAGTGACTTAAAAATTAGGTCAGTCTAATTTGTGGCTGATACTTTGTTCTTTTACTACTATGAACTCACAATGATGTCAGTCTCATGTTCAAACATGCCACATTTAGCAGCACACAGGCTTCCTGAGAGACTCTCTCAACCTTCCTTTGTGCAAAAGGCTTCTGCCAGATTCTTAGCTCATACTTCACTGACTCAGGCATGCCACTCCAGTTTCAAGGCAGTTACACTGGCTTCCTGTCCAATACTGCAGTTTGGGTTTTCTCTTTTTTCCTCTTCTATTTTTTTTATTTTCTCTAACTTTATTAACTAGAAGTTTAAGAATAGGTGTCCATATTCAGGTTACCATTTTAAGCCTCCCCTTCCTCACAACATCCAGAAGAGAACAAACCCACTAAAAGGTGTGGGAAGCAGGTGTTTTTCACTAATTCAGCCCAGTAATTTCAATAATTAGAGGGGGCCTACAAGAAAGTCAGGGAAGAACTTTTTATAAGGACATGTAGTGATAGAACGATGAAGAATGGCTTCAAACAGAAAGAGGATAGGTTTAGATTAGATATTAAGAAGAAATAAATATTTCTCCTGTGAAGGTGGTGAGGCCCTGGCACAGGCTGTCCAGAGAAGCTTTGGCTGCCCCATCTCTGGAAGTGTCCAAGGCCAGGTTGGACAGGAAACATTCTGTCAGATAGGCACAATCAGCTTTTTGTGTGAATATCCTCTTAAGATGAGCGCACAAAAATTCTTAGGTGAGAGTAAAGGAAAGCCCTCTAGAAATAAGATGGTAGGTAAAAAAAAAAAAAAAAAAATATATATATATATAAAACAGGTCACTTTAAAAAAGGCCATTTGCAAGTTTGTTCTTAGCAATCCCAATTCTCACCATTTGACTCAAGTTTGAGCCTGTCACTAAATATCTATACTAAACATTGACTGCAGTGAATGCACACAGTCTATGTTTGCCACTGCAGAGACTTTACCTCACAAACACTAAACTGGAGCAGAAGGAAAAGAGGAAAAAAAGTGGCCATTTTTATGCTGCTAAAACATTTCTCTTGGGGTCACACTATGAAAGATGCGACACTAGCCCAGGCTTTTCTCCTCTCTCACTCATGAGGTCGTGTTTCACAACATATCACATTTTTATTTGGGGTTTTTTTGTGGATTTTAAAGTATCATGTCAGTATGTTCCAATCTGCATTACATATTAATGTGACAATGCTATTGCATGAACCCTTAACGTGCTTAAAAAAGCACCCACATCACCCCACAGTCATTTCCAGCACCACATTAAATCCCAGGTACTCTATGAAAGAAAACAAACTGATGTGGTCCACAAGAACTGCATATCCAACAGGACCCTGCTGTTCCTGCTGCATCTGCAAGTGTCCAAGGATACAGGAAAGGCAAGTCTTGCAGGCAGAGGTGATATCTGTTATGAGAGAGGTTAATATGAAGTGATAAGGAGAGGGAGGGCACGAACTCCAGAATGCACAAGCCCTTCCTCACATCCACTGACGTGAAACAGAACCAAACCGTGACACAGAAACAACAGCCAAGGCTTCCAAAACATCTCCACATCCAGCCTGTCCCTCTTCCCAAACAGGAAAAGAAGTCCAAAGCACATCCCGAAGCATGCAATAAATCACACAGTGAATCATATTCCTTATGGAAACTGTCTGGCTGGAGTCACACCACTGGAAATATGTGATAAAAGACAGAAAGAAACCTAAAAGATAACCTCAAAGAAAGAACACTCCCCCCACCCAAATTCTTGGAGTTAATACCAAGACAAGAAAATCCTGGAATCATCATGAAGTTACTAGATTTTTAGTAGATTTTTCCCATAAACAAACTTTTCCCTGGATTATAAAGTTGTTTATTGCTATTAACTGACACTTGACCTAGCTTTATATTCACTGGGTTTTTTTCAAGTTTTAAGTGAGGTTTCTATTCCTGAAACCTTGCCTGTCTTCTCCAAATAAATCAGTTTAAATTGAAAAAATTCTTCCCCATACAAACCCTTCTTGCAGCCTGTTTGAAAAAAGTTTGTACTTTCTGAAAAATGAAACAAACAAAAATCCACCCGAACAAACAAAAACCCCCCTCAAAACACCACAGGAAAATTACTTTCCTTTAAAGTATTATCCAGGTTACTGAAAAACTTTGACCACTTCCAGCTACAATTAAAAGCATAGTGCATTACTCAAAATTCTAGAGCTAGAAGTTTCATCCTGCAACACAATGAGGAGACAGTAACAGGTTTTTTAAAGTAAAATCAATTATTTTTTCCTGGAGTTCCAAGCTGACTTAGGTAGCAGTCAAAGACAGCAGGTGAGATTAAGCACATTTACCTTCATAAAGTCATGACAGAGATAGATGTAGTTGATGTGTTTGTTACCTGGGGTCATTTTGCTTGTTTTTTAAACTTTATTTGAATTGCAAAGAAATGTTAGCTAGAGCTGGTTTGCCCCTGGGAATGGTGTGTGCACTTGGGTTCTCCCCAGGAACATCCAGTGGCATAAAAAGATTAACCCTGGTGCTTTGAATCACAGAGTAAAAGGAGCCAATTCCAATCAACGAACACCAAAAGCATTGCAGATGTGCAGACCTAGGAGAGAAATCTTCTCCAACAAAGACTTCATCCCTGACTGCAACTGCCCTCTCTGATAGGATTCTAGCATGGGTCAAACCGTGCAGGAAGAGAGCTGGGCGCACGAACAGAACGGAGGTCACCAGGAAAGGGGGGAAGGAGAAGTGCTCCTCCCACCCTCTTCAGGCTTCTTCCTCTGCAGCCACACCACTGGGCTCCAGTCAGAGCAGGAATGCCTGGGGCATGTGCTTCCAAAGGCAAGTAATCCATAACCTGGGAGATGGGAAAAATCAAGCACAAATCCAAATAATCCTTTAGAACATCTAAGTTTTAATTTCAATTAGACTACCTTGGAAGAGGCAAAATAAATAAAACCTATGACTTAGATCTAGAATAAAGTTTATCTAGGTTACCTGTGGCTACAATGCCTATCAAAGACTAAAACATTCTTCCTAAACTTGTTCTCACCATCAGCTTAAAGCACGGTCTCGCCAAGGTTTAGCTTTCTGGCACTCTATTGAAAGCATAACCACATAAGACCTGACTGAGAACCAGCTTTAGGTTTGGCAGGGAGACCACCTGGCATCAAAGCTATGCTTAAGGCCATATCCATGAATTTTAGTGAAAAAGCAAGAAGCTGCAGGTTTTGGGGGTTTTGAAAATGCTTTTGGCAGCTAAATTATTCTGATATTCCATGCATGCTTCAGTACAGGGACAGTGTGCAGGGGAGATGCTTAAATCTAAGCCTCATGAGTTACCTCTGAGCCAAACCACCAGTGTGGTGCTCAGGCCAGCCCTGACAGAAAGGAGGATTTGTTTGTGCAGGCTCACCTCATGGCACAGCCACAGAGCTTTCCATACCCATGCTAAACCTTTCCTCCACGGCAGTCCACAGTGGAGGGCAGATGGATTAAGCTGACCGTCTCCAGCTGCACTGTCCCAAAGTGCCACATCCAGAATGATTTGTTCAGCAATTGCTGCTGTGAGCCATTACAGTACCAAACACTGGACACAGCAGAGATCTCTAAGCTTGTGCTATTACTCCTGCTCGGATGCACAAAGAGTGTAAGGAATGGAAAGTAAACTTGCCACCAACACAAATAGGTTGCTGCAGACAGCAGAGGCTGTGTATGGAATTGAGTGAGAAGTATGCTGGAATAACTGGAAGAGAGGAAAAATCCCCTAGAGCTCCAAGAAGATGAACACAGCCACCAGATATTAATCCATAAAATGCACAGTATTCCCCAGGAGGTGATAAACCTTTGACTTTAAACAAAGTATGCACTGCTTGGATGGGAAAGGGGAACTTGGGCACACAGAATTCCCACTTCACTGGTACAAATGGATGGTGCCTGGGCATGAAGGTCCAAATCCTGCTGCACAGTCTGAAGTACAGTAATGTCCTGTATGCTGGGCTGCCGTGGATTTTTGATGTGTTTGAGGTAAACTTCAAGTTAATAGTGCCTTCCAGCACAGGTCTGTAGAGTCAGGTATGAGCCAGCCCCAGCGTGATGATTGCTCACAGTCTCAGCACAGCATCCTTGTTCTTACACAGCACAATGGGGACGCTCATTACACGAGCGCCTTCCTCGGGGCTGTTCACTCAATCAAGGAGTAATTATTTAACCACAATCCCATCTCCTTTGCATTCCCGTTAAAGAAAATCTTATGCAAAAAGGTAAGAGCTTGGCTATGAGTCCTTGGCCCAAACATCCTCCTGCCAGTGCCATACTGCTTGCCAAGCCCTCACTGTTTGTACTTCAGAAGTTTGCAGCATACAGACTGTGCCAAATCCAAAGAACTTTGTCATTAAAAGAAAAAACTAACAGTAGCAAGGGCTCTCCATGCTTTGCTAATCTCGTCAAACTGTACAGACAATTATAATTAATAAAAGTATTCTTAGGAAGCTTAATGACAACTTTAGAGCCAGAGCTACTCTGCTTCAGGTGGAGTGGTATGAAGAAAGCAGCAGGGAAGAAACACTCTCTTGCTGTACCTTTAGCCCCTCACAAACAAGAAAAGGACTCCCCAGGGAAACTGCCCTACTCCAGATAGCAATTTAAGTAGTACAGATCTGCCCAGGAACATCAGCTTCTCTCTCTGCCTGCCCATGAAAATACCTTTACTACCAGCACCAGAGCTCGTAACCACAGAAAAAGCATTATCCTTTTCTGCATGAGCTACTTAAAAGCATTTGAGGTCTTTCTTCCAAAAGGAATAATCAGACGAAGTTCACCAGCTACAAGTAGAACATCTGAAAAAACACTCACCCTGTCCCAACTCAGCAAAGATAGAGATGTGCAGTAAAATGGCCTGCTGCACTACAATTGACACCCACTACTGTATGTAACACCTTTGACTTTAAGCAGTGGCTTCCAGTCAGGGCAATGAATAGTCTAGGTAAGTACCTTTTAAGATGTCTAGCTTGAAAAAATCACAGTCATGTCTAAAACTCTTTTGGTGAACAACTGACATCAAGTGAAAGATTTACTGACTTAGAACTCATATTTCTTTTTAGGGGTAAATGACCACAGAGGACCAGACTAAGAATTTAAATATGGGTGCCTTCTTTTAGTATTTTTAAGGCATGGTCAAATCCCCCTGAGGCCTTTCACAGGCTGTATATCCATCCAGCAAGGCTAAAGGCAATTCCCATGGTACTCCACCCAAGCCTTGCGTTTTTCAGACATTCAAATTCATTCAGGTCTATCCACGAGAAAGCTTTTCTAAGGAGCAAGCTCCCTGCCTGAACCCAGCAATTAGATTGCCAGAGTTTCAGACACACAAACTTGCAAAATCCACCTCTAGACTACCAATGCCCCAAGCAGGAATGGTGATGCATCCACCATGGCAGAAGCATTTGGAACTTCAGAGAGCAGCCTGGAGGTAACAGTGCCATCAGGTTTGCTGAGATAGGCATCTTCTGATTGTCTCACAACAATTAAGAAAACCTTAAAGTTAAATAATTATGAAGGAGAAGAGCAACTCTGGGCAACCTTTTATGATTCACAGGTTTCAACTCAACCATAAAGAACAAGAGATTAAGCCTCCTGGAAGGTCTGGTAATTTTGTTACCCTACTTATAATGTCATCATGATCAACTGTGATTTGATTTTAATTTTTGAATCCAGAGGAGTTGCTTAATCTGCTATAAATACAGCTAAACTGTTTGGGGTTGACATCCTTACTGAGAGATAAATAAATCTGTGGCATCATGTACAAGCAGTTCACTGAACACCCAGCATTACATACAACAATATCTTTGAGTTTTCTAAGAAAACTGACACCCTGAAAATAAATCTCAATTCAACACACACCATGTTCTAAGTTCCCAAGATAACACAGCAACAACGGTGCTCAAGGATTTGTCATGATGGAAAAGAAAGAAGTTAACATGAAATGTTTTAGGGATTGTGAGGAACCATCAGGTGTAAACCTATCGCCTTGACAGCTCATCTCATCTTAGACTGGTGTCTCAAAATTTAGCTCTGTTGAAACCTCCACAGCAAACCTAATCACACATAAAGAAAACCAGTACTGCTCGTGATAAAGCCTCAAGAGAAAAACCAGAAGGACAGGCATTTACACCAGAAGTTACAGAAAAAAATTTGGGTATATTTGCTAAAGACTTACTTTGAAAATGTCATCTTGTGCATGTCAACTACTGGCATCATCAACAAAAATAAATTCTTGCTTTTAACAGAAGTAACTGAAAAGACAGGCAACTTAAGACATCATTACACTTTCTCCTGGATTTTAACCACCACACTTTGCAATAAAAGCAGTGACAGAAAGAAAACATGATGAACTGACAGCCAGTCTAGAAAAATGCAGCACTAGGTAATGGTTTCACCTTCACATCAAGTCAGTGCATGTTTAAAAAATTTCCAGTACCCTCCTGAAGGAATTCAACTATCTGCTGCAGCCAACAGGCTCCCCTTTTTCAGTTTTCTTCTCTTACACCATCTTATGGGATGGATTTCTTCCCACACTTCTCCACTGAAGTTAGAGTTGCATACTGCCCATTTTTTCACTTCATACTAGGACACTTCACACAGAAGGATGAGAAATGCTCACCTAGGCACATGATCTCTTCTCTAGTAGCACAGTAGTGTTTCTTTTGGCCTTAACTATACTGCTCACACCTACACACTGCAGCAAATGTAATTTTTCAGATCTGTTCTTTGGCCAGATGCAATTTCATTTTCTTCCTAAGCCATACAACATGAGACCATCACCTCTGTCACACTCCCTCCAAATCACTGTTTGCTGAACTGTCTACAAGGACTTTGGCATCAGTACTAAGACTATTTGTGCTGACCAGAACTGCCTAGGTGGACACTTTGCCTCTGGGACCATCAAACACAGCAGTCCACGGTCTGTGACTGGCCTTCTGGGCTCTGTAATAAATCTCTTTATTACTGCGTGGATGGGACACTCTAAAAAAAGTGTACACTAAGTAAAAATAAGCTGTGTCTTTGGTTTTATATGCCAAAGCAAACAAGATTAGTACTCCATAAAAAAAATAACCAAGTTATTTACCACTTTGGAATTTTACCAAGTATTTGATAGAACCAAGCTAAAGCTCAGGATTTTAGGATATTTTCATTACAACTTGTTTTTGAATAATTCGGTCTCAAGACAGCAGAGTTTTGTGGAAAAAGGATGCAAGCTCCAATACCTTTTCTCTACTTTTAGAGTTAAAACTTCTTAATAATTCCATTCCACAACAGTGATCGAAACAAAATGAAGAAACAAGTATTTTGATAGCAAGGTCTTTGTGCTCAGAGTTTCATAACAATTTTGTGGCTGCAGAGATGCCGTGTCATTCCGGACAGAGTGTATCTCAAAATGGAAACCTATCCAGAAGGAATTCAGAGAATCATGTTCCCCCAATGAAATGAACACAGCTGGCACAGAAGCAGAGTGCACTCTACTGTAGCCCAGCCTTCCTTACTTCCATTGGTAAAATGGGGCTGAAGTCAACTGAAGCCCTCTGTGCACAAGGGACCACAAGCTACCATGAAGAATGATGAGGAAAAGTCTTCTCCTAGGGGAAAATAAGAACAAACCAACCCCCAAGAGAGTCTGTCAGGGGAGGAGGGGAGGAACAACAGGAAGGAGGAAGAAATTACTACGAATCTGGCATCTTTAATTCAGAAAAACATCAGAGCTCTTGCAAGTCCCACAAACTAAACAAGGAATCACACAGTTACTGTGGAAAAGGGGGAAGAGTCCAGCCAATTCTGTTTAGAGAAGGAAGTAAGGGGAATACCATGCCAAGCACAAGAGGAATTTAATTTGATGGAGAATCTACATTTCAATTTAGCCATTGAACCACTGCAGGTCATGCCAAGGGACATTTTTTGTTCAGTGTTTGTTCTTTTTCCTGGCAATAAGAAAATAAGCTTTTCCCCTGCCCCTCACTAGGAAGATCCTATAATATTGAAAAGGCAGTTCACTGTTTGCATCAGCTCACTGCTGAATGACAGTGCCCATAACACAACCAGCTCACCACACTCCTGGGAGAGCTCCCACCAAAACCCCTGCCATGCTGCTGTGCTTCAGAAACAGTGGTTAAGATACTGCTGGTCGGTCCAAAAGATCCTCAGCTCAAGAAGGGAGAGGAAATGAAAAGCTGCGTGTTTAGCTCCCAGCTGAGTCTGGAAGTTGTGGAAGGTATACATACCACTTCACAAGGAAAGGGAACAGGAAGCCATGAAAGAAAAGAGTCATTATGTTGAAATGGTAACATTTTCGTGAGGTTACACAGGCCAAATGAGCATATCCCAGAAAAATGTGAATCAAAGCCTGCGTAAAGAAACAGAAAGCAGTGTAAGTCACAGCAGATAGGGGAAAAGGAAAAAAAAGGAAAAAAAAAACTTTAGAAGAACAAAAAGTATCAGATCAAAAAACATACAAACTAAGAAAAATTCTAAGAGCTGACGCACAAAAATTGAAGAATGCAATTACATTTGATATTAGTAACTAGATAATAACTCAGAAAGCAAAAATAGGTTTCTTTTCAAGGGCCTCTCCCACACAGGGTGCTGGCAAAAGGTAAATTCAAGATGGATTAAGTCAGGACTCACATAGCAGAAGAAGAGGGAAAAAAAGTTGACTAACTAAGAGTAAGCCACCATGTTCTCAACATTTATGAGGGGATTAAGTATTTAAGGGTTGAGCAGAAAACAGAAATATGTAATGGTCACTGGAGAGACTATATGGGTGTATATACACATGTGCATGTTCATGAATGTATAAATACATGCTGTATATGTGGGTGTATAGATGGAAACACATACGTATATGTGTAAGTCCTGGCCCTGTTTAAAAGCAAAAGCATCCTGACAGAACCCAAGCTCTAAACTTGTCAGGTGGCAAACAAGAGTTTCCAATGGAGCACAAATCTCTTAGAGCCCTGGGAAGCCAAGCCAAGCCAACTTGAATGCACAGTGGCAAACAAAGAGCAATCAGCTTAAAAGCCTGAATCAATGGCTCCAGCCTTGGTTTCCAGTGGGTAAATCCATGTCATGAATATACTTCTTGCTGCTCTGCAGAAGACAAGCTTGAGGGGGTACATTCCATGCTTAAAACAAGCTAAGTCAGGGCTACCAGTGAGTACCCGAGTCCCTCATGGCAGCTCACATGTCAATTCAGAGAGCTGACTCAAAGAGCTCCATCAGCCACAAACCGACTGTACAACCAAGTAGAATGAACAAACGGAGCAGTAAACCACATCCAAACAATCTTCAGGCATTTCTGGTTCCCAGCTCTGGCTCACTGTGGGATCCTGACAGCCATTAAAAGAGTGAGTTTGAAAAGACAGTGACTGGGAAGACAAGAAAAAATCTCAGTACCTGCAAGCCTTTGGTGTTACTTGCCACAGAAATGCACTCATGTGAGAGCTCCACTACTTTCAGCAGATCCATGCTAATGTTCTCCAATTCCACTTTTATTGTGACTGAAGCCACTTCTTTTGGACAACAAGGGTAACAGCCAGTTGGACAGAACACAGAAGAAAGGAAAGGACAGCCTAGAAAATGTTTTACGTCTAAGCTTTTAAGAAGGCAGGTAATTTAAGGCCTGGCATGGAGCAAACGACCACCTAGAGTATATGAAGCAAACAGTATGATGGATTTCTGGTCTGCTTCAAACCAAACACAAAGAAAATAGGCAGCTTTTGAGTTCATTCCCTGACTTGGCCTCGAGTGAAGTATGAACAGTCACACAAACTACTCTAAGCAGCAGGCTTAGGGCAGCAGCTACAGGCAGAGGGACTGGGTCAAGCAGCCAGACATTGTAATCTTTTCTACACACACAGCTGGAAAAAGACACTTTGTCAATAGTCTTCAGACCACTGTTCTTCTGCTTTGTGTATTTAGGTTAAGGCTCCTTGGGACACTGACTACTTGTACTTACAAAGCACTCACACCAATGGCAGCATTCAGCCTAACCCCAAAATGTCAGAAGACAAACAGCAAGGGTCTGGGGAAGCTGGCACATTTGTACCTACAATGCATTTAGAGGATATCTCAGCCTCTTGAACTCAATATATTCTAGAAGCAAACACAAAATTTGGCAACTTTTTTCGTTAATATAAGTTTCTCTTCTGTCTAGAATAAGTCCATACATACCAGACCTTAAAACAGTCAACAATAAATTACTAACAGCACGAAGAAAAATAGCAACTCACAATAGAAGTGTTCAGACAAATAATTTTCCACACTTCTTCCCATCCTCTCAGTTGCACTGAAAGACATGTCTTTATGTGTACTCAGGAGCATGCCATTTGAATCTTAAGCCTCTGAACCTTACAAATTTTCAACATGAAGATATGGTCTATAATGAAAAGCTTTGAAATCAACTCATTCTTAAATACTTACAAATCCCTAGTGATAAACACCAAATATACAAACCAACACAATGTTATTTTCTCAAAAGTCACCACCTAATCTCACCCAACATTTCTAGTTTTTAAGGTGAATCTTCAGTTACGTGAATTATAAATTTAAAAAAAACTGTTTCACAATCTTCACAAGATATTTTCTAGATGCACAAATAGTATTTACCGCTGTGAACCTATTAGAAGTTGCACCTTTCCCTGTACTTCCTATAATTTGTCATTAGACTTTATTTAGACAGCCTGTCAAAGACTTCTCCTCATACACACAGAAAATAACTCTTCTGTTATCTACTCCTACAAGCCTAGCATTACCAACCCAAGTGGAATGATCCTTCTCTGTTGTCAGACAGAACAGACATTAGAACTACAGTTTCTGTGATTTAAATGAAATGTCATTTTCATGTACAACTAATGCAGAACTTTTCTTCTTAAAAATACTTTTAATCTCTTGACTCTACTTTCTTCTTTCCTTTTTCCTTTCTTTAACCGACATAGGTATATTCTTCTTTCTATTTTGTCCTGTCCTTTCTCTCTCTCCAGTTCTGTTCCTTACACACATCCTCCTTTTCTAGTATTTTCACTATGACAGAAGTTGACCTTTATAACACACAGCTTTTGAAACTGGATAAACTGTTTGAAACTTCAGCTTGAGAAAGTGATAAGCCTGAGTATTTTTCCACTGTAGTGCAATTTAACTGCATTTTGAGTAAAAGCAGAAGGATCACAGCTCTGTCCCCAGACACAAGAAGATAGAACTGCATTTCAAGTTAACCATTTAAACTTAAATCAGAACAAAATGTGCAGAATTTGGAATTTAAAGAATCCCATTTTACTGCTGTTGGAGAAGCTGAAGGATGTGGTTACATGTTGCTGGTTCAATTTCTTATCTACACCTTGTCCCAAAGCAGCTGATTGACTTAACACCCATCCCACTTCACCTCAAAGAAAGAGTAATGCTATTTTCTGCCAATAGACAGACTGCTCCAGCTGTGCTTTCATGTATAACAATTGACATTTGAAAGGGAGAGACATTTCAAGGAGGAAGTTATGCTTGTATATTCTCATTTTGCCAACATAAATGATAAAAACAGGTAAATAAGTAATAAATAGCAAAGTAAGCATAAGGTATGACTGCATAGAAAAGCAGTACCACAAGCTGAGACAAATACTAAGCACTCAATAGAAATGCCTTAATTTGGTGGATATAACCAAAGAAGATTTTTTATAAGTGTACTTAATAATGTAGTTAAGCAAAGATACATAAAAAAGCTACTACTGGATATCTACTCCAGTATCAGGCAGGTTCTAGGTCAGGAAAAAAGTATATTAAGTGATGTCTCTTTTTTCCTTAGGATCTCTAACATCTACCTTATCCTAACAGATTAATTTTCTTTTTTTATTTTTTTTTAACCAAAATGGAACTGGAGATCACATGTCAATTCTGAGGTGTGTGTGTATATGTATGTATGTATACATATACTCAGCATGTACATACACAAAAACTTATATGCTCAACATTCCTTCCAAGTTAATTCATGACAGAAATTCTTGGCTTTGAAATACTGAAAGACTTAAATCATCAATTGAGTCTTACATTTTTAAAAATTATTCATCACACCATGAAAGCCATTTTTCTGTCAAAGTAGACAGCCACTTCAGGGGAAAGGGGGAAGGAAAATAAAATGAAAAAAAGTGGGAAAACCACCATCAAAGGGCTTGGCAGCCCTTACAAATTTCCAAAACAACTGTATATCTCTAAGCTAAGTGACATTTGCTAAGTGTCACTGTATCCAGCGTTTTTCTGTGCCTGCCACTGAGCAGCACATTCAGAGATAGTCCCAAAGCCTTCTGAAAGGCCAAGACCTGAACCTTTACCATGAAGCAGTCCCCTCTTCCCACTCACCCATCTCCCCTACTGCATTACCTCCTTATTGCTGACTTCAATAGTAGACAAAGTCAGTGACTGAAAAGAACATTCTGCCTATTTTAATGCTAAATCTTCAAAATCCTCACCATGACTCAATTAGAAAGATTAGGTGATCGTTGGTTGAATCCTCAATACCCTGTAAGTAAAAGATTTAGTGTTAAACAGCAGCTGTATTTTCACTTAGCTATGCAGATATTTCATGGCCACTTTGCCATACTGGCTTATGTCTGGGTGTTTGAATAAAAATAGCTAATGGGCTTGCTTGTTACACCATGAAATAAAGTGCACAAAGCAATTGCCAGGACTGGTTTTGCCCATGAAAGGCAATGGTTATTAACAGCTTGTATTTGCAGAAGGCTGTCAGAGGAGCAGCGTGCTTGTGCTTCCTCCACAGCCTTCTATAGGTTTAACCATACGTGAGGCAACAGGGAAAAACACACCACACATTTCCTCATTTCACAACAGGTCACGCCTGCAGGAGAGCTGGTAAGTCATGCAAGCTTCAGTTGCAGAAAAATATTCAAATCCTGTAAATTTGAGGGGGTGGAAAGATGTGTGTCTCTTCATGGAAATACTATCTTGGGATAATGTGCAATGACAGTAATAGTTAATAAGTATTTCATCACTTTTGTTTGCAGTCCTGAACAGTATCTCGGAGATTTGAACTTGTACTCCTGTTCTTTTTCACCCCTGTTTTTCTTGAAATAGTTAAACTTCTTTAAGTAATGTTTAGACAGGAAACAGGCAACAAATGGACTGCTCATACAATCATGTCTGGCTGGATAGGCTTATTTTTCAGGCATCTTCAAATAGGTCTGCTTGGAAATCACAGCAGACAGTGAAGTGAGCCACAATGAAGAAACAGGCTTTGTCACCTGGATGGTAACCACACATGGTTCCATATCTATGGTTATTAAAAGTGTGCCATTATATCTCTAACATTATGAATTATCTAACAAGCAGAACAGAGGACTGAGAAGCTGACAGTGTGCCCACACTGTGTCAGCCATGAGAAGTCAGGGATTTTCACCAGCTGGACAAGAGACATCACTCCATCGACCAGGAAAATCAGACCTATTCAGATAAAAAGTTACATGCAAGAAAAACCAAAAAAAGTGAGATAGCGAGAAATAAACAAGGTAGGAACAGAAAGTACAAGTACAAACAGCTCTCTTAGCTTTATTAGACTTTATTATAAGTCTCCTACTAGCCAGGAGAACAGGAAGTTTACCAGCTCTTATAAGGACGGTGCCCATCTGCCTTCAGCTGCCTTGCCTTCCTGAGATACAGGACTATGAACCTACAGACCAGTCCCTGAAGACTACCCTTCTTCAGTAAGGCCTCCTAACACCCACTGTGTCAAAGCTTGAGAGCTTTTAGGAAACTGAAATGATGTGGGAGTAGCCTGGGAGAAATGGGAAGAAGGTTCAGGGTCCTCTTGCTAGGAGAAGAGACTTGCCCTCAATGCAGAACTCTGAGCAGATGATGGGAAGAGACTTTCACAGCCTATCCCCATTTTGCAGCACACCTGCCTCACACACGAGGTCTTCTGGCAGGTGGAGGGAACCCTCCTAAAGTGGTGACACCATTTGCCTTCTGCTGATCTGGATTTGGTCTATTGCATATTTTGAAACTTATTAGAACTCAACAAGTCAACCCAATGCACTAAGATTACTGCTGTACTCCTTTGTTGGAATAGTTTTTCTTCTTGCTTGAAAACTGGCCAAAGTTTATGAATCTTTGTGGAAACCAAGCTGAAGTTTATTCTGTTTGTTCCCCAACTGTGCTTAGTAAGAGGCCTCTACCTAAACTCTCTTAGTTTGGAAAGGCAATTCTGAGTATGATGGTGTCACAAGAATACACGTAACACAGTTTCTTCCCTCTCCACCTCTCTTCCCTCCCAGTTTTCCAGAGTTCAAACAGACTCTCATGAAAGTCAGGGAGAGCAAAGCTGGAAAGCAAGAGAGAACACTGTGTCCAAAGCATGAATTTTCAAGTAGAGAGGTATGAAACCTCAACACCTGAACACTTGTAATAAAACACTTGTGGGAACTGGATAGATGATAGGTGCTATACGTATTGCAGGTAGCATTAATAGAATGAGTGGAAAGTAATCCCATGCCTGTTCCTCAGGCAAACATTCTTGGTGATTTCAACCCACCTCTGACATTAAGGCTTGTTTCAGTAGCAAGACAGCTGAGACAAGCCCTGTGAAGCGTAGTTCAGACTATTTACATGTATTTGCAAGATGGTGTTTAGAAGCTGGGTGCCTGTCCTGCCTGATGGACTGCACAAACTTAGTGCAATATGAACTACGGAGAAAGACACACCCCTGCAAGGACCATCTTGCAGATAAAAACCCAAGTTCTGGCATGGGTTAGGGTTGAGTCTACAAAATCTGGGGTGAATGATTCTCACAGCTAGCAATCAAGAAGCAAAAACAACACTCAGGCTATTAAAAGTGTGGCATTTATATTGCCAACACTATGAACCATTCAGCCTTTAAACATGCTTTACTAGGGGGTCGGTAGGAGCAAAATGCAGCACTGAATCAATTTTATCCAGAATAGTGTGGGAGGAGGGAGAGTTCCTTTCCTGTTTTGAGAGCAACATCTATGCTACACATGCAGAGCCAAAGCCTTCTAATCCAGCAGGCTGAATACATACTAGTTATTCAAACTCAAGAACGTGTGCATAAAAGGAATTTCATACAATTAGTCCCCGTTGTCCTCCTCAGTTTATGCTCTCTGTAAAGTTCTTGTGTTGATACATTACACACTCAGACCCAGCTTTTTGCCTTCAGAAATGTAAAAACATTAGGCAAGCAGGCAGGGATATGGAAAAAGAGAGTATCTGTACAGCCACTGATCTATCATTTAGTCAACAGGCTCAATTCATAGACCATTTTAGTAAAGCAAAAATCAAGCTAAGCACAATGAAAACAGGTAATGTTATTTCAGTCTCAATATTAGAAAATGTGTTAATTTTCTGCCAAATTAATGTAATAGAACACAGTTCTGTTATGATTTTATGAAGAATTTTTTTCATATTATTTTAGCAGATCATCATTCTGGCTAGCGCACAGAAAGATCTTGTGGAGAAAAAAATTACATCTATTCTCAACTAATGAAAGCTTCTGCACGTCTCTACTTTTGTATCTTTATTTGCTAAACAAATGACAGAAGTGTATATCTTCAGACTGAAAGCAAAGAAGAGTGCAAATGTACCTGAGGAGATCTGTGCAAGGAACTGATCCTACTTTATGAGGAATAGCATGAAAACTCATATGGCACAGGGAAAATTAGTTCCAAAACACACTTAAGAGAGAAGCTGTGTAAGTCACTGGCAACATAAGTGTCACATTGTAACCAGGAAAGAGCAGAGATAACTACATTCCCCTCAAAGAAGAACCTTGTTTCACAAGTTCCTTTCATACCTTACAGCTTCGGACAGTGAGAGCACAGAAAAGCAGCACCATGGGAGCTCGGGAATGTCCCCACTGAATCCCCGCAGCCCCACCGGAAACCTCCCATCACTGAAACAACAGTATTTCCCCTCTTTCCTAGCTTGCCCAATTATTAATTTTGGTGGGCTTTTTTTCTTCAGCTGCTGGAGCATTTCATAGGGACACAACGTGGAAGGCTGCCAGCCTTCCCCGAGCCAGCTCCGAGTAGGACACTCTTGGCTCAGCAGCCGACCACAGAGCGCAGCGAGAGGAAACACAGGGCCTTGAGCTCATGCCCATCTCTGCTCTTGCCCTCCATACACACACCTTCACACAGACCTGCTCTGAGCCCTGAGCAGAAATGCACTGGTGCCCAACACCATCTTCACTGGAGAGCACCATACCTGCCAGCAGGCCTACCCACAGGCAAACCAAGGACTGCTCAGGTTAAAACTACGCAAATCTAGAAGTTAAGATGCCAAACTTGACCATTAATGTATATTTTTTGCTTCCTCCAGGAGTTAGGGGAAGTTCCAGAGTAACTGCAATAGAGATGTGCTATTTGGAGCTGACAAGCTCCAAACATTATGTTTACCAACATAAAGATCAGCCATGGTGGAGCAGAGAAGTGTTGGCATGAGCTGCCCTGTTGCCATGCCTGTCCTCAGATAGCAGGAACACTGCAGGAGCACAGGGCAATGCAGCCTCCTCCCCTGCTCCGGAGCCAGTTTGATCTCCATTAGCTTTGGTATTGGGGGGATACTATTACAACAGTGATAAATTCCTGGTCATAGAGTCCCCCAAGTAATAACTACGAAGCAGCCTGAACTTAGTGTTCACTTCACCTCCTTGCAAATGACCCCTGGTCTTCAGTCAATTAACAGCTTTAGTCCAGAACAACATCCTGACACACACCACCAGGCCAGCCATGACCTGTGGCTTTTGGTTTCTGCAGAAAGTAGAGGCCACGTATGCAACTGGCAGCCCTAAAGGATGATATGTTACCCTTTGTTTATGAGGGGGATATCAAATAAACCACAGAAATATTAGTGACACTGATATGTTCTTACTGGTATTTAAAATATTCTACAGAAATCCTCCAAGTCACTACACTCATTCTGGAAGCAATCCCCAAGGAATTGCAGGGAAAATGAATGTACCATTTGACACATTAGGGACATGCTTACTTCCCTACTACCAAGAAAACCAGCTTCTTGAAAATTCTTAAATCATCAAGGATGCAGCATTACACAACCATGCACGAAATACTACAAGATTACAAGAAGCATTAAGTCACTATCGTAACAACAAATCCATTGGGGAAGATTCAGTGGAGTCACAGACCAAGCCCACGTTTCTTTCAAAGGCTGAAAAAAGAAGTGGAAAAGAAAAAGGAAGGGATGTGTCAATCCTTCCACACCTCATCCTTTGACAGTAACTACTCTATGCCATCTGGCTATTAAGGACTGTCAGCACTTGAAGAATATCCATGATGCTTTCCTGACTGCTTCTACAGAAAGGAAAAAGAAAAAAAAAAGTCCTAGAAAATTCAGCCAGCATATTATAAAGTGACAACTATCATCCTGCTGCCTCCTTTTTCTTGGGGGGATAAAAACACTTCAGCTGTGCTTACTGTATTTCTTAGCAAAACTGAATTTTGAAAAGAGCAAATATTGCTGAATTGGTGTGAGGATTATGGCACTGAACTTTAAAAACCCAGGTGATGGAGCAAAGCCCTCACCCTGCACACACCTCTTGCTGCCCAACGCGCTGGAGCAGAGCTTGAAGATAAATTCTAGTTAACAGAAATCAGCATCTAACTTGGCTATTTGACATTTCTGACGAAGGCCGAGAAGAGAGCCCGAATTTAGCCCCTGAGGGCTTCGGAAGGCCTACGTGAATCTCTTATCTGATAGGCAGAGGAGCGACTGGCCCGTCTCACATCCAGTTTCCAGTGACTCCGTATGACTTCACTCCCCCTGTGAGCAGCAGCACAGAGCTCCCCGGACAGGGTCGATCTGCCAAGGAAGGTGCACAGGCACATGGCAGATACAACCACAACTCCTCCCACGGGCTGAGGGCTGGCACCCCGCCGGGGCTGGCTGGGGAGACAGAGCTCCCAGCGAAATCCATTTAACACATTCCTGCACAGCTTCTGCCGATACCGTCCCTATGGTCAGGCCAAGCTAAAAGCAAACACCCCTGCCCGGCCAGCTGTCTTTGCTGGAAGAAGATCGTGCGTTTTTACAGAAACAAAGATAACTGAGCTCACTGTCTTCTACAGAAGTTTTTCTGCGGTGATTTTGTTCCATTATATCTGCTTAGGTAGCTAACAAAAGCAGAGCTACTGGAGCAGGAATGTACTCAGGTATCTTTATACAACATGTTACACTTTTAAATGCTTGGTTTGTTTTTCTGGACCCTTCCATATGTATTAAACCATACAGCATTTTGAAGCTACCATCTCTAGAACAGGAACTGATACCTTCTCTGCTGCTTTTATGTATTTGTTCATATAAAAAGGGACTTTCAAAGTGTGTATTAAGATTTACTAAAGCACTATTGTATTAAACACGCATAACAACTGGAACTTACTACAACTCAGATATTTCTTATAGTTTCCATCCTAAAAATATGAATAAGCATACTCAGTAAATGCAAGATATACTCGTATCACTATTCTTTGTATCTTCTGTCATAAAAAATGAAAGATAAAAATACATGTACACCTCCCTTTTGCATACTTTGCTCCACATTCAAGCAGAAACTCCCAGACAACCAACATAAACAACGGTGATGAATGTTTCAATCTCCAATGGGCAATGGGATGAACACCATAAAAAGAAATTAAGACTTACTATTTTTCCACCTCCCCTCAAAACACAAGAGTCTAAACCAACTCCTGTTTGGTCAGTTGTGACTTTGTAAACTCTGTATCTACCAAACCACACACTGCCAGGAATAGCATAAATCTCAGAGCAAGGATTACAAAATCATTCTGGGGTTTTAGTTGGCGTTTTCTCTTTTAAGAACCCCAACACACATCCTTGCAAAGAGAAACAGTTCAATCTGCTTTTAGGTTTCAAAACCAGCTCAGATCTATTTATTCTGCTGAGTATACACCGAATGTTTGAACAAAAAAAGTTAGTCATAGGTCAGACAATACAGCTCGCTATGACTACACCCTTTATTTGAAGGAAAATCAAAGAAATCGATTTTATATTTCAACCAGCTGAAACGACGGTAAAAGAAAGTAAATTCTCTTGGGTTTTCTTTTCTTAAAAAAAAAAAATAATAAAAAAATTTAAAATCCCAGCTTCTCATCTGACAGCTAACCAAATGTTTTTTGGCCGCTGAAAAATCCTGCCATTGGTCAGGCTCGGCAATAGGCACATCCCATACACCTGGTGATGCGCGCTCAGCCCCGCATCCCGGGCCGGGGGGGACAAAGCCGGGAGCGGGGATCTGTCAGGCCGCGTCCCGGCGCCAGCCCCGGGCCGGGAGCTCAGGCGAGCGCGATGCCAGGTTAACAATTTGCAATTTGCCTCCCTCCTGGACGCCGCGCAGCCCTCCATTTTGTCAGCCGCCTCAATTTAAACGTTTTCCAAGTCGAAGGCAGAACTTCAGCATTTCTTCGGGAGCCCTCCGGGGCTTTAAAGCATCCCCGAGCATTTCGCGCAGCCCGCTCGGAGCCGGCGCTCCGGGCTAAGTTTAGCAGGGCAGCCGCGCACGCCGCGGCTCAGGGCAGCGCCGAGCCCCCCGCGGGGCAGCCCGCGGGCTCCTTCCCATCGCCTTCCCAGCGGCGCCTCCGCCCGCCCCGCGCTCCGCCGGCGTCCGGCTTCCTCCCGGCACCGGGAGAGGCAGGTGGATGTCGGGAGGAGGGGATGGAAGGGACAGGAGGCAGGAGCCGCCGCGGGCGGCAGGGTGCCGGCAGCAGGTAGGGAGGGCAGCGCAGCGCAGCGCAGCGCGGCGCGGCCGCCGGTGCCGTGCGGTGCCTGTGCCGTTCCCCCTCCCTCCGGCCCCCGTTCTTACCACCTGCGGAGGCGGCCGGAGCCCGCCAGGGCCGGGGCAGCGACCTGTCCACTGCGGGCGCTCTCCTCCGGAGGTGAGGGGGCGGCGGGGAAGGGCATGCGGGAGGAGGGAGGGAGGGCTCCCGCCGCCCGCCTCTCCTTCACCTCCCTCCCCCTCCTCCTCCTCCTCCTCCTCCTCCCCGCCCAGCCCGGCCCAGCCCGGCCCCCCCCGCGCCCCTCGCTCCCCTCCCGGCTCGGCTTCCCCGGGGCGGCCGGGCCGGGGTCCGTGCGCTGCCGCGGCACTTACTGTGTCACCCCTGTCAGTCTGTCAGCCTGTCCCCTCGGCACGGATAAAAGCAGTTGCCCACCAGCCTCGCCGCTGCCGCCCGAAACAACTTTGTCTCCTTCCAGTCGCTGGGAAAGCGCCTCTCTTTCCTTCTTCTTCAATAAGGGACGGAAAAAAAAAACCTACCCAAAAAGCAACAAGCAAGCCCCAGCGATTTTAAAAATCAGAAAAGAAAAAATGTATTCGGCTTTTTTTTTAAGAGTGGGAAGCGTGAAGGTGGGAGGGGAGAGGAGCAGAAAAAGGAAACATTTGGAGCTTTGGAGCTCTCTTTTCCCTCTCCCTCCCCCTCCCTCCCTCCCAAGATGGCTTGAAAAAATTAAAAGGGGACAGTGATGAGGGGGACACACACACCGAAAAGCTCGGGAGGAGGCAAAAAGTTTGGGGGGTTGAGGGTTTTTTCTCTGTGTGTTTGGTCTTTTTGTTTGTACGGGGTTTTTTGTTTTGTTTTTTTTTTTTTTTTTTAAAGCCTTAGATTCCCAGAATGACCCAAACGACGACAAACACCCGGGAAGAGCAGGCACAAGGAGAGGAACGAGCGAGAGAAAAGAGTTTTGCTGGTCAGTAAACTTCAAGCTGCTGGGATGAGGTCATTGGTGTAAAAATAAAGCGATGGCGTCATTTGAAACCAATCCCAGTGAATGAACTCAGCCGGGGGGTGAAGGTGGGGGGAGAGGGTGAAGGAGAAAGAGGAGGAGCAGCGAGAGCGGATCCCTGCGGGGCCGCGGCGGCCGCGCAGCCCCGGCGGCGGGAGGCGATGGCGGGGGTGGGGGGGTCTCTCGCTGTCCCCAAGGGAAACACGGGCCCGCTGCCCGCGGCCTCCAGCGACAGCACCGGGCCGCCCCTGGGAGGAGCCGCGGCCGCGGAGCGATTCAACCGAGCCGCCGGCACGGCCCTTGCCCGCCCCTCGGCCCGCTCCGGCCTCTCGGCAGGGCAGGGCAGGGCCCGCCCCGCCCGCGGCCTGCTCCCCGCGCCGCCCGGGGCCTGCCGGGCATGTGGCGCTGCGCGACGCCTCCGAGCCCTCAGCCTTGCACCTCCTCTCTCCCTGCTCTGCACCAGCTCAGGGGGCAGCCCTAAATACCGTCCTGGCCTTTGCTTTCACAGTGTGCCGCTGCGCCGTGCGGTGCGGAACCGCGCGGGTGTGAAGGCGTCGCGTCCTCCTCTGGTAGGGTTACGGGATCGTACAACCACAGAGCGTTTGAGGGAAGGGAGCTTAAAGTCATCCAGTTCCAACCGCTGTCACTGAGGTGGGCAGAGCGCCCTGTGGGCCACGTGGAATACTGGGGGCTTTTGCCCTTCAAATCACCTTGCTAAATAAATTTAAAAATCTGAAACCACCCGATGAAAATCTATGCAGAAACACAGAAGTATATGGGGTTTTTTTGCCTGACATGTATCCGTTATGGCTAGTACCAATCCAAATTAGTGAGGTACATCCTTCAGGGGCTGCATAGGTCCTGTCTGTCTTATGCATCCCTCTTCCAGGCATGACAATATTCTCCAGTCCTCTTTCTTACTCAGCAGCATCATTACTATGGGGAACCTGCCAGCACTGCCCCAAAATTCAAACTCCATTATCTCTGATGGCTTTTGAATCCCTGTGGCAGAAACCCTTGGAAGACAGCATGAGAAAGAGGATTAACTGCATGGGTTCTTACGTTCTTGGTGACTGTCTCTTCAGACAACGTGCCTTCAGAAAAGCACATGGTTATCACTCACAGTCAAATGGTTTGGGTGGGTGGTGTTTCAGGAAGCAGGTAACTCAGAATAAATTGTATGGTGGTGGGCTCTGTCCTGGCAATATTGACCAAGAGCCACTTTGAAGGGCCCAGTGTTAAGGAGTTGTGAGCTGTGTCATGAGAAAGCCTTGTTGGAACTTGTACTGAACAGTCATGTCCTGTGTGAGGGAGTGCAGAGCATGCAGGGCAGAGAAAAGCCTAAGCTCCATGAGAGAGACAAAAGATCGAAAGCAGTGAAGAAATTGTGGTAAAGCAATTAACATTAGGATGTGCACTATTTTGCATGTGTCTATCTTCCAGTAGTTGAAAAGCAGTTTTGCCCTTGTGTCTCAATAAAGCAGTGGTCCCAAAGATGCCTTTCCCAAACCCCCAGAGTGCCCACAGCATTAAAAACTGCACAATTAACTGCTGGTTAACGGAGCTAGAACTGACCCATTTTGACAAAGGGGATCAGAGAGCGTGCCAGAGAAACTGGAGGTGACGGCCAGTGCCCCAGCTCTTTCATTCCAGAAAATTGCAGGAACAAATAGTTCCAGCATGGTTATCCTCACAAAGAGAAGTGGGGAGCAGCAGAGAGAGGTGTGTGGTGAGGAGGAAAGACATTTCAATTCTCTCTTCCCCTCTGTCATCTCAACTCAGTAACACCTTATGTAACAGGTTTGGGTTTTGTTTGAATTGTGAGACTGTGAAAGTTTCCTGACTCTAAAACTGTAACAATAAGAAGTACTTGTGATCTTTTGAAAATATTTTTCTTTTTAGCTGAAAAAAAAGATACATGCAGGAAAGTCTGTAGTAGAACAGCAAGTTAAAGCTTTTTAAATATAGAGTCGGGATATTTGTTTTTCCTAATGTAATGAAAGGTGTGACAAAACCAGTGGTATCACAATTAATTGCTGCATGTTGAAATTGTTACTAAGAATAACTTTTTCTTTTCAGCTGAGCTCGAGCTGAAAGTCTGATCTGGGAGAACACTGCAGGGTGAAACTGGACAGGTTCATTGCTAACCTGAGGACACAAACAGAAAGGGTCAGGAGGACTCAGACACAGCAGCATCAGACCTCGCTTCATTGAGAGCAGGAGCTGCATCCTTTGCCTCCTGTTTGCAGTGGGCAGTGTGAGCTTGTTGGCAGCTGACATCCCCCAGCTGGCCGTGACCACTCGTGTAGGAGCAGTAACTCCTTTGCACCTCAGAGTCTAACTTCAGCTTAACTTTTTTTTCCCCCCTCTAAGAGACTTTCGTTCCTCCCTGCCACTTGCACAGCAGGCTCCTGGAAATGATCTGAACTGCAGGTGCAAACCAGGAGAGAGTCAGGCCTTAGTTTGGCAAACACCTGAACCATCTGGGAGAGAGAGTGCCTGGCTTCGCTGGTGTCCCTGGCTGCTGACCTCCCCTCCCCAAGTTTTTAAAGTCGGTCAGTTCTATGCAATGTATTTTGCTCCACTTCTGGTGATGGATTTTTTTTTGGCCTAAGTTCACTGTTCCTTTTTGAGAAAATGGTACTGAAAGAGTTACAGTTGGTGTTCCTTTCTTGTGCCTCCTGATGAAGCTTACGAGATAAGAAGATCAGAAGTGTCTGTATGGGGTAAAACAAGGGCAAAAGACATTGTGGTGGCTATCCAACAGGCTGTGCAACAGCCCTTGAACTTTGACACTCCCCCATGTGCTACCTCTTCCTGCCTCACTTCTGCCAGGAGTGGCTCACCCCCTGTTCCCGGGGGCCAGGGAGGGGCAATTGCTGAGTACTTCCAAGAGCTGGAGGTCATGCACCTTGTTTACAAAGGTTTCTCTTTCTTTATTACTAAAAGCTAGCGCAGCTTTTTGTTCCTCTCCCAGCTAATGGATTTTGTAGCACTTCATTTGGTTAATCAGTTAGCAGTGATTAAACAGGGGAAAGATGAATGCCAGCCTGAGTAACGTCATCATGGTTTCTGCGCAGTGGAAAGGAGTGGTTTGCCAGGGAAACCTCTTGCGAAATAAGTGAGAATTGAGCTATAAGCACAGAATTTACCCTGCTTTAAAATCCCCTTGTGGGTGCTCACTTCCTCCATGGGCTGGAGTTGTTGCAGAGGTTACCATTCCCACACAGCTCCCAGTCACTGTCACAGCTCTCTTCTCCCAAAGGCTACCACGTCCCCTCCCTACCTGCAAGCCGCTCAGTCAATCCCTCCCAAACTTGTTTTGGCTCAAGTCAACCAGAGCAGCTTAAGCAGTTTAAATAGTAAAAGGTCAGCTGCACTGGTTTGTTTTGGCTGAAACGGATTAGGGGAAACCCAAGTAACCAGATGGGAAGTGAGGTGATGACTTTTTCATGGACAGCTTCAGGGGCCGCGGGAGGTTGGGCCTAATCTGCCTCCAGAGCAGACCTTTGTACCAGACATAACTGCTACCTCCAGTTCCTCAGGGTATTTAAAAGTAAAAGTGTTGCTGAAATACCCACATTGAAACATTCGTAGTATTTTTAAATACCACTTGCTTTGCTGGCATGGAGAGAAGGGTACAGCAGTCAGAGCAGCTCAGGTTTGTGGGAGAGCAGCAATGGCGACATGAGGATTTGGAAACCAGTAGCTGTAGAAGTGGTAGGACTGAGGGTGGGGAAAGAGCAGAAGAGAGAGAGAAGTTTGTGGCTGTAGATCAGTGTGAGATCACAGAGCTCAGTCCTGAGAGGAGGGATTTGAGCAGCATGGGAAATGCAGGTATCAGAGATGTGGGGTGGCAATGCTCAGGGGGCAGACAGTGAACTGGGGACACCCAGTATCTCCCCATTCTTCCATGTGTGCATCAGACCTTGGGAGCTCTATTCCTCTGGAGAATGGTTAAATGAGAATAGCCTCACTAGTCTTGCTGCAGGTCGTTTCCATAGCTCTGCTTCGCTAGCTTCTCTAGGACTGCCAGATTCACAGCCCATCCAACAAGCTGGGGTTGGAATGCAAGTTGAGGCATCTAGGTTCAATGCAGATATGGGGTTTGGGCTGGGAATATAAGACAAGATGAAGCAATATTCTTGTTCTCTGTAGGATAACGGTGGGTGATTTGGAGCAATGAAAGAGAAAAGAAGAATTACAGGAGCTGGAACAGCAGAAAGTACAGAATAAAAAGGATGGAGAGCATCAGCTGTTTGCTTCCCTGTAACTCCTTACTTCATAAACGTGCTATCCATTACTCAATAGAAAAGTACATTATTCCTATCTCTACAAATTTGTAGAGATACCCTTTATTTTTGTAAGTCTTTTGTGGGACAGAGGAGCATCATGAAATCATATTCTATGGATGTAAGACTGAGTTAACTCATGTAGGATGAAGTAACTCATCCAAGGTAGTATAGCAAGATGGTTACAGATCAGAGAACTGAACCAAATCCTCTTAAATTCCAAATCTAACCACTAATTCATCCTTTTCCCTCTCCTCTCTTGCAACTCAGAAAATAAATAGTAACTTTTGTTTTACTTACCTGCGCAGGCAGTTATTAAAATGAAGCACTTGCACGAAAGCTTGTTGGCTTAGCTTGCAATTAAGAGACACACACATACAGATACAAAGGCTATAGGTGAGATATGTAACATGAGACAATGTGAAAAGACAAAGGAAGAAGTAACAATTTCTGGTTCTATGGATGGTCTTTATGAAGCTTAGGGGCTTTTGATAAATTCTAATCATCTTGAACAGAAAAAGAGGTTACTATTTTGATGGTCAAGCCACTTCTCTATGAAACAGCAAGGTGAAGTTTCGAGGAGTCATTTGAAATTGGAGATCTTAATAAATATTATTTACAGAAAAGGAGCATAATAACATGTTGTCATCAGGAAATAGAATAATGAAATACTGTTTGCAAGAAACAGCGAGTTCAGACAAATCTACAGCAACTGAAAAACTTAACTAGTAACATTTCTCACTTTCCTGTACATCCAAAGAGAGAATATTTAAATAAAAACAACAAAAAAGCTGATCCATTAAAAAAAATCACAAACACATTCCAGAAATTAAGATAGTTGTCACAATAAACACCCACCTCAGTTACTTTTTGCTCTTACTCACAGTTAGTCACTTGTCTGTAGGCTGGTACACTTCTATTGAAATGAACTGGTAATGGGCTGTAAGCACAGATGGTGTAAATCATCATTGCTCAACTCACTTCAGTTGCTAAGCTAATTTATGCTATCTGGAGAATGGCTTTGTGTGTTCATGTTTTGTTTGTGGCCAATGATGAATCAGAAGTAAAATGTATTTGCGTTTATTATGAGGGCAGCATAAAATGTATGAGGTCTTTGACTATTCATATCCTTCTTTTTAACTGCTTGAGTACTTCAAATTATGTGGGATATAATAATTACCAGCCTTAAATAAATTTCAGACTTTCTGTTTTTCTAATAATGAAATATTTTCTTAGGAATACCAAGGATACGATAAAAAAAAAGTACAGCATTCATAAGATGCTTTAAAGTTGTGATATGTGAAATGTCATCTGGGTCAATATAAACCATTAAGTACAAAGTTACTGTCATGACAGCATGCTAAAGTAAGCTCACAATCAGGAAAATAGTTAAAAACTCTGAATGTAGAAAGAGAATGTATAACCTGTGGTAATGAAAACCAGTAAATTTATATATATTTATTTATTTTAAAATACTTTTCAACATATGTACACAGGAAAGGAAATTTTCAGACAGTTTTAGACTCTTTAGCATTTCTCATAATCCACTTTGATGTTTCTGCCAACCTTTAACATCTCCTGACACTTACAGGTATCCTAAACATTCTGGACTTTTTAGGTTGCTGTTTATTTAATTCTAAAGTGCACTTTGGGTGTTGCAGTAATATGCAAGTGAAACTTCATTGTTATTCAAATGGATTGTGAAAGAGACTTCAATTCCGTGGGATCTTTAAAATGTACTTAATAGATAAAAGGAGCCTAATATGAAAAAGGAAAAGACAGACTAGCCCATAATGGACATAAAAAATAAGGTTGGGTTCTAAAAGGGGAAAGAAAACCAAGTTAATTACTATTTGTTGGTGTGGGAAAGAAGGGCATGGGCACCACAATGACCTGCATTTATAAGCTCTCATTCATATAAACTTTTAAGTGGATAACACCCAGAACATCAATATTTTGGCCTTACAGTAAAAACATTCTTAGGATAAAAGGCTGTTAACTCTGAACAGAGTCTTATTTTGTTGAATGCACTGGTCAGAAAATTGTCAGTCTGAGACTAGCTCAATTGTCAACAACAGAGAACAGAGTTTGTCAAGAAAGACAGGTGAAAATATCAAGTTACAGAGAAAAGAAGCATGTGAAAATTACAGAGCGTGTCTTTTTTTTTTTTTTTTTTTAGATGCAAGGTGGAGGTGAGGTGAAGGACTGCAGGTTTATTTTTATATTGCCTTCTTGACTACCCTTCCATGGTCAGGAACAAGCTGGCTTCTGTGTGTTAGGTATGGGTACAACTCTTTTAGCTCTGCAGAGGGGTTGAAAATCTTGCAAGAACATATCTGCTTCAAAACAGTTTGCCACTTGTTCTCCTTGCAGCCAGGGCAGAATCATGATTGTATTAAAAATGTTTAAAACCCTGGTTTATATCCAGCCTGCAGAAAGAAGTGAAAAAGATCAATGAGGGGGAAGCACAGGGCTGCAAATACAGTGTTTTATTTTCTTTGTGAAGGTCTGCCTCAGACTTCTCATGACTTATTTGAAGCTGCTTGTGCTTACCTCAGATATAAATTTGGCTTGTTGACTCCCCAGTCACTAAAAATTGTTTCAAGCCATTGATCAAATGATGATGAGTTCCAGATAAAGTTATGCTGAAGAATGTGCCTTTTCATGACCATTTAAAATCTAAATGGGATATTACGAAATCAAACGGGGCAGAAGGTTTTTTAAGAGGGGGAATTTCAAGTAGAGGACGTGACTTTCCAAGACATCTTTTCTCGGCAGCTGTGAAAGCTCAGAAGAACTTCCTAGACAGGAACATATGAGGACACAGTCTTTTGTGAACGAGTCAGTGGAGACATTTGTGGGAAAATGGTGGATGCAATTTGAGTTCCAGAATATAAAAGGAAAAAGAAGCCCCTGTTAGAAGGGCCTGCCTAATTACTAAGTTGCAGAAATTACATGTTTATTCATCTGTTGTTTTGTAGTAGGACCTACAATTAAATGATGTCAGCCACAGTTTAAGAAAAATGTATGTTATAACTGATGATTCATTTAAAATACCTTCTTACTATCTAATGCCAGCAGGAGAGCAGGCTGCAGTTGTACTAATGCTGAAAGCTGAAAAAAGAGCACAGTCCCCCTTTGGTTAACAGCATGTGAATAAACGCTTCAGCCACTGGAGAGGAGATGGCAAAATAGCAACAAGGCTGCCCTGCAAGTGGCAGGGAAAGAGTGAACCAACATCTGTCTGTGGCATGGGTGTACAGAGCTTGGGAAGGTGCAGGCAGCTGCCTTGGCTGAGCCCATCCATCAGGTGATGCTCTACCTCACAGCTTCCTGCCCTCTGCTTCTTACTGTGTGGTCCTGACACTTCCCTTACTGTGGATCTGGCATTGTTACAACGTGGCATGAGCTAGCCCATCTTGCCAATCCAACAGAAGCGGAGCGAGTTACTCTTTTTGTCATTCAATTGACATCTGTTGTCTGGCAATAGAGAAAAGCTCTTTAGAATGGGAGTGGTTAAACACTGCAACAGGTGCCTGGAGAGGCTTCCCCATCCTTGGAGGTGGTCAGTGCTGGAACAGACAGGGTCCCAAGCCACCTGATCTGCCTTTGGAGCTGGACTGAATGTTGGGGTTGGCTCTGCTGTGGACAGGGAGTTAGACCAGCTGGCCTCCTGAGGTCCCTTCCAACCTGGTTTGATATGTGGGGCAGTCACGATTCCTGTATCTTGTATTAATTTACAGTGAGAAATCTCGGTGCATCAGTGTCCCTGGCTGAAACTTTGTCTGTCAAACATCAGGATAGTCCTGTCACAATAATGAAATTTCAGTGTATGAATTTCTACATTGAAATTGTTATGAACAAAGTGATTTCAGGAGGAAGTCAGTTCTTTAAAAATATTGATACAGTAAGGTTAATCCTATTGTTAGTAAACCAAATATTCTAAATTCAGGTTATTGAAGATGAATTTATACTATAAAGCTGACTAAAGTTTAGCTGACTAAAGACAATTAAAGTTTACAAGCCAGCTTAACTTCATGTTAAAGAGAGACTCTGCAATAATCATACAATAATACACAATGTATTTTAACTGATTCATCTCAGTGGGTGTTAAAAATCAGATCCTGTCTCTGCTTTGTCTCTCTGGGGCATGCCTGTAGGCTTTTGGATTTTATAGGACAGATAAAAGGTTTTTTTGTGCTTAGCAATTGAATACTTTTATGGTAGCAAATCACATTTACATCCATAGGGAGGCCCTTTGACATTGGTAGAGTCCTGGAATAAAACGAGTCAAGGCCATATATATGTAATTTAAGGAATGAAGGTATGAAATCCTTCAACAACACTACCACCAAAATCCCTCGTAACAAATGGAAAAGCAAATATATCTTTTAAAAATCCCAGAGTTTTATTCTGAATTACATAGCTCACTCTCATAGCCATTCATAAGCCGACAGTGTATCTGCACAGGGTATATTTACTTCCAGTTAAATGTTCCTCAGCACTTCTAGAGTGGTGCAAAAAGGCTGTATTGTATTTGTCTCTTCTTAGTTGTGCAGCCAGATTGTATAAGCTAGAACATACAAAGACTAAGCAACAAAGCCATCTAAATTGTTTGTGAATGATTTATCATGCCAAGGAGCTTTATAATTTTTGAAAATTATTGTCATTTATTTATACAGACAGCCAGCACTATGGATTTGGGCACATTTGTTTTTTCTGCAATCCATTAGGCACCTGTTTTGTTTCACACACAGGTATGCTCAAGTAGTTTGAGACTCTTGTCTTTCAAACAGACTTTTCAGTAGGTATGTGCTTCCTCTTGGCTCTTCAGTGTATTTTGGTGGGAACATGGCTATGGAATCCACGTCGTGTACAGAGAGGAGGGCAAACCACACTGTAAATTGCCTGGCACCAGGAATTTGGACCTGAGAGGTGCTGAACAGATCATGTGTGTGTCACCCTGCAGTGCCCACCAAATACACGTGTTACAGATAAATTTGCCTCAGGGTACTTTCCTGCAAAGATTGTGTCTACCCAGTGAGAATCTGTACCACACTGGTAGTGAGTGCAACCTGTCTGGCTCTTTGCTGAGAGTTTTTTCTATATTCAGTGAGTTGTTCCAGGAACATACACAACAGCACTTTTCTGGGATTCCCTGTGATTTCCTGTTTCACAGGATGCTCTGTGACACATCCATTAAAAATAGAAGTCTGCTGCCAAAACTGATGAAAGATCATCAGGAACTGAGGCAGACAGGACCTCCAGTGCAACTCCCAAATTCCAGTTTCATTGTTTGAACTGATGTGTAGGATAGCAGTCACCAACCTAAGTTGTGAATCAACCATTTTTCTTGACACTAGGAATTTAAAAATAATTTATTTAGTTTGGACTTCATTTTCAAAACCCCAGGTGTCTCTAAAACATGCTGGGTCTAATCACTGGTTTAGAGCAACTAAGATCTCCTTTTTCAGGAGTGGATCTGTGCTGCCTCACAGCTTCTATACTCAGTTAAAAATGTTGTCTAAGGGGGAGTCAAATGCAGGCACCAGAAGGTAGACAATTGCATCTTGGTAGTATTCTACATTTCTGAGTCTCTCTAGTGCCTGGCCACAGCATGTGTGGAAGAGGAGTGAACTTGTAAGAGATTCTGCCCATAAAGCTCCATAAAGGGCCAATAAGAATCAAGCTTGCTTTTCAGTACACAGTATAGTACAAACAGACACAATAATCCAGTTTATTTTAGATGATTGATTAATGGGAACATTGCTCATATGCCCCAGTACATGATATTTCCTATTACTTGTTCATATCATTTGGGAGTTAAAGGATATAAATACTTAGGAATTTCCCAGCAGTTGGGTTGCCACCTGTCTGCTGAACACATTAAAGGGGGAAAAGGGTGAGTTGTATTCCATTTAAGAATGCTGCAGCTATCTGAGTGACTCTGAATAACATTTCTGACACTGTCAAGGGAAAATTTTCCATAGCAGTTTCAATACAGATTCAGCAATAAGGTCTGTTCTCCCTGACACAGCTGGACATTTCAAGGATGTTAACAAAGCAGAGGTAGTGGGAAGGGAGTGATGGCACTGAAGGCAGTTTACAGTGCTCTGAAGCTGATGCTTCTTTCCATAAGACAAGCCTCAAGAGAGCTGAGGCCTCTCTATATGCAATCAAAGTGAACATTTAGCAAACAGCTGTCAATCTGTGTATAAATTCATCACTTCCTTGGTTAATGTTTATACCTGGCATTTTAACAGTGAGTTAATAAATAGCTCATTTGCGTGAAGAACTGGAGATAGTAAAAACCAAAAAATATCTGTAACAAACACACATGCAAATCCCCCACCTGCATTTCTTTTGGCAAAACACCTGTCGAACTGATTGCAAAGCTATTCTGTGGCATGACATCATTCAGTTCTATGAAATGACTACCAATGGGTCTGCTCACAGCATCTATAATTAGCTCCTTACCTCTAAGTTTCAGTGATTTGAACAGCCCACTGATGTAAATGTTTTAAATCAGCTCCTGGAGATGCCTTTGAAACCAAGCAACACCTAACATGGGCATCAGCACTACATATGCATGTCAGGCTTTCTCCTGCAGCTTAACCTGGGCCTTACACTTGTGGAAAATACTTGGAGAAATCTCCTGAATGTCCTATCTGTAAACACATAGCTGTGGATCCTGGAGAGGATGAAAGCTCCGCTTGCTCTTGGTCTACTACCCCTGAATTACCTCACAGCATCCTTTAGCACTTTTGTAGGGCTACACCCCAGTACATAAAAACCAGGAACGGTTTCTCATGGGAATGGAAAAGTTGGTGGATTTTTTCAGAAGATACTGGTGGAATGAGAGCTCTGGGACATGTCAGCAAGATTTTGGGAGTCATGGAGAAGGGAGCTGACAACAGGATAAGGGGTAACAGTGCTTTTTTCAGTATATTTCTGAAACAACCCATTTTTATTTCCCCTGTATGGATATGGATGGGCAAGGTAGGCAGCCTGTCAGCTCCCAGGAACCTGCTGCCTATTTTCCTTGGCACATTGGAATTCCCTGGGAACAAATGTGTGTTATTCAGGAGTGTAGCCTTCATTTGCATTTATTACAAATTAATGCAACACCTTTTGTGGTGCAGATTTGATCCTGGAAGTAATTCCCATTTACATGAGCAGTCTCATTAAATACAAACCTCATTAAACACAAATACAAGGCTCAGTGGCAGCTACAACAACACAGGAAATCCACTACCCTTAAACACAGTTGCAAACCAGAAGTTAGCTGGAATGATGCTGACTAAAGATGGGGTGAGCAGTGCGGACCTGGGCAAAGTGCTGGATATGATGCCCCAACCCTTCACATGAGGGACAATGGCATTTCTGAAAGTAGTCAAGGTCATCATGGAAGTCCTCTGACCCAGTTACAGTGCAGACCCAGCTTGCCATGCAAGTCCTTCAATTTTTGCTCAAGCTATGCAGAAACCTTGTTAATGCCCTTGGGCAAGACAACAGTATCAGACTTAGATTAGTAAATGTTTTGAATGTGAGCACAGCCCATGCCACAGAATCTGGGACCGGAGAAAACTGTTTAAAATTATTTTATGTCTTGTGGAAAGCAACCAGAAATGCTCTTACCAGAACAGCCAGTTACTGACAGCAGTTTTTGACTGGCTGTAGTAGGTATGCATATGCAGACGTATTTGTTTGTGTAGGCCAAAGGGGAGGAGCATGGTGCAAAATAAGAACCAAAAAAAAGAGACACTGAGCTGAAGTGGATTTTTAAACCTCTTGAGAATGAACAATATGCCTTTTTAGTAAACCAGTTGTGCATAGAGATCAATGTACACAATTAAAAGACTAATCCTGCTGTAAGTTCACCTCAAGTATTTCATGAATTTCACATGATCCACCCACTTTTTTTCTGTACCTCTGCAATTACCATATCGGCAGCAATAATTCTCTGTTGTCCAAGTGCCAGACACAACATGGCTCTCACATTCCTGAGCGTGGCATATTGTGTTCTTCTGTTTGTTTGTTGTTTTTGTAACAAGATTAAATTTTACTCACTTGCGCACCTCACTGAACTTTAACCCACTCTTTGTCATCTTCCTCATCAGTGTTTTGTTTGTCCTGATCCTTGGCTCTCAGTTTCTTACATTCAGTTTAAATATTGTATGAAATCCATGTTATTCAAATGACTCTTTGAACCATTTCTACTTTTCCCCTCTGATCATATTTTGAACTACCAATTGTATTTGTGGAGTGTAGGATCACCTGACTTCTTTTTCTCCCTTCCACAAGCTAGAAAATATGAAGCAGTTCCTTTCCAACTGCAGCATAAATATTTTCATGCTCTGTTTTAATTCACAGATACTTTTCATCAATATAAAAGCATCATGAGCACTGTCTCAAGATTTTGCTTATGTGGGAAAGTTAGTTTGGCTAGATAAAGCAGTAACTTTTCTGCCTGTGTGTATGCACAGGACAAGACTTGATTATTCCAAATTATCTTATTTCGAGTCCATTTTACTTGAGAAGTACATTTGCAATAGCTAAACAAGAAGAACTCCCCTTGCAGATGTGACGTCAAGCATTTGCAGCTACAGAAGGCACTCATCTTGTCACAAAGTAGAATTTAACAAATATGAGAGTAACCCCCTTATCAACATTTAATTACACAGTAGTTGCAGATCAGGCTTCCAATGTGCTGTGCTTTGTTCAAACACTGATTAGGTTTTAAAAACCAGCTTTCAAAGAGCATTTTGTTTTAAGCAGAATTTTCTTTTAATCATACCAGTGAGGTGATCAATCACTGTACTTGTGAGCATGTGCTGTTCGTGTGTTTTACCAGGTCTTCCAGGTCTTTAGCATATATAGCTGATTTCTTTAATGTAAGAAAAAATCCAAACCAACAACAAACGGGTAGACTTTTATCCTAGTTATATAAAAAACAACAAGATATAGAATATTAGGTAAAAAAATGTTTTTTGGGCCACTCCTCGGTGACAAATACTTTAACTGGTGGGTTTAAATGACAAGTTAAAGGTGTTCTTTTTTTCAGTGTGAACAGAGCCTACAAACTGAAAGACAGATAATTTCTTGTATTTCCAGAAACATTCCTTGGGTATCACATTAAAGAATGTAGAAAAGTGCAATTTCTCTATCAGTTCCACAAAAAAAAACCCCAAACCCCAAGGGACTGAAAGACAGGCTGTTCTTGCACAGTCTTTGCCCCATGGCAAATGAGTTAGCATCTCTATTAAAGCAATTAGCATCTCAGTACATTTGGAAAACAAACAAGAGAATATCTTAGCTTTATCTTTGCCTTCACATCCATAAATGAACTAATCTCAAAGGCTCTGAATCTCTAAAGACTCCACAAATTTACAGTGGACAATTTCAGCAAAATGCTTGATACCAAACGATTGCAAGATTTATTCTTATTTCAGGCAGGCTTTCAGAGAAACAGATTTTAAATTGCCCAAATTAACACATTTACACCTCTAGGGAGAATAAACACCCTGTTGGGATGTGTTGAAATACAAGCACATGGTGCAAAATCACCCTGTGAGTTATATCTCTTTTTTAGTCACACTGACATAAGCAATGATTTTTAAGCTATTGCCTGATTGCCAAACTCACTTTATTTATCTTTCTCAAAGTCTCTCTGGATCTCATAAGCACAACCCTTCTTTTAACAAATATTATTAATTTAATCAGGGACCGCCACTAGTTATTGCACAAAGTGATTTATGACACTAAGTGTAACACAAAGTAGTATTTCCTTGGTTTACACTAGGATTTAGCAATAAAGCCATCAGGATATCTCAGAGAATCACTCAGGAGTTACCACTAGTAACCTGCAGTTAGTGGGGAGGAGTTGATCATCTGCCTTTACTTTGGCCAAGGAGGTTTTACTTTAAAACCTTAATTCATTTGTGAGTTTTTGGGGGTCAAAATGATGACTTGTTAGGAAAAAAAAAAAAAAAGAGCTGCTGAGTCAGACCACTGGTCATCAAGAAGAGACACTTTCTAGGGAGAATATGTGAATTTGGGCTTTTACTGTCCTCTGCTCCTGTCATACATCCTGTGGCAGTAAGCTCCAAGAGTTCACTATTTGCTGCGTAAAGTATTTCCTCTAGCTGCTAAAATTAGTTAAAAATGTTATAATCTTATGCTCTCTCTATATGTGCATACGTATAACATCCAATTCCATTCACAATTGTTCTTTCTGCCAGACTCCCACTCAACTCACATATCCAAATTCATCCAGGAGGACAGCAGAGCCAGAGTGGAAAAGCAGCCTGAAATGCATAGTTTGAGCTCTTAAGTGCTGAGGGAACTTGTGTTTGTCCTGGTCAGAAGCTGGGAGCTCTGCTTCTTACGTGATCTAAAGCAGGATGGGCAGTGTGGGGCAATCTAGTGGGAAGAAAAGATGCAGCTATAACTTTAATTTGCTGGTTAAAAGGATTCTGGCCTTTCTGAATCAGCACCAGGGCTCTGTCTAATCTCCTTCCTCCACTCATGTTGCAACAGAGAGTTGCCTAAGTGAGCTATGTTGGCTCTTTGCCACTCAATATTTCCCTTCACCGGGGAAACCCCCAGCTGGCTTTTCAAGCCAGCTTTCTGGCCCCAGGAGAGTGCCAAAGGCAGTGTGAGGTGCCTCACCACCTTGTGGAAGAATTTGAAGGCAAAGATGGGGATGGTATCACAGGAGACAAGCTCATAGCAAGCTGTTCCTCCCACTTTATTAGCTGATGTCTCTTGTTTAAGACACAAATCATCCCTGCTTTTTTATTACTGTTATTTCAGGGGGGAGTTGCCAGAAATGATTCATTGTTTTTGGACAAGCAAATAGAAAGCACTGTGCAAACTGCCTTGATTTTGACAACTGAGAAGCATATAAGCTTATAGAGGGAGAAAAAAAAACCCAAACTTTGGAAAGCGCTTTGTCTCTGCCATCTAGCAAGCAAGAGGAAGGTCTGTGATTCAGGGGGAAAATCCCGTGACAAAGCCTTCAGCCCTAACAATTGCATGTAAGAGAGATTAAGTCATGGGAAACTCCTGCGAGTAGAGTTGCATGAATAAAAAGAAACATGCACCAACATGAAACACGCCACGCTTCAGGTTTGAAACGTGGGCCACACTTACAGAATTGTGCACCGAGGAAAAAAACACTGTGTTTTTCCAGCAAGCACAGGACTAATTTCAAGGGACAGACACAAGACGATGCATGGCCCGGCTTTGCATCAAGCATTGAACATTAAATCTGTGCCGGGTGTCCGCATGAAAAGGGAGCGAGCTGGGTATTCTGGAAAGGGTTACAGGGAGTGCTGCTCCCGCCTTGGGGGAGCTCGGAACAGTGTCCAGGTGGCCTGGACAACTCGGCTCTGTCTTCAGGAACTGTTAGGGCAAGGCAAACAACAGCAGAAAACTTAAATTTGTTGTTTTGTTGGGGGTTTTTTTGTTTTGTTTTTTAATCTAGCTCGAGACAGCCCGTGCGCAGGGTCGGAGCCGGAAGCCCGGGCCCCACCAGCCCCCGGTCATCTTTTCGGAACCATTGGAGTTGCAGCAGAGCAGTGGAAGGGTGCGAGAGAAAACCCAAACGAACAAACAACCAAAAGCAAAACAAAAAAAGCCCTAAACACCAACAAAACAACAAATTCAGTTGCTGCGGAGAGGCCGGGAGACGCCCGCAGCCTCCTGGGAAATGTAGTTCGCCCGGCAGGCGAGGAGAGGCCCAATGGCCGCTCCTCCCTAGCTCGGCCTGCCGGGAGTTGTAGTTTTTCCTGTCCCCATCAGGGCAGCGGCCAAAGGCGACCGGGCCGAACAAGACTACACTTCCCAGCTCACCTCTCTGCCGGCGCCACAGCGCCCGTAGGCTGTAAACAAAGATGGCGGCCGGTGATGGCGGCGGCCGCGGGCGGCCCTGAGGCTCTGTGAGCGCTGGTGTCCGCCGGGGCTGCGGGAGGGCGGCTCCGCCTGCTCCTCGTGCAGGGGCTACGGCCACGCGGATCGGGGCTGGCGGCACACATGGATGACAGCAAGGTAAGGGGCTGCGGGGCCCACCCGGGAGCTGGAGCCGAGGACAGCCGGTGAGGCTCTGGGTGCGGGGAGCCTTCTGAAATCTGCTCCTGAAGGGCTCTGCTCGCTGCAGCCGCCAGGAAGGAGGGGTTGTTCCTTTCGTTCTTGCTTCTGGCGCTTCGGTGCTGCTTCTGGCGTGTCCTTAAAGCTCCAGGCATGGGCCAAAGGCTGAATACCACCAGTGGTGTGGTGCAGTGGCTTATGCTCCCAACAGCACCCTGTATTTATTAGATAAATAGCAACTGTGCACAGGTGGTGAGGTACGAGGGCAGCAGCACGGGTTGCAGCCTTGTACTGGGTGCTGGAACTTGGATTCTTCCAGCACTGTCTCATGAGGGCGGCACAGTAACATCCCTGAAGGTGCAGGGCTGCACTTGGGCAGAACCGAGCATGAGAAGATGCACAAGGAACACATCTTGCACTTGGGCAGAGCTGAACGTGAGAAGATGCACAAGGAGCACATCTCTTCCACCTGCTTGTGCCGGGTGCCCCTGAAGCAGTGCCTGCAGGGACAGCTGCTGTGTCCTCTCAGTGCAGCGTTTTGCAGTTCAGACCCTCAGCTGAGTTTGGGTATTTCAGCTCCCTGGAGTGCTGGTTATGGGTTATCCTGGAGACACCACTGGAATTTTACCAGAACAAAATTACACAGCCTGTACTGATCTGCCTTAATTCAAAGAGGGGAAAAATGCTTGATGCAATTTCATAGGGAATAAAGAAATTGAGAAGCAGTCAGTAATTTGATAATCCACAATCCACAGAATGGATTGTAAGTATTTGAAAGGTTTATGGTGATTTGCTATACTATTTTATTTTATTAAGGCCTTGTCTGAAAGCTGTGAAGGAGGTTGGGGGAGTCTGCATCATGGATGTCTCACAGCTCTGGGAATTGCATGAAAGTTTGTGTGATTGGGGCAGTAGTTTAGAAGATCCAGAAGATTTAGTTCTGGAGGCATATATAGTTCCTGAGTATCCTCTGATCTTTATTTCTCTTTGTGTTCTTCTCTAGTAGACTTAGTTTATTTGTACTACCCAACTTCCAGATTTTAATTTAAAAATAATTTTTGATCTAGCATTGTGTCGTGGAATCCTGGTAGTCTGCCATTTTTTTTCCCTCTGAAACATTTTTTGACACATTTGCTAAATAAAATAAATCTATAGACCCAGTCAGTAAATCAAATCTTTGGGTTTTTTGTTTTGGTTGGTTGGTTGGTTTTTTTGGGGCTTTTCTTTTGTTTTTTTAACTGATGTTGAGCTGAAAGGAAAAACCCAAAGAACAGAAGAGTGGAATATTCACTCTTCTTCCTATTTTCACTCCCAAGTTCAGTTTCTATAGTTCATGAGGCTGCAGGTCACCCTGAGCATTTGGTGACTCTGTTCAAGAGATGTCATTTCCCTGGGGAGGGCTTTTCCCAGTGCAGGTTGCTGTGTCAGGATGAGGCAAGCACTATTTATATCTCATTTTATGGCTGCTGTGGTTACAGCTGGCACCAGCATGTCCTTGAAATCTCCTGAAAATTCCACTGAGTCATGCTTTCCTCCTTGCTGTGAAAGGACTTTCCCTGCAAAAACTCAATCAACTAAATTGTTTTGGTGGTGTAGTGACCATTCTGTAGCTGCCTGCAGCCAAGTTCAGTGTTTGCCTTCATCTATGTGTTGCAAAGAATTGAGAGCTGAGCTTGCAGGCTGTAAAGTTTCCCCTGATTCATTGTGCACTTTAATTTAGCCTAATCTGGTTTAAGAGAGTGTTGGAAGAATGGTTATTGTTAACACATTTCTCAAAATTGGAAGGAAATAGAGTAAGAAATAAAGGGAGAGGTAGAATATCTTAAAATCAGATCTAGAAGAATTTCTAGAATCTCTCTGCTGTGCATTCTCACAAGGATTTTGGAGAGATCTGCTGCAGCCTTCTAATAAAAAAATCCAGAAGTCTGAGGGATTTTCTGTATCAGGTCAGGTAATTGCAGCTGTTTCCAGTTCCAGGTCAAATAACTTTGTGCCTGAACATTGATGGGAGGCAAGAATGAGGTTATGAGCTAAGCAGTGTATTAAAAGGAAATTGTGGAATCACAGAATATGCTGAGTTGGAAGGGAGCCATTGGGATCATCGAGTCCAGCTCCTGGCCCTATGCAGGACACCCCAAGAATCACACCATGTGCCTGAGAAAAGAGTCATGTTCTTCTGTTTTCTGAAGTCTGAGTGACTGAAATGGGAGCTTGGTCAGATCTCTAACTAATGCATGCCCTTTAATATTTCTATGGAAAGTTTTATGATTAATGTTATTCTGAGTCTTGACTGCGTACGACTCCCTGAAAAAAACCCAAATCCCTACTGCTGAATGCTAATAGGTCACATCCCTTTATAAACTCCAGAGGAATACAAAGGGACAAAAAATGTTTGCTTGATCCATTGCCATGTTCAACATCAACTATCACTTCTGCTTTGTCTTCTTTCTGTCACATCAGCATAGCAACTCTGGAGGCAAACATGACTGGAAGCCAGGGAGATGCAGTGATGCTGGATGGGGGTAAAGGATTTCTCAGGCCATTTTTTTCCCCAGCTGGGTTGCTTAAGGTTACAGCAGGAACTTCTAAATATTGGTGAGGAAAAACTGACAAAGATGCAGGGTTTGATTAAATTGCCTTCCATTGCTGCCTTTGCAGGGTGATGCGTAATTGTGTGGTGAACTCCATGAAGACAGTATGAGTCTTTGGGGATGGTGTGAAGGCAGATTATTAGGGTGTTAGTGCTTAGAGTCAAAAGGGAAGGAAGCTTTTCTTTATCTCTATAGTCCTGGTGGTTAGAGCGTTGGCAAGCAGCAGTGGTTGAATGGTTGAAGAGGTACAAGCCTTTTTCCTGCCCTAAGGGAGCTTGTGTGCAGGGCTGCTTCGGTGGTAAAAGGTCTTGGAGGGAGAACAATTGTCACACCTGTCTGTAGAAAGCTCTCTGGAGTGACCAAAGCGAAAGCAATTAATGGATAATGGTGGATCCAGGATGCATTTGCCACGTGCTAAGGAGTCTTTAACTTGTTGTTTGTGAGAAATGGTGTGGTGGGAACCATTCACCTGCCTGAGGCTGGGGTAGAGGGCGTGGCTGTCAGTGCTCCTGTGCAGGACTAGGACTCGGGACTGTTCTGTTCACACAGCAGTGTGGGGTGTGCTGGGGCTCCAGCCTTGAGTGCCAGCTCACTCTAGTTCTAGAGGGTCACAACCCAGAGTGGCCAAGGTTTTTTGAGAGAGCTGCAGTGTATGTCTCTACAAGACCTTGTCTAGCTCTTGAATTCAAAGATTTGCTTTGAGCTACCTTGCATTGACACAGAAAAGCCGCAGGTGCTAAAAGTCTTTGAGAACTGAAGTACTTTGGCTGTAGAGTGTATAATGTAATATCCATCAATCTTCCAAGTGCAGGTAATAATAGATAGCAAGCTGTGAGTGCCTGCAGCCCCACCTGGGAAGACTCTGTGTAGTTCTGCTTTCTGCTGACCTGGGAGTATGGATCACACCACCCATAGCCAGGAGTGGGTTTCCATGAGAGGACAGACCTTGTCATGCCTGAAAGAGGACAGTCACTTTCCCTTCCTTGGAGCTCCTGCCTTGGCCACATCTGGTTGGTTTTATCTTACTTTGAACTACACTAGATTTTCTGAACTAGAAAATCTTAAGGGGAGTAACTTGATGAAGTAAAGAATTATTCAAACTGTATTCAGCAGTTCAAGTGTAAAAGAGCTTCATTTCTTTTCCTGTGCTCTTCTGAATGTATTGTGTTTGTTTCATTATAATAGACGTCCATTAAGTACTTTCTGTTCTTTCATTTGCTTATGGTAGGCAGCTACTCCTGAATAAATTAGGAGGGACAATACAGAGAGGGTAGGATTATGTTGGCATGTGATTGTTGACTCACTTTCCAAAGAAAGAATAGGCTCAATTGTATAATCATTTTTTTTCCTCTTCATTCTGGCACATCAATTCACTATGTTTTTGTTTTTATTGCAGCTTGCTAAGTTTGCAGAACAAGTGACTTCTTTGAATGCTAAAAATGACTTTATTTTGTAGCTTTTCACAGTAAAAGTGCCTTTTTTTTAATGATGAACTCTGATATTTTGAACACTGCCTATTAGAAAAAGTCCTGTCTGTGTACAGGATGATGAAATACTAAGGCAGCAGTGAAATTCTTGTACGCAGGTGTGTGTGTTAGGTGTATTTCTCCACACCCCCTCCAGTCAAACAGTGTGGTCAGAATGCAAATAAAGAGAAAGCCTCACTTGAGAGGGGAGCTGGGGTGTGTGGCTGATGTAATGCTTACAGGGTGATAGTGCCCAATGACCAATTAACTAAGCTTCAGACCATATTTAAGACTTTCTTGTGCCATGCCCCTGTGTTGAGAGTTAAATACTTGGGTGGGGAAGCACAAAGTAAACACAGAGGAAACTGTTGGTTTTTTTTTTTTTATTTATTTATTTGTAGCAGGAGAAGCTCTCAGACCTGTAAAAAAGGAGCCGCAAAGAAAAGGGGAAAGTGATTGCAAAACCTGAATTCCATAGGGCAAGAAACTAGGGAGTTACATTTCTGCAAGGGGGGTCTAAATTAGGAACAGGGGCAGTTCAGCACTGACAGGTTGTCTGAGGAGGTGTGAGGACACTCACCAGGCTGTGTTTAATGTTTTGAAGGCGAACATGGCCAGAGTGGTGATGTGCTACTGGAGCAGAGGCAGCAGAGAGCACTCGGTGTGACTGAGTTCCCTGTTTAGCAAAACTCTTCAAGATTCCTTTGAAAGAAATGTAGCCCAAGGAAGCTCAGGTGGATAGTGAATAATTCTGAATTTAGAGTAGGCTGAAACTGTTGGCTGCAGAAAAACTAAGTTTTGCATTATATTGATAGAAACAAATGTTTTTTTTTCCTAAATTGAAGTGTTTAACTCTGTAATACAGTATTTCCAGACCTGATAAATGCTAGAGCAGGGGCTGTTGGTGATATGATGTAGTGGAGCTTATAGTTCCACTACAAGCTGACTGTGCCTCCTCAATACCCAGATACCCTTGTAGATGCCTGAAGTAGTGTGTTCAGTTCTGGGCTCCCCAGTGTGAGAGAGAAATAGAGCCATTGGAGAGGGTCCTGAAAACTTCACAGCTCAGCATTCTTATTTCCTCTGTTGCTCCAGAATGTATATGCAAGATTTTGTACTTGGGACTCCTAGTAGGTACAGTCACATGGTTCCAGCAGAACAGGATCTTTATTGTGCCCTTCCTTTCCAGGTGGTTGGAGGCAAGGTAAAGAAACCAGGCAAACGAGGTCGTAAACCAGCCAAAATAGACTTGAAGGCAAAACTTGAAAGAAGTCGTCAGAGTGCAAGGGAGTGCAGAGCCAGGAAGAAGCTGAGGTACCAATACCTGGAAGAGCTGGTTTCAAGCAGAGAGCGAGCCATCTGTGCTCTCAGAGAAGAGCTTGAAATGGTAAGGAGCTATCCTTTTACCTAACCCTCAGTATTATCTGGGATCTTTCCTCATGAGCACTTGTTCTCAAGACCTCAGTGACTGACAGTGGCATTTGGCTGGCCAGGAGGTATCAAAACATCAGATGCATCCAGCTGTTTGCCTGCTTTGGTGTGTAGAATATGAGTTCATGTCACAAGTTATCTGCTGGTTCCGAACTGGAAGCAAGTGAAGAAAGTGCCATTACATTTGAGTCTGTTGTCTTTGAAATGTTTGGTTTTGAAAAACCTTCGACAGAGGTAGATTGTGGGAAGAGGTGTTAAAATACCAAAGGGGAAACAGATATCCAGAGGGTGTCATCACTTCTCTGTTGGGGAGGTGGACTCTTGCAGCATGCTCTTTGTGTAGATGGCTCCAGCATGTGTAAGGTCCTGGCCAAATAAGCAGCATTAACCAAAGAGAATGTTTCATGTGGAAACACAGACACAGCTCCTCAGTGATGTCACCAGCACTGAGGACACTGCCTTGACCTGGCTTTAGGTTTGTCTGAATGGGCAGGGCTGATCACTACAAGTCAGCAGGTTTAGGGTCAGGTGAAAAGGCAGCCAACTGTCCACAGGTTTCTTGATGTGCTTCAGGGTTTGGCAATGAAGGATTTAAGATGAGGGAAGTAGGAATAAGGCACATGTGCTTCCACTGTGCCTTGTGCAATGGGAAAGGACCTCTTAATAGTCCATCAGCCCCAGAGTCATGTGAAATATTTGTTTTTAATAGGCCATGAACTGGAACGGTATTCTCGCATGCCAGCAGCGAGCAATCGCACAGAGTGTTCCATGTTGTTTAATAATTACAGTATTCTGTGCAGTGCTGCCTCTGAGTAGCAGTTTATTGACTGAAAGAGGCTCTGCTGAGGCCAGGTATGCGGCCATGGACACGTGCTCAGCTCATTAGTGCTCTGCAGTTTTGTAAGAGGCTTCAGCTCAGTAAATTCAGACCTTAAATGAATATACCGGAAGGTAAAGATTACAGCCCTGTTTTGTCTGCTAATGTGATCCTGGCAGTTTGCTAAGGCCTAATGTGTTTGCATATTTCAGTACAAGCAGTGGTGCATGGCCATGGACCAAGGGAAAATCCCCTCGGAAATAAAAGCCCTGCTAACTGGAGAGGAGCAAGGCAAAGCACAGCAGAACTCAACCAAACTTGCTAAGGCTTCGAAGACAGAGGCAAACAGCAGCAATCCCTGTAAGTATCCAGCCTATGATTAATTCCTGTTTTGTTACATCTTTTGTGGTGTAGGAGGATGGCTGTGGTGTGGGAAGAAACATAAGGATGTGCTTTTGGGCCCAAATAGCTGATTGAAGCAAAGAGCTTGGTGGGTGGTACAAAGACTCTGTGTAATGTTTACATGGACAACACAGAAATTACACTATAGAGGAAGCTGGGCAGTTATTTTAAAAGAAGACTCTTTGTGTTTCACCAAAGCCTGTGGAGACCTGTGAAGACCTTAATTTCTTACAGTATTTTCTGTTTTTTTCAGTGCAAGCTAAATGGGGCACATAAAACATAATTGAATTTTAAAATCTCCACCAAGAAAACATTATTCTAACTGCAAGCACTCCAAGAGAGAAATGCTTGGGATTTCCTATGGACTCTTCTTTCTGACTCCTTTGTGCTTGTGCAGGGAATGGAATAGGGTTCTTCTGGGCATTGGAAGGTGAAAAGACCAAGTGATACAAAGTCATCTTCCTGATATGTATATGCAAAGGGAGAGAGTTAAGGTGTAGCATGGGCAGTTCTGTATCTTACTTCTAACTTTGTAGTAGTGCATGCTACAGGGGAAATTACACTTCGTTGAACTTTTTTTAAAAACAGGAGTTTCTAGCTTTTTGTTTCTAAGGATAAATATGAAAACCACTTTTTTAACCATAACAATCTTCCCCCCCTGGTGCGTCATTTGCAGGAGGTCGATGCAGAACCTTCCATGCTGCAGCAGAGGTGGCTTGGGAGCTGGCAGAAGGAAGAATGCTGTTCTGAAGAGTGGATGCATCCCCAGGTGCAGGGGAAAGGATCCCAGTCTGCTCTCTTCTCTTTGCTCCTCCCCACCTGAAATTCTTTGATTATGGTGTTCCTAAGGCTTCGTGGAGTGGGGCTTTTGGGGCGGCAGGTGTTTGTGTGAGTGGAGCCTTGTTCTTCCTTTCACTACACTGCCCTCCCCAAATACAGCTATGGCAGCTTCGGGGCATTCCTAGCATGAGAGTGGGGCTGCTTTTATATCAGAGCCCAGAATTAGGCTGGCTTTGTGTTTGGTGGTTATGTGGTTGTTAATTGTGGTGGGAATCTGAGAGGTTCTGTAAAAGAAAAGCAAGAGAAGGATCTCGTAACAGCTTTGCTAAATCCAAACCCCGTACTGTAGGTTGAGGAGAAGGAGCTGGATCAAAAGCTTTCAGTAAGATCTATAGCAGTGTCATTTGTAACCTAAATGGAGGTGTTGCTCTTGGCATCCATCTGTAATGCAGCATGTCTTTTTTGTGAGTGGGATTCTTAAAGAGGTGCTAGATACATTTCCTGCTTCTGCCCATACTTCTTCCACCGGGTGCTTTTTCCACCTGCTGTGCTCCTGGTGAGACAGTGAAGGCAAGTCCCTGCAGCCTGCTTCCAGCAGGGGAACAGCAGCCATTCCCTCTCACCCGATGGGCCCTGAAACCTTTCTGTAGCTACCTACATTTTGGGCCCTGGTACCTCTCTGGACAGCAGCTTCATGTGAATTCAGCTGCGCTGTCCTTGTTTCCCAGCCAAAGACAATGCCAGGAGCTGGTAGCAAGGACAGCAAGTTGCATCAGTTTGGTTTTGTGGTGAGAAAGGTGATGGCAAAATTCTTGTGAGCTGATGTGCTCGTCCCAGTTATTGACAGAGAACCTGCCACTTTCCTCAGACTGCTCTTTGTCCTAGATGTGGTTTTTGTATTCATTCGATGCAACGTGGAGAGTGGAGCTCTCAGAATTTCCAGAGGGAGTTTGGCTTGCTTGTTCTGTTTTGTTATGACAATGTCTTTCTCTGTATTTTATGAAATGCATGGAACATTTTTTAATCTTATGTTTTCAGCATTTTTTCATAGAATAAATATCATAATGAATGACTTAACTGGACTGAACGTTGCCTTTTTTTGTTGAACTAATTGGTTCTGTCTAGTGTTGTCCATCCATATGTGGCCTCTGCTGCCTAATTCTATGTGGCTTCAAAAAAATTCAAGTCCTTGATCAGTCCCTCTTCCCCCAAAAGCATCTCTTCCTTTTACTGGTGCATGCAGAGAAAAAGCTTGTGTCTGTCCAGGCATGAGACAAGAACAAATTTAATTATTTGGTGATGTAATATTTTTTTCTTTTCCTATTCCCCTGTAAATGTAGGACCAAACTGAGGGCTGGTGCAAAATGGTTGAGATGCTGCACACAAAGGAATTACTGCTGTCTTTGTCACTTCTGAATTTTATCCAGGGACCAGTTTCATGAAACAAATGAAAGACTTCGTGTGCTTTAGCAGTAGTGTAGAAAAAAAAAATCTGTGGTTTAGTCCAGACTGCTCATCAGGATGTGACATTTATACAACAATCTTCCAGTAGGTGTGCTGTGTTTTACTAGAAGCCAGTTCAAATAAAGCTGCTGTAATTTATAATGGCCTATTCCACAACACTTGCTAAGTTGAAAAGAGCCAACTAATAAAGACATATTAACTTACAGAATCACTTAGGGAGTTAATAACCCTTCCTTTGAGCATATGGGTCTGGCTTTAATAAACTTCAAATCTGCTTTTTGTTCTTTCAAACAGGAAGGATCTGATATTGAGAAGGGCTGAGCACTCAGAATTTCAGCTGCAATTGATGGCGTGTGTTCATCACCTTGGAAAACCAACTCCTAAATCAATGTCAGTTAAACCTGAATTTAAATGGGTTGAGTTGAGGAGACTGAAAAAACTCTGGGGATTCTTAAGTGGGCATATGGAAACCCTTAAGTTCAATTATTGGTGATAGCCACTTAGGTATCACCTCCATGAGGCTGGTGGAAAAATAGGTACAAGGGATGTGAGTCTTTGCTTCTCACTAGCTCCAACCCCTCAACTGGAAACTTTTAAAATATACTTAACCCAAAATGCACCTTTCTGCTGAAATAAAAAGGAAGGGACATAATTTGACAATTTGTAATAGGAATTCCCCAGGGCAAGCCACTTAATACCAAACATAAACAGCAGTGATGGAATTTCTACTTAACGTGTGTCTGCTTAATGGAAAAAAATATTTAATGATTGGCCCTGTAACATGTTCTTACACAGGAATCATTTAAAACTAAGGGGTGGATGGGCAAGAGACCCAGGAGTGCTTTCTCCTGGAACTTCTCCTTTGCAAATGGGATTGAGATGTGTTTGTGAACCGTGAGTTTCTTCTGTTTGTTTTGTGTCTATATTGATTGGGCAGGTCCTACAGAATTTTCCATTTCTTGCTTAGGTGATCCATGATCTTCCTCTTGTCTCTGGCACCTCTGGGGCCTTGGTAGCCTTTGGTGCTGCCAAACCCTTCTGTCCATCACCTGTCCTAAAATGATGGAAGGAGTGAGAAAGATTTCCCATCGCTCTTGTGTTTTTACCAGTGTAGTCTGGGTTAAAAGAAGCCATGGCAAGCAGAGCCATGCTGACTCTGCTGCAGGTGTGATTGGGACTGTACTGATGTGGAAGGGTGGTTTCAGAGGCCCAGCCTCCAGACTTCACTCGTGGTTGCAGGGCTGGTTGGAGCCCCTGATGTCAGTGCAGGGCTACCAGCTTTTCAGCCTGAGGACATTGTGTCCCTAGCTGTTGTGTTGTGGCCCAATGCTGACCCTGCTGGGGCAGTGGGAATTTTGTCACTGATGAGGCCAGTGAGCTCAGGCTGAAGCCAACTGGGCCCCCATATGGACATCTTACCTGTGGAGTCTCAACAGGATGGACAGCTCCAGTGCACCTGTATTAGCAGGAGCATAATGGTAGGAATCCTAGATGGCTCTGGGTGGATTTAGGCATTTATACACTATGGCCCATGAAAACAAGCAGTTTTTCTTTCTTTCCCTTTTCTCCCTATAGATTGAGAGTGTAAAGGCTCTTGTTTTGCAGATAAGCATTGCTCATGATTCTGCAAGAGGAGTTCCCCAAAGCAGAATGTAGGAACCAAAATGAAATAGAACAAATGCATCAAACCCAAGGCATTTAATAAAATAAAACATCTCTTTTCCCCCCCCCCTAAAAGCTGTGTTAAAAATACATAACTGTACATTGGTTCAAAAGGGAGAGAAAACTCCTGGGGTACAGAGTAACTTTTCAAAACAAGCCCACTAGACAAACGTATTTGGGGGATTGGACGGAATAGGCCAGGCAAGCTTTCTTTCCTTGGCTTCTCTGTTGAAAGCATCATAGGTGGAGTCTTTGGTGACACTTTTGGCTGTAGCTGGAACATCTGCAATACCAACATGATTTTTTTTTGCTATCCTGGAACTGGTGGTGATGGTGTATGCATTGCTTCTGTAGCATTTCATGGCAGACATGCAAAAAGTTTCTTTCATGCCTCTTCTGAAGTTCGCATTATAGATGGAGTAGAGGGTTGGCTTAGAGGCTGAGGAACTGAAAGAGATCCAGGTGATGGCCAGGAAAAGCAAGGAGCTCTTTCTGTAGTCTGTTTCCTGTGGGTGCCATAACTGTGCCATGAAGAAAGGGAGCCAGGACAGGAGAAACATTGAGTTTAATGTTAAGAACATTTTGATGGTTTTCACTTTTGTTCTCGGAACAATATTTGTTGTTCTCCTGACAGTCATTCCATCTGTGCCTATTCTCCAAATGTACTTAATGACTTTCTGGTAAAAAAGGATAATGAGGAGGGATGGGATCAAAAACACCACCAGGAGGTGGAGGATGCTGTAGGCAGCTCCTTGCCAAGTATCGGGGAGGAAGAAGTTGCAGTGGTGGTCGCTGCTGGAGCCGTAGAGAAAACAGGCCGGTGACGCAAACAGAGCACCACAGAGCCAAGAGGCCAAAATCATTTTTTTGGCTTTTCCCCTGGACACTTTGAAGCTCAGGGGGTAGACAATAGTGTAGAATCGATCCACAGCTATGGCCAGGAGCACGTAGATCTGGACCCCGGGCGTGAGGTACTGCAGGTACCTGAGCAGCCGGCACACCGCCCTGCCCAGCATCCACCGCCCCGAGCTCAGCTGCAGCAGCAGCAAGGGCGCGCTCCCCACGCTGCTCACCAGGTCTGCACACGCCATGGACACCACAAAATAGTTGGTGGTGGACTGTGTCCTCCTGCTCCTGTGGATCACTAAGCAAACGAGGAAGTTTCCCAGGACAGAAATCAGCCACAGTGCTGCCCAAACCACGCTGGCAGCTGCGATTTCCCCCGGCCTCAGCCCATACTCTACCAGAGAGTGGTTCCTGCTGGATGGGGCTGGGGCTTCTGCCATCTCGTAGCCAGCAGCAGGGCTGGAGGCTTTGGGGCTGCTCGTGTTCTGCAGCAGGAACCAGGTAAAGAGAAGAACAGGACCACTGCTGTTATCCATGCTGTGAGCAAACTCGGCCACGTCTTTTGGTCAGGCTGCAGACAGAGAGGAGAGAACAGCTCTGTGTGAAAAGTCCATCTTAACCTACAAAACAATAATCTCAGTAGTAGAAATACATACTGTGACTTCTATATTTCTGAGCTAACACTGTAATACAGCTTCTGGGTTCCACTGTAGCTGGTCCTTTGTGGTGGTATGACATGCTGTGTCAGGGGGATCCCACCCCATTTCCTGGCTGGTTTGAGCTGACTTCCAGCCTTTCAAGCCCTTTCCACTTCTGTTCCTCACAGCCCCACTCCACATCAGTGGCACATGCACCATAACCCCAACCCTGCCTTCGTGGGGGGGATGAGAAGGGCAGGACCCCTTGGTCAACAGGAAATGAGAGGCTTCAGTCCAGAGAAGTTTCAAGACCATCACCATGTATGTCCACAAGCCCTGAACTGACCAGGTTAGAGCCCTTTTCTTGGTGTGGTTTTCCTTGGCAAGTAGGTGAGGCCTAATTACATTTTTAGTTAACAAAAATGCTTGTACTAATTTTCCTTTAGACCAATATAATACTGGCCTGAATGGCTGCTTTCCAGTAATTAGGAGTCTGCATGGATGCAGCAATGCCAAAAATCTCACTTTGTCTTTCAAGCATTTTAGAGTGGGAATCCTTTTAAAACTGGTATGAGGCCTTCCTGTATTTCTGTTTAAAAACCTACTTTTTTTCGTGCATCAGCTTTGGAAAAGAAAGAGCATGTGAGATGACTCATAATCATTGAAGAGGGATTTCCTGGTGCCACAGTTCCATTTTACTGACCTTAATTTGCAGTTTGGAAACTAAATAGCTCCATTTTGAGCTGATAGCTCTCCGAAACAGATCTGTTACTTGGAGATTAACTGTTTGAGCCACAAGAGCTTCATGAAGTCACTGCCATGTTTATTTGGCTGTTGCACAAAGTCCATAAGGTGTAGTCACTGTGTGTTTGCATGTTTACTGTCCTGTCTAAAAATGCAGTGCCCATTGCAATTTGGAAGAGCAAAACCTAAGAAGATTCACAAAGGAATGCAGTAAACGTTTTGGGGTTTTTTTTAAATGTTTAATCAAAAGAAAGAGTGTTTTGTTTCCCAGTGTTTTTCAAGATTAAAAATGCAGCTAAAGAAGCAGATCATTGTACATTACTTGACCTAAGCACTAGCAGAGGGGCTTTTTTATTCAACATATTTTACCTCTCTGCATCATAGCTGCAAAACACCAGGCGAGTTTTGGCCCAGCAAATTATTTCAAAAGCATTAAGCTGGTCATTTACTCCATAAACTCCCCTCTCTGGAGAGTGTCTCGGGAAAAGCTGCCAGACTGGAAGAGAAATGCTCCATCTAACTGAGTGTAATCAGCGTTAGGAGTGTGGGTAAATTGAATCAGGATGGGGGAGGGGGGCTTTTGTCTGGCTGTGAGATGCTAAAAGGTGACATCCCCCCTGCCTAAATTCAAATGAGCTGCCCTGTGTGTGCACTGTGCCTATGCAGCAATCCCTCTGAGGAAGAGCTCAGTGTCTCAGCCTCTCTCTGTCCCTTGCTGTGCAGAGATCACTGCTGTGCATATTGAGGCCATGTAGCCCTCCTGCTTCCAGTGGAGGAATGCGGATGCACATGCTTCTGTAAGCACACAGTTTCCCTGCCAGTTCTTTTCTCTGCTCTGGTGCTCATAAAAATTCTCAGCTCTTTGCCCTGCTCCTCTTATGAAGGCATTTCTATTCTCTGGGCAGCTTTTCTGAGCAAAGCCTGAAAATCTCTTGAGGTGAAGCATGTTCCTCCTCACTCTCTGCATTCCAGCGTGTGGGGATAGGAAACAACTGCCCCTATGTTGTAAGGACAATAACATGTTTTGAGTGCAGTGAAGCTTTGGGAGCCGTACCCACATCTCACACTCTTCTACCTGCTCTCTAGCTTCACCCAGGTGGTGGAGATCCCTGTTCTGCAGCGGGGATAACCAAGCATGCCATGACTGTAAGCATGGATTGGCTCATGGATGGAGCTCTCAGTGCTGGTGTGGACATGGCTCAGCTGGTTGTAAAAGCTTCTGGGTTGAACTGGTTGTGTGAGCTGATCTGTGTTTGTGCATCTCACATCAGGATCTGAGGGCCTAGCCCATGCTAAGGGGTGAGGTCATGGGAGCAGGAAATATGGATGGAATCAAATCAAAGAAGGAAATGTTCTAATTTTCGTCACATCTATAGAATATGTGTTATACTCTGCAACTGCATGAACATGAATCTGAAGCTTTTTCTGCTGTGGGCTGAAGGAAATTCAGGGCACCCAGGCAGACTCTTTGCCATGGGCCTTCTTTGACTCTTCAAGCTCTTTTCTGACTCTTTTAACAAGGTATTAAAACTGAGGACAAAGATATAATACTGCAACAACTGCTGGGATTGGAATAAATTTTTATTTCTTGTACTGGCTGCTTGAGGAAGAATCCTTCTACAGCTTCATCCTTCTAACTTAGTAGGGAGTGAGACATGCAGTAGGTAACTGAAACAAGAACAGGGTCCATCTATTGCTTCTGGGTCTGTGTTACCTGCAGTAACCACTCTGACCTGGAGCACGGGGCTCAGGGCAAATCCACGAGGTGTGATTCTGATGAGCGAGCAGGATTCAAACCCATGCACAAGTCACAAATCACTGCATTTTGCCTGAGTCTCCTTAACAGATGTTGCCATCTTCTGAAGTTGACTGTGGTCTTAAATGTTGTGGGAGCAATGGCTTTTCCCTGCATCTGGAGATAATGAATATTTCTCATGTATTTACTGGGGGTTACGACTGACCTGCAGGAAGTCACTGTAGGTCCATTAGCCTGGGGTAAGCTGCTAAAACCCAGTAATTATTCATGCACCTGAACCTTGAGATGTTTATTCTCTGTTGGCACTGAGAAGGAGCCCTTACTGTAACTGCAGGTTCCACTTACACCCAACATCATGCTCTGGTCCAGGTACAGACAGTGATAAAATCTGAGCCAGAATTGTGCTCAGTGTCACCCTGATAGACACCCTCACCTCCTCAGAGGGCACCACACTGTTTACAAACAGGTACACAGTGGCTGCAAGTCTCATTAGAGATGCAACTCTCATCCCCAAAGGACAGCCCCACAGGTTTAAGTGTTTCAGGGCTTTATTTTATCCTCTTACTGCTGGGATTAGTATGCAAAACTGCATCTAAAAATGATGGCAGAACCCAGATCTGTGCCCAGTGTGCCTGTGGGGGCATGAAAAAAGTGGGAGCAAGCAGAAGAAGGACTGACCTAATTTCCAACTCTCACAACAGCTTCCACATACTGGAATTGTCCAAGAGAGTGTAGAGAAGCTTGAAATAAAACTTTGGAGGCTTTTTGTCCTCCCTAATGGGGATTGAGTCTGTCCTTGGGCATGGCTAGGCTGTACCCTTTCCTGATTCAGAGGTAAAAATATACATGCTCTCTCCCACACGCTTGCATCAATTTTTGGCAACACCAGGCCCTGCCCACAGCACAGCACATTCCTCTGCTTGATGTGAGGAGCATGGTGCTTACCAGGGCTGCTTTGCCATGGTGGGTGTTGACAGATAAGGGGTGGTGAATCTCACGCCTGGCTGGTTTCTCTGCCCATCTCTTGGAAATTCTCACCCTCTCCCCCACAGGGAAAATGCACCAGCAGCTCCAGCAAGGACTTTGGCAGCTTAGCTCACCCTCTCATCAGCACTGAGCACAAGTTCTCCCCCTTGGAGAACATGAGGAGGTTCTTTTTATTGCTGGCTTTGTATGAAAAGGTTCTGTAGAAAGGAATTCTTGATAGGAAATCTTGTGAAAACTGCTTTCTCGTCGCACAAGACCTTAATGTGGCAACAGGATTTTTGCACTGGTGCAAACATTTGTGCTGGGATGGGAGAGTTCCTGTCATGTGGCTCTTGACCCTTCTTGGTCAACATGGAACCAGAGCTCACATGGCACAGGTCCCCTGTGCCAGGCACGGTGACAGGGAGTGGGGTGGCAGTGGTGGTTCATAATCAGAGATGCCTGAGGTGCTTCCAGTAGGATTTATCTGGTAGGAATAAGAGGAGCAGAGCTGCACGGGCAGTGCAACAACATTCCCACGGGCCTCTGACAGAGGATATGGCCATCAGTGAAAGCATTTCAGAGTTCCTATCCCAGCTTGGCTGGAGAAGCTGGGGGGCTGAAGGCCATGCACAGCCCAAAGCTGAGCTGGAGATGCCTGATGTGGAGATGATGGTGGGAACGGAGTCTCTCTGCTGAGCAAGGCTCGGGGAGGACAAAAGCAGCCTAGGGAGAGCCACTGAGGCAAGGTGTCAGCCTGCTGATAGCCCCTGAGCTGCAGATGCCTTCATGGACAGGCTGCCAGTTGCAAGAACCGTGTTGGCTGCCTGCCAGAGGGAAAGTCTAGGAAAGATGGAAGCTACTGGAATGAAGAAATCCCAAACACACATGCACTGCATCATATTTTGGGAGAGCTGTGTGGTGGGGAGGGTGAGCAGACTCCACCTGAGGGTGTCAGGGGTTTGTTCTGCACTGTCTGACTGAAATAGCTCTCTGTTAAACACCTCTGTTAAACACAGGGTGCCTGGTGGGGTTGCAAAGGAAAATGCAGATGGAGATCATATGGTGTGACCCAGATGTGGGAATGGCCCTGCCCTGCTCTGCAAACAGAGGCCTCACAGGAGAGCTGCGGGGGAGTCAGAGTCTGCAAGCTCTCACTTTGAGACAAGGAGCACAGCTCCCCAAATGTGTCTAAGGTGTAGAGATTCCTCCCCTTACTGACTCATCTGAGACCAGGATGCTTAAAATAAATCCGAAGTCAAGCTTACTCATAAATCAAGTTTCAAAAAATCCTTATTTAGACACCCAAATAAGGTTTTAAGGATGCTTCTGGGTTGGCAACCCGTTTTTCTGCAAAGCAAGGCACTTGTTTAAGTGGTTGAGAGTGACTTTAACAGCAGACCTTCAAGAACCACATCTGAAAACCTTTGCCAGAAAGAACTGGCTATGAATCCTGCCTCATACACACAAATGGCCTTTTGAAAGCAGAAGGCAGCTTTACTTCCCCATCACTCCGTGGAGCCAACATACTGTTTGACATGCTGGAAGCCAGCTGGATAAATGGGAAATATTGCTATGCATTCTTAGAGAGTCTGTGCCTGAACTAGCTAAGGCAGAGCAGCCCTCTTGCCTGTGCTGGCTACGGGTAAGCAAAGATTGCTCTGCCTCTGGGGTTTCCCTGAGTAGCTGCACACAGGCACCCACACAGAAAAAGGGAGACAGCACTTTCAGAGAGGATGATTTCAAATTAATGACTGAAAAATACAAAAGCAGCTGTTCTAGAGCAATAACATGAGGAAGGAGGAAGCTGTTTGAATGTATTTAGAGACAGAAAAAACCAGATGAGCAGATCAGTCTGCTCCATTGCTGTAAAGTAATTTTCTGTCTTCACTGAACTGATGATGTCAGGGGATTGTTTCAAACAAATAAGTAACATAATTGAAAGATAATGCATATAGATAGAGAGAATGTAGATTTGTTCAGAAAATATAGGGAGTTATTCTGCAGTAATTCTGCACCCCCCCCATACTTTCAGCAGAATAAGCTTAAAATTCAAGCCCCACAGAGCATTTTCTCCTGAGGAATGAGTCCTCCTGGCTAAGCCCCAAGTGATTTAAATGTACATAAGTAAATACATGTAAGATAAATCATTGGAAATGATCGTATCGTTTGCCTCCGCAGGGAGAATTACCCCTTTAGCTCCAGCAGCGCTCAGCACAGCCCCTGTGCATCCACATACCTGCTCCAAAGCATAATCCCAGAGGTGCTGGTCCCCTGCTTGCTCTGCTCGTTATCCCAAGCGAAACCACGTCTGGGAAGGTCCCGGTCATGCTGGGAACCACGGGGTACCTCCAGGTCTGCAGCCGCCTCTGCCCGGCTCTTTGCGAAGCCGCCGGAGGGGAGGGACGGGGTTCTCTTCCCCTCTTCTTCACCGGAGGAAAAAATGACGTTTGGCAGGGGTGGCCGCTGCCCAGCTCCTCTCTGTGTCATGTGGGATGCGGATCATGCGGCCGCCCCCCGGCCGGTCCCGGCCGCTCCTCCCGCCCCGTCGGGGCCGCGCGGGGCCATCAGCACCACGGACAGCGCCGGGGCGGCCGCGGCGGGGACACCGGGGGGACAGCGGGGGGACACCGGGGAGACACCGGGGGGACACCGGGGGGACACCGGGGAGACACCGGGAGGGCCCCGGGGGGACACCGGGAGGGCCCCGGGGCTGGGCCGCCCCCGGCCCGCGGCGGGGCCCGGCTGCCGGCGCTGACGTGCCGGTTGCCATGGCGAGCGCGGCGGCTGGAGAGGATGCTTTTCTCCCACGATGGTCGCCATGGGACCCCGCCAATTGAAAGGAACGCAGCGAATGAATAAGAGGAGGGAGGTGGGGAGAATGTTTAACTAGCTTCCTCCGGGAATTTGGGGCCTTTTTATTTTTTTAAATTCTCATGTGGATACTGGTACTCAGACAGCCTGGTCCTTTCCCCTGCTTCACCCCCGATTTAAAATTTGGCACCTTCAGATAAGAAGAATGCAGGCTTCCATGGCTCTCCTTGGAAGAACTATCCCCATCAGAAGTTTAACGTGCTTATCAATAGGGAGGATTAGTTCCCCACAGTGCCAACCCTGCTTTATAGCAGCATCTCCTGAGGGGTTGCAGAGATGGGAACTGGCTCTGCATCCACCCTGCAAAAGGTAATACTCTTCCCAACAGCAGATCTGGTGTCCCAGGGACATGCAGGGTGAGAGGAGTTGGTTTTCAGCTGCTGTGTTGCACACCCTTAGTCAGGTCAGGGTCATGTCCAGCCCTGAGTGTGTGCTCCAGCTTGGCACAGAGGCTTGGGGGTCAGCCTGGCTCAGTGCCATGGGCAGGGGGCACAAAAGGACAGGGATTTAAATACAATCTCACCACAAAGCTGTCTCTTGTACCACACAGACCTGCTGCAGCCATAAAAGCATCTTGCCACATCCTACTCTCAGACAGTAGCCCTTAATCCTCAGCCTTTCACCCAGCCAAGACTTTTGCATAAAATTTTGCCCAGTGAGCTAAAAATGAACCAGGAGACCAAACCTTCCTTGCAGTAGAGGCAGTTAGTCTTTTTGGCGCTGAAGTGTTTCCTGGAAATGGAATGAGGGGCTTGCTATGTTGATGAGAGCAATGGAAAATAGATTGCCAAAATCTGGGCTAAATTCTGATGGGCTCTGGATTATGCTTAGGAAACAGAAGCAAAAGGAAGTGAAATGGTAGAGCTGTGAATTGAGTCCTTATCACTCAGGCCAATGTAGAGAACATGCTTCTCACTTGGCTTAGGGAAATAAAGAAATAGGACTTCCTTGAAAATCTGAAAATTTACTCTTCTGAATAATCACCAGAATTGTTCATACAAAAATTCCCATGAACATTTTTACATGTTCACATTTAATGCACTGGCTATTTTCAGGTATTTTTCAGAAAATCCTTGTCTTGTCTCATCTTTGGTGAAGGAGGGCCAGGGGTCCTCATAACTTTCTCATCTTACGAGCTTCCCTTTCTCGTGCTGCCTTTTAAAACATGAAGATGCTTGTGCTGTGAGGAGTCTGTTTAGCAAATCTGGCCTTGAGCTTGGGAATTCCATGTGCTCCAGCTGTCCTTGTTCACACTCCTCTGGTCAAGCCTTGCTGCTGCTGGCTGGAAAACCAGGTCCACCTGTTCTGTCCAAAAGATGCAAGAGTGGCTTTACAGGCAAAACACACCCAAAAAGTGCTGCAGGTGTGTTTGCTTTGAGCCTGATGGCAGGTTCAGTAAAACCATTCAAAAAAAGAAATTTTCCTCCTTTGGAGTTTACTGCTTGAGTTACACGAAGGAAACAAGGTCAGGCTTTATCTTCAATGTGCTTATATAAATAACTTATTCCAGGGTTAATGACTGATGAGTCAATTCTTGCAGAGCCCCAGAGGTCAAAGGGTTGCTTATGAGAGCTGATAAACCACCCCTGAGTGATGCTCTCCCAGCAGCCCTGATAATGCTGCTGAGAGGCATATCATGCTTACCCAGCTTTTTGTGGGATACTTATAAATGCCACACCACTGGGAATCTCAACTAGCAAAACAAGCAACTTCTGGATCAGAAAGCTGTGCACAGAATTTGGAAACTCAAGTGATTTTTGGCACTTGCAGAATGCTCTGTCAGTGGATTGAATGTTGTGAAATGTATTTCTGGGTGAACATTAGGAAGCCACAAGGCTTCCTAATGTGTCAGTAGAAAGCCAACTTATTTTCTGGCCTAACTTTACCATTGTAAAAAAAGGGGAGGTGGGGAGTGGGGACAGGGAGGGGACAACTTATTTCAAAGAAAAATACAACAAATGACAGACAAGCCCCGAGAACGGACACCAGGTTTTGCTACACATTGGCCATTTTCCCTCACCTCTGAATTTGCTTTTAAAATCGACTCTGAGGCCATCCTATGTGTCTGTTATAAAAATAGCCATCATCTGTCACACACTAGGGACACCAGATTTTCTTACTTGAAGAGATATGGTAATTTCTTTCCCCCCACTGTGCAGAGAACTGAGGTTATTTGTGAAGCACTCCAGCCCTCGGTTTGCATCCTCTCTGTCTGGGAGCAGCCTAAATAGAGCCAGCCTTTGAAGTGTCAGCAATGGCTCTACTCAGAGCCTTTGTCTTCCCTGGGTGAAGCAGTAGCTGCACCCCCAGTCCCAGTGGCAAAGGGAGAATGGGATGGTGCAGGGAGGTGGGGATGGCTCTGGGGACATCAGCTCTCCCCTGAGCCAGGCCCAGGGGGCAGTGAGGTTTTGGGAGGTGGTGATCCCAGAATGACCTCACAGAGCAGGGGGTTTTGGTGAGGAGACCCTTGTGTCAGGATATGAATTCCTCTCTGAGCACCCAGGTCATTAATCCTTTCTGGGATGGGTTCAGGTTTTACTCCTGGAGCTGGGAGAGCTCCCAGACATCTGTGGCTCTCAGGAACGACTCCAGCAGGGCCCTGGCAGCTCTCAGCTTGCCTGGGGGAAGGACAGAGAAGGATGCACATTGCAGGGACTTCCACCTCTCCCCTATCTTCCCAACAGATTTTCACAATTGTGGCAGAGAAAATTCTCACATGAATAAAACAGTACAAGAGAGAAATGTATTATTCCAAAGAGACAGAGAAGAGAGTTGCCACAGGTGGTTATTGTCATTTACTGTCCATAGTCAGCCTGCCTTTGGGAAAATGATGTTCAGAGGGATCTGTTCCTTGTCTCCGCCTCCAGGCCGGGAAGGCTCCACCAGCAGGAATTTGACTCCAAGGGTTTACAAACCAGAAGAGAGACGCAGCAAAAATCTGCCAGGGCTGCGCTTACACTTCCTTAGTGACACTCCACAGTAACTTTTCACACGTTCACCCAAGCAAGAACCCCCAGCAGTTTGTCTTTTCCAAGCTCCCCGCTGATGCCTGAAGGATTTTTCTGCTTTTCTCCTGAATATTTCTTGCACTGTTCCCTATATTCACAAGTATCAGCATGCACACTTGTGATGCTTTAGGTGATAGTTCAGCCTGGTTTCATGGTATTTATAGGGCTGGGAGACCAAACACCCCTGAAGCCACGTAGAGTTAGAGACCAAACACTCTGTTTTCATGAGCCCTCAAGGTCTCCTAGTAGGACAGATTTTGTAAACTAGAAGTTAGCCCACCCCAGCCCCTTATTGGGCCCTCCTGGTAGATCTGCTAATGAGTAGAGTCTTTAATTGTGCACTCGACTTGGGGGGACGGGAGCCATGGAATGGGATCCTATTAAAATACCGAGGGAAACGACCCCCAACCCTCTAACCCTGTCTGAGCCTTTATTTCCTAAGACCAGAAAAAGGCATCACCGCACGGAGAGCGAGGTTCCCCGAGCTCCCCGCGTTTCGGAGCGCAAATCGCTGCTGCCCTCCCGCGGCCCCGAGGATGCTCGGCTGTCCCGCAGCATCCCCGCACGGATCCTCTGCCCCGCAGGGACCAGCGAGAGCCACCAGGCGTGGGGATCTCCGCACCGGGGCTTTTCACACCTCCTCCCACTCGGACACCTGGGTTTGACGCCCCGTTTTTAAATCGAAGAGCGGTAACGCTTTAGCTTGGTTGGTCGCTGCCTTTTGGAGGAACAAGCTTCTCTCCTTGAGAGGGCTGTGAAGTCAAGGCTCTCAATGCAGAGTCACTGAATCTGTGCAATCACAGTTCCAACCACCACCAGGTTTCCCTGAAACCCATTTTTTCCCTGCATTTGCCTATTTAGGCCTTCCCAGTGACTGGTTGGAGGAGGGGTTGACTCCTCAAGAGGCCGTCTTGTCTCATTTATCTTCCCTATCTCACACATATACACTCATTTCTTGCAGCACCAAGGGCCAGAGATGCCTGCACTGCTAAAATGAGACTTCAGAAAAGGAGGATTATTGTGGAAGGAATGTCAAGACAACAGCAGTTGCAGATTTAAAAAATGTACTGTGCTGGGAGACAGCTGGGGAGGTGGTGATGTGTTAAACAGGGCTAAATTCTGTACTAAGTTTAAGCCTGGAGCAACCACCCCGAAATAGGTAAATTAACTTTGGTCTGACTCCAGTGTATTGGAGAGCAAAATTGACCTTGCAGTTACATGAAAAAGTGCAGCAGATGAAGAGTTTCAGAAAAAGCTCAGTCAAGAGAGGGTTGGTCAAAGCTGTTGGATTTCACTCTGTCTTCTCTTTTCTGGTAGCATTTCTGGGTCTGGCTTCTCCTACCACATTTGTCTATTTTTAGAGGGATTTTTGGATTTGCTTTTATAAAAGAGGCCTGGACTCTGCTCTCACTTACACTGTTGTATGCCTGCCTATTTCAGGGTAGTTCAGCTCTATTTGAACTTTCATAAGCAACAAAACAAGAAATCACAATTGGTCTTATTGTAGCTGAGCAGCAGGTGAGTCATGACAGGTTCAACAGACACAGAAAGACTTGGGGCTGGCCTCTGTCCTCATACACAAACCCTGCTGACATCAACATCCAAGGGTAAAATTTGACATCTCTTGCTCCTGCCTGTCCCTCAGCTTTGCAGTTGGGAAAAGAAGCCAAGAGTCATGAGGAATCTCTCCAGAGGGCACGGTTATTCTTGCAGGAGTAGATTTTCTGGGGTTTTTGACTGGATTTTAGTGTTTATCAGATGTGAGGTGCACAGGAGGAATAATGAAGCCCCAGCAGGGTATCACTTCTGCTGAGAAACAGCCAGGCATGTAAATATATTCATGCTGAGGGACCACACTTGTAGCAGATTAAAGTGCATTCTACACAGTATTATATATAGTTAGGGCTGCAGTTAAAGCTGGTTTAGGGTTTGAAACAAAAAAGACACAGCAGCCACATCACTGCTGTGCATACTCTGCGTGCTGTGCACTGGCTTTAGGAGCAGAGGACAAATCTCACTGCTGGCAGCCTTGTGCAGGGGCCATGGCATGAATTACCTGTCCCACCTCACCTCTTCCTCCAGGCCCTACATATTCTGATGAAATTCAGCATGATGACAGTGCTATTTCTCTTCTTCCAAACCAGCCCCATGCAGAAACACCTCTGCTGACACCAGTCTTGGTTTGCAAATGAGCTCAAGTTTTACCCAAGTAGGTGTTGCTGTGTGGGTTTGTGCTCTGGAGCACTGAAGTTATGGGAATTTTAAAGTTCTCAGGAAAGGAGAATTGAGGCAGATGTCTCCCCTGTTGTTAACACTGTCTGACCTTTTTTCCTGTACATTCTCCAGTGTATCATTTAGCATGAGAGCTCTTCAGGGCAGAGGAGAGGAAGGAAGTGTCCTTAATGGGCTCTTTTGTGAAATGAGGTACATTTGGTGAGTGGGTTTCTTTTCCCCATGGAAGACTGTAGATTTAGCACTGCAGACTTCACTCTTTCAAAGTGTTCAGCCCTCCCTTAAACTGTGAACTTGGCTTAGAAAGGAGGAAAACCTTGCAGTGCTTACACCTGAGTGAAGTTAAATCCTACTCCTGAAATCTGTATAGAGGCACATGGCCTGTCAGGTATGAGTCTCTGGAGATGGAAATGATGGATAATCTTATTGGAAGGGATTGAAAATGATCTGTCTTTGGTGCTTCTGAAATTGCTTGGCCCCAAGACACTGCAGTGTTGTTCTACCCAACACGAGCACGCTGTCTGTGTTCTTACCCTCCTTGGACTGACCTGCAGCCACTTTGCCAGCTTGGGAGGACAGCTGAGAAGTGCATTTAGGGGGCAATGCTGCATTTATAAACAAGCTGTGAAGCCCATGGTGAGTATCTTTTGAGATCTAGACTAAGTAATTGAATGGGTGCAGGTATAATCAAGTTTGCCTGCTCTGGGCTGGGGGTGGCTGCCTGCAGCAGGGTGATGGATGTGATTCACTTGGGCAAACCCTGTTCCTGAAGTGGGGAAGCTAATGAAATGTCAGTGGCAGTGATGGACTGGGTTAGAGGCAGATGGGATTTTGAATCTGCTCCTGCCAAGTGCTCTCCTGTTATCTGTAGTGAATCATGCACAGCTGGGGCTGCTGGAAGATGAGCTCTGGGGTCTGGGCTAAAAAAGGAGCAATGAGAAGTTCTCAGCTCCTGCTCTTCAGGCAGAATAAAGGCTTTTTATACAGCGAGTGAGATGTGTTGCCTTGTGCTAACTTACCCAGAGAAGGGAATAGAATACAACTCTTACTTCTTTTTAATGACTCCTTGCAGGGAGCCAAGGCCTGGCAGCCCTGGGAACAGGGGGTCTAAACACTCCTTTAGTCTCCCAGCTCACAGAAATATAAGTCTCTTACAGATGCCTCAGTAGGTGGTTTAACTATAGCCTTTAATCCTCCTGTGCCTCAGCTCCCTCTTTTTTAAGATACAGATATACTTTGCAGCCATGCTGGCATTATAAATATCTCAGGGACTGTGATATTTTCTGCTATCTTGTTACTGTGGTGGCAAAATATAGAGGCAGGGCATTACTATTTGCTGTTGAATTTCCAGAGCTGGCATTTTAAACTAGTGTGTGTTTTGGAAACAGCGTGAGGGAGGGCTGGAGACAGAGGGGAATTGCTCAGCCTGGGCTGGGGATGGGCAAAAAGGCTGCTCCCAATCTTCCTCTCTGGTTATGGGGCTGTGCTGATGGATTTTGAGGGGAAAACCTGCCTGACTTCCAGGCAGTCTGCTGCTGCAGCACTGAGCTCTGAAGGCCTGGAGCTGAGGAGCAGAGATGTCAGAAAGCTTGACAAAAGACCACCATGAATGTGCTCAAATAGCCTTCATAAAATAATGAAAGATGCACCTTGACATTTCTGAGCATGAGGGATGAGAGGAGGCCACAGAACTTTGGGGTCCTGCAGCAATGCCCTTAAAAGCAGCAGTATTTTGGAGCTTTACTGGTTTGTGCTGTACCCTCTAGAAGGCATGTGATTAATCCACTTAACTTGTGGGTACCAAATGCTTGACTTAAGGAGAGAAAGGATCTAATATGGGGCTTAACACCTCAAGTGGATTTCCTGGCAAGCCTAGGCATGAGATTTTCCTTAGAGAGATTAGTGAGTTTGTTTGGTAGAAATGGAAATCAGAAGACCTGGGCATGGTTAAAGGGGGAAACAGGGAAGGGATGGTGTAACTTCAGGTTTTTCTGGGCTATGGGAAGACAAGAATGTGTTTTGGGAAGTGGAAGGCACTTTTTTTAGTGATGGGAAAGAACTGTGCTTTGAAAAGCCATGACATGAGAGGGATGGAAGTGGGGGATATGTAGAAATAAAAGGCTCTGAGACCAGGAGAGTACATCTCTGAAATGTAGCCAAGGGAGGAATGATATAACAGTGAGGGGAAAAAGAGCTCAGCACGTACAGCAGCTCATTCTTACTTTTCTTTAACGTTTTCCTGGCATAACACGGAAGAATCACAAAATAAAATTGCCAGCTCATGCTATGTTTCAGCTTCTCTCTGGGACAACGCTTGCTCTGCATCTGATACAGGAGCCTCCAAAATCTGCTCTGAAACGGAGGGGTCATTGAAGCCCTGTGCTGGTAGCAGCATCTCTGCAGGTGAGCAGAGGGGTGCTTGAGCAGCTGCTGGCACTTCCACAGCCCGGCCAGGGGGCTGCCTGAGCCTCATCCTGCGGTGGAACTGCACCAGGGATCTTTAACTGGAATCTGGAGATGAGTGAGTGTTCCCAGCACAGCACAGCACAGCACACACACGTTTATCTGACACCTTTATCTGAGGAGAACTTCCCCCAGCGCTGGCGTTGTCCTGTTCTGCACCTCCAGCTCTTTCTCCCCTGATGGAGGAGAAGGGTGAGAGGTCCTGCTCTGGCTGCTGCCTGCTCGGAGGGTGAGAGGGAGGTTTTGGAAGGCCCGGGTGTGCTGCATCCCGCAGACATCAGTTGTGTGGCAGACTCAGCAGAGGGAGCCTCGCGTTCAGTCCTGGAGCTGAGCAGGCAGCGGAGCTGATGCAGCTCCGAAGGAAAGGTCGCCTTCCTATTCCTCCGTCCCCGGGGGGCTGAGCTTGCCGCTGCAGTGGGAATTCCTCGGCAGCATCGCACGGTTCCCTCTGTGAGTGCTTCATGCTGCCCGTGCAGGTTTTTGAAGCCCTCAGAGCCTGCCCCTGTGATGCTGAGCTCCCAAACTCGGCTCTCCCACCGCGTCTCTGGGGCAGCTGTCGTTCTGCTGGAAAAAGTGATGGAGGAGGAGGAGAACTCTGCACAGAGTTGGTCTGCATTGTCCAAACTTGTTTGCTATTCGGTGTGGTTCTATTCCTCTCAAACTGCCCGAACATCCTGCTGCCTCTGCCACCGAAGAGCTGGTGCGGGCTGGGGAGGGAGCTATTTCTCTTGTGTGGCAGCTCCTGAACAGCCTCCCTGTGTTAAATATTAACCTGTTGCTGCTGATCTTCCAGGCCTTTTTACTCTATCTCCAGTTCTCTTGACACACAAGGAGAATATTTGAAGTATAATGTGAAATTTCTATGCCTGGCTGCTTCACTGTTAATTTTTTGATTGAAAAAAATCAGGGTTTCAGCTAAATGAATATTTTTAAGAAAACACCTTACTACTCACAAAATATCTTTGGTCAAAACCTAACGTGTTTTAACTTTCATCTGCAAGGCTTTTATATTTGTGACAGTCATTGTGTGAAAATGTTTGCTTCTCATGTTAAGAGATTTATTTTTTCTCCCAACAACAATTAGGACTTTGTTTTGGAAACTTCCTGTTTTCCAAAGAATTTTCTGTTTGAGCAGCCCGTGTGCCCAGCCCTGGTTCAACAAAAGCTGCTCATGTTCCAGGCCAAGAGGCAGAGCAGAGGATGGGCAGCAGGGGTGTTTTTGTGGCTGTGCATTGCTCAGGACAGCAATAGTTAAGAAAAGATGACTTTAAAACAAAACAAGCAAAGAACCAACCTCAGTGATGTAACGTAATGAAAAATATTCCCTGCTTCTTTATCCCGGAACTTCAGGGCCTGAGACACTTTCAGGTGGGTCTGTTTTCTTTGTTTACATGTCCATCACTTACCTGAGCTGGAGGAGTTGCTGTGTGGGCAGCAGGTGAAGCCACAGCCTGAGGCATCTGACACGATGCTCCTGGGAGCTCACTTTGTGTTTTCCTCGCTTCTTCCCCCTCTTTTCTCTTTGCAGTGAAGGAGGAATCTCTCCCCTATGGGTCCCAAACTGAGTTTTGACACAGTCACCCTGCAACTGGAGCTAAAACTGGTTTGCCTGTTCCAATAGGTGAGAGTGAAGAGAACAAGCCCTACTAGAAACTGCATTGGCCTGCCTCTGATTTTAAACAATCTGGCATGTAATTTGATCCTCTTTAAAACGGGCCAGCTGCTAAAAGTCGAGCTCCAACAGGCACTTGAGAGGAATCTCAGCAAGTTAACATGCTTTTAACACATCCTGCTCCATCATTCATAAAGACCTGTTGGAGAGGCAGCAATTGTGCTCTCTGATGGTGCTGCCTGGTGTGCTGGAGCACACTGGGCACTTTCCAGTCTGTACCACCACCCTCTCTTCTGAAACACAGCATCATAAACCTGAGGAACAGCTTGTGAGCCTCTGTCTCATGTCCAATTGTGAGCTGACTGAACAGAATGGTTTCCACCCTTAAATAACAGCATCCATGCAAGTGTGGCTGCTTTGATGGACTGATCTCCCTGCAGAAGAAGACCCTTGGTCAGAGCAAGTCAGTCATGACCATTGTAGGCAATTGCTGTCCTGGAAATATTCCCAAAGTAATACAGTAGGTATTCCCAAATGCTGGTGAGAGAAAAGAGGCACCTTGAAGCCCCTGCCCCCTCTGGAGTAATACAATTTAATTTTCCCTGCAAGCACACCAGATCTCCTCAGGGGACCACAGCAGCTCTCTTAAATTGAACTGGCTGAGCCCATGGACTAAAATCCTCATGGGCACTCCTGCCTGGGTGTCCTGTTCTGATTGAAAAGGGAGGGTCAGGAAGGATTCTTTTGATAGATTTCTCAGATGAAAATAAAGTGCAAACACAGCAATATTCTGTCTGAAACTGTTTATGGCTTCATGGCATTTCTTCCTGGATGTGGAGAACCAGCACGGGTTTCTCCCACAGAACAGGTAAAGTGGGAACACTGAGTTGGGCTGGGAAACAGTACAGAGAGGCTGCTTGGATGAACAGGAGTGGGCAGCATTTCTCCCCAGCATCCTGCAGTGCTGTGCTCCCTTGGCAGAGGAGCTGCCTGTGGCAGGACCCCTCTGCCAGTCCTTCACCGCCTGCTCTTCTGCTCCTCCACCAGCTCGGCCACCCTGCAGTGCAAGGATCCCTTTGAATTTCACCCATGCTAGTCCAAGAAACAAATTTAAGTTCTGTAGGGCTGACTTGCACCCTTGACTGGACCCCCATGCCCTGCAGTGATGGGCAGAGCCCTGCACTGTGGGCAGGCCCTTTGGGGTGCAGAGCACAGCAGTGATGCCCAGGGCTGTCACCGTGTGCTCACCCAGCTCCCAAGCCCACCCATGTGTGACAGCCCCGTGGCTCAATTACTGCTGGAAACCCCGAGGTGAAGGAGACCAAGCCACTCTCTGGCTCCTGGAAAATGTGAGGATGTGACCAACAATTCCAGGAGGAAGGCAGGAGCATTTCAAGGTGAACAGCAGCTCATACCACCAGCCCAAACTACTTTCCTTAGCCAGGCTGAGTCCCAGGGGTGAAGAGGATGGGTTTGGACCAGGGACACCAAACTCCTGAGCTGAGCCCAAGCTGGCAGGGCTCGTTCCCAGCTCCCTGCTCATGGTTCAGTGCTGCTGCTCTTTCTGCAGGGCTGCTCTGGGTGTGCAGCCCAGCTGGCTGAGGCCCCAGCACGGTGTGGGAGGATTTTGTGGCACCAGCAAGGGAAGGGGGAGCAGCTGTGGGGCGGGTGCCACCTCTGAGGAGTGCTGGTGGGAGGCTGAGACACGCTGAGAGGCCATTTATCACACCCTGTGCAAGCAGCCACCCTTCAGCAGCAATTACTGCTCTTTTACAGCTCCCAAACAATGCTCCCTGCAAGCTGGGCTTGCTGTCAGAACCTAACAAACAGATAGAGGGTGAAAAATCCCAAACCTAACCAAACAAAAACACAGCTTTGCAGGGATTTTGTGCTTTTCTTTTAAAGTCAACAGGTGCTCCTGGTCACCCTGCAAAACCACAGGGAAAATATCTGCATACCACTGAAATGAAGCAACTCCAAACCAAATTCTGTGAAGATAATCTCATCTTTTGCTTTTGTCTGGTAGAAATGAATGGGGGGGGGAGGAAAAAAAAAAGGCTTCAACTCTGGGTTTTCATGATGATAGAGTGGGAGCTTTCACCACCACCCCAGTTTTGGACTGCATCTGATGCAGGCTCACAGAGACAGGGGGCTGTTATTAGAGCTGCGTGAATAATCTACAGCAAGGAACTGAATGGAAGTGTTTGGCCTTTCATCTGTTTGCAAACTATCTGTGAGCCTGCCTGGATGTTCTTGAATGTGTTTGTTGTTTGAAATAATGCTGCCCATAATTTCTGTGAATAATCATTTATTTGTAGCTTGCCTATGAGTGTTTTGATGGTCAAAAATGTCATTTCTGTTCTGTGGTTACACGAGTGCAACCCTGAGACTTCCACCAAGAGTACTCACAGTCAGGAGTGGTAAATTCACTTTCTATAAAAACCTATTGAAATCTTCTTGAGAAATGTAAGTTTATCTGCAATATTTGTGGGGGAAAAAAAGGGAGAAAAATGCAGTTAAATAACAGGGGGGTTTGGTAAAGTGTTAGAAAGCATTTCCAGGAGATTCCCCTGTGCCCCTGCAGCCCATGGAGCTCCATGGAGATGCAGAGATCCACCTGCAGCCCCTGGAGGAGCACACAATGGAGCAGGAGGATGCCCAAAGGAGGCTGTGACCCCTGGCAGTCAGGATCCTTGCAGGGACCTGCAGACCCATGGAGAGAGGAGCCCACCCTGGAGCAGGTCTGCTGGCAGGAGCTGTGACCCTGTGGGGCTGGAGCAGCTTGTCCTGAGGGAGTGACCCTGTGGAAGAGAGATCCCTGTGGCAGCAGTTTGTGCAGGACTGCTGCCTGTGAGAGGGACTCACACTGGAGGAGCTCATGGAGAACATGAGAGGGACCCCGTGGAGGAGCAGAGGGAGGACTCCTCTCCCTGAGCAGCAGCAGGAAGGATGTGTGATGAACTGACTGGAACCCCCATTCCCTGTCTCCCTGCAGCACCGGGGGAGGGGAGGAGGTAGAGCTGGGAAGGAGGAAGGGGCTGGGGAAAGGTATTTTCTAAGGTTTTATTTTACTTCTCTCTGACCTTGTTAGGAATAAAGTCACTTAATATCTCCAATTCAAGCCTGTTTTGCCTGTGACAGCACTTGGTGAGTGATCTCTCTCTGCCCTCACCTCAGCCCATGAACCCTCAGCTCTATTTCCTCCCCCTGCCCAGCTGTGCAGGGGAGTGTGAGAGGGGCTTTTTTGGGTGCCTGGGACGCAGCAGTGACCCAGCTCACGGGCTGCTGCTGTCCCCAGCAGGGGCTGCTGCCTGCTGTGCTCCCCCAGCCATGGCAAACACACAGCAAACATCCCACACACACTCCCTGAGCCACCAGAGCTGGACAGCAAAGGGGTTTTACAACCATCCTGTCCTCCAAAAAACGCCATGCCCGAAGCGCTCCCAGCCCTGCCCTGTTGTGACCACTGATCCAGGAGCATCCCAGCCAGGCCTTGGGCACTCACCAAACTCTGCTGGTGCCTTGGAGAGGAGTTTCTTTGGCAGCAGTGCAGGCAGGAGCAAGAAAACTTTGCAGGAGCAGCTCTTGTGTTTGTCTTCATCCACAGTTCATCAGTTACCCTGCGTGGCTGGATGGTTTTGTGACAAGGACACCTGGAAAGAGAAATTGCATGGGGGTATTAAGGGTACAACAGTCAATGCTGCAGACAGGCTAAGGACCTGCACCACAAATGGAGATTCATTTTCAGGGGGAAAGCGATATTTTGGAAACAAAGCAGGGTATGAGTCCATTTTGGGTGTCTGTAAAATGTTCTTCTTCAGTTCCTTCAACAGAGGCTTGCTGTTTATCCACTGCATTCTGAAAGAAATTTACTACAGAAAATTATTTCTTCTGGAAATATTTCCCAACTCCTGAACCCTCTGTTTCCAAACAGCTTTTCTCAGAACTGTTGTACGTGGGTAAGCATTTCCAAAATATTAGATCTCTTGTCGCTCCCTAAAGAGCAGTGTGGGCTCCACCTTTCTGTCATCTTTTTACAGGCTGCTTAGAAAATTGATGGGCAGCACACTGAAATCTGAAAGTAGAGTGGGCAAAGGTGTGAGCTCGGGTTTGGGAGATGAAACAGGCTGTGACCTCATGCAACTCTACTCTGTTTCCTTTCCCAGGCTTTATCTTTACCACTTAAAACCATGAACATGTGGGATTTTCTGCAACAGATGAAGAAAAGAAAATTAAACTCTCTGTAATGGAAAGGGGGAGGAAAAAAAAATAACAGTGTTCTTTCTTTTACCCTTTGTGCTCTCTCTCTCTCTATGCCATTTTGCTAGGTACTTTCATCCTCTTTTGTTCTGTTCTGCCCCTCATTGTGACTCCTTTATTGTCCCTCTTCCTTGCCTTATTCTTTCTTCCCCAGGCAGGTTTTAGTGGAGTCGTTTGAGGGAGGGAATATCTGCCCATTCAGCTTGTGACCGGTGCAGACCGAAATGAGAGTTGCACTGAAGATGAGGCTGTTTTGTAAAAAATCAAAACAACAGTAACTTTTCCTCATGTTATTGACATTTTTCAGAGGGGATCGTCACTGGTAGAGTGAACTGAAGCCAGAATTTAGGCTTTGGCTATTGAAATGTTTTGACGAAAATTTGCCAAACTCTTAATTTATTTTTCCAATTCTCCAATTAAGGAAAAAACCCCCCACGATTATTTAAAGAATCTTGCCCACACAGCTCCCTCCTTCTCCTGCTTTTTTTCCCCCCCCATTTTGGTCAAAGAACCAATTTTCCACTTGCACTAATTCAATACACTCATTTTCTTTCAGAAGCCACATTGCAGTAATGCTGAGAAAGGAGTCCAGAACCAGCTGATTTAATGCTTTGCTCGTGGTTGCTTTTACCCTTTTCATTTTGCTTTACCTTTTTTTTTGAGCTGCATTTGGTGGGGTGTGTTTTATGTGCTCAAGTACAGCCAGCACTCCACAATTCTGCTTCAATGTTGAGCTGTATCACCTGAGCTGTGGCTGCAGGGGGTGAATGGTGTGGCCATCCCATTTCTCAGACAGCTGATAGCTGATGGTGGAGGCTCATGGATGCATGATCTGTATTTTTTCCTCCTGTGGAGGAGATAAAAAAATTTTCTTAAATTTTTTCTCGACAAGTCAGGCTGAAAGTTGGTCTGTTATTTTGGGCTCTACATGATGTGTGTAGAGGCTAATGGAGGGTTGGGATTGATTTGTACCTGACAAAAAATAGTGTGAAAGGTTGGTAGTGATGCCATGGAGCCCCAGACCAGTGATTAAGCTGTGTGAAGGCTTCACCCTTTCCCCTCCTGCAGAGGAAATTAATTAATGTAATTGACTTTGAAAGTCTCAGGTTCTGTTTTTTAAGTGGCAAAAGGCCTTGGGGTCGTGTTTGAGAGGGATTGCTGTGGAAGGATGTGGTGATGGGATCCAGAGGGATCTAAAGGACTGCAGAGGATCCTTGGACACAGCATTTCCATGGGGGATGAGAAAGATTTATTTAAAATCAACACTGACTTGGACCTTAGACACGCTGCTGGTGTGCAGCCTGTGTGTCCTTGCCTTGCACATCAGCAGCTCACTGCCCCCAGCCTGGCTCCAGCCTCTGGGCTCTGCCTCAGCCCCAGAGCACAGGGATGATGCACATTCTCCAAGCAAGGTAAAGGATGCTGGCTCTGGGGGAGCTGGAGTGCTCCTTTCTTGGTTGCAGCCCTGAGGGATTTGGGAAGGGAGACCTGAAGTGGAGCCCAGGCTGAGTGCAGGAGCGTGGGGAGGCAGCAGGGGGGAGCAGGGGCTCAATGCCAGCATGTCCTTAACAACTGCTGATATTTAACAATGAATTGGGCTGAACCATCCCCAGGACAGACCTCTTTGCCCCAGTGGGCTGGGAACAGAGCTTTACCCAGGTCCTAAGGCATTCAGTCACCTTCATTTCCAGCTAGGACAATGATGCAGGTGTCGTTTTGCAAAGAAAGAAAGGAGCTGGCTTGTTGGCTTTAGTACCCCTAGGCACATCTTGTTTGTGGAGGTGCCATTGTTAGGTCACCAGGAAGGTCAAATTCCATTTCTTAGGCATGACAGGGACTTGGCACAAGGTGCCTGCAGGGTCTGGCAGCACCCAGGACAAGGAGTTAATGATGGAGCTGGCAAAGTGAGTGTCTGGCTGGTCCCTTGTCATTAATTAGGGACACCTGGTCAGAGCAGGGCAGCTCAGGCCAGCCTAGGAGAGTCAGCTATGGAAAAAGGCTTGACTCTAATCCCTGCTGAGAATAACTGTGTCTCTTTCACAGGGGATATGCAAGACTGAAGCAGATTTTGCATGAAAATTGTTCTCCGTGTTTGTACCCTTAGGGATTTGTGGCACACTCTGGAAATAAAACAAGGAGAGGCTCTGGGGCTCTGGGTGCCTCTGTGTTCCTGTGACTCTGAAGCAGTATTTAAACCCTGCCAGCTCCTGACTCTTGCAACATCATACATTTACTTAATATAAATCTAAACATCATAAACTTCTGTCCTAAGCTGCCACTGATTAATTAAAGACACAGTTCTGGAGCGGAGTCAGAACACATGGACAGGATGGTCAAGGCCAAGATATTCAATAATCCTCATGGTTCTGTCTCCAGACTCTCTCCTCACATGGACATTCTGTAAATGGGCACTCAGGATGTGCCCAGCATGGGAAGAGCATGGGATAATGGTTCATGTTACAATCTTCCCACCAGATGTATTTACACCTGGACAAGCAACTTTGTTATCCTTCTGGTCACTGTCTAGGAGAGGCTGTGCAGACAGGATTTATGTGCCTGCAGTTGTGCCTCCCAGACCTTCAGTTTTCAGCTGCAAAGACAAAAATCAGTGGCTGAAATGCTCCTCCTGAAGGATCTACAGATCTTGTGTTTCATGATCCTGGAAATGCTGTCGAGCTTGGCAGGACTGGCCTAAAACCAGCAGTGCCTCAGACCAGGATGGAAGTTCACTGACCCAACAGTGTGGAAGGACACTTGGCTGTGCTTTAATTTACTGTCTTGCACTGCTAACAAAGCTAGGTGCATAAATCATAGTGATTAATAAATCCGTTACGTCCTCCTTTATTTCCTATTTGCAAACTGCCCAAGCAATTTTCTCAACTGCATTTGTTACTCACAATTTTTCACTGAGTAATTTCTGGAGATAATTCTTGTGTTTTTATCTCGTCTGGGAAGTTGTGCTGAGTCTGACATTGGAGCTGTTTTCATTAGAGACATAAATCTTTCTTTTGTTGTTTCAAAATCACATTTCCCATGCTACCATTTGCAATTACAGATATGAAACTTGCTTTCTTCGTCTGCTCTTCAATATCCATTTATCACTGGCTGCTTCAGCTGCTGTTGAAATGCTGGTAAACTGTATCACCCTCGTATTTGACACACAGAAGCATGAAGTTACTTGCACAGAGGTTAAAAAAGAGTGAATGAGCATCTGTGAAATTTTGGGGATGGGGTGGTGGGTAAAGAAAAAAGGAAGTGAACAAGGACTATTACTTCATCCTATACTTTAAAACAAAGTGTTGGCCACCACAGCCTTTTGGAGGGAGGAGAATCCTGATAACACACCCTGAGCATGGTTACTAGGTCAGGAGTCTCAGGGAAAAGAGGAGCAGAAATGTTTTGTTCCTTGCTTGTAACTCGGCTCAGGCACCAACCTGCTCAGAGAACTTTGGGAATGCAGAAATGGAGATTACTTGTGTCTGGGATCAGGATTCAGCTGAGAAAAAGTTTCTCCAAGATAGTTTTTGTAACTGTGTACCCAAATCCCTCTGAGGTCTCACTGGCTACAGCCTCTTTGACCTTGTCTGCTGTAAGTGCAAGGCTTTGGGGCGCACTGTTGTGAAATGAGAGGCTGGGACAGAAAAAACTGCAGGAGAATGCCTAAGTGGAGGAATTTTATTGTTGCATATTTTAGTGGGTTAACACAGGGGAAATTTCCTGACAAGCTTGAATTCTAGGGCATTCACCTTGAATTAAACAAAGGGTGGCAGTGGCAGTTGGTGGAATAAGAGCCTCTGAACTCAAAAGCAAGCCAATGCATGCATGCAAAAACATTTGCAATTGTTTAGTGGAACAACGACAGCCTTAATAGTACAGCATTAGGCAGAGGGCCAAGAGGCAAAAATATTTGTAAATAGGGTTTGCTAATTTTTTCCACTGGCAAACGTAGCAAAAGAAGGAGGGGGGAGTCAGGGCTCTGAAGAGACAGACTGGGAGCACAGGTCCCTCTAGGTTTTTGAGCAGAATCCCTCTGCAATGCACCTCCCAAATGGAAATAAGAAGTTAGTCTCTGGGTGTTTGTGTTTTTGTGTGTGTGTGCATACAGGGGGATATAAAAAAGGCAAATAAAGGAGAAGGAGGAGGCAGAGGACGAGAAGGAGAAAGGGAAGGAGGAAATGAAGAAGGAGAAGGGGAAAAAGAGAAAGGGTAGGAGAAGGAGGCAGACAGAAGGGGGAAAGAGGAGAAGGAGAAGAGAAAGTGAAAAAGAAGGAGGAGAAAAAGAAAGGAGAAGGAGGAGAAGGGAGAGCCCAGCATTTTCCCTTTTCCACTCTGCATGTTAGTGAAATTGCAGGTCTGCCCAGTCCTTTGATAAAAGCACAAGACATTCCTCCAGCTCGGGAATAGGAAGTGTAGGGTAGGAAGGAATATAGAAGGAATTTTCCTTTCCCTAAAAGGATGTCAAGGACTAATTACAAGGCAGGCAATGCTGGGCATTTGTTCCTGTCCTTTGGAAGGCTCTCTCACGTGTTGGTGGTGGGGAGCTGATGGGGAGGCTGTGTCCCTACCCCAGCTCTCCTCCCTCCTCTCCATGGCTTCCTCCTTGCCCTGGCTGTGGAAGGAATTCTCATCCTAGAGAGGCACTCTGGAGCACACTGAGATAAAGGGATCTGGGAGATCCCTCAGCAGCTGGGCCTGGGGAAGGTTTGCTGTCTCCCTCTGACACCTGGCTCAGAGATGACTCTCCCACATCCCCTTTCCATTTAGACAGAAATGCCCTGTGCAGGTTCTGTCCACTCTGTGGCTGCCGCTCTGCTCATGCCTGCTCGGGCTGTGAGCTGTGGACAGAGAAATCCGTGGGAGTCATCAGGGCTGTCACTTCTGCAGAAACCCAGAGACTGATCAGCCTTTGAGTACAAGCTAACAGAGCTCTCCCAGTTTGTTTTTGGTAGTAAATTGAAGGGCTTTTCACAGCAGTATCCAAGTATGGGCTGAAATTTTTTAAGAGCATTCATTTGTCTCCATTCTGTCACTTGCTCATCAGATCTACTTTTGCACCTGCCTGTGTTGCTCCTTGCCACAGCAAGAATAGGCTTGACTGAGACACAACTTTACTGTAGAAAAGTACGGGTTATAAAGATTTTTTTAAAAGTTGAATGATCTCCTCGAATTCAACATCCTACTGTTAATGTTTCTTCTTGACTTTGAAGCACAATAATTCATCTCTTTGATCTGCACATATTTCAGTACCCAAACAGGTGATACTTGTATCTTAACTGGACAAACTGAAGCCTTTTGAGGTTCCCTTTTGAGGTGGAGTTTATCTGAAGACTGAAATCAGTTTGGCTTCAGATTAGACAAAATTCAAGCTGTGAATAATTTGTATCTAAACAGTGAAAAAAGGAGTCTTACAACACACACTGTTCGTGTGAATAATAGAAAGTCTTACAAAAACCCAAAGATGGTTAATGATAAACCTCCTGTTAACATTTACCTAAAAAAAAAAAATAAAGCGTCTTAAAGGTGATGAGAAGGAACTAATGTTTTACACAATTAATACCAATAGTTCAGCAGAACTCTCTGAGTCAGGATCTGCCATTCTCCCTTCCTCTGAAATAGCCTGACCACATGCAAATGAAAAAAGAAAGAAAGAAGAGTCCAAGGGAGGGCTTGCACATGTAGCAGCACTTTCAGAGGGGACTGGAGCAGAGGAAATCCAGAATGTGTTAAGCTAAAATCATCACATGATGGCTAACAATATCCTGCTGGCATATTTAGGCTTTCTGTAAAATGTTTTGTACCACAGAGTCCTTACTTGCAAAAGAACTGAGAAAATGTGTGACTGTGTGGAAGGGTTTTGGGTGCCCCTCCATTTCAAAACCAAACTGCTGCCTCCTCGAGTGTGTATGTGAGTGAGAAGAGGGTTCTTGGGGAAGTCAGACAGTTTGGTGAAGGTCCAAGCACGGGTTTTTACATCTCCTTTTCAACTTCTCCCCTGCATCCCTGAAGACTTTGTGTTTTGCCCATCTGTTTGTGGGAGGATGAGCCAAACTCCCTCTGCAGTCCACTGATGCTGCACTAATTAGGTGAGCATGCAGCACCTTTGCACCTCCTGATTTGGGAGGGGATGTGGGACCCAAGGCTGCTGAAACACCTTTGGCCTCCACCAGACCTCTCCTGTTGCTCCAGTTTGGTCTGGGGGCTCTGCCACTCCTGTTTGTCTGCAGAAGCCTAGAACTCGATCCTGGGAGTTCAGGTTGTACTTATTTAATAATGCATTCAATAAATGTTAAAAGAGGAACAGGTCGTGGGCTGGCCCTGATGTGAAGGTTTTGCTCTTTTCAGACAGCACAGAAAGTTGCTTGCAGGGAGATTGAGAAGCAACCCCCCAGCTCACTGCTTTTGTGGCTTGTGACGGAATCCCACTAAAAACAACTTGTGATTTATTTCAGCTGCATAATAATATTACAAAGTAATAAAAATAAAGGCATATTTAATGATGTCCTTCCATTAAATGGTATGCCCTGGCTGTCTACCAATGGCTCTACAGACCTACTGGCGCCTGTGTCAAGACTCTTTCAGCATGGGGAGAGACATTAAATACCATGATAGAGTCCTGTGTACCACCAGGTTATGCTGCACAATTCATTTCCATTAGGCAAGTCATTTTTTCCTTTCCTTGGCCATTGCTACTTTGTTATGCTAATAAATATGCCTGTGCAGTGGGACCCAATTTAAACAAAGACTTGACATGGTAACTTTGCTGGACACAGCCAGAATGGGACATCTGGGTCTCATCACAGCCAAAGGTCTCTTCCCTCACCCTCTCATCTTCACAGCGTATCGGTGCTCTCAAGCACAGCTCTCTTCAGGTCTCCAGAATGCATTTGTTATTTTCATTATTAGCTGGGAAAAAAAATCAGGCAATCTCTGTTTAGAAGAGGACAGGAAGAAGGATTTTCAGTTGTAAAGGAAACTGGAGAAAAAAAATGATGAGAGGAATTACTATAAGTGAAAGAATTTATTGACATCCTCCTTCTCAAAGTTTTCAGAAGCATTTTACAAACTTTCATCAGGTCATTCCTCCAAAACACAAAATGCTGCTATCTCTTGGGCAAGAGCACAGGGGTTGTGCTTGCTGTCCTGGTATACAATGAGGTGGATCCTGCCCCAAACAGAAGTTCAGCAGGTTCAGGCTGAGCAGGCAGGATTACAGCTCCCTGGTTTCTGGGGAAAATGCACTTGCATGTGCTTGTTAGGATCTCCATTTCCTGTCTTTCCCGAGCTATTTGGGAAAGGCTGGAAGTTTCTCTCAAGCAGGCAGAGTGAGGTGAGCAGCTCGTGTGCTGACTGGCTGCAGAAAGAAATGGAGTTGTGTGCTCTCACATGCTGTGCAGGGTGAGGTTAAAGCTGCCACCAGGAATGGCAGTGCCATGAAGGTCCTTCCTGCTGTGGGAAGGGCTCGGCTCATCTCTGACTCGGGAATGGTTTCCCACAGTTACCAGAACCACTCTGGTAGTGCTTGTGCTTTTCTTGAAGGCTTCCCATCCAAGGATCCAGCAATGTTGACCTTAGTTAATTATTCCCAGAGGGAGCCTACATACCAGCATCCTCCCACATGAAACTGCACTGGCAGATGAATCCCAACCTGTTTCAGAGGAGGAGAACAAGGAGCCTGGGGGCAGCAAGAGCAGCTCTGCCCACCTGCTGCATCCTGGCTTCCCTCATTCTAAAGTCAGACCTTGAGCTACCCATGCTTTTAGGTTGAAGAGGAAAGAGAGTTCGACACCTGTCATTTTTTCCATTTACAAATTAGTAGCCAATGCTGAATGTGTTTTATTAATTTTTATCCTCTTCTCATAAGATATTGTTTGTTCAGTCACAGGAACGAAGCATAAATGGCTACAACAAGGTTTCTGCCAAGTGATTTTGGTGCACTCCAGAGAGAGCCCCTTCTCATGCCAGGATTGTATCCAGTTATCAGTAGTGGACACCTTTTTGGAGAGAGGCAAAAAGAAGAATTTTTCGGAGTCTTTTGGCTCTTCAGGTCCTTAGCAGTGGATGAGGAGGAGGAGGAGGAAGAGGAGGAGGAGAAAGAGGATGAGGAGTCAGAGAAGAAGGAGGAGAAGGAGAAGGAGAAGGAGAAGGAGAAGGAGAAGGAGAAGGAGAAGGAGAAGGAGAAGGAGAAGGAGAAGGAGAAGGAGAAGGGGAAGGGGAAGGGGAAGGAGAAGGAGAAGGAGAAGGAGAAGGAGAAGGAGAAGGAGAAGGAGAAGGAGAAGGAGAAGGAGAAGGAGAAGGAGAAGGAGAAGGAGAAGGAGAAGGAGAAGCCCAGCATTTATCCTTTTCCACTTTGCATGTTAGTGTAATTGCAGGTCTGCCCCGTCCTTAGATATAAACACAAGATCCCGGGCAGGGCAGGGGGTGTGTGACTCAGGGAGATCGGCTCGCCTGGTGCAGGGCCTAACCTTTAATCTGCCTTGATCGCTTCTCCACGACCTCTTTCAAAAGCTCTTTTTTTTCTGCACTGTAATGTTCTGCCAATCATAATTTGCATTTCTGGACGCATGAAAGAACTGTTTCCTGTCTCTGGCGGAAAAAGGGAGGGGGGGAAGTATTTAAAGTCAAACTGAGATTTTTCTTTTAAAGCTTACTACGGGAAAACAAGAGGCGTTTCCATTCCGGGCACAGCCGGGAGGTGTTGAAGCTCCGTGTGTGCGCGGGGTCACATTCCCGGCTCCACTCGAGTGCCAGCTCTGCCATCGGGGCGGGTCGGTGACCCCTGGCCGAGCACATCGCACGGGTCTGATGTCTGATGCATCCATCCATTCATCTCTCCATCCCTCCATCCCTCCATCCCTCCATCCCTCCATCCCTCCATCCCTCCATCCCTCCATCCCTCCATCCCTCCATCCATCCCCGGCCCCTCCGCTCAGTCCTTGCCGGGGAAGGCAGCGCAGAACGCCCCGAGCCGGAGCGCTGGCAATTCCCCTCTGTCGCCCCGGCACCAGCACTTGAGCAGGGGCTCGGCTCCAAAAGCTCTCTGGCGGCGCTGGGGTGCCAGGTCCGTGCGCGGAGGTGCCGGTGTGTGCGCAGCAGCTCCCCCCAGCACTCGGCTAATCTCTATTACATATCTACAGACAAAACAGCTACTTGGCATCGTGTGGCGGATGTCTGCAACTCCTGCCAGGACGCTGAACAGGGGCCAGGAGCTTGGGTGGAGACAGGAGCCAGGAGGTCATCTGGGGTTGCTGCTCTTTGTTAGAGCTAAATAACGTTGTGAATGTATTAAGCTCCTTTCCACGCACCGATTTCATTTTCTTTTTTTTCCCAATGCCTTCAATAGTCTTTCCGTTTTTTTTTTTTTTTCTTTTTTTTCCACTGGGCTGGATTCATGTACAAATATGCAAGGCAGAGCACTCTGCTCATTTGCACTTAGCACGAAACCCTGAGTTTGACGTTTTTTTTTCAGGAAAATGAACCAACATACCCCCTGCAAAGGTTTGTTCTGTAAGAACAACAGCTTGGGTGCTTTGTCATTTCCTCACTCTTAGACACTGATCAGACAGTCACGTTCACAAAACTATCAGGTGATCTCATTATTGTTTCCTAAGAAAAGAAGGTTTTTTTTTTTTTTTAATATAAAAAAAATAAAGCTGAAAGTGGGCTGAAGCAAATTGTGGCACCTGGAATTGCAAAGCTGCAGCTGGATCCCAAACCCTGCTGAGCACAGGAACGCTGCTGGAACCTGTGGGGGCTGAAAAATGGCACGAGTAAGATCTGCATTTTATACAACTGATGCTGTTAAATGAGTTCTGTGGCTGCATGGATGTGCCTGCTTGTTCTGACCTGTTTGATGCCAGAGTTTATATATATATTACATACATACATACATATATATAACATATATAAATATATACATAGATTCATATATAAATAAAATTGAGTTGTTCGTGTGGATCTCCTTCTCAAAACAGCCTGCAAGTGAAAGGAGGTTAATAGCTCAGCAATCCAAATTACACTTTCTTTCTGTGTCAAATCACAGGAAAACAGTTACTTACATGGAAAGAGTAAGCCATTTACTATCAAGTAAATAATGTTTTCTTTTGGACATCCTGAGAAGTGCCTGGGTGTGTGAACATGTGGAGTTCAGGGTTTCATGGCAAAGACTCCACTGCTGAAACTGATGCTCCTGTGGCTTCTTCCTTTTTTCATTCAGGTATTCTTTCACCTAAACTTGTGCTGTCTGTTGAATTTCACCCATCCCCTACTCCCCTGCCTGAGGTTCACAGCCATGGGAGATGTGCTGTTCAGGCTGACATAACCAGGCTTTTCGGTGGTGGGCCACAGCCCTATTCTTCTCCAGACTGGACAACATAAATATGAACATTCCTCTTCCATTTTTCCTTCAGGCCCTGCTATTTTAGCCAGTCTTCTCCCTGACAGAGAGCACAAAGTAAGACAGAAAAATCACACGCCCTAAAACCTCACAGGTGTTCTCTGCAGCCACCTCTGCCGAGCCTGGAATCACGCGTTTGGGCTGGGATGCAAAAAAATGCCAGTGGACCCCACAAAAATCCCATCCTGGATGTCCTTGGCAGTCCTGGGGGAGGTTGTAGCACATCTTCTGCCAGGCCCCTCTCCCAGGAATAGCTTTGTGCTGCTTCCTTGTTACATAAAAGGCATCCCAAGAGTTATGTGTCACCCACCTGCTGCTCCAGCTCACCCCTGGAACAGGATTGCTTTGTACCAGGCCAAAAAGTGTTTGAGTCTGAGATGCAAATACACCTGTACCTCCATATGTTTATATAATGATGTGAAACATCTTATTATTTCTTAAATGATAAATATGTGCTTTTATAGGGTTTTTTTCCCCCTGGAACCTTGCTGGATGAAAGGTGTCGTTACATAAAATATTTCATTCATGGTTATGTTTATCCAGACTGTGACACCCTTTCCCAGAGACATTATCTAATTCTAGCATCTGAGAGAATCTTTGAATAAGATTTTGTGGTAACCACAAATAACAAAGGGAGGAAGATTGTGGAAAGGTAAAAAGGCTGATCTTGATTTGCAGCAGGCGAGCTACAAATTCCCTGCAGTCCCTCAATCCTACATCCCAGTCTCTTTGTGCTGCCTTGCTCTTTAATAATGGCTTCTTTTTTCTTTTTATTTTTTTTTTTAAGGACAAGACAAATTGTCTAGCCACAAGAATTTAAACAATGCTTTTAATCTGAGTGAAGAAATGTACTGTACTTCTTGGCTGCCTTTAAAGTCTACTACTGCAATATCTCAGCAAAAGGTGTCCTCATAGAAGGAAGAGCTGTAGCTTAATGTAGCTGCATCATAAAGTTATTTATCCCTGCTGTGCTTGATTTACAATTCTCAGTGACTTCCTTGCCATTCTTTTTTCAGCTAAGAAATCTTGAGGTGGTGCCTGCAGAGGTGGAAGCAGGGGGTGATTCCCTGCTCCTCTCCCCTCATGCTGCCCTTGCCCCTCAGCCAGACAAGTTGGTTGATGATTAATTTTAATTCTCCTTTAAACAACCTGAGTTTTAAGAAAAGGGAAATTTCACCCACCTTTTCAGTCTGAAATGCACTGAACAGCACAGATTTTTCTTGAACAGAAATAAACATTCACACCCTGAGGGCTCATGACATCTTGATGCTCTTTTTGCACAGGTCAGGTGCCTGAGATGAACCTGTTCTTCCTCCCTTAGCCTGGGACACTCAGCTTCCCAGGGCCCCCACATCACTGATGGGGTCTTGTGTGCACATCCCTGTCAGGCCACACGAGTGGGTTTTGGAGGAGATTCCATAAAACCATGCAAAAGGACAGGGATTCAGATCATGTCTCATTTCCCATCAGGGGAGGCAGTGCCAGATGCTGCTCTGGGACCCAACCCAGACCTGTGCCCTGACAGACTGGTGGGAATAAATGGGATCAAAAAGTGTTTCCCATTAATTCCTGGAGTCCCCAGTTTCCTCAGCACACCGAAATGTGCCTCTTGTTGTTCACTGCCCTACGGAGAACTTGATACATGGCTTGTAAAGTCAGAAATTTGGCTGCTCCTGGGTGCACACATTTTCTTACCACACATTTGGGAGGGTCTGTGCACTGTTAGTGAAAACAGCTCTGCACACAGATTTAAATCCATGTATTGGAAAGCAGGGAGACAGATGGCCTCTATTACCCCATGTAACCAAACACAGGATGCAGATGATCTGAAACAATTAGAATGGGAGTTTTCCTATCTGAGAGTTTTAAAGAGATTTCATTCATCCTGCATTTAGTGGCATGGCTGCAGCTCCAAGGATGTATCTGAGGCAGACATTTTAAAATATTCATAATAAAGCTTTTCTGCTCACTATAACATGATTTTAATGTGTTACTTTGCTTGAGCCCTTAACACCAAAAGCAACTGCTCTGCATCACCTGATCTCCCATGAGTTTCCCTGTTTCAGGGGAGTCATGAGAGTGTTTCTCCACTTCCTTCATGCCAAAACCCACCCTAATTTTTAGGAACAGTGCAGCAAAACACTTATCTGGGACACCCCTTTCCAGTGGCCAGCTCACTGTGGCCCAGCTTTGATGGAGCAGGGAAAGCTCCTGTTTCCAGGCCCAGTTGTGTGGGAAGAACTGGCCTGTTCCAAGGAAGCTGGGAGTGTTTGTTTGGCAGGTGCGTGTGTGTGCTGGCTTTGCCCTGCCTGCTGAGGCTGCTCAGCACTTTGGAATGCTCCTTGCCTGCACCCAGGGGATTACTGGGCAGGGGGAAGGCTTTTATCCCATAAACACAGCTGAGCACATGGAGCCACCACTTCTCAGCACCACCTTATAAGACAAAGGGATGAGCTGGGAAGATTTCATCTGAAAGAGGCACCTAGAGAATCAGAATCCTTAAATCCATATTTAGTTCCTGAGCTGATTTTTTTTTTTTTTTCCAGAAGTGTTGCTTCTGAGTAACTCCTCCTGTTCAGTAGAAGTCACTGTAAAAAGAAAAGCAGTGTATGTGCATGCCATGTATCATAAATCACTTCATCACACATTGAAGCGTGGCCAGTGCTGGGTGAACACCAGGCAGATGTTCAACGTGCCATGGCACAGCAGCTCCCTGCAGCAGATTTCAGAGGGGCAGGAAGAGCACCACGAAAATGCAAAGAAAGATTGAGTTAGGCAAGATGTAATTACCAAACCTGGACTATGTCCAGGACACTGGGGCAAACCTCCTGCCTCTGCAAATTTGATTTTAACAACTTTAATTTTAAACACCTGATAGTCGTATTTCTTGCCAAGTGAACGGATTGCTGAAAGTAAAGGGGGGCAGCATTTCCTAAATAGAAAAAAACCCAGAAAATTAAGAAAGGGAAGAAAAAAACCAGCAAGAGTTTCCTCCTATAAGATTTGTGACACTGTAGTGGGAAACCATGAAATATCTGTTACAAAAACACATTTTCTGGGTGGTAAGTCAGCTTAACTTACAGCACCCTACAGCTCAGGCCAATATTTTGTACGTGAAAGTGATGAATTGTGGAAAGTGGAAGCACACAGGGGCATCAGCAGAGGGAGTCCAGGTCAGAGCAGTACAGATACAAAACAAGAAGGACCTGCCTAAAACAAGAAGAAAAACTCAGCTCCTTTTGCTATTGAAACATATTTGTGCACCAGCATTTATTGATGACATTGCAAATATCCACCTCTGACAACCAAAAGGCTCGACACACCAGGTTGCTTATGTGGAATTCAGCTGTGTCTACAGCCCTGCAACAAAACAAGCAAAGCAAAATGAACACCTGAAAGGAAACCTCTTGTATAACACAGACCCTCAGGATATCAGGAGCAGCACTGCTGGCCTTGGCTCCCCCTGAGATTTGCCACGTGAGCAGAGCAAATCAGTTCTCACAGCAATCTGAAAGCCTTGGAATAAGCAAGTCCTGACCCTGCTTTAGCACAGGGAGATGGAGTAGGTGATTTTCTAGGTTCCCTTCCAGCTGGAAATTTCTGTCCCACTCCCAAAGCCTATAAACCAGGTTCCAAAAGATAGTGGTAAAACAATAAAGCATCTACTACTGCAAGTTGGTAGGTGCTGCAGGAAGCCAATGCTACCCCATGGAAGGGTGCCCCAGAATAGTTTGCAGAGGAGTGGCTTTAAGTAGAAGCTGTATTTGCATCACCCTGAAGTAACTAGAAGCACATGGAGAATCTATTTTCCTGGCTTTTTCACCCAAGTGAAACAACCTTCTCCAGTTGCTGCTGAAAGGAATTTAACGAAATAATCTATAAGTGAGAGTATTTCCATGTTTGCACAAAACATAAAACAAGTGGTTGGGACTTGCTCTGTGCCATTTTCAGGCTCTGGTTGTGCTGCACATGGGACACATTTATCTCAGATGGAAAAAATCTGCAGCACTGATTTCCCTGGTGTGTGTGCTAGTCACACCATGGTGTTGGATTCCCCTGGAAGAGCAGGGGCTGCTGAGCACATGGCCCTGAGTCTCACATGAGTTTCCAGTCCCCAGAGGGGAAGGGGGGGTTCAGGCAGGTGTAGCTGTACCTGTCTGCCAGCATGCTGGGGATGTTCCAGCTGCAGCTTCCTGCTGTGCAATCCTCACAGCAGCACTGCCACCCTGTCCTGGACACCCCGAGTCTGAACACATCCACCACCAGGAAATGCCACTTTGGGGTTTGAGGGGTGGCCACAAAGCCAAGCAAAGCCAGGGGTCAGCACCTGAACCCTCAACAGCTTTGTTGTTGTGGGGCTGGGCTTGGCGTGTCCCAGGCAGTTGATGCCCAGGGAATGCAGCAGACCCAGGCTCTGCTGTATTGCATTTTTAACCAGCTCTGCTGCGTCATTTCAAGAATGGCAGTGTTAACACTCATTATCAAAAAAAGTACTATTATTATTATTATTATTGTTATTATTATTATTATTATTGTTTTTGTTATTATTACTAGAGCTTTTTTACACGCTGGCACGTTCCCAGGTGCACCCTGTTTAACAAGAAAGGGCAATCCACAAGCTGAACAAAATAGCAAAGTGTTCCATGTTCCACCCTTTCTCCAGCAGCCTGGTAACAAAACACAGAGATGCTTCATCCACCCTGCTGGTGGTGGAGCTCTGACACTCCTCAGAGGTTTGTTGTTATTTTTAGCCATGGCACAGAGAAAACTATGGCAGAAACAGTTTTTCTTTCCCTTTAAAAACCCCTGCATGCAGAAAGGAGGCAATGGCTTTGCACAGCTATTTGTCCATTCCACAGTAGCCTGTGCAGGTTTTCTGAGGAGAGCAACAAAAAGGAGCAGAGCAGAAGTTCAGCTTCAGTTCTCCCCTGGTGTAAACCAGGACAGTTCCACCACAGAGCAGTGGAGCTGTCGTACAGAGCACGCCAGGTTGGGGTTTGGCCCCTCTGATACAAGTGTGAGATACTAATTGCAAACACTGGAATGAAAACAGTATTTCCCTCTTCTTTTGTGTTACTCTGTATCCTCACCTCTGATATTCTGTCTTTCCTGGAACTATTAATGAATTGGGGTTTTTTTAAATGCAAAAATGACTTTGATGAATTGGCAAGCAGAAAGACATCACGTCCTGTAAGCAGCAGGAAACCCTTTTCTACCCTAGCCCTGAGCTCTCAGTCACCACCACAGCAGAGATTGTCCAAAACCATGGACAGGCCCCATGTCCAGCCATGCTCTGCACCTTTCAGCCTCAGGGCACTGAAATTCCACTCTAAGCCCATTACCTGGTACCCAAAACCTGTGTTAATGATGACTTAAACAATTGCTTTACTAATTCCTGTGACACTTCAGCGTCCTGATTTCAAAACATTTAAGGAGATCATTCCTCTTAAATATAGGTTTAAGCACTGAGGTACTTTGGAATTAATATGAAAAACAGAAATACCTTTCTTGGTGTTTTTTTGGGACAGCAGTGCATTGAGTCATTATTTCTCCTAATAAAGAGAAGCATTCCTTTTTCACTTAAAGATTCCACGATGACCTCGTGCATGGCTGACTTCAGGGCTTTTATTCACAGCTCATGTCACCCCAGTCAGAAAGGAATACTGCAATTAACCTTGCTACAGCCCCCAAAAGTGCACAGTGTCATTGGTCTGCTTTAAAATAGCAAACACATGGAGAAACCACGGGGCAATTTTTCTTAATTAGAGAAAATGACCACACTTAAAAAAAAAAAAAAAAAAAAGGAAGAAAAAAAGAATAATAGATTAGATTGGTCTAATCACAAGCAGTGTTTCAAAATTAACCCAAATATACAAAATAGCCCAGCCCTACACCTTCATTTCATGCTACATCCCAATAGTCTGAAAAGCTTATAACAGACTGACTTCACCTATGAAATCTGTTCAGAAACAGACTGAAATCACTGTCTTGTGCCACTTGGGGGGAACCCAATTAACTCCTTTATTTGTGTCTAAACACTTGTAGCTCTTAATGGGAAAAAAGGAAACACAGTAAAACCCTCGTGATGCTGCTCATAATGTATTTCTTCCACCTCTTCTCATGCACGCACCTGACACACACAATTAACACAAGCATGTTAATTTTTACTGCTCAAGAGAAGCCTCAGTTTGTTTAGATTTGAGACAAAAAGCAGCAGTCCATCACCTCGTGTCGTTCTGAGCCCCTGACATTTACAGAGCTCTTTCCAAACCAGTTCATTAAACACTGCATGCATCTCAAGGCCATATGCAGCAGTATAATTTAGAGTGTATATTTTATAGGTTTCTTTTCCTGGTTTACCCGCTGATTATTATGTGCTGTAAAATTTCAATTATCCCAACCAGTCAGGGGAATAAAAAAGGGAAATAAAAAGTAGGTGATGGAAAAGTGTGTGTTAACAAATGCCATAGAAAAGAAGCCAATGCAACACTCAGATTCCAGTGTTATTAATGCTCTTTTCTCACAGACAGATTAGCAGTATGAATAAAAAGCACTAAATCATCTCCCTCATTCTTCCATGCAGCAGACATTTCACAACACTGCGGACAAATCCATGGGTGAAATTTATCTCAGCTTTCACTGTGCAAACTCAGACCTGGGAGGAACAGCACAGCCCAAATTAAGGGCTGAATTTGGCCCAGGTAAGACTTGAAGGAGACAAGAATATGCCTGCAAATTTCCCGCATAACATGTAAGTTAAACAACCCAGTCCTCCTGTGTGGGGCAGACGTACAGGGCACAAATGGTTGCTGACATAAAGGGAAATGTTCCCAAATAATTCCAGCTTAGTCCATTTACATCATTTACATTGACACCCAATGCCCTGAAGACCCACCAACACAAAATGCTGTACCTGGGGGAAAAAAATCACAGAAAAGGCTGGGAATTTTTGTTTTTCCAGCATGTCAAACCTATAAAACTGGGATGATAAAAGTCAGTAAGCTGTCCTTGCTAAACCCAAAAAAAGGGAGTTTGTAACCATGTGACAATATGAAAGGCCCCAACTGTATAGTGATAAATATACAGGTGTTTTAACTGAGTACTCCTTTCTCATGTACAGTGATTTTTAATGCATGTTAACCTGCTAATCTTAGCCAATTTCTGTAGGGTCCAAACTTGTTAAGGCAAACAATTTCTCACCAAGGGGATTCCAGTTGATTAGACCTGACCCCATTCCAGTGTGTGGATCTTCTGCTGCCAATGCTGCTGTCAGGATCCCCTCTCTGTGGGATGCCCCTAAGTGTCCACAGCCTGCACACCCAATTTTTGGAGGCTGAGGAAGCTTGGCAGATGCTTCCAATCTCCTCTTGCTTGCAGGAAGTTGACTTCTTTGCAGCAGCTTGTGTATTCATTCTGACTTGCTTCTTTGCTGAGCAGTAACCTGGAAAAACACAAGCAGAATCAGGGGATGACACTGAACACAGCTGATTTTCAAGGAATCTCTCAAATCTCATTTTTTGTGTTGAAGAAATCATTTTGACTTCTCTACAGCTCCTGAATGAACAAAACTAATACCTTTAGCGTGTCCCACATAAAGTTATGTAATATCAAGCAAAACAAAGGAAATGTGCTGGCTTTTATCCAGTAGAGATCAAAAGCCTTTGGACAAAGATGAGCAATGTGACGTTTCCCTCCACCAGTGCTGCAGTGCTTTCCTGGCAGAAATAGGGCTGGGGGTCTTTTCCTCCCTAAAAGTAACAAAAAATACAGTGTAAAACAACATCAGAAGAGCTATGCATAAGTGGCATTTATTTCTACTTATTAGGTCAAACTGCAGGTTCAAGGGCTGCATAGGAGCTTGCACTGGGACTGAGTTATGACTAATTCTTTGCTCACAGACTGAGCTGTGGCTCGTGGGGAGAACATTCTTTATATTTTCAACCACACATGCAGCTGAATCTTTGCTTCAGGTGCAAACTGAAGTCATCCTTAACTACAGAAATGTGATTACAACACAGGAGTTCCCCTGTGAGTTCCTTCTCTGCTTCCCAATCTTGCACAAAAAAAACCCCAACATACTTTTTTCAGGTCATAGGGCAGAACCAGCTGAAACAGAAGATAGGTGAGTATTTATCTTTAGAGTTCACAGGGTTTACCTGGTGTAAATTGTTTATATTCATAGCAATGAACTTGTTTCAATTTCAGTTCAGGATGATATTTAAAGCTGAGCTTTCCACACAGATTGCCAACAGCTATCAGGTCCTCTCAGCATGAAGTCTTGCATTAATTTCAAAGCAGAACATTACTGGCAGCATGACTGGAATTCTGTAGGCTCTAACTGCCAAGTTTGTGCAGGGGGAGCCAACTTCCTTAAGGATGTGCCTGCATGGCACAGTGGTACCTGAGCTAGCCCAAGTCAGATTTCTGCAGCAGGATGTGATCCCAAGGAGAATGCACTTTTAATTCTGTTAACTTGGTAGAAAAGCTAATCCTGCTATTACCATAACCCTCTGTAGTCTCCTGGTGGAGTAGTGAGGAAAAAAAGTCTAAATTGCCAAATGTGATCCTTCCTATTTATTCCTTCCATTTGAAAGGCTTCTCTATGGCTAACCTTCATTTTGTTTTGGGGAAGGAAATGCATTAGGAATTATGCTTTGCAGATGAAGTTCAGAAAAGACTGAAATAATTGCCATTCCCATTTCTGCCTGTGAAGAATTTCAGCAAGAGCCCAACTTGCTCAGGTGCCCACATGATGGAGCCTGATTCCAAAACTGAGCAGCCAGGAGGATGCAGGTTCCCCAGAGCCATGTTCAGATGGTGCAGCCTCCGTCCAAGATGCCATACAGAGTCCTTGGGAATTGGCTGGTTTGCCTAAGGAGCCCCAAAGAGCCCTTGCACTGGCAAAAATAAGTGTGGCAAGTGTGGTGCTGGAGCCTGGCAGAAGGCAAGCCTGGCTAGAGAGACCTGGGAGGGAAATATTTCTGTTGTTCAAATAAACCTGCCCAAACAGCTCCTTCCCTTTCCTTTCCTCCCCATTTGCTCCCCAGACACCTTGCACGGACTCTCTGCTTCACAAGTAAGACAGCATAACCAAAACACAGGATTTTTACCAATTTTCTCTTTGACTCTTAGCAGAGGAGACAAGCATTTATTAATGTCTCCCAGGAGAGCCAAGGTCTAAATGTAACAGACAGAGGCAAGCCACAAACTTTGGAAGAAAAGAGTTGGCATGGAGCACCAACCTTGCTAGCGGCAGGGGAAAAAAGGGAAAAAAAAGGAAAAAATGGAAAAAGGCCTGCATTGGAGCTGCTTTTTGAATTTGAGACTCTCCCTGGAAACAGAGCAGAACCATGCTGGGTCCACACCGAAAAAGAGAGAATGGAGATGGAATATATCTGCATAAAAGGGTTGGGAAGTAGAAGGAAAGACCTACTTTTGTACTGGTTGTCTCTCTGCATGACTGTGGAGTCAAAAGCAGCAGTAAAAACTCTGCTCCTTCCATTCTGGAGGCTCCAATGTCCACAAAACCCTATGGCTGAGTTCTAATACATCAATATTTATTTATTGCTCCCTTTGGAAGTCTGAATTAAATGCACATTGTTGGATCTCAGTGTAACACATTACAGTGTTCTTGTTGACCAAAGCAGGACACAGATAAGCAGGATCAAATCCAGCCTCAGATCCTAATCCCAAAGCAACCTTCTCCTAGGGGATGGCAGAAGATGAGCAGGGGTCAGGCCCTGTCTGTAGGTGTGACTTTCCCTGGCTCAGTTTAGCCTGAATTACTTCAGTTGTGCCCACAAGGACAAGGTGACACCAGAGGGAAATATTTAATGCCCCTTCAGCTGGCAATGAGAAGGATCTGTGTGTGTGAGAGAAGGATTAAGATGCCTGATCTCCAGGTCTCACCACAAGAGTGCAAATGATTTTCCTGGTGCATTTTGCACACCTACAATCCTTGGGGACAAGAGGACTGGTTGCTAGACTAAAGTGCTTTCTCTTATGAAAACACATGTGGGAAAGTGTTAAACTGTGCAGTGTGGTATTTTGGTTTCTACATCCCCTGATGAAATGTTTCTTGCCTGGGGAAAACAAAACGGAAGAAAAATATCCCCTGGAAATATCTGCATAATTTACTCCCACACACCCAGTGAGAGATTTACAATTGAACAGCAGCTCCCCTGAAACCATCATCATATTGTGCTCTGAATTACACTTTTGTACTCCTACCTGCAAATTATACTGTTAATTAGTTAATGGCTGTAAAGTGCCTTGGAGAAGAAAAGAGCACTCATTAAATACCATTGTTCTGCTCTCCAGTGAGCAATGTTCCACTCTTCATTAATTCCAACCTCTTCCCCAACCTCTTGCTAGCAATTAAGTTTCATACTCTCAAGTAGCAAATTAGTCTGAGATCAACATCACTGTTCTGAATGTGTTTCCTGAAACTTTAGCTTCAATTATATTCCAGAAAATTTCAAGCTGGTCTCTTACATGAAATTCCCATAACAAAATCCTTGATCTATGTCTCCAAAACCTCCCTTTGGATAAACCAAAACCTGCTTTCCTTTCCTTGTCCTTTCCTATGGACAAGGGAAATTTAATATATGGGATGAGGTTTTTCAAAGAACTTCAAACCCCACTGAGAAGAGCAAACAAGGGGCCAGATGCTCAGGAGAGCTCAGCATGCAGAATACTGAGAACTAAAGCTTTTTTTTCTGAAACCCAGTCCTGGCAGCACATCCTGGTGAGAGGCATTTGAAAACTTAGCCCCTTCTGCCACCCAGCCAAATTTAAGATCAATTTGCCCTTAAAATTCCTGTATGCCTTCACAGAGTGTAATATCCAAGCTGAAGTTAGCAGGAGACCTGGCTGCTTTCTCTGGTTTCTGGTTTAGGTGATTGAACTGTGCTCCTTGCTGTACTTGGGAAAAGGTGCCCCCAGCCAAACCCATAAGCAAGCAAAAAAAACCAAGAAGGAAGTGAAAAATGTCCTTCCTTTGAGGTAGAGCAGCAAAAGACAGCACAGAAGAGGTACCTGGAGAAAACAACCATGACTATCACCTTAAACTAGGAAAAGGGCCTGGAAAAAACTTCCATGACAGCAAAGTCTGATGGCAACCAGCAGAGTACAGAAGACATCTTTAATTTACAGTTGAGGTGGGATCTCTGACTGATTTTACCACAATTTGTTATGCAGTGTTGGAAGCCGAGTTGAAAGTTAACCATGATCTGGGCAGTCACCTGATTCTTGTCTATATTTTCCCTTTTCTTGAAGAAATTCTTGCCTGAAAAATGGTCACAGTAAGCAAAAACTTTCCTACAATGGCAGATCCCATGCAAGCAACCAGCAGGCAGATTTCCCATTTCCCAGAGGCTGCCAAAGGGACAGAAGAGAGGAGGTTTTCACCTCCTCCTCTGGCAGGTAAGGTGGGGACACAGCAAGACAGAGAAAAGCCAGGCATTTTACAGATTTCATAGACCAGAAGGGCATAAATATACCAAATGCATTCACACACTAATTCCTGCACCAGGTCTTCAATTTCTGGAAGAGCTTAAAAATAGATGTTAAAGGTCATTCATTTTTTTCTGTCTCTCTGGATCCACAAAATTCAGCCCCAGTCACAAGGAGTGGATAGTCTAAAAAAAACCCAAAATCTCAGAGTAATATTAGCAAACAGCCAAATTCTGGATTTGTTGTTCTGAATTCTACAGGTCATAAAGAGTCTGGGAACAGAGCTGAGAGGTATCAACTGCTGATTTGTCTACAGAGCAAGCAGACAGGCAGAGTTCCTGCAGAACCTGAAGCTTCAGCTTTGGTCCCCAAGACCTCAAAGGGTGCTCTGGCCACAGCAAACACAAATCCAGGTGTGGCTGGAATAATCACCACCCCATGTTATCTTTGCAGGGTTGTATCTCATCCTCCTGAGCTCTGAGCATCCCCTCACAATCACACACCAATGCCTGCTCTGAGGATGTCTCTTGGTGGTTTTGGTATCAAGAGCTTGCCAAGGACAGGGCAGTGTTGGCACTTAGGTGGTTCTGCACAGAAAACTGCCACAGAAAACTCAGATACTGAGGCATGGGGCTCCCTCCTCCAAGGTGGAAGCCAAGTGTCAGCTCTGCAGCTAGTGACACTGATAATAACCTAAGCAGGAGGTCCAAAGAGGTGGACTGGCTCCTGCATCATTTATAGATCTTATTCCCTGCTCTTAGTGGCTCTGAACCAGCATCCTGCAAACACATGGCCCAGAGCCACAGGAAATTAAACCAGAGAGTGCCAGGTCTGGGTCACCTTCTGGTACATGGATTGATTTCCAAATACTACTTGTGGCTCTCTGGACGTGGATGGAGCTCCAGGATGGAAGAGAGAGCGTGAGACACCATCTGGGGCTGACCATGAGGTGTGATGGGACTGCAGTGGCTCCTGGGTCCCAGGCAGGTCCCACTGGTGGTTCTGCATCCTTCTGCATAGTTCTGCATCCTTCTGCATGGTTCCACCTGCCCATCCAGCCTGAGCCTTCAGCGCTGCGCTGCCCACGGGAGCAAAGCTGGCAGGAGCCCACCAGATGCTCCTCGCCCCCTGCAGGGCCTGGGAAAGGTGCAAAAGCACTTTTCCTAAGGAAAAGCCGCAGAGAGCACAAGGACAACGATAATCCTCTAGGTGGCATCCAGAAACTCCAAACGCCACACAAAAGTCTTGCCGGGGCTGCGCGCAGCCTGGTCCTTCGCCATCGGGATGCTCGGCGGGGCCGGCTGTCATCGCAGCCGACAGCAGGCACACCTCCGATGCTGCTGCACCTCGGCACAAGCCCTCGGCAGCTTAAACTGAGCCAAACAGCTCTTAGGAAACGGCGAGAGGTCTAAGGGAAGGTGCTGTACAGGAATCCCCGTGTTAGAAATTTTCCTCGTTTGTAGGAGGAACTGATTGAAACCAGTGAAAGAGAGTTGGGAAGAAAGGAGGTATTTGTCAAGCAGTTATGGCCTTTCCTATTAGCACACTTTAATAACACACAGGAATGAAGTAGAAAAGACCCTGTGTTGCTCTGTTAATGATTATGTCTATTCCAGCACAGCTTGTGAATCCAGTGCCTTGTCTTTAAGGCTGTCTAATTCCAGGTGTTTCAAAGGAAGATAAAATGCCTGCAGAGAGGATAATTACAGCACAACCTTTCCCTATGGAAAGTTTCCTCCTAATGTGCTTAGTTATGTCATCAATCACAAAGGTTCTAACTCCTCTAAGCTGACATCATGCGTGTATAATGCCTGTTGTCATTGCCATTATTTACAGCCTCATCCAGGGTGAAACCATGGCCCTACAGAGTCAGTGCAAGTCCACTGCAGCACAACCAGGATGTGGCTCCTCACTTTTTTCAGGACTCTTTCCAGGTCTGGGCTCCAAAGCTGCACTGTCACTACTCCCACAGCTTCATCCAGGCTGTGTGGGTGTTTTAAAACATCTGTAAAACAAGACCAAAATGTTTCTGAAATGCAAAGGCTTTACTGGTGGGGTCCTTTCAGTCTCAGCCCATGATTCCTGTGTCACCCAAGAGCACGCTGTCAGTTGAACTTTGTGGGTTGAGATACGAACAGGTTAATTATTAAAACAGGATAAAATCTACTACCATTACTAATTGTAATGAAAGTGCAAGCAAGAGAGAACTAAAACCCAAGGGAAGCCAGTAACTCCCAGCACAGTTGCTCCCCACCCACTGATTGATGCCTGAGCAGGGGTGGCTCCTGGCCAAGTCCCACCAGTTTCTACACTGGCCATGATGTTCTGTGTTATGGAATATCCCTTTGGCCAGTTCAGGTCACTGTCCTGTCTGTGCTCCCTCCCAGCTCCTCATCTCCTGCTCACTGGCAGAGCATGGGACACTGAGAAGTGATTGCAGTGAGCACTGCTCAGCACCAACTAAAACATCCTTGTGTTATCAACATTCTTCTCACCCTGAATCCAAACCACACCACTAGGGAGAGAAATAACGCTCACCTCCCTGCAGGATTATTCCCTGAGCTAGGGTTGCCATCCATCCTGAATTTCTGGAATCACTTGTGCTTTGATATCTCTCACTCTCAATTTGATGCACAGCTACTGCCTCACAATTCATGGCAGCAGGTGAGGACAAGGAGATGAAGCAGGGGCTTTGCAGCAGAAAGAAGGCTGCAAGGATGTGTCTCTCTTCCAGCCATGTACCAGTTGCTTCCTTCATGCCCTTTGATCCATCATGATCATCACTTTGAGATGTGATGCTGCCCTTATAGTTCTAGATGGGAAAAGCAGAATAAGAAAGGCAGGAGACCAACAAATGGTCTTCATAAACACCCTTTCCTCCCCCCCTAAGTTGTGGCCGTGTAGAGTTTTGCAGCTTCCTATTTCTTACACCAATAAGATTTAAATGATAATTAAAAAGTACAGTGCTTTTTATTCCGGGACATTTTATGACAACTCAGACCAGAACCCAAAGATAAACGAGGGATGATGGCAGGTTTGGTGGGAAAGGATTGTTAACTCAAGGCAAGTGTGATAAATGTGAAGAGAGACAGTTAAGTTATTCTATCAGTTCTAGTCTCTGTGCAAAGCTAAGGGCTTGTACATTCTGTGACTCGTAGCCTTTATGAAGTGCCAGTGAACCAAAAGACAAATTGCTGCATGACACCAGTGCTTTCTAATAGTGTGTGCCTTGAAAAATGGTACAGAGTGAATTCCTATTTTCTATCAACTCTGTAAGTGAAAAGATAAATGGAGACAGAAGAATCATCACTCCATTATCTACTCACCTGCTCACTGGAGATTAATTTTCAAATAGGCTTAGGAGTATTGGCTATAACATAAAACCCAGATGTAAGCACAGGAAAAATTAGGGGCTAGGCAATCCTTCACACTCCATTTATCCTCCTGCATTGTCACAGAAACTAGATCCTCTAAGATTTTGAGGAAATAGAACTTTTTCCTCCCCCTACCCACACCAGAAACAGATTCCCCCTAAGTTTTCGTATCTGCTATTCCTTCACCTACTGAAACAAAGCTGCTTTTGCCTTCTGAAGAGTATGTGATTTAGTTAACCTATAGAAAATACAGTGAAGTATATTTCTGAGCAAATATATCCCATTTGGGGATGGAGCAGTCACTTGGCCTTTTGCCTGTTGACATACCTCTGAACAAATATTGAAAAAGAAAGCCTGTGTATAAAAGAAAGAGGAAGGTTGTTGCTATAAATATAAAAAATACTTATGTAGATGTAACATAGATGCTGGTGCAGGGAAGGCTGACACTGTACAGAGAGAGGAAAAATGCACGGTCATGGGGAGGGGTGGAAAATGGAAAAGCACAGCCAGGAGCCTCTGTTTTGGGAGAGAAGTGGGAAAAGCCCTCATTGAACCTGCCCTGCACACCCTGGCAGCACAGCTGAGGTCCAGGCACACAAGGGCAAGGTTCTCTCCTGGCCATGGACACTGGGCTTTCCTGGGACTGGGAGTGCTTGAAGGTCTGACAAGTTACTGGAGAAAGACCTGGTCCTCAGAGATCACAGACTCATGGAATCAGAGTGCTGAGGGATGGAAGGGACCTTAAAGGTGATCTAGTCACTACCCCCCTGCACTGTGCAGGGACATCTCCCACTATCCCAGGTTGCTCAAGGCATTATCCAACCTGGCCTTGAACATTCCTAGGGTTGGGGCAACCACAGCTTCTCTGGGCAACCTGGGAGAAGTACCAACCACTGGGAGCAGCACCAATGCCACTGGGAGAGCCTCTGCTCAATTTTGACCCTTTCCCAGCAATTTTGCACACACCTAGGGCCAGGGTGTGCCTGCTTCTGGCCACCAAGCTGCACCAGTGGCTGCACTGGCTAGAGTGGGGTCCCAAGGGCTTTCTGTCTTCATGCCTCAGCACAGTGTCTGACAGGGCAGGGCTTCCCTCCTTGCATGCTGCCGTGCACACCGGGGTGCGAGGGTGTTTTCTCCCTTCCCCTGGAGCACCTGGCCCTGGTCACTGTCTGGGACAGGCACTGCTCTGCTCCAGTGCTGCAATGCCAACACTGCTGCCTCCCTGGTGGGCTGGAGTCCTGTGATATCTTTCCAGCTGGGAACATGCCCAGGACAGAGTTTTAGCACCATCAGCCACTTGAGCTGTTTGCAGCTTTGGTGTAGCATTTCCAAAAATAAGGCTGTTTGAACGAAACAAGTGATGGGAAATGAGCTGTCTCTCTCCTGCTCTCTTTATCTCTCTCCTCCCAGGGTGGCCAAGTGTGCAAGAGCAGAGGGAGGAGAGGGGCCTGGGGAGGGCTGACCAGGCACAATCTCTCCCTCTTTTCCCTCCTGCTCCCTCTCAGGGAAGCAAAAATCCTTACACCTCACAGAACATGCTCACTAAAAAAACTGCCTGATTTCCTCTGCCAAAAGGCGCTCTCAGGATCAGGTTCCCATCCCTTAACCCATCACCTGACACACTGAAAGAGAAGAAGGGAATCAGGAGCCAAACACAACATTAATCAGATTAGAACCTTTCTTGGGACACCTTTATTTTTACTTTGGTTTCCCCGTTTCAGTTACTTACCTCATCTCTCCTAAACACCAGGGGCGGTATCCCAGACAATGGCCTGTAACATCCTTCACAGCGTAGATTTTCTAAGTCTCCAGCCCAAATGTTTACTCCCAGTTCTGGCTAGACCCCAGCTGAAGCAGTTATTCAGTTGGCTGGACATCTCTTTGTACAGTTCATGCTTTCATCAGGGGCTGCAGCGAGCCTGCACCATCAAGGGAGACAGCAGGATTTTTTTATCCTGTTTTCACATTATGAGCTCTGAAACAGCTCAGCTGGGACAAGTTAAGTCTTTGGGGTGTGTGCATTGCTGCAGAAGTGTCAAGGAAGATTAAAAACAGGCACAGAAGTATGACTGCTAGACTAACCCCCAGAAAATGCTGCAGGGGAGCTTTTTGTCTCGGTGCAAGGTAGATGGAGGTAAGAAACTCTGAGCAAAAGACCACCTTCATCTGCTGCCTTTTTATCCCTACAATGTGTCTTTAGGTTACAGGCTGGGTGTTCATGCTTGGTAGTGAAAGAGAGAAGCCAATTTTCACCTGTAACAAGGAAAAAAGGGAGAGCATTCAGCCAACTGTTCAGGTTAGAAAACACGACGACAGTGGTGGTGCCATCAGTTTATCAGCTCGGGTATGTGATGGAAATAGCACAGTGAGGCTCCTTGCACTGCTGCTCCTGGCTCCCAGTCTGGCTGAGCAGAAGAGATGGATGAGAAGTGACATCAGCATCGTTTGGTTAAAAGAGAGAAGGTAGCAGTGGGAGGCTGGACCAGCCTGCTGCTGGCATCTGAGTGTATTAAGGCAGAGGAGAAGGGGGGAATGTTTCACAGGGCACATCATGAGCAACGAGGAGTCAAAGGCTGGGACAGAGGATACACAAAAGGAAAGTTTAGTCTCAGTCTCAGGGAAGATGTTCCGGCAGCTGCTGTATTGTTGAGTGCTTTCCCAGGGGAAATCATGAGGATGGGATTTTTTAAAACCAAATGGGGCAAAGAACAAGAAAATTCACAATCAAAACCAGTCCTAAATTGGCTCCCGCATCAACAACTGAGGTCCCTTCCCTTCTTTCCTGACCTCTGCTGTTCTTGCTCCCAGCTAATTCCTCCCTTTAACCCCTGTTTATAAGAACAGCCACAGTGTCTCAGATGCCTGTGGATGTGACACGATGTCTCCTGCTTGTCCCTCTTCCCCTCTGCTCTGTGCTCCCTGTTCCCCTTCCTCCCCTTGCTCTCTCATCCTCTCCCACCCTGCTGCCTACCACCAGGGTCCAAACTTCTGGGGTCCTCCTGCTTCTGCTTTCATCTCTCCTCAAGTTTCTGGGAATTTCTGACTGCAGAGGACTGCAGTGTTCCCAGTCATGGGTCACTGGCCAGGAGACAGAGTTTTTCATCCCTTCAACTCCATGCACCTGGCTAGGACCAGACAAGGCTGTGATCCATATTTTGCTTATATGAAGAAGCTGAGAGGCAGCCAAGAGAAGAGGTTTACTTGAAGTGGGACACAGGAATGGGCTGACTCAGGTCTCTGGTATTCCATCCCAAATCCTTTCCACTGGCTCGTGGTTCCTGCACTCCAGCCTGACCTATTCCTCAGGAAAGCCTGTAATGAGAGAGCACTCCCAGCATGTCAGGCACTGCAGAGGAAAAAACATGATAGAGAGGGAGATCAGACTTAGGTGTGAGGCTGGAACCTTCCCACTTCCCTCTGGATCAAGCATTTAAACCATTGTTGACATTTCTTTCAACAAGAGACGTGGCACTAAACAATAAACAATAAACAAGCACATGTAGCATTATTTACCAATTAAGGAAGTCGGAAGTCTGCATAAAACATTCCCCAGATTTGAAGTAATCATGTTTTTCAATGGAATATTTTTTAAAAAAATAAAAAATTGGCACATAGCATCTTTCCTGAGGTCTAGGCAAGAGGCACATATTTATTTGCAGTAGCAGCACAGACCGTACTGACTGTAACTAGGTGAGAATGCTAAACAGACCCAGTTTCCTTGCTGGCCTCTGAAAACAGGGATAAATTCTTCTGCAGACAAAAGACAGATGGTGTGGGCATTGCTAAGATCCTGGCTTCCCGGAATCAGGAGGCTTTGCAAATCCAGAGGTCCAGAGTGTGAACGATTGTTAATTAATTATTATCTTTATTGGGATGCTGTCATGCCCTGCCAGTGGTGCTGAGGTCTGGCAGAAAGCTCAGCCCTATGGCCAGGCTGGGCATTTCTGGGATGGTCTTAATTTATCCTCCCTGCATGACTCATGTGCTATTTCTTGTGCAGGGGAAGAGCAGCCAGGCTGTTGTTGTCACAGAGGTAGGGGATGCTAAAAACGAGCAGAAAGCAGGATCTTTGGCAGCTCCTGTCCTCTGGAGCGTTTGAGTGCCCTGTCAGAGCATGAATCAAACAGCACAAAGGTGGTGAATAGGAGCAGGTGGTTAAAAGTGAAGCTGAATCAGTGCAAGGCTGACTGGTGGCCAGACTGGGGAAGAAGGCAAACTGAAGAAGGGCAGTGAAGCAGAAGCACAGAGGGAGAGTGGGAATAGAGCTGGCAGGTCTGGTTGTCTTGCTGGGTAACAGAGATGAGAGATCTAGTGTAGATAACTGGGGAAAAAAGGCCTGGAACCAGGGAGCCAGAAATACAGAAGAGAGAAAGCAAGACAACACAGGGAGGAGCTTATGTGTAATGGTTTGCAAGAAATATCTGTCCAAGGATAAACCTAGAAGGGAACCAGAGTTTGCTGTTCTCCTCCAGCTGACAAGTCTCAGTGAAACCTGAGAGCAGCATGTCCTATCTGTCTGTGGTACAGGGACAACCTTTTGACTACCTGGTGCTTAATTTAGGTGACAGAAGTGTCCTGGGCATCAGGAAACTGTTCTACAATGAGGGTGACTGAGCATTGGCACAGGTGGCCGAGAGGGGTTGTAGAGTCTCCCTTCTTGGAAATATTCAAAAGTCATCTGGACATGGTCCTGGGCACCTGGCCCTAAGTGATTCTGCTTGAGCAAGGATGGCTGGACCAGGAAGAGCTCCAGAGGTGCCTTCCAGCCCCCAAAAATCTGTGATTCTGTGGTTCCTGGGACTCTCTCATCTTCACACACTCCGCTCCTGCCTCTCTCTACAGCATGAATGTTACACCAGCTGACCTCTCCTCCCTCTTATAGCTGGACTTGTCAGGCTGAAGTACTTGAGAGGCTCTGAGTATTGAGGAAGACTCTCAAGAGGTCTGCAGCACAGATAGCTGAGCAAGTGCATGGGTGTGATTCCAGTTGTTTCGTTGTGTGGTCAGCAGTGTTTCTGGAAAGGCTTGTTTTGCTTCTGTGCTCACAGATAAAATAGCATCCAGTCCTGGTAAGGGGAATATCTGGAAAAACACTAATCATGGCAGCCAGATGGCAAATCTCAGTGACTCACAAGGGCTTCCCAAAAGGCTTCTTAGTGCACATCATAAGTGTGACATAAATATTCCTTCGGTCCTCTCAGAAATTTTATTGTGTTTTCTCCCTTGTTTGATTTGAAAAGAGCCCTTGTCCCATTTCTCAAGTAGTTCAGGCTTTTGCTTCTCCTGATTTTACAGCATATTAAATGCTGAAAATTTACACGTGGCTCCCAAAATTTGCACAGATTACAGGATGGGGAGGAGGTGGAAGAAGGAAATACATCCTTTCACCACTTCTCCTTCTAATGCTGGAGGCTTCTTTCCAGTCAAAACATGGCATTGTCAGGTTCACTTATCTCAGGGATCCTAAATGTGTTGTGTGTGCCTCAAGAGCCTGCAGGCAAGAGCCCTCACTCTCTCTGCTGTGCTGGAGGGAGGCTGCTGATATTCTTGGAGCCTGATGACTGTTGCTCCACTTGGGAGCTTTTACAGCACCAAAACATTGGCTCATTTGCCACCTGCTCCCTCCCAGCCTCTGAAGGAAGGTTGTGGGTTACTGCTGTGCATCACTTGTGTGCAATGTGACTGCTGTGGCACATCACTGCTGTTTTCTTAGCTCTTTCTCTCAGTGCCCTGAAAGCTTTTCATTAGTCATCTTGGAGGGGGGAGAAACCTCAACCCTCTCTCTTCACATTCTCATGGTGAATTTTCCAGCCTCATTTTTTTTTTTTTTTTTTTTGAGATGCAAGCTTTGGATCCACACATGAATTTTTTTGCAGTCGTGAACAACCAGGTCAGGAAACCATGGTTTGTAAAAAAATGGGTCATTTGGGCTTCCAGGATTGTGGCTCACTTCATTTTGCTGCCAGACTGCATAGCAGTGTCTTCGCTGTGCCATGTGAGCCACGACTGCTCAGTGCTTCTGGACATTTGGGCCATTTACTACTGGTAGGGGATTGAGAAACTGATTTAGATTACTGATTTCTAGCTCTCTAACTTTAGAGAAGGTATCTTTGGTTTTTGTGCAGGACACCTAACACTGAACAGTCCCTGCTATTTGTAACAAAATCCTGGGTATCCTGAGGGACAGTGACAGCCCAGGGCAGGGCCGTGCTCCTCCAGCTCCCCTTTGTACCCTTGTGTCCATCTCCTCCAGCCCAGGGAATCACTCCTGGTGCTTCCTCTGCAGCCTCTGCCTTGGTTTCCACCACCTCTGCTGCAGCCCAGCCCACATCTGGGATGGAGGTGTTTTCCCAGCAGGTTTGATGCTTTTCAGGGTGCTCTGCTTCCACATGGGGGCTCAGATTCTGGAATTGTCTAATTACTGGGGGGTGTCAGGAGCACAGAATGCTCGGTCTCCCCTTCTGGATATGCTGTGGGCAAAAGGGAACAGTCTAGAGCAGCCTCAGTGATTTGTTCAAAACCTCTCCCAATCTGAAACAGAATAAGTAGGAGATCTGTGCTTTGTTTTGGTTCTTAAGTAGAAGCAGCTGGATTGAAGGGCTGGGGAGGGGGAATAAAAGAGGCTACTAAATCAGCTTTACTTTTGGGCAACTGCTTGGAGATCCCCCCACAGGGTTGGGTTCCTGCTTCCCATCCTCATCTACCACCATCTCTTCCTGAGGTTTTTCTTTTCCAGTTTGAAAATGTGGGTCATCGACAGAGCAGAAGTTACAGCACACTGCAATATGTAGGTCAGGAAAACTGTACCAAGAAAAAAAATAATTTTACAACTGCTTCCAGCAGGAAAAGGCCACACTGGGATTTGGGCTTTTGAATGGGATATCCTCTCCTGATCCAAGTGCCCTGGCTGAAACGCCCAGCAGTTTGTGGCCAAGAATAACAGGAAGATCAGAGAAGGGGGAGGGGGGAAAAGGGGAAGGCAGGGGGTCTGACCAGCTCATATGACCCTCCATTAGAGACTTATAAAAAGGGCTGGTACGAGCTCATTTTTCATGAGTTTTAATCCCTCCTGCTTATGATGCTGAGCCAAGGGTTTTTCTGGAGAATCTGAGTCACAAGGCTTGCAGCTGGAAAGAGAGGATTGATAGCAGTGGCTCAGCAGGCACAACCACGTCTGGAGAGCTGGGAGGGGAGCAGCAAAGCCACTGGTTTTCAACACCACCACAGATGTCTTCAAAGGAATGGGGGGGAAGAGGGAGGAACACACCAAAAATATTAGGAAGGGGAAGACAGCAGTGGTCCTTATGCCACTGTTTCTGCTGCTCTCAGGAGCTCCTGGGGCAGAGGATTTTTACAAAGGGGGTTGTGCATGTGTGTGTGCATGCAGGGAAGCTGGCACTGATTTCACAATAGGCTTAGCCAGAGGCACGTTTGGGAGAAAGGAGATGTCTTATGGAGTTTGGTGTTCCAGCTTTTATTTGTCTGTCTTTGGTTTTATTTAGGAATTGATGTGAAAGTTTTTGGGTTGCCGTTTGGGTTTTTTTTTCATAGAGGGAGGGTTTTTTTTCTGGAGCTTTACTGACTGGAGTCCTGTCCCCTGAGCTGCCAAGTCTGATATCTGAGCAGGAGAAGGGAGGAGCAAGGAGAGACACTTTAGCCTTGGCTCAGCCTCAGCACATTCCCTCATGGTATGGGCTGGGCTTCCTTTAGGCAGGAGAGCATTAAAGCTGTTTAGAATAAAGCACAAGTCTCTTTCCCAGTCCCAGTTGGGGTTTTGTGTCTTTCAGTCAGTATTTCATGAGCATGTTCCATAGCAGATGCTGATGAGGGACATGAGGTGCCTCATGTCCTGTTCCACCTCTCTGCCTGCTCCTTCTGTCTGGCAGTCCTGAGCCTTCTTTTCCACTATCCTTTTCCCAGGATAGGTGGCAAGCAAAGGGCATTGTAAGAGCTGAGTCTTGTTAACTCTAACAGGAGTGCATCTCCTGCATGAGTGACTGCACTGTGGGAGTGGGAAGAACATCCCCCTGGGTGTTAATCAGAACATGTCTCTCCTCAGTCCTCACTGCAGACTGATGTGTACAGCTGGTGATTTTCTAATTAATTTTTAATTATGAAATCTGATGAGAGGTGTCTCACAGTGCGCTGAAAACTTTAGGGAAACATGGTAATTGCAATCAGCATGGAAACACCATGATACAAACCTTCCTACAGCATTTATAAAGCAGGTTTCCAGTTTATCAATGTGAATGGCTCAACCTCCCTGGGTTTAAAACCAGATTAATTTAGCAGAGTTTAACTCAGAGGTCTACTGTTTTACACCAAGTGCTCAGGTAACTGTAAAAGTGGTAGCTTTTTTCCAAATTCAGGTTTGGTCAGAGTTCTGGACAAAGGTTTGGATTGCTTTGACACAAACCAAGTTAATGGAAGTGGTGTAAGCACCCCGTCCTTCCTGGTCCCGCTCCTTCAGGCTGGAAAGCACTTGGAGCTGCTCATGGATGGGTGATCAGCCTCACCTTGGGGCTGGCAGCTTTGGCAGAGGACTGAAGAGCAGCAGGGACAGGCTCTTGTAATCTCTCAAACAAGCCTGGCTGCAGCTACACGAGGCTGGGGGTACAGAGAGCTGCTCTTAGCAAGTGCCCAGATGTGTGGGTGGCACCATTGCTCTACACCCAGCTGGACTCTTCAGGTGTGTAAATAAAGCCAGAGAAGAGGTCTGAAGTTACTCCTGCCATCCACAGGTAAGTCATGTCTGCCCCTGCAGACACTTTGGGAGGCTCCTTGGCAGGTGTGTGTTAGGGGGCAGAAGATGTCAAGTGAGGAGAAACTTCCCTGAGGTTTGTGACCATCACCAAGAGGTCAGGGGCAACCAAAAGAACAGCCAGAGAGTGATGCCACAGCTATGAGCTGCTCTGGCCAGGCCATGGGAGAGTCAAGAGGGAGCCCACTTCTCTCTGGGGTGTTTTTTTTGTCTTTTACTATAGAGGAAAGCTTAAAATAACACTTCTTCCTCAAAGCAGCAGCCCACAGGTTCCCTCCCTGCCCAGTTGGGCTACCCTTCCTCTTCAAGCTCCACTGCAAATGTCTGTCAGAGAGACCTGAAATCCCAACTCTTTCATGATTGATTCACCTAGGAATTGTTCCACAGTAGGAACATCCTGATATTTTTTCACAATTTTTTTGACTGCCCATGCCCTTCCCTTTGTGGCTTTCTCACCCCAGGTGGCCTCTGTCCTGCACAAGTAAAAAATTACACCTTCAACAAGGGTAACAGTGATATAAGATAAAGCACAAATTTTAGGCTTCTCATCCTGCAATGAGCTCAAGATTTATCCTGTAGACCAAGTCTCTGCAAACACTCCTGTTTTTGGCAACAGCAAGACAAAAGAACTCAAATTCCCTTGTCATCAGCTCTCAAACAAGGTATTTCTTTCTTTCCTTCTATTTTCCCAACTCTAAAAGGAGTGAACTTGCCAAGAAGATCCAGGCCCTGTTGCCTGGAGGAGCAGGGCTGCAAGGTAGGTGAGAAGGGCCTGAAGCAATCTGCACGACTTCAGGTCGCATTTCTATCCAGGGAGGTGGGGTAAAGTCTCATTTCATGTTACTGTGATGAGATTAGAGGGAATGCAAGGTGTTAATTAACAGCCACTTTAAATAATTTTGATGTTTTTACTTTACAAGGCAACGATATTGAAGCTCCTGGGTCCAGTACTTCTCATTAGTATGAAAATCAGACCAAAATGGACATCTTTCCTCTGCTGGCAGATGCAATAACAGGCTGGGAGTGTAGCAGACAGGATGATGCCTAAATGCCATACAAACAAAATTTTGCTTGGAAGTGAGTTCAGGCTGTTACAGAGATCAGATTTTTCAGAGCTGTCCTGAAACAGATTAACACATGGAGATTAATTCATGGAGAATGGGATGGAAAAGGAGCTTGGAGGAAGGTCTGGTCCATCCACGTTATGTGCAAATGCAGTAACTGGCAGCTTGTTTGGGAGTTGAAGGCAATTCTTGGTAGCCATGAAGGGGGTGGTTATGTAGTATTTCTTATTTTCAAAACAATTCCCCATGCTCTCTGCACACACAATTTGTAATGTGTGTTGTATTGTTTACAACTCATCACTCCAAAGGGAGCAACTCCCCGAGGGGTGGAAGCAGAGGGGGAAGGTAAGAGGAGAGCACTGTAAATAATTGGGTATCTTCCCATTCCCAGTGTCTGGAAGGTTAATCCTGGGCAACTTGGGGTAGGGATCCCGTGATGCAAGGGGGATTTCTGCTGCAGCAAAGAAAAGAGAGTTCAGATCTTTCCTTTAGTGTAAATAAATACATGGGGGAACTTCCAGAACCAGCAGAAGCAGCGGGCACTGTGGAGCTGAGCAATTTTGTCTGTTAGGAAGATAATATCTAAATGGTCTAATTATAGCTCCAGTTCAGCAAACTAGGGGAATCCCCACCATTACTCTTTAGTAGCTGCTGCTGTAAAGTTTCAGGATCTGAGCCACGACCTGCTTGATAATTTATGTTTACTACAAGCCTGTCAAACTACAAATTTTTCTGTTGTTGAAAAAAATCCTCCTTTGCTGACCCATCCCTTCTCTGTCCTGTATTGAGAACAGTCTGTATGAGGAGCTGACCGAAGCTCAGTTTCCTGTGGCCTCAGGAATCACAGAAGGATCACAGAAATACTGATGATGCTGTGCCTCCACCTGGCTTACAGAAAGCCTTGAGGGCTCCCTAGGGCACTCAGACCTCTGGGCCATGTGTATGGCAGCCCATTCCATGCCTCCACTGAGCTTTTCTCGCCCTCCTCAACTCCTCTCCCGAGGGTGGGTCACTTCAGTGGTGATGCCTGAGAGCGTCCAAAGCAGAGTGAGCCACCTTACAATTACTGGACTCAGTTGATGGAGTTCTCCCTGCCCTCATTTCACTGCCAATATTTTTCTCTCCAAAGCAGGGCAAGCCATGGGACCTGTGCAGTGCTCAGGGCTGGGTTAGGGGGGTTGTGGAGCTGCTGAAGCACCAGTTTATCCAAGAGATGATTCCAGAGTCCCACTTATGTATCAAGAAGCAGCTTCCACCAGATCCTGACCTCATGGAGAGTAGGGGCTCAACTGAGGGAGGGACTGACCACCCCTGTCTGACCCCCCCTCAGCCCATTGATGTTTCCTCCAGAAATCCTCTGCATGGCACTTGCCTTATACCTCCTATTTCATGATCCTGCCAGGCCACTGGGGATGCCAGAAATAGCAATCCAAACAATAATAATAATAATAATAATAATAATAATAATAATAATAACAATAATAATAATAATAATAATAATAATAAGAAGAAGAAGAAGAAGAAGAAGAAGTGCAAATTCAGAAGAACCTTTAGGCAAGGCACATGTTCTCAGACCAGTCATCTCTGTTCAGGCCTTACCCTGGTGAGTGCCTCAGTCACACACAGCACTGAACTTTGCCCCTGTTATCACCTACTTGTTGTAAAACAGGAGCCTGAAACCCGAATGAGATGAAGGGAGATAACAGGGGACACAGTTCTGTATGAGCTGGTTGATATGGAGTTGGTGTCCACACTGGGAATTTCCCCTGGCAGAGTCACTGAGGTCCTGATGCTCACAGAGTTACACGACAGGGGCCTCTCTGTTCATCTGCCTTCCAAAGCTGCCCTGATGCAGCTGCAGAGGACAGGAGAGGCACCAATCTCCTGTGTAGGCAAGAGGAAGGAAGGCATGGTTACAGGAGCCTTAGATCTGGAGAGTCACTGGGTGATCTTGGACAAGTCACTTGGACATCTGAGTTTCTGCTCCCTGTGAGTTAATGGGTAAACAGGACTGCCCTGCCCCACAGAAGTGTTTTCAGGATAAATACAGCAGAGATGTGTGGGTGGCACAGCATATTTATCCTGACAACATCGTTAGAAAGGCCTAAAATCCGCACAAAACCCTGAGTGCCATGGAGTCCAACTCCTGTCCCTGCACAGACACCCCAACAATCCCACCCTGTGCATCCCTGAGAGCATTGTCCAAACACTTCTTGAGCTTAGGCAGCCTGGATGCTGTGACCACTCCCTGGGGAGCCTGGGCAGTGCCCAGCACCCTCTGGGGGCAGAACTTCATTCACCAGGGACTGTGCCTGACTGCCATGCCTCTTCAAATGTGAGGGAGAGGGACTTGGATCCAACATCAGCCAGCTCCTTTGGGATCCTGGGATTCAGGGCGCCAGGCCCCATGGAGTTCTGCCTGTCCAGTTCCATCAGATGGTCCTGACCCTGCTCTGTGCTTACAGCAGGAGATGATCTGGACCCAGCAGATGAGATCAGAGCAGGGCCAGCTCAAGCAGGTTGCACAGGGCCTCATCCCATTGGGTTTGAATATCCCAAAAGGATCAAGTCTTCTGACTTGCGGGGGGGAAAGTATAAACTTTAACTCTTGAGCAAAACTAAATCAGATCACCTGAGATACTTACACAGTGAAGCCCTATCTTTTAAATTTACATTCAGCACAAGATCACAGTGGGCAAAAGAGTTTTAGTATCTGACAAGAGACTACTGAGTGAGTGCAGTTTGTTAACTGACAAGGTAGGGTGACAATCCATGGACAGGAAAAAAAAGTATAACTTCATCCTAGACTCAGAGAGGATGGCAGGTGGGAGGGATATTGAGGTGAACAGCATTGCTTTCTCCCTGGATACCCACCTGGGCAAAGCAGAGCTGACCCTGATGCTTCTCCTCACTGGCACCCTTCTCCAGGATTGCAGTTACACAACATGTCACAAGGAGAAGAAAAACAAAGTCTTTTTATATCTCCTCATCCATCTGTACTTCCTCTTTCTGAACCAGTACCGCAAACAAAATTATCAGAAGCATCACGTTGGCAGTATTTTTAGTAAACAGCAAGAGGCTCATGTGGACTTGTTCCTCCCTGTCCTTGTCCCCTGTACAGACAACAGACTGGAGAGTTTTCTGGGCAGAATCTTTTGAGGTTCTCCTATTTCTCCAGAATATTTTGAGGTTTCTCCTTCCAGGCAAAAGAGCTGGACTCTAACAGGAGGCCTAGAGCTGCCTGGAGAGGCAAGTGCTTTTGATGTCTAAAGAATAATTCCCCCTTGAATGGTAATAGCAGGTTAGGATTCCCAGAGTGCCAGGGATTGCCTTGCTGTTGGATCATGAATGGCTCTCTACACAATAGCTGGCAAAGGAAGATGATGGAAATCCACAAGGGAATACAGGAAAAGAAAATAGAAAGTATGTTTATTAATTAGGAATGTTCCCAAGGGTTTCCAAATTGTCCTAAAATAGGCACACACATTCCTAGGGACAGTGCAAATGTGGGTGGCAAGATCCTCCTGCTACTGTTTGGGGAGAAATGGGGAGGCAGGTGGAGAATAAAATGGAAAAGGTATTTTCATTTGGTTCCCTGGCTTGGCTGAAGCAAACCACTACTGACTTCTAACCTGCACTGTTCCAAGAACATTTCTGCCAAGAGCTGTGTCCTAAGACTGGTTTGCACTTTGCCACTGGTCTGACCCTCAGCCCCACAGAAGGGAAGAGTTGGGTGGATCACTTCCTGCCTGGTGCTTCAGAAATACAGACTGCACTGCTCCCTATAACCTCTCTCCTCTGTTTCATAAAATCCCTTTTTTTCACATTTTGAGCTGTCACTTCCACAGCATCTCTGGTTTTATAATGGCACCTGTGCACCCAGCCATAAAGTTCCTGATGTGGAGGGTGGCTGCTGGCCCCACCCCACCTTTATGATGGGAAATTTTATCTTGGTGGTCTTCATTTTCCTCCTGGTCTTTTCCTTCCTGTTCCCCATAGTTTGGACTGACACCTGCTAGCTGGGACAACTCCTGCAGGGCTCTGCTCCTTCTCTCATGACAAAACACTTGTTTTATATTAAGAAATGTAGGCTTTGGGCTGGAGGAATTTATCCAGAGAGGTTGAAGGAGAACCTCGATTTGCAGCTCCTTCTAATCGACTGTTCTCCATCCATCTTCCCTTGAAGTCAAAATTCCTTGATTTTAATGGAAGTCAGGCTACTGCTTAAAAAGCCCCATTACTTCCTCTCCCTTTTTCTCATAGTTTTTAAGGTGCATCTTCTGGTATTTCACCACAGAAATTCCACGTGTCTGCATGGAATCTGTTGGTTCTATTTAGCAGAGGTGGTAGGTGTTCATTAATAATGAATGTAGTCCTGGCTAAGCTGATTTACTGCTGTTTGCTCTGATTTCTGTGTTTCGTGTTCCCTTGTTGAATTGCTTTGAATGAAACAAAACAAACGAAAAAGTAATTACTGAGCATTTCCCCACATTTCCCAAGCTTCCTTTTTGAGTCATTGTTTGTGTGCCCTCCCTGGGAACTTAGTTCTGAACCCTTCTGCTTCCTTGCTGACATGGTCTGAAACATTTTGAAATCTGCAGGATAATTTAACTTTTAAAACGTGTTATTGCTCTTTGCCACTGCTTTTTCTTTTCTTTTTTTTTTATCCTGCAGTTTATCAATAAACTGATTTTCCAAGCTTTCATTTCCCCACCAAATCACTTCAATGATTTCATGACTGAGGGGGGGGGGAGGGATTGATGAGGGTGATTTAATTCAATACAGATTTGTGTTCTGCTTGGCTTTTATCAGATTCACTTTGAAACCATACAGATGAAATATCTTACAATAGATGTGTTTTCTGTCATTAGTCATGTTTTACATTCACAGAAAAATGGATCTTGCACCAAGTAGTTCATATTTATGTGTGCTGTAAAATAGTCACTCTACACGTAAATACAGCATGTGCCTGCGACACAGATTAAAAACACCCCCAAATACTTCATGTCCTATCTCAGCATCTCTTTTTGGCATGCCTAGCCATGAAAAGTCTTTTTAAACTTACTGGATTTGCCATGTATCTGGTATTTCTGGTTTCTCTATACAAGCCTGGCTATCTAAATGTGGCCAGAGATGTCCCTCAGCCCCAACTCTCCAGAGCAGGAGAAGGGAAAACAGCTCCAATTTTCCAATGGAGGCACTGGTCCTGGGGCTGTGTTTGTGCTTGAGGATCCAGCAGCAGCTGAGCAAGGCTGAGCAGGGGTTGTAGCACCCTACCAGGAGCTGGTCATGATTTTCATGGATTTGCCATTTGACCCAAAGAGGCAACAAGAGGTGCAAATTGCAAGAAAAATTATTAAGTGTGTAATAAGAATAATGTAAGTAAATTGGTGACTCGAGTAGCCAGAGCAATAGGATAGGGGTGGGAACGCAAAGTTTGTAGCCATGGCCATTTGTTTCTGAGAGCATCTGTCAGAGAGAAAAGTCCAGGAGCAGTCAGTTGGCTTTGCAAAGGCAGAAGTGGTTCATTCTGGCTTGGCTGTGAGGAGCAGGGATGGGTGTGAAGTGTCAGGTAAGAGGGAGTGTGAGCCCAAGGTTCTGTTCTGTCTGTGCTTGATAGTTATCCCCACTGTCACCCCTGGGCTGGGCACATTGCTGCCTTGCCTCTGGCTTGGCACCTGGATGAAAGCCAGCCCTTGGAGCTGCAGCTCCCTGTGCTCTGTGGGCAGAGGGAGAGGGAGCTGTGCAGGAGCTCTGAACGAGCTGAGGAGCAGCTCAGAGTGAACGGGCAGCATGGATACATCATTAGTGTCACTGAGCATAAACACAGAGTGATGCATGTGGGAAAAAGCTTCCCATGGAAAACAATGGGCTGAGTGCTCACCACTGCCACGGAGGAACAGCTGTGGGCTGTAACACAGGAACAGGGATCAGCAGGGCTCAAAGACCTCGACTCAATTTAGAAATGAAATCTTGTCAGGAATCAGAAATATTCACCCTGCCCCCGTACAAATGCACAAAGGGTATGTCCACATCCACGAGCAGTCCTGCTCTTCTCACCTTGGAAAAGGCATGTGGAAATGGAAAATGTCCAGAGAAGGATGACAAATGTGATCCAAAGTATGGGATGGCTCGCCAATATGCAAGCATTGTGTTTGTTCTTTGAACCTGCCCTAATTGTTCAGCCTGGAGAGGATTGATTGAGGATATCTATGATAGACACTAATAAAATCATGAATGTCTTGGAGGGGGTGATTGGCCACTGTCTCTTGCAGGACAGAGCAAAGAGCTGTCAAGGTGACAAGTCAGAATAAACAAGGGCGAGCAGTTTTTCCCATCAGGTGGATGATCCCAGCTTCCAAAGGTACATTTGCAGTGGAATTCCCTCTGATAATCACCCTCGTTTATCTGAGGTGCTGCTGTTTTTTTCTAAAACATCAGAAAAACCAACCAAAAAAGCAACAACACAGAGTAAAATATGGCGTGGAAGGTGACATCTCAGGTCCAAGTGGCCCATCTTCCCTTTGAAAAGTTTTCTGCTATTAGACTTACAGCAAACAAACACATTTGGTCAATTTGCATGAGTTCAAACCCAAATGAGTTCAGACTCATCCTTTCCAAACGAGGGCTTTTCATCTGCATATCCTGGCATATCCTATTGGAAAGCAGGAAAATCTAGTGGTCTTGTAGCAACAGCCTGGCTCCCTCAGTGAATCTTTCTGATGCTCCTTACTTAGATACCCCCAACTCCTAAAAGCAGAGATGGAAAAGGACCAGTTAAGCCTTGCTGAGGTGGGATGTCCAAAAAATGGCTGCAGCAGTTCCACATTGACACCAGTGACTGTCCCAGTTCCTGCCCACTGTCAACAATTCCCATTTTACTTTTTCTGAAGGCAGTGGTAAACCCATGCACCCTTAAAACACAATGGCTCTACTTTGCTGCAGTGGAAAGCTGGGCATATGCACAATTGCTTTTCTTGATACAGCATTAAAAGCTTTTATTCTGGGCACAAGTGTGGATCCACTATACAGCCTTGTCACAAATCAGGAGCAGAAATTGTCTTTTCTTCCTTTGCAGGAAATCTAACCTATGTAAAAGTGCTGAATATTACAAACAGGGAAAGCCTGTGAGCTTAGTCCAACACCCTTAATCCCTGGCAAAACTTTCATTTTGTAACGTGACTTGGAAGATAAATTACTCTTACAGGAGGTATGAAGGTAAATTAAAACAGGAGTGTTAATTTGGGGTGGGTGTGACTCTTTTGAAATGGATGAAAGTGCCCTTCCTTTCACTGAGTCTGGATTTGCTGCCTTTCCCCTCCCCAAACCTGTGCAAGAGCAGGTGGGAGCCTGGGTGTGTGTCCTCAGCTCTCAGGCCTGCCCTTACACCATCTTTTCACCAAATCAAAAACAAGCCCAGGGGAATTTTAACCTGCTGTTTTTGTTCTGTTAACAAATACCAACCACAAACCTGTTTTTCTTGCTTCCTTGATGGAGAGGGAACGACAGTGTACAAGAGGGAACTGATGTTTGTGCATGTGGAGGTCAGGAAGGCTGGAAGGGTTAAACAGGCCTGGGTTTGAAAGCCGTGGAGAAAAAGACCATGACAGCAAAAAAATATTAAAAATAAAGCCAAAACTTGAAAAACTGGCTACAAAGACAGACTTGGGCAAAAGCTTTTTATGAGAAGAGTCACATACACATATGGGATAAATTACAGAGAAAGGGCATGGAAAAAAAAACTCCATCTTAAATGTATATTTAAAAAGCAAAAGAGCAAGGGGGGAGAAGAAGAAACACGGGATGTTGCTAAAGAAACACGATGAGAAAGACAGTGCAGGAGCCAGCAGGAAATGGCAGCAAAAGAGCTGCCAGCAAAGGACTGGTGGGGCCAATGGTGCTGTGCTACCCTGGTTTGCCCAAAGCCTTGGTAGCACCTTTCCTGCCTGATTTAATATGGATGCACACGGAAAAGAGAAGCAAAACACCTGATCCCTCCTTGGGGGAATTCCTGTGGACTGCAGGGCAGGCAGGAGAAGTAAGAGGAAGGGAGCACAGCACTCATTGCAAAACCTTCCCCTTGGCTGCCACCCAAGAATTCCTATGGGAACCGAAGGTGCTTTTGGCATGTGTGGTGCTAAAACAAACCCTATCTGTGCCACAGAAAGTGAGATCTGCTCTGATTATCTGCACACACTGACGAGGGCAGCTGCACCCCTGACTGCTCTGCTTCATACCTGCTCAGCTGTCCAGGTTTATCCCTGCTTCCAGCCAGGTCTCACCGTGGCTGCAGGAGCACTGCTGAACTTAGCTTGTCCTTGCCTACACTTGCAGCTAATTCACATTCAGCCCCGGCTCAGCCGCCCCTGTTGCTGACACCTGTTGTCAGCAGTCGGTAATTTCTTTTTTTAGGACCAGCCTACATTGCCCTGGAGCTCAGAAAGGGCCTTAAATTAGACTTAATTCTATTCAGATGTAGTTAGCAGTATTTAATTAGCACAGTCCTAAAGCAAAAGTCAGTCTATTCCTTGGATCACTGGAGTGCATTCTGGATACTTTCCATACTGCTGCAGGAGTCTGACCTTTTTTTTTTTTAATTTATTTTTTAATTTTTTATCTTTAGCCCAAGAAATGTGCTGGGGCTTCTCAAGCACTTCCAGATTAGGGGCCACATCTTAATAGACAGATTCCTTTTCAGATGGCTTCCTGCTCGTTTGCAATTGCAAAACTTCTCTGAGGCAATTACCATGATTGCAGACATGGGAATGTGACATTAGGAAAGCATTTAATGTATTCTCAGCATCTGTTACAGTGCTGCAAATGGAAACCTCGGGGAGATGCCAGCACTATGGGCAAGACTCGTTTAAATTTGGTTGACTGGAAATTCACATCCAGCCTGAACTCAACATGCAGGTACTCAGCAAAGCCCAGGAACAAACACAGGCACATCCAGAGGGTGATCCACCCATCCCAGCTGCTGTCCCACAGCACAGGGATGTCTTGTCTTCTGATGGTGCTCCAGCCAGTGGGAAATGAGCACTTTAGATGAGGAATCCCATTTTATGCAGCTAAAATGAGGTGACCTGAACACTGTCCTGTGTGATCTTCACAGCCCACTGGAAACTGCCCCAGAAATGATGAGCCAATGCTATTCACCTCCATGGGTTTGTGAGCTGACAGATTCAGGGATTTGCTGCTTGCCAGGAGAGTTCAGTTTCCCAGAAAGTGATGCAGGAGCTGGCGAGAAGATCCTCTGTGGGAATAAGGAGAAAGGGGAATGGATGAGCACTAATGGAGACAGATCCCAGCCTTAAGATTAAAAGCCTTGGCTGTGTTATCCAAGTAGAGAATGATAATCTAGGAACTATTTTTTTTAAACTTTGCTGCTTTTTCATCCATTTTCTCCCTTATTTCTATAAAGATGGCTACACCACATGGCTAGAACATCATCCTACTTGAATCCATTTTGAAATGGATGTTCAGGAAAGACTGTTGAACTGCATGTTTTAGAGCCTGTTAGTTCTCCTCTGATGAAATATTTTCATTTTGCATGACATAAGTAAATATGAGAACAAAAGAAATAGAGAGAATTAATAACATATATATTCATTTTTAAAAGACCTGTGTTTCAGGCTCTGAACATGAAACAACCCCAAAAGACAAGCAGGAAGCCCCAGGCTCTTCCTGGGTGACCTGGGAGAGTTTGTTGGTTGGGGTGCAGGTGGGATCTGAAATGGGGGTGCTGGATGAGCTCTGTGCTGTGGGAGAGGACAAAGCCATGATTTGAAGGGATTGATTCCTCATTTCTGGAAAGGAGGAGTTTGGGCATCTTCATGGCTCCAGGTCTTGAGAGGAAAGGCTGCTGTAATGGTGCAGACTCACCCAGCTGAGAGGGGTCTCCCACACAGGGTACCACAATTTAACAAGGCTCCACTTCCCTCCTCCTCTCCTCCTGTGGGTTTTGGGGTTTGTGCAGGGCTGGGTGTTCCTTGCAGTCCCAGGGTTTCCAGAAGAGCCTGCAGCAGCCACGGATGGTGACTGTAGCAGGTCCTGAGAGCAGCAGGTCTCAGGCCAGAGCTTCCCACCTCAGCCTTTCCTATTCCTACTTGGATCCTTGCTCCAAGTGCTGCTTCCTCTCCTCGCACATCCACTCACATTGTGGGGGGCAGTGGGATCCTCACAGCTTGTAAAAACATCTCGTTTCCTTTGGGGGATCTCCCAAAGGAAATACCAGCATGGAAATTCCAGCTGAGGAGTGGGGATTCCCCCCATGGCTGAGCACCTGGGGCCAAGTTCAGAGCCTACCCCCTAGTGCCCTGTGGGTCCTGCCAACACCGCTGCTGTGCTGGGAACCAGACCTGGGAGCTGCACTGAATATTAAACTAACTCCCACTCTGTCCCTCCTTTATTACTAATTCAACCTGAGGCACTTGCCAGGCCTAGCTAAAACCTTGCCCAAGAGGAGCAACCACTCCACTTAGGGAGAAGGTGAAAGCAGGGTGAAAATGTGCAGCTGGAAATGGTGATGTTGGAAAAGAACGCAACTTCGAAGCAGATCTTAAGAGTTTTGTTTTGGTGGGCTTTTTATAAGAGTCTAGGCCTAGGTTTTAAGATATTAGCCTGAAGCTTGGACTAATGTGATTAGTTTAAATCAGCTGTTAGTGACAAACACACAGCTTCTTTAAATTGAAAGTATCTTTGTGTACTCAAAGCACTTTAAGTGCTTTTGAGCCTTTTCTGTCTGGCAGAGGGAATCCCATCCCCTACAAACACTCTGCTGGGACACTGGCACAGAAACCATCCAGCTCACCTTCCCTCTTCTCCAAACCCTCATTCCCTCTGCTGTCACAAGCTTTAGCATGGCTGTGTGCTGACACAGGCTGGGGAAGTAGTCCTGTGGTTACTACTGAGTTTAGCATCTTCTTTCCTCTCTCAGAAAAGGCCACTTTTTGACCTCCCTCTTCCTCAGTGCCACAGTTTGTAGCAGTGCTGCAAAGCCATCTGGATTATCCCTGCCCCACAATCCTTTTATTACTGTTAACTTCTTTTCTTACATTTCAGTTTCATTTTAAAGGCCTTGCTTTAAGCTGAGGTGAGAATAACTGGCAAAGGATGGAAACCTCTTAAACTGGTTTTGTGACATGGTAATTGTGGAGGGGATGGTGCAGCAAATTGAAATTTTTGATTTCAATTGAGCATTTTGTGGGGGCCAGGAGCTCAGCTAGGAGCTGCTTTTGGCACTGGAGCCCATCCCTTTGGTGTGTGCAGGACACCCCATGCTGCCCACTCCTCCTGCAGGATTTTGGGGAGCTCTCTCAGGCCGTGGGGCACACGAGCTTGCGACAACTCGCTTATGCAACACAGGCTGGATCTGCTTGCTGCTGCCAGATTGTGGAAATCTGCAAATAATTGCAAAGTCTGCCAGTTTAATTGGATTGTGGTGTATTTGCACAGATGGGTGAAGTCTTCCAGGCCAATATTTTCCAGAGTGACTTAGCAGTCTTTCAGCTTTAAGGTACTTGGTATGAGAGAACATAGAAGCAATGAGTTTCGGCAGATTTTTTTGAGAGAAGCCCCCCCAAACTGAAGTAATCCAAACCATCAATCACCCAGAAATCCCTTGCCACAGAGACCTTGGGGTGGGGGATCTTTCCCAGTAGCTTGATATAAGCCAAACTAAATTCATAAAAATAATACAAGACATATTAACACATCATTTGTTCAGCAGAAAAATCCAGTGTGAATGTGTATGTGTGCAGGCATTTTTACAGGAAGTATAATGAAAAATGAATATCTGTAAAACAAGAGGAGGAGGAGGAAAAGAAAGACGATTTATTTAATGTGCGGGTCGGCTGTTGCTGTTGTTGTTATTTTTTTTTAATGAGGTACAAAATGTTACTGTGGAACATTGTCCCTGTGTGCTCTGGCCCTTTTCCAGGCCTAGAAATCAGTACTTTCTGGGGAAAAGCAAGCCTTGTAGTTGACTTTCTGAAAGATAGGCTGTTATCTCTTGTTAGAGGCTGAGAAGGAAAAGAATCAAATTACTTAATAATTAAATACAAACTCTGTAAAATTGCTCAGAAGTAACTAGCCCCTAGGGCCCAAGCTACAGATGCCCAATATCTGAATGTACAAAAGAAAAACAATTTATTGACATTATCATCAGTTTTTTTCTACCAAGAATTCACAGGGAGACAAGAAAGTTGTAGGAGATTCTGCTGCTCTCACCGAGAGATTCCACTAAACCACCCTTACAAAAATCCACTGCTTGTAAGAAGAAATAAATGGGCATTTTAAAACCAACTTGAAATAATTCCAATTAAATCAAAACATTTTTCACAGGCAGCAAAATGATGTAGTTACATGATCTGGAAGTAACTACTTTTGAGAATGTGACCTTGGAGGTCTGCACGACTGCAATGAAGTCCAAGTGCCCTAGTGAAAAAGTCACTCTTGAAAACAGGACTTCAGTAGCTTTGAACCAAATCTAGCTGACTTTGGAAAGTCTTCCCAAATACTTCTCCAGATCTCATATCCTGAGCTGAAATCAGCTTTTCCCTTGTGTAGCCAAAGTGGACCTCAGCTCCTGGTGTGAGCACTTCTCACCGCTTTGCTGTGTCACTTATCTTTTGTCTCAAAGCTCATGGTCCTGAAGCCATGCTGCTGCCAGAATCCTTGAATCTTCCCTTCGCAGCAGAATGAACTTCTGGTTCCTGTGGGTAAGGATCAAGCCTCAAAAAAGCAGAAGAAATTATAAAGAACCCCAACATTTCTTTTTTTTTTTGGAAAACCCAGCATTATGAAATCCCTGAAGTGACTTTGCACCCTCAGAGCCATTAGACCCCAACCTCCCCCTTCCCACCAGGCACCCTGAGGAGGCTTCTTGCCAGCCACTCTCTAGAGCATTAGAGACACGTTTTCAAAGGTGCTTAGATGCCTGAATGCCTTGCAGGAGTTGGCCCTGACTTCTCAGCAGGCTTAACTTGGCCTGTCAGGTGGCTGCCCAGCCTCTTCTGCATGCTGGGAGTTGGGGTTTTTGTTTCTAACTCTGGGGCTGAGCAAACCAACCACAGCAGAGCAAGGCAATCCCAAGGCAGGGTCTAGTAAGGTCTCATAGCTTGCTCTGAAGTCTTGCAAGGAAGGGCTCCCCACTGGCCTGGGAAGCTCTGGCTGCACTCAGGTTCTTCAGGCCCCCTTGAAACAACAGGCTGCTGTAGGCTCAAAAAGACACCCACAGGACCAGACGAGGGCTTGGGTTAATTTTTGATAGTTTTCATTGGTTTTGAAGGGCAAAGGAGCTCTGAGAGGTTGACCATGGCTTGAGAGTACTGGAAACCAACAGAAATAGAAGGATTTCTTTTAGGACCTTATTCCAGAGATCCAGGGAACAATTTTTGAGTCAGACCATAGCTTTTGTTGCTTTTGTGATTTCCCACCTGTCTTTTGCAGGCTTGGGGTGGGGGGCAACAGAAGAACAGGAGAATTGCCAGGGCCTCTCACAGTATTAGCTATGTCTCATTGTTGTCATTCAACTCAGTTATTAAATATAAACCATGATATTTGCAAGCCTAACTTCGTCCTTTGCAAACATTTTGAGTGGAAGTTGTTCGCAAAAAGCCTTTCAAACTAGAGATAACAAGGTGACAAATCCTTTAAAGTGATGTTTTCAGGTACTCCTCTTCAAATAGATGTCCCAGTTTAGTTGCTGGCATCCAGAACAAAGGGAGTAACCAGGCTGCTTGTGAGATTCAAAATCACAGCAGATTAGGCCTCTGCTCTGAGAAATGTTTAACTCCTTACGAGGGAAATCCAGAGCACGTGCTGGTAAATAAAAGGACTCTCTTTTTCCATCTTTCTCATAAGCCACTGAAATCATGCCACAGTATATTTTGCAATAGACTGGCTTCAGTGAAATCATGTTTGCTTTTTGACTTGCCAGCTTGCTCTACTTTTTTAGGCTTGGCTGGTTCAGGTCAGTCATGAACAAGGTCAGGAGCACGTTGGTAACTGGGCTCAGGAGGCTCTTGCCCCAGCAGGACCATCCTGGTGGGCATGGCTGGAGAGATGGTGGAAGAGCATTTCTTTTTACAAGGGCATGGAGTCACAGGAGAAGGGGCAATGGCTTCACACTGACAGAGAATAGGTTTAGACTGGATATTAGAAATAAATTGTTCCCTGTGAGGGTGGTGAGGCCCTGGCACAGGGTGCCCAGAGAAGCTGTGGCTGCCCCATCCCTGGAAGTGTTGAAGGCTGGGTTGGATGGGGCTTGGAGCAACCTGGCACAGTGAAAGGTGTCCCTGCCCATGGCAGGAGGGTGGAAAACTGGATGATCTTTAAGGTCCCTTCCAACCCAAGCCATTCTGTGATTCTCTGAAATGTCTGTCACCTACCTCATAACAATTTTCTCATTGCCAGATGCTTGCAGAATCCACTTTCAATCTTCCTCTGTAATAACATCCCATTACTGTAGGTTAATGCCCTGGCTTTTGCATCCCAGAGCTGTACAATTCCCTTGCTAGGTTGGTTAACACAAACAAGACGTGGTACTGTACAAACAGAGCGTTTCCAACAGCTAAAAGTCTAAACAGATTAGGAAAAGGGTGAGGGAAGAAATGTAGGTGCCAAGAGTGACAGCAATGTGCAGTGACATGGCCAAGGGAAGCCAGAACCAGAACTCAGATCCCAAGCCCTGATAGTAATCTGTTACTTAATGCCATCATTTTGGTATGTGAGATGGGTCATCTTCCTTAAAGGGTTCAGAAAGTAGCCAGACCAGTTCCTCTGTTTATATAAGGAAGATGTTTGTAGACCTCTTGAACCTAAGGCAATTAATACAGCCCATTGGGGAAAGAAAAAAAAAAAAGGAGAGAAAAAAAAAAAAAAGAAAGAGAAGGGAAAAGTAAAATAAAAGTTAAAAAAGAGAACTGGGCTAGATTCTCCATTAAACAGCACCCAGAATGCCTAAAATTCTAACAGATGCAGATGTTTTTACGTCGGGGTATTTTTTTGGTGAGCGGCCTCTTTGTGGTCAGCTGTAAGCATCACATTTACATAGTTCTGTATTTCTGAAAAAGCCTATTGCATGAAGCTGGGATCCTACCAAATGAAAACAAAACACAACGCTAACGAAAAATAGCAAGCTCTTCCAACAATGTTCGGTAACTGACTGAGAGGTTAGTGCTGTGTTCTGGGAAAAAAAAAAAATTATCCAGGCACCATATAATTTCATGCACTGAAAACTTTAAACATTTCAGAGGAACATAACATACGGCACAGGGTGTTTTTATTTAATGAATGGCTGTAAGAAATGGGGCCAGCATCCCTTCTCACAGATGAACGCCTTGTGCCAAGAGCGTTGCTGTACAATGTGTCATCACTCGGGAACCTAAAGAATTGTACTTGAGAAAACATTGCTACAAAATATCATCCCCTTCCCAGAAAGGTTCACTTCAGGCTTTGTAGAAAAACAGGACAACTCATTTCCACTGCACATAATTCTTCTGTTGGGAAACTTTCTTAAAGGCGTAGGTAGTGGAGCAAGGGGCTGGAGAGCTGTTTAATCTCGTAGTGACAATAATAGCTCCCGGTTATTGTTGGTGCTCAGCTCTTGCTTTGGGCTTTTGATACTCAGAACTTCACAAACATGGAGCAGGCTAATCCCCTCCACACCCTGAAAAGGGAGAGGGGGAGAGGGAGAAGGAGAAGGAAAGGGAAAGAGAAGGTGAAAGAGAAGGGGAAGGGGAGGGGGAAGGGGAGGGAGAGAGGAGCAGAAGGGAGAGGAAGGGAAAAGGGAAAGGAACTTTAGCTGCCATAAGAAGTCTCTAGTTAAGACTTTTATGTCAAAAATTTGCTATTCTAAAAAAGTGGTGTGGGTTATGTGATGTATTAAATGGGAAGTCTTACAGACGAAGTTAGACTGGATTGAAAATTAGTTCCTTTTCTCATATGGTGTGTTTTCTTCAAAAAACTGGGTCAGTTCACAGCAAGTAATCAATTTACTGATTTAGGCCTCACCTCTACAACAGTAGTGTTTGCTGGGACAACTCAACATAATCACGTGTGAGTGTGTGTATTTATTTTTAGAGACTGTATATTAACATCCTCATTCTTGTTCCTGGTTTGAGAAAGGAGAAGTTGGTTACCCAGAAGGGTGCATCCATTGCTGCTGGCTGCAGGACGCTCCTGGCTCCAAGGGCAGTTTAAGCTTGCTCGTATTTTCCACTTCAAACAAAATGAAAAACAAAAATAAAATAGTCTGAGCCAGACCAGAAGAGTTTTCCCTGAGACAAAATCAGGGTATTTCAGAAGGACTGCCCCTTTAGCAAGTCAAGGGAAGGCTGATGACAAGCAGAGAGCCCTAAAGAGAGAAGAATGAGTACTTTCAGTGCTAGCAATTTCACCTGTACCTCCTGCAGACATAGCTGTGTAACCTGCCCTATCGTTCTAGCACAGAGAAGGCACTTCTGACACATTACCTGCCTTTGAAAACAAATCCCATTGAGGACACCCCAAATCCCATTAAGGACTCCCCCAAGGTGTACCTGTAGCCAGGATCCTTGCAAGGGCTCAAAGTCCCCTGGGCCAACCCTCACACCTGAGCCCACTCAAGGCTGCTGCAGGGGGTGGCAGGGCCGGTCCCCCCGGGCACCCCTGTCCCCACCTGCCGAGAGGGGAGCAGGAGCAGAGCCCGCCCGCAGCAGGGATGGGATCGGGACCTGCCCAGGGATCGGGACCTGCCCAGGGACAGCCCTGGCGGGCAGGGGGGACGCTGCCAGCAGCGAGGCCAGGTCCTGGGCGCTGGCCTGATCTCTGTCCTTAGGCTCCCTCTAGAGTTTACAGCAAATGAGCAAAAGGTCTAAAACACCACTTGCACAGGAGGGTGGCATCTCCTCGCCCCCCATGGCATCTCTGCTCCTGGGCACTGCTGAGTTGTGTCCCAGGGCCTTTGTCCACTGAAATGGCTCTTTCTTTCCTGACAGTCCCTGCTGCTGAACCTCACCGGGCCCTAATCCTGCCCAGAAGGGAAGGGCTCCTGTTAAGTGAATGTTACATGGTGCATACTTGGGGCCTGCACCTCAGATCTCACAGCAGGCTCTCCCCACATCTCTTGAAGAAATTAGCACTGCCTGAAAAACTGGAGAGGTGGGGAACCAGCACTGGCTCAGTAACAGCTGAGGTGGGTTAGGAGCAAACCTCCTCAAACCTCCAAATAGGTCATGCCATGTCCCTGCCTTTTTCATCCTAAACTCTGGAAGACACATCCTGTGGAGGAGCTCAAGTATTATTCCCAATTTCCTCGCTATTTGCAAGGGAATGTATAAAATCCCAAGGAACCCAGATGCTTTATGCATGCAGCTCGGATGGGCTTTGCTGGTTCCCTGGACAGCCTTATAAAGTGCTGGGAAAGGAGGGTGGCCAAAAAGCAGACAGACGGCTTGCCTAAGCGATTCTGGAGGGAAGAAAAACAGCGAACAGCTCTGCCAGTGGAAAAGCCCAAACATGAGCGAGGAGAGGGGTAGTGGGAAGAGCCGGTTCAGGGTGTCCGGAGCCTGTTAGAGGAGCCAGGACTTTCTTCGCCCAGACCTCCCTACAAACACTCCTCCCTCCTTCCTACTTCACTCCTCCGAGTTTTGTTTGGGGTTTTGCGTTGTTGTTTGTTTTCCTTTCTTTCTCTAACCCTCTCCTCCGATCTTTGGGCGCATCTTCATCCGGAGCGGTCCCGGAGCGGGGCAGAGCGGGCGGTGGGAGGCTGGAGCCCCGCGGGGGAGGCTCAGCCCTCGCCCCGTGCCCTCCCCGCACCGCCTCCCCCGCAGCCCCACTGCTGTGCCCCTCTTTTGCAAGACGATGGCGCTCTGATCTTTCCACAGCTTCGCTCCGGGACTTTCGAGTATATTTTTTTCCTGTATTTTTTTTTTTTTTCCACGCTTCACTGCTACTACGGGCGGGCGCCTGCCTCTGTCCCGATTTGCTGCAGCCATCGGGGGTGCCTGACTGTAAACAAAACACTTTAGATCATGGCAAGGTCGCTGCAGACACAGCCTTTTTTTTTTTTTCCCCCCTCTGCGCTGCAGCATTTAAGGTGGATTGCCGAGATCGCATGGAAGAGAAGGGGGGACGAGACGAGGGAGCCAAAGGAGCCGAAAGAGCGGCGGGGACCAACCCCGATCCCCGAGCATGGCCGCGGATGCTCCGGGGGTGCGGATGCTCCCACCCCGGGGGAGACACTCTGATTTTTTTTTTTATTTTTCAATTATTTTTTATTTTTCTCCTTAATTTTGCCCCCTTCCCTGATGATTTGTCCCAGCGCGACCCCAACGCTTCCGGCGGCGCGGGTTGGGGGCTGCGCTGCCCGCGGAAAGACGCGCAGCTACCGCGGCTGCGGGGATACACCCCCTCCCCTTTCCCTCTCCCCAGCCCCTCGGAGAGCAAGGCAGGGTGGCAGAGGAGAAGGGACAGAGGGATAAGCCAAGGGGCAGACCACTCCTCTTTCATTTTCTCCGTTGCTTCCATCAGTGGCTTAAATTATTCGCGCCCCTCTTCTCCTCCCCCACCCCCCACCACCCCCCTCCTCCGCCCCTTTGGATTTAATTATTCGTGCTCAATATACTTGTACAGCATCCAGGGACTCAGTCTCAGGCCCTTGTGCTAAGGGAAGTATAAACAGAACAACAACAAAAAAACCCCAGAAGGTTCTTGTCCTACAGCAACTTGTTTTTTGTTTTTTTTTTTTTCTTTTCCAAAGGCTTCAGATAAATCAGTGCTCTCTGTTGCTGCTGCTTTGCTCGTGGGGAACGGAGTCTTTTCCAGTATTTGGAAACCCATACTCCCCGTGTTTTGGTTTTTTTTTTTTTTCCCTGGTTTGTGCTTATACTCTATAATACTGTCAAAATCCTACAGGCAAGAGGGCTGCCTTTCCCTTGTGGGTTAGGGAGACAAGCAGAGACTCCCAGGGAGCAAAGAATGGGAGCTCCTCACCTCAGGAGTCACGAGTGGGACACCCAGCAGGTTCCCAACAGGGAAGCCTCCATGGGCAGGATGAGCCCTGGGCATCCTCAGACATATTCTGCAGATCGCTTTGTACAACTCCCTTGTGTGGATCACAACAAGCTCAATGTCCCTACACCTGACAGGGAATATGAAGTTTGAAATGAAGCTTCCTTGCTGGTAGCAATGGAAATCAAAGACAGGAAAGCCTAGAGAAATGAAAATGAAATTCTGCAAATACAATGGATGCAGGCCCCACTTTTTCCAGCTGATGGAGTTTCATCATGGACTTGCAAATTAAAAAAAAAATCTCAGGTCCTGCAGACATGTGAATATCAGCTTTAATTTTCTGCCAGTGAATTGCTAAAACTTGTGGTTTCTGAGAGGAGTTGGAAAACAACTTCCAAGTACTAAAATCCCCAGCATATAAATAAAAACAATATGGCTGATATTGAATTTTAACCTTGTGGTTTTTAAACTAATCTCATTTGTTGGTTTTTTGGGTTTTTTTGAACTTGGGTCTGATGATACTGAGATTACTCTGCTGAGTGGTGTGAGCAGAAGCTGGAGGCCTTGAGTCTGATGATGACCAGCAAAATGCTGGCCTGGGCTTGAGCCCTGTGTGAAGGTTGTGTCCTCTCTCCAGTGTGTAAGATCTCCATGGCTTCAAGGCCAAACCTGCTGACTCTCGTCTCAGCCAGTAAAACCCAATGGTGTTGACCCCTGCCTTGCTGGGACACCTTGCTACTTGTGTAACCCCCCCCCAGAATAAAGTTTGGACAGGGTTGCTCTGCTTGCAAAGGAGACCTGGCCAGATGGGCTGGTGTGAAGAGCCTTCAGGGCCATTCAAAGGTTCAGGCACAGGATCTGGGCACCTGGAAATGTCATAACCTTTAGTGCCTGACAGAACCCACAGTGTCACACAACACATTGAGGGGGCTGCCCTGCCTGGTGAGGGAAGATGGTTGTGCAAAGGGGCTGGAGAAAAGGGGGCCAGAGAGGAAAGCACAATTGCTCTTATGCCCACCACACCTGCTCTAACTATCCGAGAAAGTTGCTTAGAAAATCCCTGGCTGTGACTCTTTGCTCATCTAATCTTTTGAGCACACAAACAGGACAAACCCCAATGCTATTTTTCCCGCCGGGTTGTTGATACCTGAAATCCCAGCAGAGGTTATTTTAGAGACATTCCTTAACCGAGAGGGCAGGACATGATCATCTTGGCACTTGGAGCCACCAGCCCAACTGCGCAGGCAAGTGGGGTCAGGGTGCTGGGGGTCAGGGTGCTGGTCCCCGCTGCATGCCCTGGGGTGGCCAGCCTGCCCACTAGCCCCGAGCTCGCCCGCAAACCCGGACCTCTGCCAGAACCCAACCCAGGCAAACCAGAGCGGTGGGACACTTCTGTCACAGCCCTGACTCAAAACCAGCCGTCACCATTCCCGAAGCCACTCGGGCGAGCGGCGGCATGGGGTGAGTGTTTTTGTGGGGTGGCACAAACCCCGCGGGGCTTTGCGGAGGGCTGAGGAGAGCGGGCCCGGCAGTGCCATCCCACCCCTCTCGTTCTCTCCTTCGCTCCCGGGCTCGGTCCCGGTCCCGTGGGGCAGCCCCGGTTCGCCCCGTCCCACCTTTAGAGCCGGCGGCGGCGGCGGGGCAGGGCCGGGCGGACGGGGCGGTGCCCGGCGCCGTAACCAATGGCGCGGCCGGGCTGTTTAAATAGACTCTCCCTGTCAATCATTTTCTTCTTCGTCAGCCTCCCTTCAATCGCCATTTTTTCCCTTTCCAAGGGGAGAAAAGGGCTCGTCTCCCCTTGTTTTTTTCCGTCTCGCTGTTACTACGCGGCGGCGCTGCGAGCGGCAGGGGCATCATCGGCACCAGCGCCATCGCCATCGGCGGCGGGCCGGCACCGCGGAGGCTGCGCCGCGCTCCGCTCCTCTCCCGCCCGGGGCTCCCCGGCGGCGGCAGCGGCGGCTCTCGGGGCTCATCCCCGGGCCGGCGCTTATGCAAGGGCGCCTCCTCGCCCCTTCTCCGCGGGCCGAGGGCGAGCGGGGCCGAGGCGGGGCCGCAGCGCGGGGCAGCGCGGAGCGGAGGCGCGGAGCGGAGCCGCCGGGCGCCGGGCTATAAAGGGCGGCGGAGAGAGAGAGCAGCGAGCACAACAACCGCCGGCTGGAGCCACAGGGTGCGGGGAGATGTCAAACGTGCGCATTTCTAATGGGAGCCCTACCCTGGAGCGCATGGAGGCCAGGCAGTCGGAGTACCCGAAGCCGTCAGCGTGCAGGAACCTCTTCGGGCCGGTGAACCACGAAGAGCTCAACAGGGAGTTTAAGAAACACCTGCAGGAGATGGAGGAGGCGTACCAGAGGAAGTGGAATTTCGATTTCCAGAATCACAGGCCGTTGGAAGGCAGGTACGAGTGGCAAGCCGTGGAGAAGGGGAGCTCGCCCGACTTCTACTTCAGACCCCCTCGGCTACGGAAAGCCGTCTGCAAGTCCGCCGGCCGCCAGAGCTTGGATGTAAACGGGAATTGCCAAACCGTGGTTTTTGTCGGTTCTCAGGGAATCTCAGAGGACACTCACTGTGTAGCTCAAAAGACTGATGTTTCAGAAAATCAGACGGACTTAGCAGAGCAGTGCACTGCCCAGAGGAAAAGACCCGCGGCCGATGGTAATGTACCCCAGGGCTCTGCCCCGCGCCCCACTCGTGTCAACGCCGGGGCTTCGGCCCCTCCGCCCCTGCCACGCGTGGCCCGGCCGTGGAGGGCTGTTCCCCGCCGGGCACCGGCTCGGCGAGCCCCCCTTGCCCCTTTTCCCCTGAGAAAGCCCGGGCAGTGTTCGCAGTGAGGGGGCCCGCCTAGAGTGGGAGCCGTTAGCTGATGTGCAAGGAAGAGCCCTTAGACGCGGGTCACATCCCCCGACCCCTCGCCGCCCTCCGCGGGGACCCGGGCTCCTGCCCAGGTGGGAGGAGGTTCCCAGCGCTCAGCAAAAGACGAATATGGATTTTATTCGAAAAGAGGGAACTTGGATCTCCTACCTAGGGAGAAGTCCATCTCCCCACCCCCTGCTCGCTTTACGCAGCCGATACCTGACATGGGGATCCGGGAATATTCCCCCTCGGCTCCATCCATCCCCCCTGGATGCCGAGCAGACATCTGGAAGGAAAATATTTTAATATCTTTCCCCCCCCCCTCCCCGCCCCCTTCGTTTTTAATTTTCCCCTCCTAGATTCCTCTCCTCAAAATAAAAGAGCCAACACAACAGGAGAAGAGGTTTCAGAAGACTCCCCCAGTGCCAGTTCAGTGGAGCAAACACCCAAGAAATCAAGCCCGGGAAGACATCAAACGTAAAGCGTTTAGGTCAGTTCCCTTTAGGGTCTGGCATTAGGATGCAAATAAGGGAAAGAAGGGGTGACTGAGTGTCTGTCCCGCGTCTCTAAGGGGGTGGGGAGGGGGCTCCGAGCCCCTGTGGGCTCGCTGAGGGGTGTTTTCGCCGAGGAAGGGTGGCTTTCCCCGAGCGCTCGGGAATGGGTGTGTGTTGGAGGGTGGGGAGTGGGAGGCGCAGGGCTTGAAAAGAACAAAACAAGGAGCGAAGCCCGGCCTGGGCTGGGGCAGGGGCTGCAGTGGGGCTGACCCTGCCTTCCTCCGGGATGGGCACCGGGGAAAGCGAGGTCCCAAGGACCGTGCGGGTGCAGGGACGGAGTTGGAAACGCGGCTGGTGCATCGTGTCAGATGCCAGGGGATTTCGGGGGGCTTCCCCTGTCCCCCGCCCCCGGGGCTTTTCCACCTCCAGTGTCAGCCTTGCCGTCGCATGTCGCGGCCACCTCCCACTGCGGGACAAATAAGTCAAGAAGTTGGGTTTAAGGGGAATCCGGGCGCTTTCTCAAAATCCGAGCAGTGCAAGGTTGTTTTGGTTTTGTTTGGTGTGTTTTTTTTCTTTTTTCCTTTCCTTGTTTCTGTTGTTTTGGTTTGGTTTTAGAGGCTGGCGGGGGGAAGGGAGCGGGTTAATGAGAGGCTGGGTTGTGCAGCTTTTTTTTTTTTTTTGCCTTTTTTTTTTTTCCTCTCCTTCTCCCCTACCCCCTTCTTGTTGTTTTGTTTTAAGGCGAGGGCTGGGGCGGGGAGAGTTGGTAAAAATTACGCCGGCGGTTTGGGAGCCGAGGTTAGGAGCGAGGTTTACAAAAAACGATTTGCGATTGTGCAGAGAGAGAGAGATTAAGCTGTAAAGCAGAAGTTGCAACAAATTAGTCCCGCTGGGGTGAGCCGTGGCCGAGCGCGGCCATGCGAATGCCGCTACTCCCGCCCGCTTTCGGGGGTGGGGGCACGGGAGGGGTCCCCCCGCACTCCCCGCCGAGGGATGGAGGGATGGAGGGGCCGGGGCCGCTGGCAGCAGCGGTGCGGGGAGCACGGCCCGGCCCAGCCCGGCCCGCCGGGGGCGGGGGGGCGGCGGGGGCCCCGCCCGGGCTGGGCCCGCCCGCCCCGGGGATGCGGTGTCGGTTTGAACCGGTTGCGCCGCGGATCGCGTTTCTTGTCGATGTTTTCTAATCGGTTTTTTTTCCCCCTCTCCTTCTCGGTGTTCTTTTTTTTTTTTTTTTTTTTTTTTTCCCCTTTCATTATTCCCGTTGCAGAGCGGAGGATGATGATGTGCGCGTCTTCGTTCGCCGCGGGTGCGGCGGGCGGCGATGAAGCGAGGAAGATGTAAAGTTGTAGTGGGAAAGAAAAAAAATACATATCGCCGATCTCCGGGGGATGGAGGTCCTGTACAAGCACTGAAAAAAAAAAAAAAAAAGAAAAAAAATGGAACAGCAACAAAACAGCAACAAAAAGCAAACAATAACACTAAATTTTAGGCACTCTTAAAAGACCTGCCTCTAAAAGCATTGGATGTAGCATTGTGCAATTAGGTGTTTCCTTATTTGCTTCATTGTACTACCTGTGTATATAGTTTTTACCTTATGTAGCACATAAAACTTGTTGGGAGGGGGGAGGGACTGGAAGAGGGTGACCGATTGGAACTTGCTTTCACAATCTAGCAAGCAAAGAAATCTATGAAGAGAAGCAGTGTAGGTTTTTTATTACTTAAAGATGTATTGTCCCTTTAAGTGGGTCTGCAGTGTTTTTCTCTTTTTTTTTTTCCTTAATTTTTTAGATTTTTTTTTTAATGTATCATCGTGGTAACTGTTCAGAGCAGATTATTGTGAAGTTTCTTCCTACAGCATTAAGCTGAAGAGGTGGGAGCTGTGATGATTCCGTTATGTAGTAGCAAAAGTTCCCCCCCAGCCCTCAAATCCATATACCAAAACTGAATGCCTGTAAAAAGTTGTGTAAAATCATCCCACCTGATTACATTGCCTGATTTTTTTTTATTTTTATTTTTTTAATTTTTTTTTTTACCTAATCTGGAAGGCTTTTGCTCTGAATCTGGAATATTGTTGTTTTCTGATCTGACCCACTTCCCGAAGTGTTTGTGTATGAGGGGAAAAGGGATACTACATCTTTAAACAGTATTTCTACGTTGCCTGTGTACCTGTATGTAAAAATAAAAAAAAAGTTTGAAGTGTACCTGTGTACATAACTCTGTAAAGACACTGAGAAATTATACTAACTTATTTATGTTAAAAGATTTTTTTTAATCTAGAAGACAATATTTTTTCCCCATAAAGCCAAAGTGGCATGTTTTTGTGCATTTGTAAATGCTCTATTTGGTAGACTTTTTAGAGGGTTTTTTCCGTTTGGTTTTTTTTTCTCTTTTCTTTTTTTTTTTTTTTTTTCCTTTTTCTCCTAATTAATATGGCTGTGCTTAAAAGATTGCAGACTGAGCCAATTTAATTTTTTTTTGTAATGTGTGGGGAAAAAAAAATCCAGATTGATATTGTTTCACATCAAGCAATCAATAAAGAAAACTGCCATATATAAGAAATATGGTCTTCATTAGTGTGTGTTTCAACCTCCCTCAGCCTGGCACAGGAGGAAATAAGACTGCAAGAAACAACAGCAGTTTTCCTTCGAGTATCCATCTCTTCACGGGTCTCTGGCGCAGGTGAAAATAAGGGATGCAGCACCCTTAGTGCAGCGATGCCATTTCTTCATGGAAGGGTGCTCAGGCATTGGAATGGTGGTGGTGGAGTCACCGTCCCGGGAGGGATTCCAAAGACGTGTGGATGTGGCACTTGGGGACAGCGTTTAGTGCTGGCTTAACAGCTGGATTCCAAAGAGGGCTTTTCCAACATAAATGCTTCTGAGTCTCCCCTGTGATAATTGGGAATGATGTGCCCTCTTGGTGCAAAAGAGTGGAATTTCTGGTGTCATAATGTTTTTCGGGTTTGGGGAGGGGTTGTTTATTATTTTTTGTGAGAGATGAGGTATTTCGAGGTGTTACTTGCACTTAGTCCTCTGACTCCTAAGGCTTCAAACTCGAGCCCAAAAGAGCACCTTCCGGGCCGGCACCGGAGAGCCAGCGCATCCCCGGGATTCCCGGGACGCTTCCTCGGTCCCTCGCTGCCGGGGCTGCGCCGGAGCCCCGGGGCATCTTCCCCGGCCCGTGGCTATCAAAGATGGCGCCTCGCACGCCCCGGGCCCGGCAGATGCAGGCGGAGGCACCGGCCGCGCTCCGCCAGCCCCGCAGCCCCGCTCGGTGGAGGAGGGGATGCTCGTGGTGCGGGGATGGCGGGGGCTGCCCGGCCCTGCCCGCCAAGGTGCGAGCGGGCATGCGGGGGAGCGGCGTTCTCATCCCCAGGGCTTGCGAGAAATAAATAAACACGTAAATGAGCGCGGAACGGGGGCGGAGGGGGAGCACAGATCCCTGCGAGGCTCGCCAGGGTCCTCCCCCCTTCCCGGTGCAACGCGATCCTGTTGTTTATCCCGGCCGCGCCCGGGCTCGCCCTCGCTCCGAAAGCTCCCCGAGAACGCCGGGCTGGCGCTGGGGAGGGACGGGGAGAGGGGGCGAGCCGCCGGCCGCCAGCCGCACTGGAGTGTGCCGGCTCGGGCAGGGCGGGGCGGAAGGGCCGGAGCGGGCACGGCCGGCGCTGGCGCTGGCGCTGCCCTCGCCCCGCTCCGCGGGCTGAGAGCGATCGCCGGGCTCGCCGCCGTCCGCCCCCAGCGCGCTCCGTGCCCGCCCTCCTGCCCCATGCACAGTGACTGCAGCAGTGTGCACAACCCAGCCCGCTAAACGTGGAAAACACTCGCGAAGATTTAGAAAAAAAAAATAAAAAAGAAGAAGAAGGAAAAAAAAAGTTACGCGATGTTTTTCTCTCTCTCTCTTTTTTTTTTTTTTTTTTTTTAACCCAGCACGAACAAAGTGATCTCGGTGGAAAATAAATAGCGGCGCCTCCCCGAGCCGGCCTATCCCCGCGGCCGGCGCAAGCCAAACCCCCCCGGGCGGGGGGGCCGGGGGCGGGCGCTGCTGCAGCCGCCGGGCCGGGGAGGGAGGCGGTGGGCGCGGTGCTGCTCGCTTCTCCGTCACGTAGGGTTGGGGTGTGCCCTCTGACCGCCCCCCCCCCCCGTTATTATTTTTAATATTTCTTTTCCGTCGCTGCTGTCGTTGCCGCGGCCGATCGATGCCGCTTCTCTCCCGCGCCCGCCGCTATCGCAACAGCGCCGGGGGAGCGCCTCGCCCGCCCCCGCCTCCTCCTCCTCCCGCGGTGACCCCCGGGGGATGCGCGGGGCCGCAGCCGGAGGGGGGAACATCCCCCGCCGCCCCGCCCGGAGCGAGGGGGGCAGGGCGGCCAAGGCTCGGACCCGCCCCGCGCCCCCTCCCTCGGGGGCTGCCTGCGGCGCTTGCACGGCCGCGGCCCCGCGGGGAGCTGGGGACGGCGCCGGGCCCGCGCGGCGGGGACAAATTTTTAAATTTTATTTCCCTTCTCCCTCTTCGCCGCAACGTTTCCTCCTCGGGCGGCTGGAGGCAACCTTGCCTCGCTGCTTCGGCGCGTCTGGCAGCGCTCCGCCGGCCGGGCGGGGCCGCGGCGGGGGAGGGGAGGGCGGAGCGCGGCCGCGGCCCCGGCCCGCCCCGTCTGATGCAACCGCGCGGCCGCCCCGCGGCTGCGTGCGCAGCGCCCGCCTTCCCTCCCCCTCTGCCTTTTCCCTTCCCCTCTGCCTTTTCCCTTCCTCCCTCCCTTCCTCCCTTTCTCCCTCTCTTTTCCGCGGCCACACGTACGCGCGCACTCCCCGCGTGTGCACACGCACGTACCTGCGCGCACACGGCAGCGCGGCCGCGCTGGGGCCGCGGGGCTCCCCCGGGCGGAGCCGCGGCCCGACGGGCGCCCCGCCACCCCCGCGCTCGGGTTCGGTGCTCCCGCTCTGCTCGCGGCGGGAGCGCGGCTTCCCCTGCCCGGGCTTCCATGCGGAGCCGTGCTGCAGGAAGGGTTGGCTCTCCCTTCCGCACGGCCGCGCGTTCCGTGCCAGAGGAGAGGGCTGTGACCCCGTCCTTTGCAGGAATAGTTTGGACGTGGATCTGACCGTTTTTCGGTGCGGACGTTTGGCGGGAAGAGAAAGTTCTAACAATGTGTCCTTAAAGTCAGTAGTAACACCCACTGCTTTTCAGCTGCGGAGCCAGCCTCCTGTTCCCTCAGATGGGGAAATTCGCTGGAAAACGATGTTTTCCGACATCCGTACCCATCTGTACTTCTTAGGAGCTTCAGCTGAAAAAAACCGAATTTCATTTTCAAAAGAAAACATTCCACTTCAGAAATGTCAATATGTTTTGTTTCAACCTCTTACGGCATTTTGTCTATTTTTTTTTCCATAATTGAAAAGTAGTTTACTATCCTCATTTTTTTTAGTACCAAAATAAAAATGCCATAGTATAGTGGCTTTAACAAAATGTGTGATCTGCAGTACAATAATATATTGTATGAGTTGTTCTGTTCTATTCCCGAATTAAATGTTTTCTGCTTTCATTTTAACTGGAAAAACCTTGAAGACTTTCTGTACTTCTTTAATACTCATTTTTTTCCCCCACCTCTGATGTTTTGTTTACTTATGGAGCTGAAAAAAGCATTTTTTCCTGCTGGGCAGGTTGTATCTACACTTGTGGTTTGCTGTGCTTCATCCAGGCTCAGCCACCTCCTCCATCCAGGCAGCTTGTGTGCCTTTCCTCTCCCTGCCTGCTTTCTGTCTTGCCCACATCAGTCACTGCAAGACTCAGAATTAGGCCAGAAAATAGAGGGGAATGTGTTTTTCTTCTCTGTTTCTTTTTCTTTAAAAAAAAAAAAATCCCAATTCACTTCACTTAAAAAGCAAGCGAGTGTATATTTTCCTGCAATATAAAGTTAATAACAATAATAAAAATATAAAGATAACATGTTAATATATCATGATAATATTCAAAGTGCAACTGCCTAAAAACAAACCGGCATCAGACTCTCTGCTTCTCCCTGGAGAAAACGAAGCTGCCACTGCTGCAGGTGAGCAGGCCTGGGAGGGTTTGGAGCTGCAGCAGAATGGAATGTGATGGCTTCATAGGATGGGTGAAGGCCAGGGTGATGCCTGTCCTTTGTTGGACACATCCACAGTGGAGCTGTAAGATAATGGAACTCTTCTGCTTCCAGAGGAGCCAGCTTGTGTTCACACAGCTCTGTCTGCCCCTGGGATGTACTCACTTGAACAGACACCGCTGCTTTGCCCTTTTCTTTGTGCTGCCACCGCAGCCAGGGGTGCAGCTGTGCATCAGTGGAGTGTCTGCCCTGTGAGATGGTGCAGCTCCTGCCTGCTCCCCACTGCTCCTGCACTCTGCTGGCACTGAGGAGTGGGGTTTGGGGTAACCCCTCTGGAGTCACCCCATTTCCCAGCTGTGCCTGGCTCTGTGTACCCTCCTCATTTTAATTAACCTGCTGATCCACAGGTTCTCCACGAGCCATGGGTGAAAGCGGTTTGTTTGCTGTTGAGGGGCTGTTGGATCCAGTGGGGATCCGCTCTCAGGTCTCTGGGGGCAGTTCCCTGGCTCTGGGTTTTGGAAAGAGGGAGGGTTGCTGCTGCAGCTGACTTACTGTGGGATGTCACTGCAGTGGACACCAGTCTATGGCCCAGCTGGACCAGGCTGACCTGGATGGGTGGCAGGCTGCACCGTGCTGTTCTGTTCTGTGCTGTTTTCTGCTGTGCTGTGTGTTTCTCTCCTGTGCTGTGTTTTTCTGTGCTGTGTTTTTATGTACTTTTCTGTTCTGTGCTGTGTTTTTCTGTTCTGGTTTGTTCTGTGCTGTGTGTTTCCTAGTTGTGCTGTGTTTTTCTGTGCTGTTCCATTCTGCGCTGTGCTGTTCTGTGCTGTGCAGTGCTTTTCTGTTCTGTACTGTGTTTTTCTGTTCTGTTCTGTGCTGTTCTGTGCAGTTCTGTCCTGTGCTGTGTTTTTCTGTGCTGTTCCATTCTGCGCTGTGCTGTTCTGTGCTGTGCAGTGTTTTTCTGTTCCTGTGCTGTGTTTTTCTGTGCTTTTCTGTTCTGTGCTTTTCTGTTCTGTGCTGTGTTTTTCTGTGCTGTGCTGTGCTGTGCTGGCAGGAGCTGCCCCTCTCTCCCAGCAGCTTTGGCACCTGCCAGCAGGCTCTGGGTGGAAGCAGGGAGCAGCACACCTTGTGGTTCAGCGTTCCCCATCCTCAAAGACAGGCTGTGCCAGCTCGAGCTTTTATACCTGGCCGTCCTACTGTGCCTGCAGCTGTTTGGAGGAGACAGCAGGCAGGAACATTAGTTTCATTCCAGTTTTATCCTTGGCCTCACATCTGAGGCTTCAAGCAAGGATTCCAGTCATGGGCAGATGCCCCATTTTGTGTGCTCCAGACGCTACTCCCACAAAGACCCAGCAGTCCTTTGCAGGGAGGCCAAAAATCCAACTGTTGCCTGATAAAGCCTTTCTGTCATGACTGGGTCTACCCAGAGTGAAACCGGGCACCTACAAGTGCAGGAAGGGCTCCTATCTCCTGCTACTTGGGCAGGCTGAAGAGCTCTGCAAGCAGGTGGCTGTGTCCCATAGCACCTGTGGTCCTCACTTTCTTTGGGAAGAGGAGCTTCCCAAAGGTCTGGGACTGACCATACTGTAAATTTTTCCTGCCAGGTGTGATGCCTGGAGGTGATATTGTGAGCTTGGTAACCTGGTACACCATACCAACTTCCTTTTTTTAAACTTTTTTTTTTTCTGGAACAATGTGATTGTTCCCATCTGGGCTGCTGGCTTCTGGATGTATGTATTTTACTCTAGTTGGAGACTGGGGATCCCAAGTGAGGACACATGCATACACAGATGAATAGAGATATTTATTTATTTTTATTAGTGGAAGAGAGACCTCTACCGGCTCAGCTCTCAGAGCCACTTGACTGACCACAGCTGAGCTCTCTCTCACCTTTTCTTCACCTACTTGGGAGATCTCCTCCTGTGTCAGAGCCATTTGCCAAGGGAAGCTAAGAAGAAACAACATTTCGTGTTTTCTCATTAAAAGATCCAGCATGTGGCGAGTCCCTCAGTTGCAATCGCTAGCATGTGAATTTGTGACAGCCCTTGGTGTAGTAAATCAAGTAGATTATTTCCTTTAGGAGGAGATGAGTCTTGGGCACTGGTGCAGACCAAAGAATAATAACCAGAGTGTTACTGGTGCTGGAGGACAAATCAGCAGAGTGTTTTCATCCACTCCATTGATTTCAGTTGCCTTTTATTCTCTTTATGTTCTTCCTCCAAGCTGGTTCTGTAGCATTGCAATGAGGATGGCTTCAGAAACCATCTCTTGTGGGTCAGGGCTCTTCAGCATCTAGCCTCTGTTGTCAGCTGGATAGAAGTTGACTCCTACCTGAGCCATATCTGGGGTTGATGATTAGTTGGGTGCTTCTCTTCCTGGGTTGGGGAGGAGTTAATTCATAGTGTGTTTTTCTAGCAAAGCTATCTTTGTCTGGGCACAAGTAATGCAAAACAGGGCTTGGTGTTTGCAAACAGGTGGAGCTGGGTGAGCCTGTAAGGCCTGTAAATCCTGAGCTGCCAGTCTGGCTGAAAGCAGCACAGGCAGAGTTCCACAAAGCTGATCAAGGGCTTGGAGCATCTCTGACAAGGGAAGGCTGAGGGAGCTGGGGCTGTCCAGCCTGGAGAGGAGCCCCAGCTGAGAGGGGCCCTCATCCCTGTGTGTCCCTGTGTGCAGGGAGGGCTCAGAGCAGGGCCCAGGCTCTGCTCCCTGGGGCCCAGCAATGGCACCAGAGCCACGGGCAGGGACTGAGCCCAGGAGCTCCCACCTGCACAGGAGGCACAACTTCTGTCCTGGGCAGTGCCTGAGCCCTGAACAGATTGTCCAGAGAGGGTGTGGAGTCTCCTCACTGGTGATATTCCAGAGACATCTGGACACAATCCTGTGCTGTGCTCTGGGATGGCCCTGCTGGAGCAGGGAGTGGGACCACCTGACATCACTGGGGTCCCTTCCAGCCTGACCCATCCTGGGATTCTGTGATTCTGAGTACTGCTGAAATGCTGGCTTGGGTATCCCCTTCCTTCCTTATGCAGCCCACTCATTCCTGCCCTGGCATTGCTGATAGAGTTAGTTCAGGACCTGCAATGGATGTTGCACAGATTTCCCACCTTCCCTTCTTTGCTGTTGGTTTGTGTGTTGATATTTTTTTCTCCCCAGGTGGATCCATTTCTGGTCTCACTCCTCACAAACTGGCACTGAAAGCTTGGCCAGCACAGTGGGGTGGGAAGGAGGAAGCTGGCTGCACTACCATGAAATCACAGCCTGGGAGCTGGTGTGTCTTGCTTGTTCCTTGCAGAAAAGCAAGAATTAAATAAAGCCTTGTAGCAGGAGAACTGCTGCCCATCTTACGGTTCTGAGGCTTGCTGGAAGGTGCTGGGCAATCTCGGGTACCACAGCCCAGGGCTCTGCCTTCCAGCTCTCTGCTCGTGTCTCTGGCTGTCCAAATCTGCTCCACAAATGACCTGAGAGCTGCTTAGCTGGGGAGATAGAGGTTGGTGTTGATGGCCTGAAGTTTCTGTGTTGTTTGCCAGGGGATCTCCATCGCAGAGCTGTTCCAGAGAGATCTGCTGAGTCACAGTTGAGAGGAAAGATGTGCTAATGTCTTTACAAATAATTTAGTGGATGAAGGTATATGTGTTAACATCTTTGAAACGGATCTTAATGTCTCTGCTGACTTTGGGCAGCAGGTTCGTGTCAGAGCCCAGACAGCTCGGCTCCTGAAACAGAAAAGGGTCTGCACAAGGCTGAACTTCTCAATTTTGGGGTAAAATAAGTTCAAGGGGGGAATGTGTGGTAGGCGTTTCAGGGAGGCTGTACCTTCCTGGTACCTCAGCCAGGGCAACGTGGAGCTGGGAGTTTGGGATAAAAGGAGGCTGCACCCTCTGAAACCTTGAGAGAGAAAACTCCACGGATGTGTGCCCCAGTGGACTCTCTCCCTTTATTGGGATAAAATTGAAGGACTCCTCTGTCTCCTTGTTGGACATAAACCTCTGATGTTTGTAGATTTTCCTGACAGCTACTAATTTTTTGTGGGAAAGTGGCTTGGTGCACTGCAAAGACAGAGTAACAGGCAGCAGTGGTTTCTGCAGCTGCAGGCTGATGGAGTAGGTGCTCTCACTGTGTCTTTCCTGAGAAATCTCTGTAGCAAAAGCACTTGCTTTGTTTCAAAAGGAAAAGTTCCTCTGCAGCCTTTTATACCTTTTCCTTTCAGCTCTCTCACCTGTACCCATTTTCCAGTCATTGAGTGGTGAGAGCACCCACTAATTTGCAGACATTAATTACCTCTTCTTACCAAGTTTCTTTTCTCCCTGGAGAGCATTCTGGGTGCTGTATTCTTGGCTTGTCTGGGTCCTGCTGTCCTTGTGAGCTGCTTCATCCTTAAAAAAAAAAAAAAAAAAGAAAAAAAAAAAGAATAAAAAAAGTGAAGTATTCACAGTGGACTGAGTAGAAATCTTTTGGGCAGGAGCTAGAACTAGTGTTTTATTCCATATCCAGTCATGTCTTTTTATTCTCTGCAATGAGTCGTTGTTTTCTCTACATTTCTCATCCTAGCCTTGCCCATGACTTCTGAATCCAAACCCAGTCCTGCTGTTGGTTTGTGCTGGTATATTAATTATAGGACACTGGAGCCAGAGCCTGACTTTTCATGTTAGGTGCTTAAAACCCAAATGTTTGTCCTTAAAATGCTGCTGAGGTGTCAAGGTCAGGAGTACTGAGCAGGGCTGGCTTGCTCCCCTGAGATCCTCCTGAGGGTAGGTATCCCTCTGTCACTCCTGGGAGATGCTGGCAACTGATTCAGGCTTTGAAAATACTACCAGGAGGGCAAAGACTGAGAGTTCAGTAAGGGAAAATGTCACTCTGTGGCTTAGTTTAGTGGGATAATGGCTCTGTAATGTGAACTGTCAGGCAGGTGTGGGTATGGGTGTGTATGGCTGTACATCACACGCTGTGCTGTGCAGGACAGCCCTTTGGAAAGTCAAACCTGGAGCCTGCTGGGTGGCTTTATTGATTTTTGGGTTTGCTTTGTGCAGGGTGATTGCTGAAACAAGACTTGTTCATGGGTGTCAGGCCGTTCGCAGCACTGTGTTTTTATGCAGCTTTTCACAAGCACTAATAGAGAAACAAAGCAGTCTTCATGACCACTCAAATTTGTCTTGACTAAGCACACCATTGCTGAATAAAGTATGCACCTATTGTCTTCAGACAGCTGTAATTCCTCTGCAGACTTTAGGGTAATTTAATCTCTTGACATGACTGTGCAACTCCTGTTATTTTTAGGCACATACATTAAGAAAAGAAAAGGTCCATTTAATCTGAAAACATATTAGCAAACATTCCTGGTTTCACAAATCTGAACCAGGTACCACAGGGAATAAACTGAAAGTCATTAACATGTGATTGCTGTTTGATGGCCAGAATGAAGCAGTTTCAGACCCACTGCCTACGTCCTTTTGCAGATACTGCAAAGCCAGTTGCTACTCTTGAAGATCACGTCAGCAAAGGTTAAAAACTCATTGCAGATTGTCCTCTGCTGATACAGCTGTCCACAATCTCTGTGTGTGGTGGCCTGCTGGCTGTGTGGGTGAGCTGGTGGGGATGAGGGGAAGGCCTGAAGTCCTCTTGTATCAATGATGGTCATGAGTCAGTGCCCTTCCCGATGATGCCTGAGGATGCTGAACTCACCTAGCTCCCATCCCTGGTGTTGCAGCCCAGAGGAGTGTCAGTGCCTGCTCTCCTCCTCCTCCTAAGCTGAGTCACTCGGGACAAGTGACAATGGAGACTGTCAGGCTATGTGATGAAGCTGGTGGCTGTGGGCTTGTGGCTTCCAGGTGCTGGAGGCTGAGGCTCTGAGTCTCCTCTTTGGCACAGCAGGGAGCTCCTGTATTGCTCACCATGGTCCTTGTGCAAAGCTGTTTCCCTCCCCAGCTCTACAGGGGGGATGGGGTTACTAAAATCAGTAAAATTCATAAAAATGAAAGCAGTTCCCTGAAGGAGGTGAGGATTTCATTTCTTTCTGGATATTCCTAGCAGTGTCATCCAGCAGGCACTGGGACATGTGATGGAAACTGAGGAGGATGTTGTTCAGGCCTCCACAGACTCTTCTAGGCTTAGCTTGGGTGGGAAAGTGAGGTTATGCCCAGGCTCTGCTTAAAACTGTCCTCTTTGAGAATGAATGAGGGAAGGCAACGGCGAGGGACAAAGTGAGGAAAAAACCTTAAAATGTGGCATTTCATGGGGTGGACAGCTAGCAGGAGATTGTTGACTGTTTGTTGAAAAGCCTTGCTGGCTGTGTTTGCTTTGGATACCACAAGTCACTGGGTCCTGGTGGGGACTGTGAGTCATGTTCCTCCTTGCAGTGGAAAACATGGATTCATCGCCGTGGTGCCGTGCTCCTGGCAGGGTGGATGGCCCTTGGGAAAACAGGAAGGTGGCACAAGGCAGGAGGCGTGGAGGCCTTCCCCTCCAAAGGGGGTAGGAAAGTGTTTCTGAAATGCTTTTTTCCCCTCAGGCATCCATCCTTGGTTCTGGGGAGAGCTTTGCTGTGGCCTTGGAAGAGGGACCTGCTGGAGTTCGTGTGTGCTTGTGTTGCTGTGGATACAGGGCTCTATTTTTGTGCCTCTTGCCTAGGTTTTACCTGCATCTTGCAGTGCCTTAAATGAATTTTTAGGGTTTGGGGTCCTAGGTAGCTCGAAGCGTTGAAGTTACATCTTCTGTGGTGTCCATGGGAGTTTTGAGAAGGCTAGTTGTGACCACATTCCCTCTGCTGTCCCTTCCTTTGGCAGAACAAAACCAAGTGGTAGTTTCATCCAGTTGATGAAGGGGTGATGCCTTTATCTTGACTCGAGAGATGCTGGAGCTCCCTTTCTTTGGCTCACGTGGAGAAGCCCTCAGTAGAAGAGAATAATGCCAGCAGCTGTCGGAGGGCCAGCACAAGGTCAGCATGGTCCCACACTGCCAAAATACCAGTGCTAATTCTGGCCCTGGGTGCACAGAGCACACTTGGTTTTCCTTGAATCAGTCCAGATTCAACTATTCCTGCTGGAAGGGATGCCCAGACCTGCCACAGCTCCAGGTGTGGGTACAGGCTGTCACTGGCCTTGCCTGGCAGGGGAAAAGGACCTCTGTGTCAGGTGGTGGTGAGCTGCTAACTCCTTCCCTTCCATCAGGGACAAGAAATTCTTTCCCTGCTGAGGTACCAATCAGTCCTTTGCTCTGCCACACATGAACATGTGCCTTGGTGTTACCCAGTAAACGGTGGAATAATAATAATAATAATAATAATAATAATGAGGTTGTGGCTGTAGCTGTCCCTGTGGGCCACCCACTCCTGCAGCCCGTGGAAGAGCACGGGGCTGGTAAAGAGGCTGTGTGTGGTAAGAGAATAGGTATTTAAGGAAATGGGGTTTAAATGAGAACTTAATTACTCACTTTTGGCCTCGTATCTGAGCAAGAATAACATGAAAACCTGACATTAAGCACTTGTTGCATTCCAATACAGGGAAGAATGCCTCCAGTATTTGAAAATAATTCGAAGATAAATAGAATTAATACTTAACATATAAAAGAGACAGCTAATGTTTTGACAGACAAGCCTCCTCCTCAGAGCCAAGAACATGCATTACCTAAAGGAGGAAAATCCTCATTTGTACTGCAGGTTGCCAGGAGTCATAATTAAAGAATAAAATTAGTCGAGGAGAGGACGGAATGAAGAATAAAAAGATTGTTGTTTCTTAGATAACTGTGCAGGTGTTACTGAAGGAGCACACACACATTTCTGTCACGTTTTTTTTTTTTTCTTGATCTGTCTCTGTGTCCATCAGAACATTCACTGCAGGTTTCCTTATCTCAAAAATAAAAATAGAAATGTCCTGCTGAACAAGTTGTTCTGCCATGGGTGGAGAGAAGCCTTCTTGCCCTCTGTTGTGGAGATTCTCTGATGTCTAATTAGGGGTGAGGTGGGTTTTTTTGCTATTTTAGTGAGTCCATCATTAGTGTTTCTCTCCTTTGTCATCCACTTCAACAAAGTGCAAGGGTTCCTACCTTGGATACAACTACCCCTCTGGAACATTTGATGGAAATTTCCTGGGCTGCTGAAAAGCTCCTGGAAGGGTGAAGGGGAAGGGCAGATAACCAGAAGTATGGACCCACCCACAGGCTGTATAATTGCTCATTTCTGCAGGAAACCAGTCTGAAATTTTGCAGAGGATTGGACTTGTTTGTAGATTTGTTATTCTGATATTATGAACACTGGCCTCAATTAGGTGTTCCCAAAAGGCAGGGAAGGGTCGATAACAGCTGTGCCATGGCCAGGGAAATGTTTAACTGGAAAGGAAAACCTGAGGCATTTTTTTTGTCAGAGAAAAACAGTGTCTTGCTTAGATTCATAAAGCACACAGTCTTCTCCACCTTGCACACCTTTTGTAGCTTCAAATGTGTAAATCTTTTCTTCCAAAAAGGAATCCAGATGCTCACTTACTTTAATTTGAGTCAAGATAAAGTGGCCACATTTTCCCTGCCTGGAACATCTGCAGAAATGCCACTGAGGGATTTTGGCTTGTTGTTTTAGTGAGAGAATTACAGAAGTCTTCCCATTTTCTCCTCTCTCGAGGTTAGACCAAGAATACATTCAGCAGTCATGAGCTGTGGCATATTAATAGAAAGATTTTCTCTAAAAAATGTCCACTACTCCTAGAGGAAGATTTATACTATGTAATCCAGCATTTCAAAGGCTAAGGTCACCACTGAACATGTCAGCCCACCGGGATATCATAACACATAAATTACATAATCAATAGCACATGTTTCCCCCCTTTCTTTACCAATTAATGGATTTTTGAAGTAGAGAGCTTGGCTTATATTTTTCCAGTCATGTTGGATGGGGAAACCCTTCAGAAGGAAAAAAGCTGGTGTTTAAGGTGTTCACATGAATTCTGTATTCAGCAAATGGACAGGAGCACCAGCTGTACTTCCAGTTCTGCTTCCTGCCTTCAGACAATTTTATTGATTCTTCACAAAAATTAATGTATGTACTACCAGCAGATATTCAATTTTTTAAATTTCATCTCAGATTTGTAAAGTGTTTCCGTGCCAGAAACTTACCACAAAATCATCTCATTATCCTTTACCTCCTCAGTTCTTCTTGCAGATTTTGATTAGAGCATTCTTCTAATTTTGAATGATATTAGGATGAGATAATGAGTGATTTATATCAATTGACAGGATATTTCCTGCTCTTACCATGATGTTTTTGTATAAATTAGGTATTTCTTTGTCAAGGTAATGGGAGTTTTTGCCTCGCTCAGCTCTTTGCACTGATTTTTCTTCCTATTGAAGAAAAATTATTTATTGGAGTAGAGGTATTTGGGACTGAATTGTGAAACTCAGTGTCACTTATAAGGATAGTCCCATCATAATACTTATCAGTGCAGCTTAATTCTTTCTTTTTTTTTTTGCAAAAACATCCAGAGCAGTGCAAGCAATATTTTATGGTATTGATACCTGATCGTGTCACGTGAAAACACGTTTTTAAATGTGCATAGGGAAGAGAGACAAACACAAGCTCATTTTCCTGCTGGTGTTCCAGGCTTGGCTTTGTCGCCTTCACTTTCTGCTTAGGATTTTGTGGATATAGAGTTAGTATTCTTAAACAGGAAAAAACAAAAGAGAAACCAAACTCCCCAAAGCAAACTGTCTCTGTGTTTGTGTTGTGTGGAGGATCTTCCTGAGTCTCAGGCTCAACAAGTTTCCCAGAACATCTTTCCTAAGGCAGCCAGAGCCATCAGGGGCGTATTTTTCTTGGCCAGCCTCTCTCTGGAGAGATCCCTTGGAGGAAGCCCATGCTCTGGTGGGGTTTGCTCTCAGTGGAGATGAGACTCAAGGAATCAGTTCCTACTCCAGAGGGACAGTCCCAGTCCTTTTGTTTTCTTGTGGTAATGGTTAACCACCGCTAATGGAAGATCTGCTTGACAAATGCAGAGGCTGAGCACGTGAGTGGGCATTGCTTCTCTTCTGGGGAATGGCTGGTTGGCAGCAGCTCACCTTTTGTGAGCCAGAAGCTTTTGGAGAGCCCAGAGCTTGGGAAGACAGGCCCCTCACAGTTTGTCCATCACTTCTCTGCATCCCCTTGTTCAAATCAGACATCTTCCTTCTTTCCACCATGATCCAGGCTCATGGATAAAGCACACAGGTGGAGTTTACCCTAAAATCTCTCCCCTGAGCCAGCACAGACTGAGGTTTCTGGAAAGCTTATAATGTGGCTGATTTGGGGAAAATCACAGAGGGGCAGCAGGAGGTCTGGTATTGATGGCACAAATGCCATATTCCTTTTCCAGTGTGTGGAGCCATCACAGAATTGCCCAAACAGCTCTTTTCATACATATAGTCTGTAACAGGGTCAAAATGTGGTTTTTTTCCCCTAGCCTTGTGCTTAGGAGCAACTGAACCATTTTGCTGAAGCTTTCCCAAAAACCACTTAGCCTGGGGCAGGCAGCAAGCATGGAAAAAAAATCCAGCCCAAACAGCTGAAATCTGGCAAAGCTGAACACAAACTGAAACACATTCTTCTCATGGAAAAGTGTTGGGTGACCTCTGATATGCAGAGTTCCCTGTTCCACCTCTGTGAGACACAGAGGCAAAGTGTGCAGCTTGCTCTCTGTGCTCCTCATCTTGGGTCTGTGTGCTCTGAACTGCAAGTTTTACCTATAAAAATGTATGAAAATGTATATACCCTTCTCTACATACACAGAGCTGCACAGCTCCCTGCTGCACAGGATTCCTGGCTCCAGATCAGTTGCATCACTCCCCTGATGTCATCCTGGCATTTACCACCTCCAGCATTCTTCTCTGCCCAGAGGAACAGTATAGTCCACGCTGGGTTTTATCTTTTTTTCTTTTCTTTTTCTTATTTTTTTTTTCCTTTTATTTTTTTCCCCCTGGTTGGTTGCTGCCCCTGCAGAAAATCAAAGGCAGTCTCACACATTTGTCTCTGTTTTTCATTTTGTTTTGCTACAGAAGTTAAAAAGAAAAGCTTTGGAAGGACTTTCTCTCAGCACAAGTGAGGAAGCAGCTGTTTACCATGAAAAAAAGCCCATAAGTTTGTGCTTCCTGAGCTAGGAAATTGCTGCTGCCACCACTACTGTTTCTCTGGACATTTCTTGTGGCCTGGGAGATGACACTGTGGCACACAAGGCTGGAGGACAACACTGGGGTGGGGATGGGAGACCAAAAAAAGTCATGTGGCTCTGACTCACTGGAAGTTATTTTTCAAAACTTTTACTGAGATCTTATGTCCAACAGTCTGTGCCAAGCCCTGGAAGAAATCTACCCTGTGTTATACTTTCCTTGAAAGAAGAGTGGAAGGAACAAACGCTGTGGGAATGTTGGTCAGCAGAGCCTGTGAAACTGGTGACAAGGATGGGATGTCTTGCTGTTTCTGCAAATTTGAGAGAGCAAAGTCACCGCAATCTGCTATCAGTGCTGGCACTCAGCTAAAAACTGTGTAAAAGACTGGGGCAGGAGGTGCAGGCCTGCACTTGGCATGTGTGGCCTAACGTCACAGAATCACAGAATATCCTGAGTTGGGAGGGTCCCACAAGGATCATCGAGTCCAATTCCTGGCCCTGCACAGACACCCCAACAATCCCGCCCTGTGCATCCCTGGGAGCAGTGTCCAAACGCTCCTGGAGCTCTGGCAGCCTCGGGGCTGTGACCATTCCCTGGGGAGCCTGGGCAGTGCCTCACCACCCTGTGGGGGAAGAACCTTTCCCTGAAATCCAGCCTAAACCTCCCCTGACCCAGCTCCAGGCGTTCCCTGGGTCCTGTCCCTGGTCCCAGAGAGCAGAGCTCAGTGCCTGCCCCTCCTCTTCCCCTCAGGAGAAGCTGTAACTGCGATGTCTCCCCTCAGTCTCCTCCAGCTGAACAGACCCAGTGTCCTCAGCCGCTCCTCACACGGCTTCCCCTCAAGGCCCTTCCCCATCCTCGTGCCCTCCTTTGGACACTGTCTAATGGCTTTATGTCTTTCTTACATTGTGGCACCCAAAGCTTCACACAATATTCCAGGTGAGGTCTGGTGTGATCCCATTTAGTAACTCCACCACTGCCACAGCTGGGACAGGAGAGCAAAGAGAACCTTTGTCTCACTTTTCTTCTGCTCTGCCCTTGGGACCTGGCTTTCCTCAGCACGTGCTCCCTGCCAGGCTCTGCAGGGGCAGTAGGGGTGTTTCACCTTCAGGTGAACAGTGGGAACAGCACTCACCATCTTCCTTGGAAAATAAGGGAGCTGTACTAGACAGGGACTGCCACTGACAAAAGGCATCACTGATGGGCTTGGGATTGTTGTCACTGGAGTTGCATCCAGCAGTGAAGACCACCTGGGCAGCGATGGAGATCAGCCAGGTTTGTGGGAGAACTTTGTTTCCTCTACTGCTGAAAGCCCAATGTTTTTGAGTATTAATTCACTTTCTCACTTCGGTGGGGGCAAGAGGGTGAAGTGTTACATATGGAAAAGGAGCATAATGAAGTGACTTTTTTCCCCAGGAGGTCACGGTGACAAGTCCTGGAAGGACATGGAAGTTAAGTGCATGCCAAGAAAACCCAGGAGACCAGGTTTGGAAAAACCTAACCTGTATTTTTTTCTGGAGAAAGGGGAGAATGCAGGAAGAAAAGGTTTTACGTAGGAAGTAACAAATTAGCAGGACCAGAAGATGGTCTGTAGGGAGGGAGGAAGCAGGGAGGTGGCTGGTGCCTTTACAAGCTGCTCTGAACAAGGTGCCGAACTTCCCGAGAAGCTGTTTGGGCTTAGCCAGGTTTTGCAGCCGTGCCTGTGGCTCGGGATTTTGCCCTTTCCCGGTGGGCAGTTCACGCTGTCCTTCATGGTCCGGCCAGTTTACATCGCTGGTTAACCGGGAGGAGAAGTGGTTCCCTCCTTAGCTTCCTCTCCCAGAGTGGAAGTGGGAAGCTGGAGCCCTTCCTTTCTTCTCGGAGCTGGGATCCCGGAGCCGTGGCTCAGGCTGAGCCCCTCCAGCCCTGCATGGAGAAGTAGCCGGGGACAAATGAGGAAGGCGCGGGTTGAGCAAAACCCCTGCGCTAGAGAAATCTCTCTTCCAGAAAAGTGGGCAGGGGGTGGGGCGGGGAAGGCAGAGCACCAACCACCCTTGCAGCAGCAGCAGCGTGTTTTCATTGTGATGCAAATCTCTTCGTGTAATTTGGGTCACATTCAGGTTCACCCAGTTCTTGTGGCTGGAACTGAAACCAGCGCGTCTTCACTTTTGCTTGCAGCTCTCAGCGCTCTCCTCTCTCACTCTCACGATACCAAGGCTTGTTTTTGCCGCAAGGCTCCTTCATTCCCGGGGATGTGCAGTTCCACGGAGCACATTGGGGACCTCGGGGAGCCGGGGGGTCACCGCGCCCCTGTTCCCCTCGCCGGTGGCTCTCCGGTGGGATGTGCCAGGCACACACGGGCGTGCTCTGATGCTGTGAGGTTTTGGAGAGCGGTTTCGTTCAATCAGAGTCGCTCACACAAACCTTGCAGGGCTGACACCCCGAGCAGAGCCTGCAGACACAGAAAAGCAGCCCCACAGCCCCCGACTGCAATCGCCGAGACACTGCCCTGCACCCCGGTCCGGACGGCTCTGTAAACACTGCCTTTGCTTCTGGGAAACCCGATGTACAGATTTAAACAGGAAATTTACAGCCTTCTTGCACAAAACTTGACTTCTCCTCACCCCCCGCTTGGAGCGAGCCTGTAAATGTTTAAGTCACCTCACTGTTATCCTGTGTGGGGTCTTTGTTCCTCGCCTCCCCTGCTTATGTTGACCTTCTCCTCCTGCACAGTCGGCATTAAATTCTGGGGCACAGGGCAAAGGCAGTGCTTGGTCACCTCTTCCCTGCCCCCCCTTGGAAGGGCTGACTTTTGCTGCTGTCTGATGTGGATTAGTGGGGCTCCCCTCTAGTTTTGGGCCCTGGGCAGTCACCTCAGTTGCTCTCTCCTAAATCTAATTCTGTTCCGCTTTGTCCGCAATATAATGCTCCCTGGAATTCATTTTAAATGCAGAGCAGGGTCAGGGGAGGCTTCAGGGACAGCTCGGGTGCTGTTAGGGCTCGGGCTGTGCTAAAGGCACTTCAGGCCCATTTTGTACAATTGGCTGTTAAATCACAGTGGTTTCCTGAGCCGGCTGTTGGAAAATCACCTTCAGCGAGCTCGGCTCCCTGCAGCTGCTGCTGTCTCTCCTGGTAGCCAGGCTCACAGGGTGCGCTCTGTGCCTGGCTGCTCCTCCCACCCACGCCAGCTCAGACCTAAAATTCTCTGGTGTTCATCAGTGCAGGGTCCAGCCCTTGGTGCTCCTCCATCCTGATCCTCTCCTTTGTGCTTTCTGTGCCTGGCTGTGACTCAGCTGACAGGAACCCACCTGTGTTCAACACTCATCAGGCCATTCTGGTACACTGAGTGGGGACTGAGCACGGTGAAAGGGGCACAGATCTCAAAGTCTCGCATTTCAAAATCACCTCTTGCTCAGAAGGATCTGATCCCTCTGTAGTCTCACACTCCTGTAGGCCAATCTGGTTTCCTTGCACTTCACTGCAGCTGCTTCTGGTGAGAAGTATGGCAGCTGCTCCACACTGCATAAGAGAACACTTTGGCAAAAGAGACCTAGTGATTGTGCTTGGCTGAATCTGCAGAGGAAAATTAGGGAGAGGGAATGTAATTATTGGAGTTTGGCCAGGATGTTGGGATAAAACACCTGCACTTGTGCCGTGACATGATCATTTGCAGCAAAGGAAAGTGTACACAGCCAGTGTTAGGTCACTCTTCTGGATGCACATTGTCATGAGGAATGTTCTGCCCTCTCCATCTGTGGGGAATGGGTTTTAATTCTTCTTTTAATTCTTCATTTCCCTTAACATAACTCATAGAAAGAGGCAGTGGTCCTCTCTAATTTTGTAGAGGCCACGGGGAAGCTGTTGGTATGTTCTTCTGAAATAACTCTGGTTTCCTGGGCTTTGGTTTAACGTATAATTAGAGAAATAAAGGCAAAACCAGAGTCTTGGATCTGTACAGCCTGGAACAGCAGGGATGGAGGAACAAGGGTTTCTTCATTAGGCCTGTGTCTCCTCGACCTTACCCCAGCTGAAACCCCAAGAGGTGAGGGACTGAGTTTGGGTTTTGAGGTGGTAGTGCTCAAGATGTTGAAGTTCTAGTGGATTTGGTGTGGGACAAGCTGGTACCCTGGTCAACCTGAAACTGAAGTTATGAGAACAACTTCTTTGGTTTTCAGCTTCTCTATTGATTTTCATCATCCCTAACCTGTAAGCAGTCCCAAACCCAACTGAGGGGAGAATTTTGCCTTGATGACCATCTTTGACCCTTCACAGTTATTTTAGGATCCCTTGGAGATGAAGATTATAAGATCATCACAGAATTTTTTGTGTTGTGTTTTGGCAGTGGCTAACCAGAGGGGGTGGTGAAATCTGTAACCTAACTCATGGATGTGACTCATATCAAAGTACAAATGATAAATGAATGTAGCTGATATTGATCCCAAATCTGATATCACTTTGATCAGCCTTGGGATTAGCTGTGCCTGACAGCATTCATTCTTGGAGCTGGACTCCGTGTCAGAGTGAACAGCAGCATTAAATGATGTCTTATTAAGTAAAAAAGAAAGGAACAAAAAGGAAGAAAAACACCCCCCAAAACACCTAAGAAAACAATCATCTTTTTTGGGACAAACCACAGAACTGCTGTGAGAAGGAGCCACTGACTTTTTCTGATGGAGGAGGAAGTGCTTTGTTGCTCAGAGAGCATGAGGAGCTACAGATAGTGGCACTAGCTCTTGGAAACAGCTCTACTAGTTTTTTTTTTCCCAAACAAATTCTGGAAAATGTAGGGGGATTTCCAAAGTGGAGAGTTGTGGCTGTAAAGAATGGGGACTGCTCCAAACAGTCTCCAAACCCTGTGATCCCCAAGAGAAACTGTGCTGTTTTCTCCCAGCTATTAGTGAGATAACTATTAACACCAACAAGAAGGTTAAGAGGAAGTTCTTATGATGAAATGTTTATAAACAGGAAAACCCCATGGACTGTCTTCTTAGTACCTAAAAAAAAAAAGCCTAATTCTGCTGGGGGGAGGTGAAAGGCATTCCTTAAACCAGGCGATGAGCTGCCCATTCTTTCAGCTTTTGAGACCTTCAAGGGGGCATCAGGCAAGCCCTCAGCCAGGGAGTTGGGCTGAGTGGACACATGACCCTGCTGCTCCATGCTGTCAGCTCACATCTGGTTGATTTTATTTTTGTTCCCTCTTGGGGAAACTGTGTGTGATGCCCAGAACATCCCAGAGGGGTAAGAAAGCAAGTGTGGTTCTTCCACCTGTGCCTTGAAATGCTGAGCAATGGCAGCTCGGACCTTCAACATTTCTTGGAAGTTGCTTTCAGTTTCCAGCACTGCTGGTTCTGGCCGATCCGTCACATATCTCCAAGGCACACATCTCCTGTGCTGTGTGTAAATCTGCAGCAACACATCCTAGATTCCTGTAAGCTCAGACATCCCCCTGCCCCCCATTCGATTAATAGAAACCCCGAGTTCCTTTTTTAGCTTCCTTTGTTGACCACAACTCACGTCAGCAGCGAAGTCCCGCCTGCCATGCTGCCTGCCAGCGTGTGTGCATATGGTCTGCAGAACATGAATGCTCCAAACCACTTCACAGCATTGTTGTTTTCTTTTGCCTGGTTTTTTCATTCTCTCGGTGGAAACTATTAAGGGCCGAAAGCCTTTGCTAATAAAATTCACACAGCTGCTGTCGCTGCAGATGAAATCCTGACACCACAATAGGGATTTTGGGCCGTGGCTGCCTCCCTTGCAGAGTGCACTGAAAGAGGACAAGGCATTTCCAGGGCGTGGAGAGCCCTACCAAAGTCAGGTCACTGTGTGGCCAGCAGAGCTGTGAGGCTGCTCTCTGCAATCAGTGCAGGTTTGCCATTTCCCCCCTCACCCCTGCCCTTCCCCCAGGCACAGCTTGGTTTGGTGAAGTCAGACGCCAGTTCTGTCCTGAAGGTGCAGGATAATCGAGTTCACCCGGGGCTCACACTTGGCCTGTCAACAGCTGGCCATTTGTCTCCTCAGCTTCCAGTTGTCTGATAATGAGATATTGTAATGAGAGTGCTGACACTACAGTGTGGTTCTGCTAAAGGCCAAAGGTAGGGGGCAAAATGACCTCTGTTATTGCTTTTCCCCTTCTCCTAAACAGAGTGGAAGGTGCTGTTTAAAAGACCCCCAGCTAAATTAATTCACAGGTCTGAGACTGGCTCCGTTTCAGGAGGAGTGGCTGGCCTGCTGCAGAAATAACATTTTATGTTGCATCCAGCCATGCCAGGCTGGGTGGCCTCTGTAGGGTGGCAGACACCTCACATTGGGCAGGAGTGTTTAAAGGGCAGAAGAATGTTCAATTTCCATAGAGGTCTCTGTTCCTGAATTTCCCTCTGTTTTTCAGTACAAGCCAATATTTATCCATAGGCTTGTGGAAAACAAGCCACATCTGAACCTTTTGGTGCAAAGATAGCCTAAATAGCCACGATAGAAATTCACTCCCATTCTGTCAGACTACTCAAGCCACCAACACACAGACATAAGATTCCCAAGCCACGGAGCTTTCAGTTCTTGTGTGTGATAATTTGTGCCAATTGCAATAGCGGCTGCTTGAGGTGGCTGCTTGTAGTAAAAGAGCTGGGAGTGAAGGAAGGTCTTGATGGGAAAGAGAGCCCTGCTGCCCTTTAAGGGCCAACAGAGCTTTTACAGAGCCTTCCTGAACTTTGCTTCACTGTGCCTGTTGCCCCAAGTGCAAGATGTGTGGCTGAGCCGTGAGGCAGGGCTGGATCCATCACTTGTGGGAAACGGGAAGGAAGAGTCTTTTAAACAGTCCTGACTGAGTTGTTAAAAAATAAACAACTCTAGGAAAAAAAAAAAAATCCCCTTCTTCTCAGTAGTGTTTCCAGTAGTGTTTTACTTCAAAATCTTGTCCCTGGGCATTTTTCTGTTTGTTAGAAACCACGCGGTCACAAAGACACTCCTGCAAGGGTTAAGGCTTCTGCTCCTGTGGCCCAGGAATGGGATGTGCCAGCTGGGGTCTGTGGGGCTTGATCCTGCAGCTCTTGTTCACACAAAGGTCTCAGTCTTGCACCTGTGTGGGGGAGCAGAGCAAACCCTCATCCCATTCAAGCACGATGTGAACAGGGCCTTGTTCAATGCCCAGCCTTTCACTGGCTTTGTGGGTGAAGGGGTAAAGGGAAGAGAGGACTAAGGGAAAAGAAGTATTCATTGACTTCAGTGGGAATAGGCCTTCTGGCTTGACTGGACACTACTTGTGAAGGTCATTGCAGGAGTGTGAGCTGGTCCTGGCAATTCCTGGTGCCTCCTTCCACCCATAGTAAAAAACCTCACCATGCCAGCAGCTGTTAGTTGCTTACTTATTTATAAGTGATATATGTTGGCCTGATTCAGTAAATTGGCTATTCACAATTATAGCTCTTCCAAGTTGTTGCCTTCAAGCTCTGCTCCCACCCATTGCTGCTTTTTCCCCTGGGGCAATGGTCCATGTTTTCTTGTCTTGGTCTCTCTGCTCCCCCATCCTGCTCCAGCCTGGATGCAGGAGCCTTTCCTGCAGCCCCAGCTGCACCCAGAGCAGGTTTTAGCCCATCCTGCTCATGCCCAAGCCCTGAAAACCCCAGACATTTCCATTCCCAGGGGCCAGGTTCTGTTTTGCCAAGAGCAGAAGGCCACTAAGCTCCAGACACCCGAGGTGAAGGGAGAGATCTGCCACCTCTCTAGGCCTCAGTCTCCTGTTGAAGAAGAGGACAGGAGTTTATTGCTCTCCCTTTTGAGCCTTTTCAACAGGCTGCTGACAAAGTGCTGTTTGGCCCAGTCCTAATCTGGCAGAGAGCGAGCCCCGTATCTCTTATTTACAGCTGCACTCCTAATTAGTTAGCAGCAAAAATACATAATAAAATACAGCGTGTACTCAGACGAGTCCTGCCTAAAGCCAGGCTGAGATACAGTAAGGTAAAAAAAACCCTCAAGACTCTGAGCCATGCTTAAGGTAAATCCCACAGAATACAGAAAATTACCTCAACCCTGGGAAAAGCAGAAATTTTAAGGTATTCTCCATGCAGAAAGCAGTGAAAGTAACAAATCAGAGCCAAGACTAGACTAATACTCATAATGTGCACATAATGAAGCCTCTGGATATTGAACAGGCTGGAGCTTGAATCTTTCCCACTGTGGCGACTCCTGCATAAAATATATAGTTGTGATGATGAATTCAGAGGATGTTTTCTTTTTAAAATATTACTTTCAGATGAGATGTACAACCTTTCCCATGTTTAAAAATAAGTGTATGTGGCACACCACCTTTGGTCTTACTGTTCTTCTCTCTCCTTTGCTGGGTGTTTGCTAGCAGGGCACAGAGAAAGCAGAATGACCCAGGTGCTCGTGCATTTTAACCTCACACTTGTGTTTTGCCTGGAGACCCACAGGAGGCCTGTGCTGGTAACATCCCAGACTTGTCCTATGGCTGGAGATGTGCAATACCCACAGCCCAGGGCTGGGAGGATTCCTGCCTGTTTCTACCAATTCAGCTTTCTCCCATCTTGCTTGCTGTGACTTGGCTTTCAGGACGTGTCAGACCTTGTTTTAGCCAACATGAATTGGGATGGATGTTCATGGAGGCTGTCAGAGAGTCCTTCTGCCTCCAGGGACTTTCTCCTGTCTCTCCCAGCGGGATGTGGTGACACATGGGCTTCTGGGGGCTCAAGCCTGGCTTTTCTCAGAAATGAAAGCACTTTTGCATCAGCTTTTAGTTTTCAGAATAGAAACTGGGTGCCAGTTGTCTCAGTCCTCGATGAATGCCCAACCTCCTCGACTGCTGTTGGCACTGGCTTTCTTCTCCTCTCACTTTCCCCTCTCTTTCTCCATCCCTGTGAGCTGTGTGGATGTGGTGAGGGCTGTAGCTCAGGGCTATGAATCCATCAGTCAGCAAACATTTGGAGTGTGCTGCCCTGCTTTGTGAATCTGGCCTGCCTTGCTGAGTCCAACTCACCAACCTAAGAATAGAGATCTTATTTCTTCCTGAGGCCCTGCAGAATGTTGCCTAAAAGCCCTTGAGATGTAGTGATATGTTGTGGTCTCTTTTTTATTTAGATTAAAAAAAAATATTGTTCTGCTTTCTTCAAGCATTTTCCAAAGCACAAGCAAAGCAACCTTTTAAATTTGTTTTTAGTTCTCTGGTGTGCATGAGTGAGTAATGCTGAAAGAGGAGCTCAGGGCCAGTGCTGTGTCAGGTACTTGCCCTCAACATGAGGACTGCTTGTAGATGCTCCTTGTTGCTCTCAACAAGACATATCCCCCCTTGCTGGTGAGCCAGAAAAAAATATTTAAAAATCTTCTGCTGGCTATATTTTTCCTGTATGTGTTAAATGGATGGATTACCTTTTCATTAGAAGTGGCTTTCTACATGTCTTGAGGGATTTCTTTTCCAGTGCAGAAGGCAGCAGTGGTGGCAGGCCAGAATCAGACCCCACACTTGTGTCTGCCTCCATCTGACCCCAGCCTGCTTTGTCAGATGAGTAAACATCAGCTCCAGGGCACCAACTTCCCCATTTTCAAGTTTTGAGGAAAAAAGAGAAAAGGTTTCTCTGTGAGATGTCTGATGAAATTGGCTGTGTCAAGAGCAGCAGAAATTCTGCTTCCTCTGTCCCCTTTTGAGGCTCAGCAGTTGCTGTGATTGGGGCAGGGCTTTTTCCCCTGATCTGGAGAAGTGCAGCTGTGAACACTGCCATGAACAGTGCAAAGGTGCATGGAATTCCCTTGCCTCCAGGTGAGGCCCAAGGGAGCAGCTGTGCTGGGAGCACGAGGAGGTCTGGAAGAAAAAACAACCCAAACAATCACAGGGGGAAAACAGATGGAAAAAGTAGGAACTGAACAGGAGATTAATTAAAACACCAGGCAGTTAGAAAAACAGAAAACCCCAAAGCAATTGGTGTATTTTTATCTCCTTCCTTACCACAGCCATGTTGGTACCTCTCCTTTTCCTCTCCACAGCAGGGTGGGTCTTCTCTGAGAGCTTCAGTGACAGGCATGGCACTGGGGACAAAAATGCAGTCATCAACAAGAAAGCCCAGAAATAACCTCTGCAGACCATAAGATTTCAGAGGAAATGGAGAAAAGATGGTCCCCAGAGAGGGGAATCAGGCTTGGCCACCCAGGGAAGACATCCAGCTCCCAGTCCAGGGCTGTCTCCAGAAAGATGGGTGAAAGAGGTGCAGACCTGCTGTACCCATCCCATGGAGTGACCACTCATCCTAACAGAGCTGCTCCTTGCAAGGCTTGGTTCTCCCCACTGGAGAAGCATCAGCAGCTGGGCAAAGGCATTTCTGCCTTTTGTCAGGCTGGGACAGGCCTTGGCCCTGAAACCCTTGTCCTATGAACTGCTGGTGGTGTTGGTTAGACAGGGGAGGCTTCCAGGAAGGTGCTAACAAAATTAATAAAAAATGGAGAAAACTCTGAAAAACCCTGGTGGGAAAAGTTGCAGAAACTGGGGAAATTCACTTTGGCCTTTTTAAGGCATGTGAGCATCTTCACTCTGCCCAGCCCCTTCCCTGACCACAGGATGTGCCCTCTCATGCACTGCAGTGGCTCTGTCCTCCTCGAGGCCCTCCCCGACCTCTCCTTGCCCTCCTGCAGGGCACCACTAGTGCACAGAGACTCTTCTGCATGGTTTGGGCCACTCTCCTTTCTGCAGTTTTGCCCTGAGCCTCTCCTTTTGATGGCTGCTACCAGCACCACCTCCCCTCTCTCTTTGCAGGAGGATCTGTAGCCACAGCCAGGAGCATCTGCAAACCAACAGCTCGTTGTCCCTCTCCTCTGCCCTGGGATTTGGGCACTGAGCTGGGACATGCAGAAGATTTGCACAGGTCTCGGTGCTGGCAGAAGCTCCAGCTGCCAAAGCCTTGCCACGGTGCTGCCTTCCCATCCCTTTCCACATCAGATAATGTCCTGAGGCTTGGAAATCTGAGTCCAAGCCATTGGTTATTGAAAACTGTTCCTGCTACAGCTGCTTCCCATCCCTGCTTCCCTCCTCTTCCCCAGTCTTTTATTTCTCCTTTCTGGCATGGGCTTAGGTGGGCATGCATGACTTACGAGTTTTAATTTCCTGTGGGAAACATTTCTCATGGCCTGCAGGTAGCTGCTCTTTTTCCACCCTCCCCTGCCTCCCCCATTAAGCTTTTCCTTAGCTTTAAAACTTTTCTGTGTCCCTAAACTGCCCCTTTTAAGATCCCAAGCTTCCTTGGATCTCATTTACTCCAGGATGTTACTTGGCTGCTTTCAGTGGTGTTAGTGCTCATTCACATACTGGATAAATGAGGGAAAAACCTTTTTCCTTGCTAAGTGTAAAACAGCCTGCCCATGTCTACGTTGGTATTTGTCCCTTAGGATGTAGGGTAGAACTTCCCTAGGACTCTCATGGCACACAGGGCATTTAAACATCCCTTGCAAAGAGAGTCATGGCCAACATGGGTCCTGCTGCCCCTGGGGCTCTTCCCAGCAGCCGGAGAGATGAGCATGTGGGTTCTCTGGGGTCTTGGTCTGTCCACCAGAGCCTGAGACTGTCCCAGCTGTGCTGACTTATTCCCTGAGCTCACCTCAGCATCGTGGGGAAAAGCTGTGGCAGGGCTGTGCCACAGCCTGCTCTTCTTGGGAGTGGTAGAAAGGAAATCACAGCCCGGGAAGGAGGTCTGACAACCTGTGGGTTTGGGAGAGTCCAGAGGGACAGCTGCTGAGGTGGCAAGGACAACCTGGACTGATGTTTACTCCTTTTTTTTTTTTTAAAGGGCAGACCTCATTCTGACATCTTTTTTAAGAACAGTTTGGAAATACCTGACCTAGATTGAGTAAAAGGCTTGACTGGCGAAGCGCAGAACTCAGTGCTTTGCATTGGGAAGAAATCTGGAGGTTTTGCTGAAAACTGAAGCTTTTTTCTCTCCAGTCCTTCCTTGCTCATTTATGAGCTGCCTCTGGCTTGGGTACCTGCATAGCCCCACGTAGCATTGCACAGATGCTCTTCTTGCTCAGCAGCCCCATAAAATCCTGATTTTCAAATGAGCCGAGTGTCTGAGCAGGTTCCACTGGCTTCACCTTATTATCACAGGGCTCCTGCACCAACCCACCAGTCAGACCCACCAACATCAAAGGCAGATCCACAGCAGATAAAAGACTGGCCCAGCCCTCGTGGGATACACCCCATTCCCTGCCCACGGAATTCTGCTTTCCCACCTGGCTGTGGGGTGGGAGGAAGGGTGGGACCATCCTCTGCCCTGTTCCCTCTCTGCTGGAGGCACCCACAGCCCCAAATTCTGCCTTTGCCCCTCCCTGGCAATAAATGGCACACACTGCAGACAGGCACAGCGGGGTCCTTTCCTGGCCCACACAGTGCACTTTTCCAGGGACTATTTGGACAGCAGCAGTTGGCCTACAGATTTGTGGGAATCCAGCATGAAGTGTCTGAAATACTCTTTGTTTACACCCATTTTTTAACCTGTGGGTTGGAAAATCCCCAGTCTCTGTCTGCCTTGCATCCTCCCCATCTTCCAGGGTAAGGCAACTTGTACTTGATTTGGGCAAAACTGAGAGCTTTGCTCTCCTTTCCTGGGCACAGGGCTTGCCTGGATGCAACCTCCTGATTTTATTGAAGTGAATTGGTTTTAAAATCCTGGATTCCACTGGGTTTCCTGTGAAATTAAATCCTGAAAGAAAGGCTGCACCTTTTCAAAAAAAGGCCCTGCTGTCAGCAAAATGCAGCTCGGAATAGTGGGGCAGCATCCCTGTGTGGTGTAACAGGCTGCCTACAGGCTGGAAAGGGATGAGTTTGCACAGCTTAGCTTATATAAATTGAGCAGCAAGTGCCAGCAAACTGCAGCCATATGAGAGAGCTCAAAAGGTTTGAAGTGTTGCAGAACAAAGCTACTTTTATGATTTATACACTTGCCAGACAACCATCAAATTCTTTGCTGAAACTGGAGCTTCCCTGGTAGCACCACGAGGGCTGGCCAGCCTGTGAGGAATTCTTGGCATCGGAGCAGCTGTCCCGGAGTGGTACAAAGGGCTTTGCCAGTGTGAGATGGAGCTATCAATAGGATGTCTATCAGGGCAGGCAACAAATGGGCTGCTGATCTTGGCTCCCCCTGCCTCTCCTGCCCCAGAGAGTGTGACAGACAGTGGTAACAACCCCCAGACAACTGTCACAACATTTCTGTGCAAGGTGTGGCAGCCCTTGAGCAGCCCCTGTGCCTCATCAGGAGCTCTGGGCAGAGCTGAGGGGCACAGGGAGAAGCCTGTGGGGTGTGAAGCCCTTGTGCAGACAGGCTTTGGTCTGCCCCTGGGGCACAGTGTGGGGCTCAGCCAGTGGGCAGGGGCTGTCCCTGTGGGGCAGGATGTTCTTGGGCTTTCCTGTGAACTGTCCCCCAGGACTGTCCAAGGAAATGGTCTGGAAGTCAGGCTTATCTAGGATTTTATTCACGAGGAGAGTCGTGCCAGGCTTGCAGTGCTCCTGAGCTCCTGCATTCCCAGTGAGGGGGAGCTCAGCCCTGGCCTTTCTGAGGGACTGTTCTCTTCTGTGTAAAATGGAGCTGATAGCATTTCATTACTTTATAGCCAGATGAAGCCTTTTTAATAGGCAGAACAGGAAGGGTGAGGACTCCTGAAATTTTGCGAGTTGAGTGAACTTTGGTGACTGCACCCACCTGTGAGTGTGGGGCTGCATGAAAGGGGCTTGTGCACCAGTGCCTCCCTGGAGAGGGGTGACCAACACTGGTTAGAGCCTTCAGCCCAAGGTCTCTTTGCTAATGCTAAGCTTGCATGCATTGAGACGTTATTTATTTAGAGAGCAGCTCTTATTGCTGCTGTTTTGCCAGAAAACATCCTCTGGTTTCCGCTGGCCTCTGCCCCTGCAGCATTAGAGATTATTTTCCACATTTGTTTGCACATTGCTCTCATTAACGCTTCCAGCAGAAGTCTGTGGGCACTAAAGCGAGGAGACAGGGCACGAAACCAATGGCAGACAGGCAGAAGGATGTGGCATGTGAAAGCCCTGCAGGAATGTCTTTGAATACCACCATAGGAAAGGGTTGGGAGGTTTTGCAGTGGTTGTAATGCTACACAGCCGTGGTGGGGCTGTCCCATTAGAGCTGTGTCCCATTAGGCTGCTTGGATGAAGGGATTTCACCTCAAGTAAAGAGCTGTGTCTGCTCAAAAGATTTTACGGGGCTGACAGTATCCAGGGATCTCCTGTACCCAACAAACTGTCACTGGAGAGCACCAGACAAGTGCACAAAATAAATAGCTGATTTTACTTTGGGCATGGACTGTGGTAAGCCTGGCCAGTTCCTTCCTCTGGCTTCTCCTTACAAAGTGCATGTCATCTGGGATTTCTATACCAGCTGGGATGACTCATTTTGCAGGAGTGTGATGGTGGTGGTGCTCTGTAGTGAATAGGGGCAGGGGGAAACCCATGCCAGGACAGAACCATGTCAGGTTATTCTGGAACCAGGTGGGGTGGGGGACTGGTCCCATTTAAATAACAGATTTTGGCTCAGACTCCCAGTGCCTCCATTTTTTTAGGGTGAGGCAAAGAGGGAGGCCAGTTAACACATGGTGAAAGAACTGGTCCTTCCTGTTGGGAGCTGCTGGTTTTGCCCTGCTTGCCCTGTTTATTTGCAGGCAGCTGGCTTGTCTTCCTCCTGGCTTTCTCTTCACCCAGCTAAGGCAGACTGGCCATCTCTGCCATTTAAACAGAATCCAGCAGTATTTTGATGCCAGGGAAAATACCAAAATGTTGCTCTGAAAGCCACAAAGGGTTCAATTATTTCCTGGAGACGATATGAAGCCTATTGAATTGCAAGTGATGGTTATCGGCTCTCACTTGAGGAAGAAAAGGGCTGAGAGTGAGTGGAATAGAAATCATTGTGCAGGCTGCTTTTGCCTATGAAAGTCACCCAGCTCAGCTGGTAAAATTAGGTTAAGCATGGAGTGCAGGAAGGGAAAAGGGGGACTGAAAAACTTGGCACTTTCTTATCGTTATCTCTTCTGGTCTGCACTGGGTCTGGGCTCCAGGGATTGATGGCTGTACTATGGGAGCATGCTCAGCTCTGATAGCAGGAGAGGCAGGGATGTTTCCAGGAGTCCTCTCCACTGCTCCTCCTGGAAACCAGCAGACTCCAGTAGGGCAAAATCGCAGGGATGAGAGGGAGCTCAGTAGTTGGCTGAATGTTTTATTGGGTGGAGAAGTGCTGTTCTGGGAGAGCAAGAGAGGAGGGCACTATGAAGTAATTTTTAGGCCACTGTTTTGTAGCCCACTTACTTATTTTCTGTAAGAACTGTCATTTTCTGAAGATGGAAAACAGGAGATGTGTCAGGAGACCAACTGGTTTATGTAGTTGTGCCTGGTAGTAAACAGGAGGCATGTGGAAGCATGTGTGCATAATGCCTGTTGTACAGGACTGTCTTTGTGTGGGATTTCAAAATAGTTCAGAGACTTAATTGTGGTAAAAACAAGTAATCTTCAGTGCGTGGTGTGAAGGAGCTGGGAGAAAGTGCAATCTGCTCTTTGAGACAGCCTCCCTAGCAAAGGCTATTGCAGTTATTTCACCAGTTAAAGCACCTGCATTTTGGCTATTCAGTGACAAGAAACTCAGGTTTTATATATGGACCTTGTAGACTCAGCCAAAAAAAAGCATTTGTTAGGTAGCCCAGTAACAGAGTCTGGCACAAAGAGATCGTAGCTTCTACAAAGAAGCTCAGATAAGCAACAGCTGATTCCAAAAGCATTGCCTGAGATATAGCCCTTAATCCTATTATGGCAGGCAGTGGCCTCTCCAGGTCTTTTTCAGTTTGCTGCTGTTTTGTGTTTTAAACGGGAAGGATTTTCAGTTTGCTGCATGGGAAGACACTCTTATTTTTAAAGAAAGAGAAGGAAGACAGACTTGGATGGTGTGTACGTGTAGGTACTTCTGCATTGTGAGAACTGTTGTGGTCACAGCAGGGTTAAGGAGAAAGAGGAAGGTTCCTTTGTGTGCCAATAGGTGGGGATTGGAGCTCAGTTTTCAAATTAAGAGTTGCTAAGAAGAGAAAGCAATACCCTGATAAAGAGTCCAATATGGTGGGAGAGTCCAAGAACAAGAGCTGCTGGCTTGGCTCGGCCCCACGGAGTTGTTCCTGCAGAGGAATTTGTGCAGGGATAGAAAACACAGCTCCCCTGTGCTCCCAGAGTGGCACTGAGGGCCAGGGACCTGTCCAGAGCACTGTCCTGGCCCCAGGGGATGAGGCACTGATGCCAAAAGGGCTGCTTGCCACTTTCCTTCCATCCCTCTCAGTCCTGCAGGGGAGCCCTGAGCTTTGCTCCTCAGGCAATCCTGGGGATTCAGGAGCATTCCCAGGCTCTCTGCTCCCACAGCTGACTCTCCTGGCCTCGTGGGTGCTCATGCTCCTCTGTCTTGAAGGTTTACAACATAAGATCCAGAGCTGCAGCTCTAAGCACAAGTTGTGCTCTCCAGCCCGACCCAGTGCTGTGGATATTTTGGTGTGAGAGCCCCCAGAGTGTTAGGAGCTGCAGTGTGGGTTCCTTGTGGCAGTTTAGGCTTGGGATGTAGCTTTAAGCATTTTGTTGCTCACCAAACAAAGCAGGGCATTTCTTGATTGTGGAGATGTCCATTCATTGTTTATCTTCCCTACTTCAAGGCTTAATACAGCAAACACTGAAAATGTATCAGCTGGTTGTCCCACTGCCTACCTCCCCACCCTCACTTCCTCCAGCTATTTGCTTTGAGTTATTTGCTCAGGATTTGTTTTCCCTCTGATTTTACAAGTTTGCCTTGCACAGCAAAAAACCTGCTATTTTGTTCTCTCTGGTATTTGGCAGGAAAACAAAAAGAACACAAAGAAGAAAAGGATAATAATTGTTTTCTTCATGATGGTTTTACACACACAAGAGTTCTTTTTAGTGCTACCGTTGCTGCTGTGTTAAGGCATCTTCTTTTCTTAGCCATGCCAAGAGCTACTGCAGAGAGAAGAAAACAGGGTGTCTCTTAACTGTGCTTTGCTGGGCTGGCAGTGGGCTCTGAGCTGAGAGCTGCCCATCCGCCTGCTGCTCGCTTGCAAGGCTCCCTCACAGGTTATTTTCATCCAGGTGATGGAATTGGACAGAGCAGCTTTTGTGCAGGGATTTGCACAGCTCATCTCTGTGCTGTTCTACTCCAGTGGAGGTTGAAACAGGTGTGCTGCTGGAGCCACTGTGCCCATTGGTGGTTCTTTTTTTGTGGTTCATGTTCCCATGCATTATTTTGCTTCATGACACTCCTTATTTCAGGTTGGGGTAACCTTCCTCTCCTCGGGACATGTGAAATGGTTGGTAAAAGGTCCCCAGGACTCAACTTCTCCCAATTAAGTGGGGAAGGACTGGTTTGACAGCAGGGGTGGTTCAGGAGGTTGAGGAGTGTATCTGAGCAGTTTGATCCTTTAATTTGGGTTGCATACTTCCTAGTTTCAGCCATGAGACTTGCCTTTCATGATATTTTTGGGTTTTTCTTCCTGGTGAGCTGAGAGCAGGTGAACACTGAACGAGAAGGCAACGCAGCAAGGCCAGTGAGATCAAATCTCCTAAAGGACTCTTCTTAGGGCTGGAAGGAAGAAGCTTGGGGGTACAGGCTGGTTTTTCACCTTTTTCTCTCTAATGTTATCAGTCATTCCTTGGCCTCTCCTGCTTGCACAAGAAAAAGGAGTCCCTCACCTTCCTCTTACTGCCCAGTGAGTGAAAAAGGCTCGGTCACAGAATGAAAGAAGAAGCAGGAAGAGGAAAATAAACAGCTGAGTCATTGCTGCAAAAAAAAAAAAAAATACCAACAACCCAACCAAAAACCTACAGGAAAGGGGAGGACTAGAAGGGGCTGGCCATGAAGCTTTGAGAGAAACCGCAAATGCAGCAGTGGCCCTTTACAAAGGCATCTCTCCATCTGCTGCAAGGGCTCCCACAGAGGACGTGGAGGGTACCAGGCAGCACTTGCCCAGGGACAGTGGCAGCATTCAGTGGGTTCCAGCTGCTGAGAAATATGTGGAAATTACATGCTGTAAGTCAGCTAAGTAAACCAGGCGGAAAAACGGCTGAGTCAGAAAAACTGGGCCATTAAGTTCAAATGCGTTATTAATTGGAAAACTGCTTAACACAGCTGGAGATCCTCTGGGTATGGGTAAACAAAAATATGATGGTGAGAGAACCAATTAAAACACTAATTAGTCCTTTTAGGAAGTTCTCCAGGTCCGTTAATGATAACCCTTAATTGTAAGCTATGGAAGAGAAAACTTATCTATATTGCTGCTGCCGCCTTGGACATTAGTCCTCTGTGTGTGTGTGTGTGTCTTGCCTTTTTGTGCCTATACAAAAATCATTAACTCAAGAAACTGCACACTTACCAGTGGCAAGTGCAGGTTAATGAAAAATTAGAGACTTGCTCTTCCAACCCCCCTCCCCCGTGGGTAGCAATTATATACTGGGATATAATTTATGCAGGCCCATTTTTTGAAAGGAAGGACTACCAATTCTTCCCTCTCATTCCCACAGCAGCAGAAACAAAGCAGCAGCACTGCAGCTGAAACGGTTTGCAAGAGTTTGCATTAAGTGTTAATAACCAAGTAATTATCATACCAATAACTCTAATGGAAAGCAGCAGGTCGTGCTTCCAGAAGATTGTGTTTTGCAGAGATGGAAGGAGGTTTCGTGCGCTCCATTGCCCTGGCTTACAGAATACAGTTTCTAGACTGAGGAATTCAGCAATTACTGACGTGAATGTTCACTTGATCTTGGCCTCTGCAGCTCTGTCTTCACCCATAAAAGCAACCTTGGAATGAGTAGGGTGAGGAAAAATGCTGATGAGCTTGCAAATAAGGACACCTACCACTCGGTTTCTACGTGGAGCTGTTTTCCTGTTGAAGCACCTCTAGAAGAAACCATTCCCATGTTTGTATCTTATTTGAATGAGTGTGTGCAAAGGGTCACTTCTGCTCAGAGGCAATAGAACATCTACAACAAACAGCAAAATTAGCAGGACACCAGGAGCCCTCTTGTACATTGATAAAACTTTTCTCAGACTATCATGTTGGCCTTCTGTGTTTCCCCAAATCTCTGATTTTCAAATTTTCTTTGAAATACTAACTTTTACACTCCTGAGACAATTTAGGTTGGCACGCAAGTTGCTGAGCAGATTTTCATTAGCTCTGATTTTCACTCAGTTCGTTAGTGCATGAGCTGAGCTGCACATGGAACTTTGTGTTCATCTTTCTAGTTTGCAAACTCCAGGGCAGGCAAGCAGCACCTTGCTTTAAAAACAGTTTTACTGTCTGAAGTCCTACTGCAAGGAACTGAAAGGAATGCTCTGTTTATCCAATGACTGAGGCTGATTTCCCTCTTTCCATGACTGATGGTTGGTCCTCTACATCCTTCTGATGCTTGGCCCCAGCTAAAACTGCACCACAAAGGCTTCAGGAGCCAAATTGTCCACTCAAAACATGAAGTCTAGAGATGCTCAGTTTTCTCATGCTGCCTGGTATCTTGAATTTTGTACGAAGTTCTGTGAAGGATTTTACCCTGGATCTCAAAGCTTTCTGGAGAGATTTTTTAATACATCTTTCCATTAACGCATTTGAAAAATGCTGAAGACAAAATGTTTTGTAACTTTTGAAGCAGAGCTACAAAGATGTATTAGTTTTTGGTTGTAGTTTTTTTTTTTAAACTAATAATTGGGCAAAAATAATGAATTGTTAGACCTTCCTCATATCTGAAATTTTATGTTGAAACCAGGTGGGATAAATCATCTCTCAAGAAGCATCTGTCTGTCACTGGTGACTGAGTGCTTGATTTAGAGCAGATGCCCAGCTTTTAAATAGATAGCTCAAAATAGGTGAGGCAAATCCCACCCACAGGGAAGGTCTGTGATCAGCTGAAGCCTGTGCATGACTGTGGAAATGTGTGTAACATTTTCCATTGTTGAGATTTAAAAAAATACTGGGAAAATCAAATCCCCCAATAACTGTATAAATCATAATAGCCCAGAACAACCTTGCAAACCACTGGCTCGTTGAACAAAACATCATCTCACAGCTCTTGTGTGGTGGAGATTCCTCTATTTGCTTTCCTTTCAAGATGCAGCTGCAATAACAAGGCATCTGTGATTTTAATGTGAAACCATAATCTGTCAGCCCTGAGAACCAGGGAACAGGCCCATATAAGATAACTAGCTCACCCTAACAATGATAAACATGTCAAGATACAGAAATCACTTCTTCCCTTACAAATGAGAGAAAGATGTCATGTAATTGGAGATGTCATGCTATGCTGGGATGAGCAGCATTCCCACAATTAATCATACCAAATACATTATGTAGTAGTTGCTGCCTGAAGACAAAGGAGGAATAAATACTCGTGTAAACATGCCAAATATGAACTCTCCACAGATGTTTGATTGCTGCTCCATATTTAGCATGAAGCACAGCCGTACGTGGAAGATTTGCTCTGTATCCAAGCAGGAGGAGAGCTTGGAAAAGGGCTCGTGATGCTGCTGGGAATGGGGCTGGTGTCTTTTCTAGGGTCCTTAGGGGACTGGTTGTTAGGAGCTCCCCCATGGACACCAAAGGAAAATTTGCCATTTTCTTGAATTAGGCCTGCACTGGGGCCCTGGTTGAACAAGAAATGCTTGGCTGACAGTGCAGCAGCTTAGAAACTGAAGCGAGTTCAAAAGTTCCTCACAACACTTCCAAAGAAGAACTTTGTGAATACAATGCAAAAGCCACCATGCATATTTGCTGGAATAAAAAACCAAATTAGCTTCAAACTGGGTTTGTGATTCCTCCCTGACTTGTATGTTTACTTTTCATTAATATTGATTCCTTCTGACCTTCCAGTGCCTCTTCTTCATTGTACTTGCTCCCCAGTGAACAGCTCTCTGGCAACAATATTAATACCAAAAGAAAATGTTAACGATAGAGATGACTTGCATGGAGGATTTTCACCTTGTGAATAAAGGTTTTTATTTAATCAGGAAACCTCATTTGGAGACTTCAGATGATATACTGTGTGTGACCCTGGATGTGGTGAGGCCGGCTGGCATTGCATGAATTCTGATATCATAACAAATGCTTGACAAGCAGTGCAGAGACATATGATATGTCCTGAAAACAGCTCAGACATGAGATTGATACATAAGATTAGGAAGCCATAACCTCTAGGTGACCCATATGGAAACAAGAGCAAGGCTAAATTCAGTGAGTAAAATGCTGGCTGAGATCTAGCTGAGACAAAGAGGTTTTGCACTGGATTAATGTTTGCCCTGACTGTTTTTTACTGCTTCTCTCTGATATCCTGGTCAGTAGCAAAGTGTCCCTTCCTGTGACCAGCAGTGATTTGGGAGTGTTGTTGAGGAGGGCTTCAGAAGACACTCCTCCCCGGCATCTGCCAGGGATTCTGTGCCTATGTTGGTCCCTTCCAGCCTTTGGCCTGGGTTTCCTTCAGCTTTGTCCCTCTGTCCTTGTGAGAGAGACAGCTAGGAATGGCAAAGGCTGCTCCCTCTGTTTCTGAGTGAGTGTTCCATGATGGGATGCTCCCCTGGGTGCCCTGAGATGCCAGAGATCAGCATCCTGTACACACACACCCAGGGTTCCACAGAACTGACTTTGGTGTTCCTTTGGTGATTGATTTCTGCTCCTCATGCTAGCCTGCTCAGTAACTGAAACTCTCCTGAAAGGAATAAATGCTTTTTGTTCCGTGTTTTCCATAGGGAGCTCTTGCAGAATTAGGAGTGTGGAACAGCTTACTCTGAAATAGCCGTGCCAGGAGTCCTTTGGCCTTTCTTCCAGGGTGAAATTTGGTTTTTGTTTTCTTTGGTTTTGTTTTAATGCTATGGAAAAAAAAAATCCTCTTTCCATAAGAAGCAGCTAAACACAGAAATCTTTTACAGTCCCCCATACAACTGTAATAAAATTTGCATGAGAGAAGAAATTGTTCTTGTTTATTTGGTGCCCTTTATACCCCCTGTGGCCTAGAGCTAGCACATCTGACAGCAATGATGAGCTGTGGGTATGGGAATAACAGTGCTGTGAAATCTTCCCCAAAACAACAGCATTTGTGGTCTGATTCATAGCTGAGAATGCTCTGGTGTGGTATCCATGGCACAGAAACTGACTGCAGGCTTTAAAAACTGGTTTTAAGTTTAGAGTCGTGTTGAACGTGGGGATCCATATTAGGTGTGATTCTTTGAGCAGGATCAGGCCAGCAGACAAAGTGTGATGGATGCCCCATTTCCTTGGAAGAATCCTCACCCTTGGCTGCCACAGCAGCTACTGTGAGCACCAGGCATCGAAAAATCCTATCACTAAAGATGTGGATGGAGGGCTGAGATTTTCCAGAGCCTTTAAGAAGTGCTATACGAGGCACTTAGATTCCTGTGTTATTAAGATGCTTTTGAAGCTTTTACCCAGGAGAGACTAATTTTAGGCACCCACTTTTGAGAATCTTAGCCAGAAGGGAAACAAACCACTGATAAAAGTTAGACAGAGTCTGTGTTTTGGAAACCTACCCACAGTTATTTACACGTCTGTGTATTATCTTGTATTGGTCACTGGTTTTTTGTGTGTGTATCTGTGGTTTGTTTGTGTTTTCTTGTTTTGTTTGGTTTTTTTTTTTTACAGTGCACCTACCACAAACCTCAGCTCAAATACACCCCAAACACCCAGGCAGTCCCCAGCGTGCTGGGACCCCGTCCAGGGGGAAGGTTTTGTAGAGGAGGAGCACATAAGATTCAAGCAGCAGTCTCTTGATGCACAGATGCACAATGGGCTGCCCAAGGTTGCCTGGCTCAGTTCTCATCTCATGGCAAGTTCACAGCTGCTCCCTGAGTATTGAAGGTGATGTGGTGAGTGTTCAGTGTCAGGGGAACCAAAGGCAGCAAAGAAATCTGCTATAGCAGAGAAACTTGACTTTGACCCTTCCCCATAACTAAGCTCCTTTTTTATTTTTTTCTTCCTTTACATTCTTTCAAGAATTGTGAGGCCCCAGAGACTTGAGGGAAAATTCATACAGTTCAGGTCATTTTACCAGTCTGTGCAGCCATTCAGTCAGTAATAAACACTCTAGCAGGGCAATGATTACTGGAATAGTAGGGGGCATTCTAGCCAGCAAGCCACATGAAAATGATAGACAGTTGCTGAAATCAAGAGAACTACAAAGCAAAAGAACAAAAGCATAAGTGAGTGAATCAGTAGGCTGGGCTCAGAGACGTGACATACCAAGTGCTGTGCCTCCTATAAATTTGGTGAGTTGATGATTTACCATAGCAGGGCTTTTCAGTAAAGAAAATTAAAACTTCAGGAGGGGTCCTCAGTTCCAAGAAACAGCACCAAGAGAAACATACCCTTTATGTCACAACAGCTGACTTGGTATTAAAAGCATTGATACCAGTGAATGAGCCTGGAAGAGGCTTCAGACTCTCATTCCTATTAGGGTTTAAGAGCACCAGTGCCAGATCCTGCAGTTCTTACTTGAGCAAAGCTCCCATTGATGTGTTCTTAATCTGGAAAAAGTCAACATGGATATTTATGGAGCTGTAGTGCCTAGGGGCTCTAATAAAAACTGTGCTAGACATTGTACCTATATTTAGCAGCAGCCAGTTCATGTCTCATAGAATTTGTGGTCTGCATAGACAAGACTGATAAAGCAGATACGGGGTAGGAATTGCTGTTATTCCTTTTTTACAGATGGGAAGTGAGGGTTGGAGATTGCAGGGGGATTTTCAAAGCCACAGAGGGATGTTGGGTATTTATTTCCCGTGCATTTTAAAGGGAACTGGACGTGCAGATGCCTTGGTGGTGTTTAAAGGCTCAGATGAAGGCAGGCATCCCGGTTTTGGCGGGATGACGGGAAGTCTGTGACGGATGTGTAATTAGTTTAGATCTAGACATTCCAGGCCAGTCTGCTACACCAAAAACATCCATTTTTGGAAGGAGTTTGCCCTCAAGTTTGGGCTGTAGAATTCTGACCTGCGGACAATGGCTGCTGCCAGTGCACGGGTGTAAAACCAGGAAGGTAGAAACCAGGGTGAAAGGGGAACCCTCAGATCCTCAACCACTCTGAAACCTCCTTGGTCTTTGGTTCAGGTGCCTGCCCCTTCTTGCCTTTTCAGAAGTTACATGAAGCCAACCAAGGCTTGGATGTGTCACATCTGGATACCTGAGCCCAGGCTGATCAGAGGTAGGGAACTCTTTTAAGGTAAATTTGGCAGCTGTGCTCGGATCATCTCGGTCCATAGAAAACTCACCTGTCACAGGAACTTCCAGGCCAATGACAATTGGTCTCCTCTTGGAAAGAGACCAACAGGGCTGAGAAAAGAGCTGGGAAAATTGGGAAGGATTCAGAAAAAAGCTCACCAAGGGATCCAAAGCCTATGAAGAGTTGTGTTGGGAGTCATCAGAAGCTCAAGGAAAGACTGCAAAGTGATTTGATAGAAACATCTGGGAGGGCAGTGACTTCTGAAAAAAAGCAGGATGATTTGCTCTTAATTTATCTGACCCCTCCCTGTAAGACTCTGTGTCTGAAAAATGCCTTTGGACAAATTTGGTCACAAAATCTTATTTATTTTGTGAAGGATTAATTTCCCCATTAGAACAGCAGACTGTCCATCACTGAAAGACTTGACAGCAAATCTGAAGCTTTTCTCCAAGCCATGGCCTTAGCCAGGCATGATGATTACTGCACTTTTTAAACTCAAAAGTTTAGTGGAAATTTGTTTATATGCAAATATTACAATTTTAAAAAAATCTGATAAAAATAACATCAGAATAATAGTAATAGTAAAAGACTGAGTTAGCAAAACAAGGGGATTAGGTGCATGAGTGAAAATAGTGAACTACACTGGTTTGTGAATACAGAGTCACAGAATTTTTATTCTGCCTTTTTACTGTGCATTTTGCTGCTCCAAAACTGCCTACTGTCTTTAGTGGAAAAGCCTTCGATCCTAGACAAAAAGGAAAGACTTGTCCCTTGAATGCCCTTTCTCTCCCTCTCCCAATGGATCATCTGGAAGATCTGGAAGATAGAAGAAGGGCAGAGTTTTACTGCAGGGGGAGAGGGAAGGAAAAGCCAGCATCTCTCAAACACCCATCCAGCACCCCATGAATACAGAGGGAAAAGCAGGGACGCCGTGTGCTGTCACTTGCTGGGCTCCCCTCCACTTCCCACCTGTTCCCAGCCCCTCTGGACGTGTGAGATGGGATTTCAGGGAGCAGTGTCCTTGGGGGCTTGAGGCAGCCAGGCTGACACAGCCAGGATAAAATCTCCAGGTGCATGGAGCAGGGACAAAAACATAAAAAAAAAAAAAAAAAGAAGAAAAGGCCCGTGTGTGCGTGCACACAAATCAATAAAAAGTGTAATGCATCTTTCTTTAATTAAATCCCACCCTGAATTGGCCGGGCAGCCCCGACCTCTGCCCCTCCAGTTTGCTGACTGGCACAGCTGTTAGTAAATCACCTGCTGGGGCTGCTCTCCGGGGCTTTAAAGGTCATCTGTCAGCCACTGCTGGGGAGAGATAAAGAAGAAAAACAGAACCAAAAAAGTCTGGAGGAAAAAAAAAAAAGGGCACTTATGAAAGCAAAGCCATTTGTGCACTCCAGCCTTTCCAGTGTTTATGTTGCTGGCACCTGAGGGTGGGGGGCATTTTATCAATCCAATTTCCCTGATTCTTTTGTATGCATTTATCCAAGTTTTCAGCTGCTATTATAATCCTTTTGTTTTAAGCTTTTCTTTCCTGCAGGGAATAGGAATATCTTGAGCCTGGCTTTAGTCCTGTGGGACTGGGTCCCTGTCAGTGACACCACAGTCTCTGCTGGCCTTGTCATCCCCCATGGGCATCTCCCCTTCTCAAACCCCTCACTCACTCCCTGCTCCAGTTGCTGCCAGGAGCAGCCAGAAGCAGCTGTGCAAGCTCAGCCTCCTCTTTCATTTCCAGCAGCTCCAGGTTCTCCAAAGCAGTCACTTCACACAGGGCTGCCTGCTGAAGGCCAAAGACATGATTTCACCCAAAATAATGTAGGTTGGGTGGAGAGGGGAGCACACAGAGCAGCTTCATCCCACAACATGAAAGAGCATGACTGTCATAGGTGATTCCTTGCCACAAACCACTCCTTCAGGTATTTGTGCTTGAAGGAATAAGCTGGCTTTATGCTTATTCAACACTTTCACTGTCACCTTAATTTTCAGCTTAATGCAAAATGTTGCCAGTGAAAACAATGTTATTTTTGCCAAATAGGTACGTGGGCAAGGCCCAAATAATCTGGGGGCTTTTCCCCACCTGATAATTACTGATGTATTTCCAACAACTTACCATTTTAATTCAGCACTGAACACGCAGCAGCCGTGTCAGACATTGATCCAAGTCAGGCAGAATGTGCAGATTTCTGCTGCAGTTGCCATTTTTTTGCTTTGGGTTCATTCATACATTAAACTCAGAGGGGACCTTGGGGTCTGAGAACTCTCTCAAGCAGTGCCATTTACTGAAAGGATCACAGTCACCTCCATCGTGACTGTCTCTAGTTGGGACCAAACTCGAGTTTTCCCTGGAATGAAAACTACTGTCTGCCATGTAATACATGGGTTTGAAGGTCACTGGGAAATTTTTACTCCAATTCAGAGCTGCAGTAAGGTTAGTGAAACCAGGGGCTTTTTAAAACTTACCAACTGCTTATTCAGACACGTGGTGAGAGAGGTCAAGCCAGATTCATCTGTGGTGCAAGTCCATGACTCCAGTAGGTTCAGATCTGCACTGAATTTCTCCTGCTTTGAGCACAGACTCATCAAGTACACAACCTCTCCCTAGTCTGTGTCTGCAGACATTTCCCCTCTTTTCCCTGATGCTCTTCCATGGGAAGGAATGACTGTAGCCTGTCAGCTGCAGCCCTTTGGACTAGCTCTAGGTTGATGCTGAAGTTTATTGCCAGCTTTCCTAAGGCAATAGCCTTCATTATGTGGAGGACTGGCCAAACTGGACTGAGGTGTGGGGAATAACAGGATAACACAGAGGGGAGAATGCAGCAGCTCAGAGAAAGGGACACACGTGGCTCTGAGGATGGAGATTCTGTTGCTCTCTTCCTGCACTCTGCCTGTCTCCAGCCAAAGCAGCAGCTCCCTGGGAGTTGGCCAGTGGGGCTGGTGGAGTCCAAGAGTGATGACACTCATGGTGTAGCCAAATTGAAGAGTTTGGCACAGCACTGATGTGTAACAGGAGCTGTCCCTTGCTCTTCTTGGCCTCCTGACCTGCTATCAAACAAATGGAAACTTGTACTTACAATACCAACCGTTAGAAATAGAAAGGAGGGAAAAATCAGTAGCTGGCAGGATAATTTGTTTAGGTTGGAAGAAATGAGCTGTTTAGTGTTTCAGAAAGGGGAAAATTCTCAGCAAAGAAAACAAAGGGAATGAGGACACTGAACCAGGCAATTGTTCTCCTGCTACAGGAACAGTGCACGAGTGGTCCCCATTCCCCCTCACGCTGATGATCCAAACCCCAGCCCCTCCACCACAAACTCTGGCTGCTGGACGGGCCTTGATGACGAGGGTGCCAACAAGGGATGTGACAACCCAAGGTGCACATGACAGGAAAGAAGAAAAGCTGCATTTTAGCTAAGCATAAGTAATGCTCGACAGGTATTTCTGAAACGTGAATTTTCTTTGCCCTCTAAGGCTGAGGTGAGTCTCAGGCAAATGCTTCAAGGCATTGTTGTTGGAAATCATGATTCTTTGGTTAAACAAAGAACAACCTTTGCCTGCCTGATTGGCCAGACAAGATACAGCAGTTACCTTAATCACAGAGTTCAGAAATTCCCTTCCCCTCACTGCTTCTGTCGGGTCAGTTCCTTGCACGCAGTTCCACCCACCCCAGGGGGAGATCAAACATCATAATGAAGATGAGTTAAAATTCTGTTCACAAACCCACATGTGCCAAATCCAAGCCCTGAGATGAACGGGTGCTCAGCCAGGAATCTGAGCAGAGACACTGCACTTTTACAGAGTCCCTTGGGAGCCCCTGTAGCCCACGAGGAGGGCTGAACACAAGGTAGTAAGAGTTTTGGCAAAGCAGCTCCTTGTAGGGAGGATGCTCTTTGCTGTTTCTCTCTCTCCTGTCTGACAGGCTCTGTTTGCTGCATGACAGGGAGGGAGCTGCAGGGAGCAAATCCACACCTCCAGCACCAGGAACACGAATCCAGTCCAGAGCTCGGGGTCCTCTGGAGGTTAGAAGATCATGTGGGAAAAAAGATAATGATTATTTGTTAATTAGACTTTTTTTTCTCTCTTTTGCTGCCTAAGATTCCAGCTTCCTTGGAGTGTCTCTTGACCAAGAGCAGAGTTTGTTTTAACTGAGAAAAGAGGTTGCTCTTCAGGCAGGTTGAGATGGACTCAACCCTTTTCCTGCCATGGGGGTAGCACAGTCCCACCTTGTCCAGTTCTGCTGGCTGGGCTCTGCTGCAGCTGGAAATGATGGCTGAGGGAGATCTACCCTGGGCCCTTCACCAGGCTTTTCCTTGGCCATTACAATGCTTCTAGCATGTACTCCTTCAGAATACTAAATATTGCAGTTTTGATGTGTGGGATTCTTTACCCGGTGGCATTTTACTCCCTAAACCATGGTTTTCTTTTTAGACACATTGTTCAGATTGTTAGAGAGTGCTGAATGAGCTCTGCTGTTTAGGGCTGCATGAGATACAGCACATCCTGAATGTCTTGTCAGTGCAGACCCTTCAGGGCTTGGGTTGGAAGCATCAGAGAGAAGAGAAAACTGCTTGAGCCACCAAAAAAGGAACCAAAAGAACCCTGCTCGTTGGCCATAGTGACAGAGTTGGGAATTTAGCTGTCCTGGTCCTGCAGAGATTGGAGGGACTTCCAGCACAGGTTCCTCTGATGGTACCACATCAAGGCAGCTGGATGGAAATCACCCAGGGCTGCTGGACAGCCCCACTTCTGAAATGGGCAGCTGTGTCTGGAGAGTCTTTTCTCACTTTTTACTCTCCAGAGATGAAGAGAGTGTTCCAGACGGGGCAGCAGATCTGTGATCTGTCACCCACAGCATCTGTTCTGGGGGCACAGTTACCTTTTCTCAGGAATGAAAGCCCCATCTGATGGAGGTTGAACTTTTATCTCCCTCACTGCTGCAGCCTTATCATACACAGGACTTTAATCCCACACATCACATAAGAAATATCATCATTAAAGATCTGAGTACACGTTTTGAGATAGGATTTGTTCGTGATATTATTACTGGCTGTGTAATTATGGAAATGAGAAAATAATCCCCTGGGGCTTTGTTGTAATGACTTCTGAGCATCTTGCATCATCACAGGCAGACAGCAGGCTTCAGGATGCCACGCATCATTAGGAGGAATGTGGAAAATCTTGTTTGGGTTGGTGTTGATGTCTCTGGTAAGGGAGGACACCATGTATCTTCCACAGTGAAACTGGATCGGGTAGAAAACCATGTGATCTTTTGGAAAAAGAGGAGCTCATCTTTACTTGATCTCCTGCACTCTTGTCTTTTGTTGCACTGGTAAACTGCACTCCTGACAGCTGCCCCTGCAGATCCTGTGGCCTTGGGAGACCTCGACTGCCTGGCCTGTGCCTCTGTTCTGAGTCAAAAGGCAATGTGGGACCACTGCAGACCTGGCTGCACAGTGCTGACAACTTCATGGGCCATGTCCATCCATGGCACTGTCACTGTTTCACTGGTATGGAGGAGTGACCTTGCTGAGTGTGCCCTGCTCAGCAGCTGCACCCCCATCCATCAGAAATTAATAGGGTGAACACCAGTGCACCAGTGTCAGTACAAATGGAGGAAAAAACACACACATGGACTTCCCTGGGAATGCTTTCTGTGAGTTTGGGTTGTGTTAGAGCCACCACCAAGGGGGAACATGTGGTAGCACGTGTGTTTTTACAAGGGGGAACAAGCAGGACCCTGGGACTGCTGACCAGTCAGCCTCACGTTAGTGCCCAGTGAGATCATGGCACAGATCCTCCTGGAAGTCCTGTTGAATTATATGGAAAACAAGGAGGAGATTAATGAGCATGAACATGACTTCAGCAAGTGCAGTCATGCCTGACTAATCAATTACCTTCTACAACAGTGACAACTGAGATCAACTACCTGGACTTCCTTAAGGCCTTTGATAGGCTCCCCCTTGACATTGTTAGCTCAGGATTGGAGAGGTATGGATGGAAAATCAGATGGACAAGGAATTGTTGGGATGGTGGCATCCAAAGAGTTTCAGTTCACAGATCAATGTCCAAATGGAAGCCAGTAATGAGTGACATGCCTCAAGGGTCTGTACTGGGAAAAACACTATTTGATATCTTGCTCAGTGCTCTCTCAGCAGGTTTGCAGGTGACTGCAAGCTGAGCCAGGCATGGATGGGCTGGAGGGAAGGGATTCTTTCCAGAGGGACCTGGACAGGCCTGAGAAGTGCGGCCATAAGAACCACATGACATTCAACAAGGCCAAGTGAAAATGTACTAATATACACTTTGTATACCTGTTCCAAACCATCTTTGCTCAGAAGAAGGGTCAGGAAGTGTCCCCAGGTTGTCTCATCAGTGCTAATTCTGTGTACTTTCCCCCTTGGGCAATCAGAATGATTTTACTGGATGGGAACTCCTGTTTTAGCTGTGGGTGTGGAGATTTTCTCAAGTATGGCTAATCTATGTTGCTTAATTTTTTTTACCATTAATCTCCTCATATGGTGTGAAAATGGGTGTCTCCCACCAGTCTTCTTCCTTCCTCACTGCAGTTTGCTCAGGCCACACCCTCATCTCTCTGTTTCAGCAATAGGGAGTGTCGTGGCACAGGTTGTGTCACACTGTGGTGCCCACAGTGCCAGCTGTTAAGTGGGTGGGTGGCCAACATTGCAGGATTTTAAAACCTGTGAAGGTTCAGGCTCTGGCCTCACTCAAGACTTTCTGGGGAAACCCTGGCTTGTGTTTAAAAAAGACACATGCACACACAAACTCTGGCACACATTCTGTTCTTCTGGAGGGACCACTGCGTGCCTCTTTATCTTTTCCTCCCACCCACTCATCCCTTCTGACACTCTCATGGCTGTGACCACTTGTATTCTATTTAGCTGGATTTTCCAGGCTCTTCAAAGCAGTAGTAGGTGTTGCTATATATATATAGTACCTAAACACTTCTGTTGAGGCTAAATAGCCAGTAAAACACTGTTGCTTTACTTGGTCCACCAAGTGATCAGGATATCCCTCACACAAACATCTGCAGTGCTGCAGAGGGAAGCGTCACCTCGTGTTGGCCACAGCAGCCCCTGAGCTCTTCTGCTGAAAGCTGCACTACTCCTCTTATGAACCTCTGTGGCAAAGGGATCTCCAGGCAGATTAATTTTCTTTTACCTGTGGCTGATGAAATTATGTTAACCCTCATTTGGTGTCCAGCTGCCCATTTAGCTCTGGCTGGCCAGAGTCAGGGAGGTTTTATGAAGGACCATTGCAGAAGCTCACGGCCCTGACTGAAAGCCAGGAGCAGCTCAATGCTCTGGCAATGATTATTTACTGTTTTTCCCATGTTACACGCTGTATTTGGTCATGTTCAGTAACTCTGTAGTAATCAGACAAGATGGAACGGCGGCTTGTCAGCTGATTTAATTAAAACCACATTGTTTCTTTTTTTTTTATTGCCTCTCACACATCATTAATATTCTGTCTAAGACGCGCCTGCAATCTAAAGATTGGAATCAGTCTCATTGTGCTCTTTCCAAGCTTGAATTCCCAGACACACAAACCTGGGAAAGAGTTTTAAAGGGACAGGTAATAGTTAGAAACTAATTTGATTACATTGAAATGGACCACTCATTTGTCCAAATAAATGCTTATTAAGGGACCAGTCTTTCAGGTTGTTTTTAAATGCAGTGCAGGCTTGGCTTTCACGGATATGAGTGGGAATAGAATATATTTAGGATTTCCCAGGAATCAGGTCTTTGCTCTGCAGTCATCTGCTCATTCAAATTGTTGGTTATGCAAATATATTAAAAAGAGTCAAGTAAGTAACACTGCACCCATTTTAGCTTGGTTTATTATTTAGGTCTTTAGCAACACTGTTGTATTGTCCCTTTTCTGAAGTGCCAGGTAGGATCCATTTCACGGTGGCAGTGATAAGGAAGCTCCCGGTCAGGCCATTCCCGGGACTCCCTGGCAGTGCCACTCCCAAGGCCAGAGGCTTTTTGGGACCCAAGGCCCTTCCCCAGCTCCAGTCCCCGCCTGGCTCCCCACACCCCCACTCACACCACACCAGGCTGGCCGTGGCAGGGGTGGCAGAGTCCCAGGTGCCTCATTCCATAAAGCCATTTATTCCTGGGGCAGTAACACAGGAGCAGCCCGAGCTGCTGCCTCCAAGGAGGGACCCCAGCAAAGGGGATTTTATCCCATCACAGCCTCCCCTTGGCCAGTCTTGCTCTTCCTCCCGAGTCTTCAGCTCCTGCTCCCATCTCTGTGTCCATTCCTCTCGCTACCATCACTCATTTTCATCTCCCTCGTTGTCCCAAAGGTCGGCAATTCCCGGCTGCTGCTGTGTCTCAGTGTCCATTCATCTGGATGGGTGTCACCCCTTTGTGCCCTTTGTCATCCTCAAGGTCTCCAGTTCATCCTCTTGTCCTGGGCTCCCACCCAGAGCTCAGCCTGTGCTTCAATCTGCATCTCAATCTGCATTTCCATCTGCAGAGCCCAGCTACCTGCACCAGCTGTGCTCCTCAATAACAGCACATCAGCCAGCATGTGCACTCGATTTACAGCCAGATTACAAGGCGAAAAAATAAATCTAGCATTTAAAATTATATACAGCAGTTTATTTAAACAGCGATTAACTTTCATCAACAGTGCGCGCATTTCTGTTTTCTTTGCGAAACCCTGCCACTCTCAATCACAGCTGCAGCCCTCCTGCAGCACCCTGCTACTCGGTGGCTCGAACCCAGCCTCGCAGATAGTTCACAGCCAATTACCATACAGGTTTCTTATGTTAAAATGAAGGCAACCGGAGTCAACAACCGAAGGTAAAAGCTTGAGAACATTTTGCATAACAGTCATCAGCGTAGCTGATAGCTATTCCAGTGTTCTGGTGCTGTAAGCCTACGCAGATCCTATCTCTCCCGCCTGTCTGTTCCAACATGCATCTCATCTCACTGGCAACCCTTTGCTTTAATTAGCTGAACTCTTTGCTTCAGCCTTTCATATGTCAACCAGCCTGTGTACACTTCCATATTTTTAATCAGTAGCCTGTTGTCTTTACTTTGTCATTCGCACTAGCATATAAATCTGCCCTTCTTATGATCCTCGCTGCTTGGTAGAAGTCAAAACATGCTGTTTAATTTTCCTGTTCACTGATTTCCATTTGTTTCATGTTCAAATCCTGGCTCCTTTCCCCCTTTTGGGCATGCTGTGAGCATTAAACTTAGTGATTAAATGCCAAAAGAACAGTTCTTTCCCCCTTCCGTGCCCACAAATGGGTCATCCTAACCCTGGCTGGGATGCTTCCCTCGACGGCGTGCCCTGTGCTCAGCCCGAGCGGGGCTGGGGGGATGGGACCGCCGCGGGCTGCCAGAGTTTAGCTAAGGATGGCTGAAATAAAACAGGTGCAAAACTTATGTGCTCTCCTAAGGTCGTGACTGGCTTCTTGCTGTTTCTTCTCTCTCTTTTTTTTTTTTTTTTTCTTTTTAATTTTTTATTTTTTGTCCTCATTAATCTACTACTGCAGAATATTTCATTTCACCCACGACACGGCTGAAGACATCAAGGACTGAGAAATACCCGGACGTGGAAGAGCGAGAGGGTCACGTGTGGCTGTCCAGTGGCTTTCACATTTCCTGGGTGGCTGGGGAGGACTCTGGGGTTGTCCGTGGATGTCTGGCAGGTGGGGTTGTCTGTGGATGTCTGGCAGGTGGGGTGGCTGGCCCTGGCATCTGTGCCTGGGGCTGATCCCCCAGCTGAGCCTGCAGCGTGCGCAGGATGTCATCCAGCTTCTGGTCCATCTGCACGACCTGTTGAGGAATCAGAGAGGAGAAGAGCTGTCAGATGGTGGCAAATGCTTCTGGTGAAAGGCATTCTGAAGCCAAAAGCGAGGAAAAAGCCTGGCAGGGAGCACGGGCATCTGAGAACCACCAGCTGCTTGAGTTCTGTCCAGCCTGCTGCTCTAGACCAGATGACACCAGAGAGTCCCAGGGAAAAGGGCAGCAGAAGGACAGGACATTGCTGGCCCAAGGACTCCACTCAACCATTTTGTATCTCAGCCTTTTCCCAGGGTTGATGGTGATGATGCATCCTGCAAATATCTGCCCTGAAACTCTCCTTCACTCTTTGGTTTATTGTGAGTGTTTTTTTCCCAGTACCTCTCCCAGCCTTCACCACCCTTGGTTGCAGGACATCATGCTTTCCATTACTGTCCTGGGAAATGAAACAGCCTCCCTTCACACTGTAAATAGATGCCTCTGTGATACATGTTACAGTCAGAGATCCTACCAGATACCATGTTTATTCCCATGCATTTTTAGGAGGATAGCCTACTAAAAACCACATAATAACACCAATGACTTCATTACCAAAAAAAAAAAAAAAAAAAAGAACAACCATTCTATAGGAAGACATGCTAATTCCTTCTCTCATTTCTCTACATTCTAGCTGAAATTTCTCAGCTGTAGTCCCTAGGTAGAGGAATCTTTCCTAATTGTAATTATTATTATTATTATCATTAAGTAAGGAAAGGCAAATCTGGATTTTTAAAGGGAAGCTGCACTCACGCTCCCTAGTATTTTTTTAAACGTTCTGGCCTTTTTTAGGAGCACACAGCAGGTATTATCCTCTTGTGCTGGTAGGGCTTGCCTTCACTGCAAATGGCTCCCACTCACCTTAGCATCACCCAGTGGGACAGGCTGGGGGCTGGGGGCTCCTTGACTTTGCTCCAAAGGCAGAACTATGGCCAGCATCATGTAATCAGCTGGGATCACTTCTAATGATGCTTGAACACAGTGCAGCTTTGTGTTATAGATGAGCCCAAGAAAAATGAGCATTTTGAAGAGCATTGAATGGTTCACTTTACAGTTATCTGCTGTGAAACTATGAGCCTCTGCAAACTGTGATCTGTCCCAGTGGGTCTAATAAACTTTGATAGCAAACCTTTTAGAGTGATATCAGATCTAAACCGAGCTTTCATTAAAAAGGGAGGCAGAGAGAATGAGAGAGAGAAGGATTCCAGCCTTTTTCTGTGCAAAGATAACTTTGGAAATAGTCATTGGCAGCATGGGCTGAAAGCTTAGCAGGCTGAGATTGCCTTAAAAACCAAGGCAGGGAAAATCACCTTATCCACTTTCGCCTCTTCTGTCTCTTCTCACTCCAAGTGTTGGCTCCCCTGGGGGCCCCTCAAACCTCAAGGTACCAGGAGCTTATTCAAGTTCTATCTTTTTGGCAACCACTATTCTCTCCTAAATACAACCTGCTGGGGGAAGAAGGAGTGGAGAATCTCTCCTACATCACAGGGGGAAAGACGTGCTGGTCTCTCTTCCATTCCTATATTTACTGCTAGCTTCTGGTAGAAAAGCCGTGCTCCTTGCCTCTCTTTAGGTGTGGGTCTGGGTTTTCTGAGGCAGTGTTTACAAGCAAGAAGGGAGTGTTTAGGACGTGGGTTGGACAGCAGAGATCTTCACTTCAATTTCTGCCTTCCAGGTGCATGGTCAGCACTGCCTGAGCCGTCTGTCGCTGACAAAAGCACTGACATTGCTCTGTCTCAGGCACAGCAGCCCCAAATTCTGCTCAGCATTAACTTGGCTGAGAGTCTGAAAGTCACTAGTGGTTTAAGGGTTAAGCAGCATGGAATTAATTTAAAAACCACAGCCTTTATTTTCTCCTCCATTCTTGAAAAGCCTGTTTGGCTGATGCTGGTAATGACTCAACAGAATCTTTCTTAAGCAGAAATGTTGCTGCAGAGCAGAAACTAAAGCAGAACTAATGTATTGCAATAGGGTAAAAAGAAGTGTAGGCAGGGAAATGGGATCAGGCAGATGAAAGCTCTTTTGGGGCTTTCTTTTGTGAGGCTTTGTTGATTTTGATCTGCACGCTTTATCTCAGATAAGCTATGCCTGCATATTCCACATCATTTAAACTTGCTGTATTTCACTGCATTTTGCCAACTCAGTGAAAGAATGTGACAGGGAATCATTTTATGTACTTTTCTTTCCAGGGGAAGAGGAAGGTGGAGAATATTAATTTGTAGGGGTGGAAACTGAGAAATTCTTACATAGGGGAGTAGGTTACACTACACTTCTGTCACACCTTCCACATGAGGATCAGTAAATATTTCCTGAACGACAGCAAAAACTGCAAAGGTCTCCTGTGTCAACTGTACATGGGAGGGTTTTCATGAGAATTTTTGAGATTAGAAGCAATTAGACCCTTCAAAATTAAGTAGCCCATTAGCAGAGGTAGTCAGCACCTTGTTGAATTGTAGGTTTTAAAAGAAGGGTCAGATTTGGAGGCTGGCTGACTGTGATCAGGGAGTGGCAAAAGACGAGCTGTGGACACTTGGCCTGAAGTCAGTAGGATGACTTGCAGGGTTACAGGAATTTTCACGTGGGTGAAGGTTCTTTTTTCACAGGAGGGTCCTGGTTTCAGGTTGCTCCAAATCCACCTCGCAGCTCTTACTTTCCCTAAGCCCAAACACAAGTTGCCTGTTTTGAGCAACACCCCCAGGCGAGCGCTGAGAAAGGGTTAAACTGAGCAACGTGTTTTTGAGATGAGTAAAGTGAGAAGCCATCCAGAGCTGGCTGCAGAGTTTCCAGAGAGATGTGATATGGCCCTTGCTGGCTCGGTGGAGACAGGTGAGCTTGGCAGCTGTCCACGGGCAAATGGCAACAAAACTCCTGTTCTCCCACATCACAATAGCGCTCCGGAGATGATCTATAAAATTGTTAAAATGCTTTTATATCCTTTCAACTGCCCTGTAGAAAGGAGACTTGCAAAAGCAGTTTAAAATATTGCGCTGTTGTTATTGGGACTGTGAGGTGAGCTGAAGGGGTGTTGAAATGTGTATTTATTCTAACATCCCCCTGTGAAAGGGGGCTGGACTCCATGGTGACATGCAGGACTGTTAGACAAAAAAAAAATGCCCTGCCACCAGCTCCAGCGAGGCACAGCAAGCCACAGAGTCACTCAAGCCATGGGGCTCAAGGTGTCCCTCCCCTTTACCTTGAGCTCCAAATTGGCTTTCAACAGCTATGGGCTCTTTGAGGATAGTTTTGAGCCTCTGTTTATGAGAGCTGGTGTTGCTTAAATACCTCTCTTTACCTCAGTTGACTCCTGCTGCAGAAATGCCTTGTGGAGAAAGACCCCTGGCATGGCAGCAGGATGGATGAGGAGGGCTGGGTCATGCTGGGGATTTGCCACATGCTGGACAGATTCCTAACTCCCCTGAGAGCTTTTTTTCATGACATATTTTGTGCACACAGACCATAAACAAAATGCATGTGTGGAAAACTCAGTCGGAGCTGCCACATGGTCTCCCCCAACTCCTGTCACTTTAGGCCAGAAAAATCCCTCCCCCTGGGTTCTCTCTATCTTTTAAATATGATTTCTGGAGGCTGGGAAAGCCAGTACCAATTATGTGCACAACACACTGACTTGAGCTATTTCCAGAGAAGCAGCAGAAGGGGAAGATGGTGTGCTGGAGTAAATCTGTAAACCCACAAACACACTCACATGTTGCTAAGTCAGTGAAGCTTTGCATCAAAAGCTTAACCCCATCCATTACATCAAGCAGCTGTCACCTCCTGGAGGCTCTGCTCTGTCCCTCTCTGACCAGTCCTGCATGGGCTGCTGGACATGGCTGGGCTGGGCACCCCTGGTCCTGCATGGGCTGCTGGACATGGCTGAGCTGGGCTGGGCACCCCTGGTCCTGCATGGGCTGCTGGACATGGCTGAGCTGGGCTGGGCACCCCTGGTCCTGCATGGGCTGCTGGACATGGCTGGGCTGAGCTGGGCAGCCCTGGTCCTGCATGGGCTGCTGGACATGGCTGGGCTGAGCTGGGCAGCCTTGGTCCTGCAGGGCTGCTGGACATGGCTGGGCTGAGCTGGGCAGCCTTGGTGCAGCTGTGTGCAGCACGTCTGGGCTGCTGGTACCAGGGGTGCAGCACCAAATGCAGGAGGGAGAGGGGGCAGTCCCATTTGTGTCACCAATTAAAATGTCATGGAGCAATAGAAAGTTCTGCTCTTGGTTGAGCAGGATTGACTTTGGCTCCCTGTTTGCTTCACTCCAGCGCTGAAAGCTGTGAGCCCACAGGGCAGCCCAAGGTGTCCTGGCAGGGGTGGCACTGTGTGGCTGAGCCCCATCCCCTGCTGTCATGAGGGGGCTTTGTCCTGGGAGATGAGATACCCACACCTCCCCTCCTTGCCATGCAGCCCTTATCCCACAGCCAACTGCAAACCTGAGCACAGACAGCCCAGAACCACCAGAACCCAGTGGAACAGGGGAGCTCAGCAAGGGCATCGCCAGGGACTTCGCCTGGTGTTGTGATATTTTCCAGCTGACACTGAAAAGTCAACCCCATCTGGGCCCATGCAAACATTAGATCCCAGCCCAGGGTTTCCAAAGCACCGGAGTCCTGAGCTCAGCCCACTTAGCAGCCCTTCTCTAGCAGTGCCCAGCTCTGTGCTCCTGCTGCACCACTGCCTCTGTTTCCTGCAGCTCCTGCTCCCGAGGCAGCTCCAATGAACCAAGATCCACTCTCTGCAGCTCTGACTGGAGGGTTTTAACATCAACTGCTTGGAAAAGAGTCGTTTGATAGGTAGGATTTATTTTGCATGGATAGAAGTGTGCATATGAACCTTAGTCTGCCATGAGCTATTTCTACCTGCGCGTATGTGTTTCTGATACTCCCAGCTTGTGATAGGTCACCTAAGGTCAGTTTGTAGGAGAAAATGGTATTAATGTGGTAAAATCAGATGTGATTTAGTTGAACTGGTGCAATCCATTTTATGGATGCTTCCATTTCTGACTCATGTGACATATTGATTTAGCTTAAGCTCGTTATGCAGAAATTTGTACCATTTTCACATGTTGACCAAATCTGTCACATGATGTTTCTTCTCATTCCAGATGGTGGACTGATTTGATTAGATCCTGTAAAGCCTGTGTTTAGCTTCATATGCACATCTGGTCCTGTAGCTTCTCTCTGCCTACAGTTACACCCAATGATTCAAACTAATTGCCTATTGTACGGTTCGAAGCCTGAATTGTTTATTTTAGGAATCACTTTATTTTTTAGCATGTGGATTTATTGCTGCCCAGGGACTGCTGATTCTGGGAAGGGACATCTTTTGTCTACAGCACTGCCTGCAAAACTGCCTCCCTCTCACCTTGCTGTCCTGTTAGAGATATTTTGCTGAGGTGGAATGCTGAATCCACTGAATTTTCTTTTCCCTTCAGCAAGGGCTGACAATGTCAATGGTGATGTAGCCTGTGGTAGCTGTGAGGAAGCCAATGGCCACATCAGCCACAGTGACTGGGGCTAGCTTAGGGAAATTTCTCTTGAGCAAGGTGTGGCCCGCTCCAATGGAGTGCTTATGGATGTGTTAATTTGAAGCATGTGAAGAGTCTTCCTGAGTTCACCAAATATTTAAGTGCTTTGCTGGAGTGGAGCCAGAATGGTCAGCAGTTTGCAGGATTATACCTTTAGGATAAGCTTTTGGAGTTCCCTAAGTACTCATACACACATATGCCCAGGGATATCTCTACACCACCATTTTTCAAGCCTCTGAGGAGTAATAATTGTCATCTATCATGGCACCCTTCTTGAAAATACTTTGGCATTCATATTAGCAGAGAACTAATTAATTAGCAGCTCGTGTCTCTCAAACAACAGGAGGGCTTTGATGAACCCATTAACTGGATGGTTTTGGGATGAGTTGTAACAGATTTGGAATTGGCCTCAATTCCACAAGGATGCTGTAGAAAAAAAATAAAAGCAGCTCTGCCAGGTGGCACAGACACAGGGAACACCTCACAGTGGGACATCAGTGTCCTGTAGCCACCTGCCAGCACTCCCTGGCCCAGCACTGAGCCAGGCACCCCTTGCTGGGCTCTGCTGAGGGTGCAAACAGCACAGGAGCACCAGCTCCAGACCAGGGGAGCTCTTGCCAGTGACCTCAAAGGTCAGGTGAGCAGGTACACGAGTAGAACCTGAATAAGCTCCATTTCCATGGCAGCCTGTTGTTCTGGCAGACCCAATTCTTCATGAACACCAAAAAAATATATGAACCACCAGACTGTCTTGTTTGACTTACTCTCTGTACCCCATAGCAGATATCAGCTGTTTATTTTCATTCCATGAAACTTATCTAGATAACACCACAATTTTCCAGGCCTCCCTTCCTTTATCCCAAACACCCCCACCCATTCTTAGGTCAGGTGTTACAACCTCTGTCAGCCTAGAGTATGGTAATCTTTATTTTAAGTATAGCTTCATTTATTTTGGTTTCCATCTACCTTTCCTGTTTAAATGAAAGCACAAAGGTTTATCCCTCTGCCCTGTGCTCCTGGGGTATTTCCTGTCGGTACCCTCATGGTGAGCATTTTATTTTTGTATTTCCCATGCCACAGTTGCACTGATGAAGCTCCCCAGCAAGACCAGTGTCTGTGGTTGCTGTTTCTGGTGCAAGATGCCGTTTGCTTAATTGCTAAGCAACTATCACAAGTTGAGCCCTGGCTTTCTAAAGCAGGCCTGGTCAGCACTCAGATTGCATCTCACTGCTTTGGGGAAGGTGTGATTTATTTTTCAAAAATGAATCCTCGCTTCCTAAACAAATGAAGTTTGGCTGATGATGTCTCTGTGTGTATATTGCCACGGCAGATTTGGATTAAGCTGACCAACTTCAGACACATTTTCCAGAGAGTCCTTATAGATAAAAAGTTCATACAGATTTCTGAAAGTTTGGCACTTGTGCAAAAGACAGACATCCAAATTAGTGCCTCTTTGAAGGAAGAGCAGAAGAGGAAGGTGAACTGTATTATTAGACCCCGGAGAATCCACACAGGATGCCCTGACCACAGGAAAAGCTTTATTCAGCTCTTGCCCCTTATTAGCCTCAGATAATCAACCACAGAATAGAGAGTCACAGGAAACCAGGCAGCATAATTTCTACTGCTCCCAGAAGTGCTTGTTTCTGGCTCAAGAAATTCAAGTGGTGCCACTCTTTGAGTGGACACAAGGGCAACTTCCCACAGCTGCCATTCCACGGCAGCAGCACTCGGCTGAGCTGGACTCCTGTGAGATCTTGTCCCATTTCAGCTCTTTGCTCATGCACCTGTCTGTCTTTGTGTCTGCAGCCAGGGCTTTCTGACCTCTGGAATTTGTTCCCCCCAGGAGGTGAATGAGACTCTGCAGAACTCTCTGAGTCACACTCATAAATGGATATTTTTGTTGTTCAGGACGTTTTGTTCCTCACCCTGCTCCGGATCCTGCTCGGATCCTCCCTGTAATCTTTGCCATCTCTCTTGGTGACATCTCTGCTCAGCCACGCCCGGGATGACGCACTGCCCATTTCTCAGCTCATTGCTTTGTGTGCCTGCAAGTCCTGCTGCAAAACCAGCGTGGAGACAAACAACAGGCAAAAAATAACAGAGCCAGGCCGGCCCCAAAGGTGGATCTGCAGCCTCTGTGAGTCACACTGCAATTTCACAATAAAGCCACCTTGCAACTTACGCTCCGAGACGCTCATTAATTTAATTTTTAAATCTCCGAACAATACTGGACAGAGAGGAACAATAAAAAGAAAAAGCACTGAGTATTCAAATGGTGCCAAAGGAGCACTGAGAAAGGAGTGACCTTATGCTTTTCACAGGATGGGTGCAATAACTCAGCGTTTTATATGGGTGTGATGGACTTGATGTTTGCATCTCACCTAACCCTTTGAAGAGATGGTATCCAGCCTTCTACGCTCTGATTGCTTTGCCTTCACTTTGGCTTTTTGGAGCTCAAATAAATCCACTCCGTGAGAACAGCATCTAACCACACCAGCCTCATGGCTAGATAGGGTTCACCAGTTCCTGCAAGGGAGAGGTCACTTTGGGCTTTTTCTTTTCAGCTTAGCTGCAAGAATAACTTGCTGATACTGAAACCAGCAGGAGAATTCCCATAACCCAGCCCTGCTGATCTCACATTCCCGATGGACTCTGTGTGCCAAGGGAACTTTCATACACCTCATCACAGGTGTTGATACACTACTGCCCTCCATTCACACACACACACACACACATATGGAGACACAGAAATCCCTGCTTCAGATTATCAGCCCATCTTTACTTATAGACTGGTGAGAAAAGCAAAGCGAGAGGGAGAGAGGGAGTGTTGTTATTGGGAGGAGCACAGGCATTATGGTGATGGAGATTTAGATAGCAAGACATGTAGGTACTAGAAAAGTTCCAGGCAGTTCTTGTGGGACTTGACCAGGAGCTCAGAAACCCAAGATCCAGTTTACACCCCAGCCCAGCCTTTGTGCATGGAGGACAAGTCACTTCCTGGATGAGCCTTATCAATATTTTTTAACCACGTGAGTCACATAATCTGTAATCTCCTGCTTTTCTGACATGAAATCACTTGAAATTGGATAGGTTTCAGTCTTGGAACAAAACAGAAGACACAGACCAACAAAAAGGTAAGAGTTATCTAATATGGGGGCTGAAATGTTGGCTACAGGAAGGACGGAAGCTGTGTTGGAAAAAGATCAGTCCATGCTGGCAGAGGACAGGAGCAGAGAAGATGCTGGTGGTGCTTTGCCTTTCCTAGCCTTGGCTCTTTGAGGAGTGACATGGACATGGCAGAACAAGGCTGGAAGTGTGAAGTGCTGCTCATGACAGGAAGAAAAAAGTGACCAGGAAGAAAAAAGTGACCAGGAAGCCAAAGGATGATTGTCTGGAGATCAGAGAGCGTCACTGGGAGGCCCTGTCTGGGCCTCGCTCTTCAGCTTACACCATTTTAGCCAAATCCTCCAGCCAGACTAAGGGCTGGTGTGTGTGCAGATTTGTGCTACTGTCAGAAAAAACAAGCTCACAACAAGCCCTGGGCACTGGGGAGCCTGTCCTGGGCCCTCATTTTGTTGTGCCCTGTTTCAGTGGAATCAATGCAGGAAGCTTGGGAGAAGTTGACTCATGAGGCTCTTGGGAAATGAGAGCTGGGCCTTTGCACCACGAGATGTTGAACAGCCTAAATGAAAACTTCTGCCCTTGTTCCTTCTCTGCTTGGCATGGGACAAGTCCCAGCGGTTGGCTTTACACAACACACTCACTGAGACTCCCACAGCCCCTGAAGGTGCCACAGGGCTTTGCACAATGCTCACGAGGAGACTGGAGGGAGAAGCTGCAGAAGCACAGGGTGGTGTTACGTGTTTAAATAGCCAGGATTACAAAACACCATCGTTTCCTCATTAACACACAGAAACCCAAGGCAAGTAAAATATTATCAGGCAGTGCTGATTGAGGGTGTAGCAGTTCTTGATTCTGACTGACTCAAACATGCTTTGCTGAGCCCTTTGGTTTCAGCCTGTCTGGCTTATCTGTCGTTTGATGGGTTTTACTGCCTTGTTGGTAACAGCACTGCCACACAGATTTTTAATGAGTTCTTGAAAAAGTCTTGGCAAGTGGGTGGACTCTGGACTGACTGGTCCAGATTTGGGGCCACAGTGACCTGGTGCTGAGGGTGTCTGTCTGTTCAGTCACACCAAGCCACAGCATTTGATCCCAGATCACCAAAACCCACAGTGCAGGAAAAACAGCAACGCAACAAGAAGTGGTTTGTGACTTGAGCTGGGACTGCTCAGTACCTGGAAGGGCCTGAGCAATGTGTGGGGTTTGTGTGACAGCACAAACCAGTGCATGAACGGGCTACCTCTGCAGTGTCGTGTGTGCAGAGCAGCAGAAGAGGTTGCAGGGACAATGAATTTGGTTAGATTTGTCTTTTTCTCCTTCCCAAGCTGGAGAATTTATTGCATAATAGGTTCTGTAGCTAAAGAGATGTCCATAGCCATTTAAAACACCGACTGAGAGCACAAGAGTGAGCAAAGCAGATTCCCCAAATCCAAAACCTCAACAGTGGCCATTTCCCATTTCTTTCGTGCTTGTGAAAAATAAGCGAGAATTTTGAAAAATCAGCATGGCTACATCCCCAGGGGAGACTCCAGCAAAGCATTAATTAAAGCAAAGAAAGGGAGGTGTCTTATTTGAACTCTGCTGAGCTGGATGGATTACCTATGAAAGCTGGCAGTGACAGGACAGCTGTGTGAAGAAGCCCGTGGCAGAAGCACCGGTGTCTTACACAAACAACAGGAGACAGGGCGGGAGAACCAAAGCCATAATTGCCAGATAGATTTCTTCCTCATGAGGCACTTGCTAAGTCAGCACAAACCTGCCTCAATTTTCTGTTGCAAGGCACTGGGCTGTTAATTAAGGGGAAAAAAAAAAAATTCAGCTATGCCTGCTATCGCTTTTACAGCTCTTTAGACTTATCCTGCAGGGAATACTGCCAGGGAAGATGATTATATGCCATATATATATATATATATATATATATATATATATATATATTTATTTCTCCTCCATGTTTCTTCTTTTTCATATATCATTGCAGAGAAAAAGTGCAGCAATAATAAAAAGGGACGTGTATGAACATGAAGATGGAAGTGCAGGAATATGAGAATGGCCTGGTGAGGTTTCACTGTCCCAGCATTTCGTAGAACAATTTAAACCAGTGCTGCAGTTTAATTAAGATTTGGAGTTACTGGCTTTGGTGAGGTTCTAGAGGTGGAACTGGGAAGCCATGGAGATCTTTATGCAACTTTCTGCCATGAGCAAAGGCATGTATTTTTCAGTCCAGAAAGCAGAAATCCATGAATAAAAGAGGAATAAGCTAAAATTCATTAATAAAGTAGGTAACACTCGTGAATACTGAGAACACAGATTTAATTGCTTGCAATAAGTCAGTAGCTACATCTACTTTCTACTTTCTACTAGAATTGTAGAAATCTTTAAGTTGGGAAAAGACCTTCAAGATCATTGAGTCCAACCTTTTATTTACTGTTGCTGACCATGAGCTGTGACTTTGGTCTGCTGGCTCAATATAATCTATATGTCTAAGCCACATTTAAAAGTGCCTGGGTTATTGGCTGGAGCTGTCCCCAGTCTGGATCCCAGGGCCATGGGTGCCTCCTCCTCAGTGCTGAAGTGACCATTTTACTGCTTAAAAATAACACAGGGACAGAGGGAAAAAGCAAAAGCCCCAAGAAGAGGCTGTTGTGCTGTGCTCCAGCTGTGGCACAATGCCCCCCATAAAAAAAAATAAATAAATGGGGTTCCTCACCCTTCTTCCCTTAGCTCTGGCACAGTCAGCTGAAATGTCCACGATAAAGCACAGAACTGCTTTTTTTTTTTTTTTTTTTTTCTAGGAATTCGAGCTAAGGTTTTAATGACTGTTAATAAGGATGTGGATTTTCTGTCTTGCAAAAAGATTAAGAAAAAATTCTCCAAGCCCCCAGACTGTGCCAAGCCTGGGTACAAGTTAATAGTCTCTCTGCCATGCAATCTAATTTTCCCCCTTTACTGTTTGCTAATGCCCTGTGGAAGACAAAAATCACTGTGAAATACATTATTAATTTTGAAAACACCGAAGAACCTCCATTCAAACCTCTGTTTGTTTTTGCTAATTATTCCTGAAAAATTCATCAAAATCAATGTGATCTCTTGTGGCCCAGCAGATCCTGCAGATTTGGCCTGGGAAGGGATTTTTTGATGTGAGAGCTCCTGCCAGCTTTAGTTCAGAGACTTGTGACCTAGCACGTGTCAAAAGCACAGGTCGTGTTGAGAGCCTCGGGAGCCAGCCTGGCTCACACAGATTGTGGAGGAGCCTGGGGGACAGGAGATCTGCACGGGGGACAGGAGATCTGCATGGGGAACAGGAGATCTGCATGGGGACAGGAGATCTGCAGGGGACAGGAGATCTGCATGGGGACAGGAGATCTGTCTAGGGGACAGGAGATCTGCCTGGGGGACAGGAGATCTGCATGGGGGACAGGAGATCTGTCTAGAGGACAGGAGATCTGCATGGGGGACAGGAGATCTGCATGGGGACAGGAGATCTGTCTAGGGGACAGGAGATCTGCTTGGGGACAGGAGATCTGTCTAGGGGACAGGAGATCTGTCTAGAGGACAGGAGATCTGCCTGGGGGACAGGAGATCTCCACTTCCTGAGCTGCTGGATGTCCTGGTGGGAGTCACAGCCAGGCCACAGACCCCTCATGGCCAGGTCCAAGGTGTCCACATCTCCTCTGCTCTGCAGAGCCTGCTGCTCTTTATGGCAGGCACGGAGTGCAAGTGGCTGGATTCATAATACTCTTGTGTGATGTATTTATGGGCAACCAGCCCTTTAGAAAGCTCTCCTATTCCCTGTTAGCTGCAGGTGGAGTCCTGTGTCCATCTGCTCTGGGTGCAGAGCTTCCCCCAGCCTGGGGAAACTTCTTTCTGATGTGGTGGCAGCTCCCTGGTGCCCCACTGACCATCCTTGGGCTGTCTGGCTGCAGAGACATCTCTGCTGCTTTGGGGCTCCACCTCCATCCCCAGCCCTGGCAGGAGAGGCAGAGGGGAGCAGGATCTGTGTGCACAGGGGGTGGTAGTGAAGGTCTGCACATCCTTGGTGCCAGCCAAAATGCTGTGCCTTCCCCAGCCCCACTCAGTGTTTCCCGAGGCCTCCCCCAGGGACTGGCAGGGATTACTCAGCTCGTGGTGGTTTCAGTGCCATACCCTGGGTCAGAGCAGGATTTTGGACATGGCTCTGTTTACCCACATCACTTGGGCATGGCCAGTGAATGTGGCAATCTGAAATGCTGTTGCAAAGCCAGATGTGGTGCTCAGGAGTGGATCTGCACGGGCAGCTGGGGAAGATTAAATCCCCTTATTAGCCACAGGGCAGCCTGGTGTGGCACTTGGTATGTTAGGCAGAGCTGAGAGAGGTTTTTGTAATGAAACAACGAACTTTGCTGGCCCCCAAAGTCTGCAAAGGTTCAAGAAACTTTCAGTAAACCTGGATTGAGCAGGTTTATAATTTCAAGGAGGAACCTCTAAAACACCCTGGTATGTGCACGATTTTAAGCCTAGCCCCAGCCACACTTGGCACTTTGGGAGTTTTGCTTTGGGTTTTTCACATACAAATCCAAAACACAATGTAGACTCAGCAGGGAGGAACCAACGCAGACCAAAACTGCTGAGTTTTGCACAGCTCTAATTATAATCTCTTCACAGTCCTGGTTTTATTTATTATTGTTTGTACTGTGGTAGCAGCACGGGGCTCCAACCAGCTCTGGGGCCGCGCTGTGGTGAAGGCAGGAGAAGGAGGCAGCATCCCCAGCCTGGAGAGTGTAGAGTCTAAATAAACAAAAAAGATAAAGAATGAGGGAAAGACATAAAGCACGTAAGCAGAGTGACTAGAGGGTGCTGGCAAGACGACGCTTTTCTCTGTGTCTCTCTCACCCACACACAAAACTGTGTTTATTTACCCTGTAAACTCTTTGGGGTCAGGGCTGCATTTTCCAAAATATGTAGGGAGATGGGATGCAGGCACTGTGTGGAGAAATGAAGGTGCTGAGAGCAGCAGCAGCAGGAGGAGATCAGCAGCCCATGGGGCAGCCAGGCTGGGTTTTGGGTGGGAGCAGGAGGAAGGTGAGGGGGAGGAGGTGATGGGTTTTTGGGAGGAAGGTGATGGGGAGGGAGGGGCAGAGGAGGAGGCTGACTGCCCTCCTGAGCTTGGGTCAGGCGAGAAAAGCCACTGTGACAACCTGGGACAAGTCACCAGACTGCTCCATGCTGCACATTCCTCTAGGGTTGAGCAGGGCTAAAATGCCATAATTCTTCCTTGGTGCAAACTGCTTTGAGATACTCAGGTGAGAGGTGCTAGAGGAAGGCAAAGATTTATTTTTCATAAAGCTCTTCACATATTCTTTTCACTGCCAAGTCAAGGTCTGAAGCCAGGACTTTTAGAGAAACATACTTCTCTCTAATTATATATATATATATATGAATATAAAAATATATTTGTGAGAGTGGCCAAGGTATATTTTTTCAAAATGAAGCCATAAGTTAGATTTCCTAAATCTATATATAGGATCTTAAATGAACAGCCAGATTTAAAATCAGGACACTTCATTAAAACTGAGTTCAGAAGTCTAGCTGTAGGTTCTTACTTGAAAATGTTTAGCCACAAGCTAGCTGGAAGTTTCATATCTTAAAAGAAGTTTTTAATGTCTGGTTTTGTTTTTTATTTTTTTTTTTCCTCTAGGATTTAGGTGAAGGTTTGGGCCAGTTATTTTATCCCAATTATTCACCGTTCTGCAACTATTAATTAAAACAAACAGCTCTCTGAAGCTATTTCTCACAATGGGGAAGATTTATATCTTGAAACTGAAGCTTGTTTTTTCACTATTTTCTGCACTGCGTAAACATCCAAGGTTGTTATTGCAGCAATCACCAACACAAGCTCTCAGAGCTCCTTGCCAGGCTTGTGATATTTATTGTTTGAAAAGCCCCAGCTCCTGGAGTGAAGTGATTAGATGAAAACCTCAGCTTTCAGTTAAAAAAAATAAATGTAATTTGGAGAGAAACGGGAAACCGTGAGCAGAATGCAGAGTCAAGGGTCCAAACATCAGAAAGGAAAGCAAAAAAAAAAAAAAAGAAAATCCCACATGTATTATTATTTTTTAAAGCCTAAGGACACTTAAACCAAGCTCCCCCTTATAATTTGGCAGAGGGGGGCTGACTCATGGCTTGTGGCTGCCAGGGCATGGCCGTGGCAGGGTTACTCATCGCCTTGGAGTGCCCAGAGGTTTTTCCCCAAGGGGCTGCTCACCCTCTGCTGAGCTGCATGTGTTTGTACTGCCAGGTGCTGGGCTCCAGCCACTTCTATTTTCAATTTTTAATTTTTTTCCCTTTCAAACCAGCTTTACTGAAGTGTTGGTTTATGAAAATATCCCGCGCGAGGAATTAGCACCGACTTGGCAAACAGAGACAAGAGGTCAGCTCCCGGTCCTTCCAAATCTGACAGGATCTCTTTAGCTTTCAAAAAAAGGAAGAAAAACAGAACTATTCAAAAGTCTTGGCTGTTCAATAGTCAGTAAGCCCATAACAATGCAAAGCAAATGTAAATATTGTATGCTGAAATGCATGTTTCCAAAAGCCCTCTTTTCTCAGCAGTTAGATGGGTTTTCTACACAGTGGGAAGATTCATTCCCAAAGGTAACTCCAGCCTATGAGACAACCCCCTACATATCATGGCCTAAAATATCTATTTTATACCATGCTTTTACCTTGGGAAAGCTCATTCAGCCTCCTGATTTATGAAGGCTGTACTTCTCCCTGCTCTGCTCTCCACAAAACCTCCAGAGAGAGGAGAAAAACACAAAGAAACCTGGCTAACTCTAGTGTGACTAAGAGGCATTAGTGCTGGAAAACCAATGCAAGGAGTGCAACAAAAACACAAGCAGGAGAAAAACAAGAATGTTTGAGCATGGGAAAAGAGCACGTGGTGAAACCTTTTGTACACAAAAGGCAGGGTGGGTCCCAGATGAGGCAGGAGGGAGGAGTGTGGTCTTTTCAGCTGGCTGAATGTACAGCCCATAGCCATGTTGCAGTCTGTATGGTTCGCATTTATTCATCTGCAGGGATGCAAATCCCACCTCTCTTCAGGGTGCAGTTAAACCTGGTTTCTTCACAGGGTGGCTTCAGGAATCAGGACAGCTATGGACCAGCAACAGACGCAGTCCCAGCTCAGAGGAGAGATAAATCTCCTCTTGCAGGAGTGGATAGGTGGCAGAACACTCTGAAATCCCCCTCTTTACCAGAGAGCCTTGCATTCTGAGTGTGGCTCTACTGGGGCTGGGGTTGTGCCTGCAATAATGACCCAGCATTGTTCTTTCTGTTTCAGGCATACTTTGTGAGCTGCTGGAAGACAAATGTTGGACACACCAGTGCTGTCAGCTGCTCCAGTGCTCCTCAGGAACGTCATTCCTCCTGTTCCTGCTGTTGATTGAGCCACACACCCTGCCAACAAACCACAGCCATAGCTGCCTAACAGGTCATCCTCACTGCACAAGAGGGGGCAGTTTGCCAGCAGCAGACAACTTCACCACCAACTGTGGTTCTGGGATAGCCAAACTCCCAAGGGTAATGGCAGCCCCTTCTCAACTGATGTCTTATCCCACTGAAGTCCTGGGGCTTCCCAAACCTTTGGAGTCCCAGCTGATGAACACAAAGGTGCAGCCTGATACAGCCCTGCTGCGCTGTTGTGGTCCAGAGCGAGCCAGCACCGGGGTGTCCCCAGCTGGTGACACCCAGGCCAAGGGTCTCTGCTCTGCCCTGTCTCAGCCTGGCTGAGCTGCTGAGCACTGTTCTGTCAAGGTTACAAGGCTGGGCTGAAGTGGCCTCCAGCCAAATCATCACCTTCCCAGTGCTCAGGTGCAGAGAGATGCACGAAGGCAAACAGCTGGAACAGGTGGATGATCGCTGGAAGGGAGGACATGACAAACCAGACACCTCTCGTTTGCTTTTGCAGACAGATCAAGGGACAGAGGCAAGCACCCTACAATAACTTGGCAAATACCTCTGTAGGATGCTCAGATCTGTGGCTTCACAGATGAGATCACCACCCAAAGCAGCCCAAAAAGGTTGGCACAGCCATAGGGTTAAACTCAAGCACTGCTCCAGACTTTGGAGGCTGAGACTCCAGAATGCCAGGCCCAGAAAAATTCTGCTGCAAAGACAAAACCAAAGCAACTCAGGCAGATTTGTAGATTGAGATGGAAATGCCTTCACTGTACTGATTACTTAATGCCATTTTATTTCTTGCTTCCCTTTTGAAGGGAACTGTTGTGTGAGCAAACAGAGCCTCAGTTTTCTTGTTGAAACTCCTGACGCCAGTGATCCTCCTCTTCCATGCAACACAGAGCTTTGTGCAAGTCATAGGGTCAATTTGTTTACCTTGCCTGTGGCAAAGCTTGGGTTCATCAGGTTAATTCCAGTAGTTGCTAAAAGGTCTTGAAATTTTTTTCTCTGGTGTCATATGGCTTTTGCTTTTTTATTTTTTTTCCCCCAAGCAGGGGGTAACCATGAACTGTTCAAAACATACTGAAGTAAACAACATTTTTCTGCATTAAGCTCATCCTGTGGATTAATTCATTTGCATTTCTGGGCCTTTCAAGTGAGGGGAAGTCATACAGATGTGAGCAGTCATTTAAGGATTTTAAGGGTTATGGTTCACATCATCCAAAATTGATACCAGGACTACTCATTCACAGGAAAAGGAAAGATTATGGTGGACATGCTGATGTTTTGGGGAAAATAGGGGATTTTTAATAATAAAAAAAAATATATTTTACAGCTGCTATTATTTGTTTAAGTTCAAAGCCTCTGGCACATCCACACTGATCTGCTGTGAATTGCTTCTTTGTTTCTGGTGGTAGAAAAGTTGATTTCATATTGCTGATTCATCTGCTGGGTTTGGATTACTCTTGTTATCCTTTCAGATAATGGACCATTGAGCCTAGAAACAAGTCTGCTGTCTGGTACCATCAGCTGATTTACATCAGATTTCTGAAATTGAGTAGTTCCAGTTCTTGGGGGTTGTGTGTATAGGACAAGCAAGAACTTCATGACAGTCAGGGCAGCAAAACACTCTTTTGGTCAAGAACCAGCAAAAAATATTGCCAGGATGAACTAGGCCTGGATAGAGGAATGAGTTAAGCCTGAGATAACTGTCAATATTTTGCCATTAACCATGGCTATTGATTCTGCAGCTTGGCCTTAGGTGAAATTACTGTGTAAAAACCCCCACAGTGGCAATAGCAACAGAGAACTGTGTTTTCTGGCAGGCCCTGTGAGCCCCTTCAATGCAGGAAGCAATAGATTATAAACAACTTTTATTTTAATCCCTGCAGGACGCATTGTGAGAGTCCAAAAACAAGACCTGTTTTTCTCAAAGCCCTCCAGAGCAAAAAAAGTTCTTGATATGCCAATACAATATCAAAGAGATCAGCAAGTAAAGAAAAACTGTCTGTTCCTGGCGAGACATCAGAACAGTTCCCACAAGTTTGTAGTGTCCAGCTGATCATCAAAAAAAAGAGTTTTGGTTGGGTTCAAGACTTTTTAGTGCCAAGAGGTGCTGTTGATTGTGAGATGCCTGGTATTTTCAAGTGTGCCAGCCAAAGGACTCTTGAGGGAACATAAATGGTCCTTGCTATGTGAAATGTGTTGTCTCTGGGCTATTTTATGCATAATCTGGTCTTTCTGTGAGCAAAATGCTCCGTGGTGTGCTCAATGCAGGCAGCAATTGTACACACAGAAGCTTCTAGTTCCACACCTTGCCATTCACCTAGAAAGTGTGCACAGATCTATTTCCTGTGAAAAAAAACCCAATATCTAATTCTTGGAAGTCCATGAATCCATCAGTTTTTGCAGTGCTCACCATGAGAACATCACAAGGGTTTATTGTCACAGATTTTTTTAGGCAGGGATTTAAGGAAGGCAGCTTCTCCCTGGCACCAATGGCTGCCTATGGGGTTTTTTCCCCTCTCTTTTTCTTTTCTTCTCTCTGTTCCCACCTCCTGCCCTCTCTCTAGGCCAGTACAAGGGGCTGAGTGAGTGGCAGTGGCCAGGGGACACTGCAGGGGCTGGGTGCAGCTGTGTCCCCCAGCAGCAGGGGACAAATACAGCCACCCCAGGGTGTGTGGTTTGCTCACAGCTATCGTGTGGGCTGGGCTGGGAGCTGGGCTCCCACACGGGATGGGGACTCAGACAAAAGCAGCCAAGGCAGGGAAGAGGCTTCTGGCTCTAAAGGAAACCTGCATGGGGAAGGTCAGCTGCAAATCCCTCAGAGCTCCCAGACAGTCATGAGGTCAAGCTGTGCTGGGCAGGGCTCTGTGCTGAGGAGGGAGAAAAACAGAGTTTCTGGGAGCACAAGCACAGGGATTTTGGCAAATCTTCCTCAGTGTCAGCTTAGGCTTTGACCCAGATGATGCTGCAAGGCTGTTTCCATCTTCACACACAGAGTAATTTTACACATCCTTCCTACAGACCACTAGAGTATCTGTTTCTCTAAGGTGACCAAAGCGGTCACTTGAATGCTGATAATTCCCCCAGATGGAAAGAGTCTGGGGACATCCCACCTACCTTCCTTCCTTCCTTCCTTCCTTCCTTCCTTCCTTCCTTCCTTCCTTCCTTCCTTCCTTCCTTCCTTCCTTCCTTCCTTTCCTTCCTTCCTTCCTTCCTTCCTTCCTTCCTTCCTTCCTTCCTTCCTTCCTTCCTTCCTTCCTTCCTTCCTTCCTTCCTTCCTTCCTTCCTTCCTTCCTTCCTCCTTCCTTCCCTTCCTTCCTTCCTTCCTCTTCCTTCCTTCCTTCCTTCCTTCCTTCCTTCCTTCCTTCCTTCCTCCCTCCTCCCTCCCTCCCTTCCTCCCTTCCTCCCTTCCCCCTTCCTCCCTTCCTCATCCATCCATCCATCCATCCATCCATCCATCCATCCATCCATCCATCCATCCGTCCTAGCCAAGCCCAGCTTCAATGAGACACCGGATGGGGGCTGGTGCCTGCTCATGACCTTGCAGAGCTGCTGGAGGGACTGGAACACCTGGGCTGACTCTGAAGGAAGCTCCTTGTCCCTGCAGGGTGCCCCATGCCCTCCTGCCTCTTGTACCTGCAGAGCTGCAAGCTGGTGCTGGATGGTGCCTGTCCCCACAAGTGCATGGTGCACTCTGAGCTTCTGAGCCAGCAGCCAGCACAGCCCACCCTGAATGTCTCAGACAGAACAGAACACTGGCACTGCCAATATCCAAACTCTGTCACCTAAAGGTCGTGGTCCCACACAAGCCATGTCCTGGCAAGGCTGCAGCCCTGCTCTCTCCAGGAGAGTGAAGATTGCAGAAAAGCTCAGCTCTGACAACAGGCAATGCTTACTTGAAGTGTTGCCAGCAATTTGGGAAGTTCTTTTGCAAAAAGAGATTTTGCAAATCTCCTCAGCCATAGCTGCCCCATCCTCCTCCTCAACACAAATGCTCCTGTCACAGGTTCTCCCATTGTGCTGCAGCAGAGGAAGCCCAGACAGCTGAGATAGGAACTGGACTTAGGCAGGAGATCGATGTGAGTGTGGAGTGAAAAAAAACCCTGAGGTGGAAACAAGCCTGTAGGAAAATCACCCTGCACTGAGAAAGCAGAGGTGCAGAATTTCTGCAAGCCCCCTTCAGTGCCTGCCCCTGCCAGAGCAAGGTGGAGTGCTGGGCAGCCAGATTGTTGGCTGTGGAAGCCAGATCCCAGTGGCCACTGCTGCCACCATGGCAGGGAGCTTTGGAAAGGGCACGAGGCAAATTCCAGCTCTCAGAGCTGAGCGTGGAGCTCGGCAGATCGCTGTGGATGCTGACCCTCCAAACTGATCTGAGCTGTGCTTCATCCTCAGAGATTCCACCTGCACTCCTCCAGACCAAAATCCTGGGAGGAGAAATTCAGCTGGTGATTCTCACTAAACCCTTTCCTGCATCTTTGCAAAGAATGCCTTTGCAAGGGACTTAATGAGATTTTGTTTTGCTGCACAATTTTTTTTCATACATGCTAGTAATTTGAAATGGTAAATCACCCAGCTCTGGATATGCCATCCTAAAATAAAATAATAGAAGGGTTAAAAAATGTTTCTGTAAGTGGTTTTCACTGAATTCTACTGCTTAATGATTTATTTCTAGTGATTTAAAAAGGTATCCAGAATTTTCCTCTTTTCTTTTTAAAGCAAAGTTAACACCCCAAATTTCCAGCCTTTGGTTTTTTAAAAAATCTTTTACTAAAAGTGTATATATTTTAACCAAACCCTTTTCTAAGGAGTTAAAAGAAGTTAGTTTCAAGTTTTTATTAAAAAGAAAGAAAATTGATAAAGATAAGGGAACCTTCCCCACTCCATGGTTCCATTCATAATTGCCTTTTTATTTTAAATCAGCTCAGCAAAAAGGGCAAATAAAAGCCTGAATCCCAAGCATCTGTGACTTAAACCAACAAGATGGCATGACAAAGTGTGCAATTACACTAGATCTGGGCACTTTTTAAAGAGGCAAAACCTCCTGGGCCTTTGTCACACCTTAGAGGCTGGGAGAGGGGTCTGGGACACCTTGGGGTGGCTGCTGGGGGGTGCCCAACCTCCCACCCACCTCAATGGGATCAGGCACAAGTTCCTTGCCTGGCCTTTCCTCTCAGGCTTTAGCAATTGTCTGCTTTTCCCACTGTTGTTCAGGATTTAAAATGACATTTTTATTTGCCTGACCAAATTCTGGATGTGGCTCAATCCTCCCCCACCCCAGAGCTGGGTCCTCTGTAGCAGGACTAACGTTTAGGATTGGATTCATAGTCCACCAGGCAAGCATAATCAAAGTGACTCGGCAGGGTGTGGGGGGGAACAAAAAACAAAGGGAGAAAAACCCCAAACAAGCCACTCCTTCCCCCCCCAGCCCTTTCCTGGTACAGAACAGAGTGTCTTGTACTCCATTCAGCTGGCCTGGCTGCAATGGTTTCGTGCACAGGTACAGTGACCTGCTGCTGCTGCTGCTGCTGCTGAACAATCAGGGGAGGCTCTGGGATTTTGGGGATGAAATTCCCTGTGGCAGAGTGGATGGATGTGTTTCCCTGGGTCAGCCCAGGGTGACAGCTCCTCTCTGTCCCTGTCCTGCCATGCTGTGCATGCTCTGTGTGTTTCTCTGTGTGTGTGTGTGTGTATTTCTAGGGAAGTATTAAAAAAAAAGAAGAAAAAAAAAAAAGAATAAAAAGAAACATTTTCAGGGACTGCACAGAAACCACTGCAGGAGTTGCTAGAGCAGTGTGCATACGCTCGAGAGGAATCCCTTTCAGTTCCTCTTTTCTTCAGCTTTATTTAAAAAGGGTTTGAAGGCTGGTTTAATTACGAAAACCAGCTCTCTAGACACCAAACAAAACGGCAGCCTAGCCTAAGTTGGCACCAGGACAGATGCATATTTTGCTCCCTTCTCCATGCCAATCGGCTGTAGCTCATCCAGTATGTCAATCCAAGCTGGCTGTCTGAAATCCAAGTTTAGTGGCCTGAAAATATCCCAGTCTGGCTTTGTTTCATGTGGTAAACAGCTTGCTCAGTTTATTTATTCCACGTTCAAAACAAAAATCAACACACACCCTCCCCTCCCAAAACCCCTGCATTACTACATATTTTGGTAATAGCCTCTCTTTTGCAGGATTTCCCTTTTTCCCTCTGTATACACTGACCATGAAACGCTGGCAAAACACCCTGCTTTTGAAAAGATAGGCCTGATTCTGCTGGGCACTGAGCTCTGCTGAATGGACTCGAAGTTAAGACCGAAACAACCGAGTTCTGCAACAAAAATGTTTGGGGCTGTTTGGCACTTGCAGCTTTGCCAGCTCCTCCGAGCTGCCCTGGCACCTCCTGGATTCAGCTCAAATGGGATCTGGCCACCTGTGGGAGCAGGCAGGGCTCAGGGATGGTGGCTTTGCAAAGCTGGGTCTTTGTGGAGCCTGGTGGCTCCTCGGGGTTCAGCCCCCCCATGCTGTAAAGGTTTGCAGGACAATGTGCATCGGGCAAGAATAGCAGGCAGTAGCAGGGAGGGTTTATCGTGATTTACCATTGATGCAAATTCCCTCCCCTCCCTTCCCCCTCTGCCATTTTAGTACAAATAAAGGGGCCCAGGCTCCCTAGTCAGCCAACAGGATCGGGACTGCCAAAAGAAAACAAACCCAGTGTGGGGAGGCTGCCCACAAAACACGGCTTAGTCAGGACTGCAGGGATGAGAAAAAACCAAGCAGCCTCCCAAAGGCCAGGGATGGAGTGTGCTCTCCTCCATAATTAAACTCAAGCAAGGACTCATCTCCCCGGGTTTCTTACTGCCTGTTTCCTCACAAAGCAAATTGGACATCTCTGAAAACCTGAAACTGGGTCTCCACTTGCCAGCTTTCTAAGCAGAAGCAGATTTTCCACAGGGTACAGCTAAACCCCGGGAGATGATTAACAAGTCACTCATCTTATTCTCACCTTTCCTGATAGCTTTGCAATTGACTCAGTGTTTACCACTACATTTATGGGTCACTGAAGAAGAAAAAAAGAGAGATAGAATGTGAAGGGATGAAAGAGATATATAGCTTGGGAAAAAAAGGAGATTAAAAATGTCACAGCAGCTGGAGAAATCCCCAGGAAATCAAGAAATATCCCCAACTGTCACCTTTCTTCTTCCACCTTCCTAGTGAGAAGTTATGTGGTGTTCAAACAAGGCAAGAGTGTGTCACCTTTCAGTTACCATACTTATATGGGTGCTTTATATGGGTACTTCATATAGTGGAAATGCTGGGCAAATATTAACTTTGAGTCTTTGGAGCCTTTGGTTTAAAACAAAGAAGCCTGGGAGGTGTGAGGAAGCAAACACTGGAAGAAGAGGCTCAGCTCCAGCTTTTACCCCATCAGTGAGTCCGACTGCAGAAGAAGATGCCTTTGAGCTCAGAGGAGAATTCAGCTGTGCTGAGAGCACTGCAAAGCCAAATGTTCTGTACAGCCCTGTGCCTTCTGCCCCAGTGCAACCCCAGCTTTGTGTTTACATTGAGAGACCACAAAGAACAGAGCCCGACTGCAGGCAGCCTCTGTCCCTCTCGGTCTGGGCTTTTCTGAACACGCTTTTCCTCTTCCAAACTGCAAGGCAGGGACACAGGACGGGCACTGCCTCTGCTCCAGAGCACTGTTGCTGTTAAACTTGGCAGGTTTGGTTAAAATCACCAGCAACAGGGGAGCAGCCCTGCCCTGCCCTGCCCTGCCCTGCCCTGCCCTGCCCTGCCTGCCCTGCCCTGTGTGTCAGGATGGAGAGCTGTGGATGCAGCATGGCTTGGGAAGGTGCCACCCCATCCCCTGAAAACAGCATTTCTGAGACTCAGCCCATCCTCCCTGACGCCACAGCACCATGGGGAGACAGGGTTTTGGGGAGCAGGAGGGGAGGGCACCCCAAGCAGCTCTGGGAGGCACAACCCAGGGCCCTGCCAAGCCCAGCCAAGCCTGGGCAGCACGGGCAGAGTTAATCCTGACCACAGCACACACTTCCCTTTTCCCCTCCCCGGAAAGAAAATAACATATTTCCTGCAAGGGGATGATGACTTTGCAGTGCTCTGAGCAGCTCTCCCAGTGGGCAGGGGATTTTCCAGGCTGGGAGGCTTCAAAAGCCTGTGTTTCCCACCAAAAGGCACTCTCAGGATCTCCTGGGTTCGATCTCAGTTGCTCCAGTGAGGAACACTTGGATTCATCTGGCTTCTGTACTAACCCAGTAGGATAAAGGCATGGAGGGTTATGCTCCCAAAAGGCATCTGCTATTTGCAGGCAGTTATCAGGAAATACACATCAGCACATGTAGACAGACACATGGGTGCATTGAGAAAATGCCTGGTTGCTGGATAAGTCTGGTGGAGCTTTTATCTCTTGGGAAGAATGATTCACGATACGCTGCCTGCTGAAACTCAGGGGTGTTTGATTTCTTCACTGCTTCCCAGGAAAAAGAGCAGAAGCTCCTTTTAGGTAGTTGAGGAGGAAGAGGAGAGGAGAAGCAGAAAAACAAAGGAAGGAGAAAAGGAGGGTGGGCATTATTTGCTGGTGAAATGTTAACATGGGGACTTGGTGTTATTTCACTGGAAGTGGGAATTCCACGCTCATGTTTTTGACAGGGAGGATGGAGAAGGCTGAAAGAGCAGAGATCTGCCCTGGGTGAGCAGGGGGCTGCTGTGTCACTGCCAGGCTGCCCCACTGACCCCTCAGGTGTGGGCAGCCTGGCTTTGGAGGGCTGTCAGCAGGAGGGTGGGTGTGGGACCGTGTCTCCTGCAGGACCATGGGACCCTCAGGGACACAGACCCATCGCCAGCTCAGGAACGTTTGGATACCAATGGGAAACAAAAGTCATTTGCTGCCCTGGGTGCAGCAATGCAGCTGTGTTTAACAGAGGCACAGACATCCAGAGGACAGGGAGGATTGCCAAACCCAGGCTTTTTCTTTCTCAGCAATACCTGGCTTTTTTTTTTTTTTCTTGGTCTGGATGCTGTCCATCCACAAAGTCTGGCCCCCTTCTCTGCTCTCAAGTTTCCCCCCAGGATTTAGATCTTAACACCTCCAAATGCAGCTTGGCTTCCTTCCTAGAAGGAGCAGGCCTGTGGGAAAGGGGTTGCACAATGGCAACACCTTGGTTCAGCAGGGACAACAAACCTGCAAACCTTTTCAAGCCCAAAAGTCAGGGTGATTTGCCTTTATACAAGAGGGACAATCCTGTGCCACTGGAGCAGCTCCCATTCCCAGAGCTGAAGGACTTGGGCTCCCTCTCTGTTTCACATCTGCACAGATGGAGAGGGCACAGTGTTCCTGCTTTGTATAATAATGTCTTATTTGCACAGTAATCTCAGCTGTGGAAAGGAAATGTCTTCTCTGGCCCAAGTTGTGAGCTGTTAAAAATCTGGCAGATCCCATGCTGGAGGTGGCTGCATTTCAGTGGTGGGAAAAGTGATTTTCATATTGTTCTGGCATGGTTCTTGTAAACTGAACTTCTGTAACACTTCTCTTTGAGATCCATGGGAGTTTTTGCCTTCTCTAGGCCTGTGGTGCAGGACCATCAGCCTGCAGAGCTGGCTGAGAGGAATGCTGTAATGAAGTTTGTTTGTCAGAGGTTTTATTTTTGTCCTTCTGTTTCATTTCTCTTGAGATAATCAGCGTTGACTTTTGCATGTCACACTTGAATCTTTTTCAGAACTATCTGCCCTCAACAGGACACAACTCACTTGAATATTTGTGCCAGTGGAGTGTGTTTTTGATACACGTGCAGATGACTGTTTTATGATGATTGTCTTGAATAAATGACAATGACTTTGCCTCCTAATGAGGGGTGCCATTTAAAATCAGATCCTTTCCAAAGCTGAAGTGAACATGCAGAATGAAATCTTCATGAATCAACGTCAGCAGCTCTTTTTCCCTGCTCCTGCACTTGTGGGCACTTTTTTCTGCTTGTCACCCTGTGGGCCCACGTAGCTGAGTGGCTACACAGGAAACGGATAGAGGAAACCGATGCAAGTTAAAGATAGTTCAGAAAACAAAAATGGTTATTATTCAGCAGGATCTATTCCCTGAGCTGCTCCACTGCACATCCCTGTGAACAGTTGTGCAGGAGGTGGTGCAAGGGTGGAACAAGGTGGTCAAGGTTTCCAGGATCACAGGATGGCTCAGGTTGGAAAGCACCACAGTGGTCATCTGGTCCCAATTCCCTGCTCCAGCAGGGTCAGAGCACAGGGCACAGGATTGTGTCCAGAGGGGTCTGGAATATCTCCAGTGAGGAGACTCCACACCCTCTCTGGACAATCTGTTCAGGACTCAGTCACTGCCCAGGGAAGAAGTTCTTCCTTCAGCTGAAACTTTCTGTACATCAGTTTCTGCCCATTCCTCTTGTCCTGCTGCTTGGCACCTCTAAGGAGGAGCTGGCCCATCCTCTGAGCCCTCCCTGCACGTACTGACAGACATTGATAAGCCTGAAGCAGCTGCAGCTTGGGCTCCTTCTCAGATATTCCCATGGTTTGTTCCTGATGATTTGTTTGCAGGGTCTTTTCCAAGGAAACATCTCACCCTCAATGAGTTAACAGAGGATCAGAAGCAAGCATGGACTCACCTAGACACAGCTGAGGCTGCAGCTCAAGAAATCCTCAGGGTGATGGGCTGTTCTGGGCCCTCATCACAGTCTGGCAGAACAAGGGCAAACAAAGAGCAGCCTTTGTACAGCTTAAACCATCAATGCCATCGAGGGCAGGCTGTAGTGGTGGCACACAGTAATTTCCCACTTGGTGTGTGAGCTCTAGTGCACAACCTTGTAAGATCTCATGGCAAAACCATTTAGTTCAATCCACATTTTGTGCCACATCTTGTCCCTCTTCTTACATAAGTCCAGGGAGCAGCCGAGTTTTTGCTCGTACAATAATACTTATAAAAACCCCAAACAACCCAAACCCAAAAAAACAAAACCCAAAGGAAATTAAACCACAAACAACTATATTCAAAAAACAAAGGGTCTGGCCGCTGCCCAAGAAAACAAGGAAATTTAAAGATAAAGCAAAGTGTCCTTATTTCACCCTGTTGTGCCTGAGGATGGCTGGGGTTTCCAAAGAAGGCAAGACACGGCTTGTCCTGCTCTGCCAGGGAGTGGCCAGCAAAGGCCAGGCCCTCCCAGCAGATGAGCTGGACTTATCCCCACTCCTTAATGGGAAAGTCATGCAGCAACATTGAAACCCAGACGTTGGAATCTGAAAGACCTCTCAGCCACGTGTGCAGCTGGGATGGATTAGGGCTAAATGAGCCTGGACTCACTGATGGACATGGACTAAGGGCAGACTGGGGATGAGTGTCCCTCAAACCCACTGATGGGGGTCATGTTTTGAGACAGCAAGTGGACCCTTTTCAATTTTTATTCTTTTGTGATAGCAGTTTCACTACTATCACAGGCCTCCAGAGGAGCTAACTTCTATAATTTCTATTCATAAGTATCATTCATTTTCCAAAATCTATTTGATTTATTCTTGAATAATTTGAATATCAAAGGATTTCCGCTATCCTCCTTTGGAGCCTACGTGGCCCTGGTGAACGTCTTTGCTTTCATTTATGATGAAATTGAAAGGCATAGGCAGTGGCCTGGAATGGGAAGATGTTCCAGACCATTGGGAAACAACACACCAGCCCCCACCCGTGACATCTGCACCCCTGACAATGCTTCTTGCAGGTGCATGACCTGGGACAGGGTAAAATGCACACATCTGACTTTGATGTTCACTTTGCTCACTGAAATATCATTAAACAAATGAGCTGCTTACTTTATTTACTGTTCTTTCCTCACTGTCATGTTTAGACCCTACTAATTCCCCTGCATTCACTTGAACCCATCAATATTTTATGCCATGAACTAAAAGACCAGCAACAATGACAGTCCTTTCAAACCTCCTGTGTGTTAAGGACAGAAATTGTTTCCAAGTGGTCAGAACCTTTTGCCGACTTTTCTTTTTGATAATGCCCTTTTCTAATCCAGGAATCAGAGCTGAGTTCATTTATAAGCACATTTCCTGGAGATAATGGGGTGCAAAAGCCACCATCTCCTTGCAGCTCCATTGGCAGAATCAGCAGCCCTGAAATCCAAACTTTTTGGCAGTTTCCAGGGGCACTGGGAACCTCGAGGCCATCCCTGAGGGAGCACTCTGAGAAAACAAGGTCCCCCCAAGAACTACTGGGGAACCCCAACTCCCCAGCAGGCTGGGAACATGGGGAGCTGAACTGGGCCTCCCATGTCCCAGCTGACAGCCTTAATTTCAGACCTGCTGGTTATTCTGGGGTCTGGCTTTCTTTTTTGACATGCAGCATTTCAAAAGGTCTCAGTTTCAACTCAACGTGAATGAGGGAAATTTGTGGAAGCTTGAAAAAACTGGCAGGATGGAAAAGCTCTTTCTCACCCATCTGAAGTCTTCTGTTTTCTCCTGGATGAGAGTAGGAGTTTTCAAGCTTATCTAAATTTTCCCAGTGGAAGTGAAGACTCCTGCCCAGGGAAGTAGTGAGAATAACTTGCTTCTCTCAGTTATCTTTTGTTGAGCCTTCAGAAGTGGCACACAGACCTCCCTGAGCTGGATCCTTTTCAGTGAGAGGGACAAATGCTGATATCCAGCACGGGGGACTCCTATGCCCAGTTCCTCCAGAGGCACTCCCTTATTCTGCCTTTTGAAACGCCTCTATTGCCAGTAATTTAAAACTGCACCTTTTCTTATTCTGGCCCTGAGGAATCGCTGCATCTGGCAGGAGACTGTAGCACCACTTCAGAGCCATTGGGTGACATACTGATGTCCAGACCCCTCCTAGTTCTTACAGCTGCTGAATAAGAACACCTTTTTCAGTGATTCCTAATTCACCAAAGGAGTTTAATGCCTTTTGGCAGCTGGGCCCTTGTAGATATTTGTCAGCAGTCGGGTCGCAGTGCAGGAAGCTGTTGGAGAATTAGTTTGAACTGGACACACACACACACACACACTCAGATAATGCTGCTAAAAAGTGCTTCCTCTTCCAAGGACTCGTGTGTGCTATGCCTGTTTGCTGGACAGTTTGCAGCATGGATTTTCTCCAGGGAAGCCTCCTCCCAAGGCCGGTGTCTGTGTGGGAGCTGGCACGGGGTCCCTGCTGTGGGTGCCTCGGTGGCGAGCGTGCACAGCTCCGTGCTCCCAAATGCCAGCTCCTCTGCTGCCAGCAGCATCCCAGCAGGATGGGCATCTGTCTCACCCTGACATTCATCGGGAGGCACAGCTCCAGCGTGCACGGGCTGTGCTGGGAGCCAGGGCTGCGGCTCCCAGCGCTGTGGCCGTGGCTCCGGCACCGCCCCTGCGGCGGGCGGTGGCTGCGGGCTCGGATGGGATTAGGCAGCACAGGTGGCACCACCTGCTGCAAAGCTGTCCTGCCCCTGCTCCCTCCCCTGCCACTGCCACACGTGTACGAGCCGGCTCAGTTGCTCAAGGGGAAGTGGCCAAGGGGACAATGGGCTCCTTGTAGCTGCTCAGCGGCATCGCTGCCTTTGCCACTGGCTGGCATTTGGCACAGCTCCTCGGGCTGGCTGCAAACGGGGCGAGCGGTTTTGGCTGTGACCCTCTGGAGAGGTGTCAGGGAGAGTCAAAGGTTTGTGCTGATCTCTGACACTGACTGGGGCTTTCTCTTTGCCACGAGATCCACAGCGATGGGAGCCACGGCAGGCTCTGTCACAGCCACATCAGGCTCTGTCACAGCCAATGCAGGCTCTGTCACAGCCACTGCTCTGTCACAGCCACTGCAGGCTCTGTCACAGCCACTGCTCTGTCACAGCCACTGCAGGCTCTGTCACAGCCACATCAGGCTCTGTCACAGCCACTGCTCTGTCACAGCCACATCAGGCTCTGTCACAGCCACTGCAGGCTCTGTCACAGCCACTGCTCTGTCACAGCCACTGCAGGCTCTGTCACAGCCACTGCAGGCTCTGTCACAGCCACTGCTCTGTCACAGCCACATCAGGCTCTGTCACAGCCACTGCTCTGTCACAGCCACTGCAGGCTCTGTCACAGCCACTGCTCTGTCACAGCCACTGCTCTGTCACAGCCACTGCAGGTCAGTGCAGGGGTTTATGGCTGCTGCTTTCCTTTATTCCTGTGCTTTCGTTGCTATGCTTTCCACTCGTTTGGATGAAGTACCTACCTTCATGTTTCCTCGGGGAGAGCCTAAAACATCCCTAGAGCCAAGGTGCTGCACCCTAACAGTGCTGCTACCTTTGCCTGCAGCCCGAGGATTTAAGCCAGTGGAGTCATCTATTGATAAAGCCACCACTGAGTGTCCCTGCCACTGTCAGTGCTGACCACAAGACCCGTTTTGAGCAAGGGTACTGGCAGTGGAGTCCAGCACTGACAGGTAACACACCCAGACCCTGCAGCTCTACTGTCTTTAGCATCTTCTGTGTTGGTAGATGGGAACTGTGTGTGGCATTCTTAAACAAATCCCAATTTGGAGGCCAATCCAAAGTCTGTGAGTCTCATTACACACCTCTCTCACCTCTGGGCACCCTCTCCCCTGCATCCCTCAAGCATACAAGAGGTGGGAGCATCCAGACCAGATCCCCTGAACTTCAGCCCTCAGCTGGCTGGCTGCACTGCAGAAGAATCTGTGTGTTCAGAGGATTGCTGGGGAGCCTTTTGTTTGTATTCTGATGCAGCTTCTTGTGTTTTTCACCACGGTCCCAGTATCTTGTGCAGATGAGTGCTGTGTGCTCCACGGGCATGTCTTGGTTGGCTTGGCTTTAGCAGCCAGTAAAATGATTGCAGAAATCAAAGTGTGCCTCTGTCCCATGCCACACAGGTCACTGCCACAGCCACCTCTATTCTTAGACCATGCCATGATCTTTGCCAGAGAGCCAGGTACCTGCAGACTGACCCCAAAGCAAAGCACAAAACCTGCTCTGATGCACCACTGACCGAATTTCTTGTACTGTCCCATCCCACAGTGCCAAGATCTCATATGGAAAACCAAGATTAAACTCTGCTTCTTGTGGCAAGGGCCCTTTGATAATTCCAGAAGGAGGTCTGTAGGCGAAGGATGGAGTGCAAACACCTGAGAGCCCAGCCCAGCTCCAGGAAACTGAGAAGGAGGACTGAGAAATTTACCCATAGTCATAGCTTCAAGCTTCCTCTTTAATTAAAAGAAAGTTCAAGTGACTTTCATTCTACAGCCCCCAAATCATAAGACTTTTCTAGCTGTAGCCTGTCCTCACACACTGTAGATATGATTTGTATAATGCAGTCCAAAGAAAGCAAGGGTTTGAAATTTTTGGAGGGCAATGTATGTTCATTTACAAATTCCAGAGTACCCCTAAGTGATGAGTGTTCATAGTGATGCCAAAGGCAGGAGGAGCAATTGGCACCGTTTGTCAGAGCTCATCCTTCAGGCAGTTCACTTGGGATCAACTGGATTTCAGGTAAGGCAGCTGAGAAAAAAGGAACAGTGCTCCCTGCAAGTCCATTTCTAAATACAAGGACATTCTGATCTACATATTTGTGTGAGTCTAGAGAGCGCTTCATCTTGTGCGGCTTTCGTTCAGTTTTCTTCATTTCCTGAGAGCACATCCTGCAACAAATGCTCAAAACCTAAAAACCTGATGACATTAAAGTGCCCAGATTCATTTGCTTCCCTGAATGTCATGTGGTGGAAGGACGAGACAGATTTTCTTGCCTCTGGCCTCGTCCTCCCTTTCTGATCTGGAGATGTCGGCACCGCTAAAGCATCTTGGCTTGGCATTTGCTTTATCTGTTGTTTGCACAGATACTGCTCTGAATAGCACTTTATTTCTTGTGGTACCAGATGGCTGGATATTAAAGGAGGAAAACACTGGTGGAAGAGACATTTGTCTTTTCTGAAGAACAACAAACAGAGCTCAATGTTGACCTACAGCCTCCAGCTGTCTGGTGGACTGGCTGCCCCAAGCTGCAGAATATCCATCCCTGCTGGAGCCAAGCTCCCGGCATTCCCATGCAGTCACACGCTGCCATTCACACTCCACAGCTTGCTTCACTTCAGTGCTGATTCCTCTAATTACTCAAAGGTACCCAGTGCAAAATAATGAAAATCATAGCAGTATTTTCAGCCCTTGATTGAGCTACTCAGTTCCTGCAGCTGGTGTGTACAGGTTTTTGTACTTGTGTGTGCTGCAGGGTTTTGAAGAGTGCCACTAAGTTGACAAGTGTCAGTTAGGGAGGCAGGAGGAGGAAGGAAAGGTTTCTACTGTCACACAGCAGGTTTAATTGAACAGGAACAACATGTGGCTTTTAAATGCTCATGTCCTTAATGCTGCATTGACAGATTCATGTTTCTTTAATACATTAAAGTTAACAAAAGAAGGATTCTTGAAGCTCCAGCCATCCCGCTGCTGCCTTAAAACCACAAGAAGTCAGGAAAGGGAAAATTTAAGCTACTCATCTTAATATGGTTGATGTTGTACACCTGATAGCAGTCAGTTTTAAAATATTAAGCATTATTACTTTTAAATTGTCTTCTATTATTTAATCTACTTCTCATTATTAATTGTTATTAATTATTATACTTTTAAATTATCATCTATTTTTATTATTTATTTCATTGGAGCCTGGGAGTCTCCTGAAATCAGCTGCCAACTCTGAAGGACCTCCCTAGGACCACACCTTTCACCAGAAGCAGCTGCCCAGGCTGGTTGTGCAAAAACCAGTGGGTGGGGAGAGGTCACTTTTCTCCTTTGCCCAAGGGATGCAGACTCACATCCCTAGTGATGGCTGCTCTCACAGCTGGGAAAGAAACTGTGCCCCCAGTGACTCCAGCTAAATGCATCTTTCATTGCTGGCAGTCACGTGCAGTGGGCTGAGCAGGAAGGCTGGGAATGCCCTTCCTCTCTCAGGACAGCTCAAGGAGTTTGACACTTGCAGGGGAGAGATCTGTGTCTGGCCCCCCAGCCCCAGGAGCTGAAGTCAGAGCCCCCGTGCTCCCCAGAGGAATGCAGGCATTGTTGGAGCAGCAGTCACGCCACCCTGTCACCCCCTGGGCTGGGCAGGAAAGCCACCCTGACCACAGCATCTCACACAGAGCATCATTCAAGGGCTGCTCAGACACTGCTGAATGAATCAAGCCGTTTGTGTGAAATGTGTAGGAAAATGCCACATCTGTGGCCATGACAGGGCCTAGGACTGGGGCAGGCACTGAGCAGCACAGTCCAGGGCTCTGCTGGTCACGTCCTGGAGCACAGACTGGAGCACATTTGTGCATTTCTGTGCACAGAGCTGTGGGTGCTGGGGATGAGTGTTGAGTGGGAGGTGCTAAAGTCACACTTTGGGTGCCCAAAGCCTCACATAGGTCTAGATATGCCCACAAAAAGCCCATTTACATTCCCAGAAATGCCTTTGTAATGAGGAGGAGAGGCTGCCAGTGCTAGACAAACCAGGGCTGAGGCCAGAGTGCTCTGTGTCAGAGCAAGGAGCCTCAGGGAGAGGACTGGAATGTCACTCCCTGCCTTCCCTGGACACTCCCAGCAGGCAGACAGAGTGCACAGAATCCTCCAGCCTGTCTCCACCTGGCTGAAAACTCTTAAGGGAGAGGGGACAGGGGTGACAAGTCCCTGCCCAGCACAGCAGACATGTGTCCTTTGTGACTGCCCCACCTGACATGTCCCAAAACCTGAAGGTGATTGTTAATTTCCTATTCAAATATCAGGATAAAACCGCTTATTTTGTGTGTGTATGTGTTGCAGAGGGGAGGTTTGGTTTCATTAATGCTTTTCTACTGCTGCTTGAGTTGCTTCAAAGTGCTCCTGCCTGCTCCCTTGGGTGACAGAGGAGCACAGGGTGCCCTGGGGCAGTAGGGGACAGTGGGACTGAGCAGTGATGAGGACAGAGGCGTCAGTCTGTGTCCTGCTGCCACACTGCTTCCAGAAAGGAAAAAACACTGGTCATTGGTCATGGGAGACTTTCTCCTGGGGGAACAGAAGGGCCCTTGTGCAAACTGGACACACTTGGTGGGGATGTTTGCTGTGTCCCTGGGGCCCAGGTTAAAGATGTGGAGATAATGAAGATCAATCTTCCCAGCCCTGGTGCAGCCCTCAGATTATTATTCATTGCTGATATTTCAGCTGGACAACAATGAAGTTCCTACAAGGAGTCTGAGGTCAATCAAGAGACTTCAGGGCTTTGGGATGACTGGTTAAGGGATCTGGAGTGTAAATAGAGCTTCTCTCTGTCCTTCTGGCAGCAAGGAATGAGAGGGGAAGCAGGAAGACCCTGCAGATCAACACCTTGCTTTGAGCCTGGTGTCAGGGGCAGGATTTTGGGGGTTTTGATTGTAGAATAATAGAATCATTTAAGTTAGAAAAGAGCCCTCAGATCATGGTGGCCATGCCCTGGCTGGCTTATCCCTACCAGGTCTGGTTTTATCCCTTTGTCCCTTCAAGCCCAGTGCAAAGCTCTTCCCATGAGCCCTGCTAACTCCTGCACAAAGATCCTTTTCCCTCTTGAAGGCAGAAGTACCCCATCTGCCACCAGAAGGGGACATCTCACCCTCTAAACCACCTCAGGAGAGGTGGGGTCAGGCTCTTCTCCCAGGTAACAAGTGACAGGACAGGAGGCAACACCAGGGGAGGTTGAGATTGGATATTGGGAAATAGCTGTTCACTGGAAGGACTGTCAAACCCTGAAGGAATGGTCAGGCATTGGAATAAGCTACCCAGGGAGGTGGTGGAGTCACAGGAGGTGTCTGGATGTGGCACTAGGGGACATGGTTTTGGGGTGGTTATGTTGGTGCTGGTTAATGGCTGGAATAGGGGATTTTGAAGGTCTCCTCCACACTGATGGTCCTGTGGGATCACCCCAGGATCAAATTCTCCTTGCTGTCCAAGCAGCACTGACCCAGGAGTGCGGGCAGTAAATGCAGAGCACCAAAATGAAGGAGCTGCTGCAGACACGCTGAGAGATCCAGCCACTGGTACGGGATGAATTCGGTGTGATGCCTTGTAAAAATCTGTTTGTCACTTCCAGATGCACAAGCTTGTAGCTGGTTACTGAGCTTGTGGGGCTCAGATGTGAGTAATTAACGTTCTGGCCCTGTTAACATTCCACTTTCTTCCATTCTGATGAAGCGTCCCATTGTAAAGCAGACAACAATGAAAAGCATGCCCATTTTCAAATTGTTTAAATATATTAATCATACAGGCTGGGGTGGATTTTCATTAATCATTTTTAAAGTCGTGCATGGGGGGAGGGATTAGCTGACAGAACTGTGCAATGTCACTGCCAAAAGCCCTGACTCTTTTAGTAACTGTGTATGAAATTAGAGGAAAAAAAAATCTTTAGCTTAGTGACCAGACCAAAATATATTTTTACAGCTGCCAAGGTTCTCACTGCAGATATAAACCAGAATCTAAAGGGATTCTGTGTATGTGTGTGCTGCACTGTGACATCCTGCTTCCAACAGCACTGGCATTAGTTCTGTTGGAGGCTGGGTGGAGGGAGGGGAGGGCAAGGGCTTGGCAGCAGTTGCACCCTGGCCAGAGCTGAGTTATGCACCCAAAGAAAATCATTTAGGGAGTTTCATGCCAGAGTTGCTGTTGTATTTAGAGTGTGTAAAGGCTCTGGAGGGGCTGGGTTTGCTCCTGTGTCCCTCAGGTGCAGGGTGAGGCTGGGCTGTGAGGAGATGCTGCTGCTGCTGCTGCTGCTGGGAGCCAGTGCAGACACAGAATCACAGAATCAATCACAAAATCAATCACAGAATCACAGAATCACAGAATCACAGAATCAACAGGCTTGGAAAAGACCTTTGAGACCATCGAGTCCAACCTATGACCCAACACCACCTTGTCACCCACTGACACCCCTGAGTGCCACATCCCAGCTTTCCTGCAACACCTCAAGGGACAGTGAGTCCAGCACCTCCCTGGGCAGCTCATTCCCATGCCCAGTCATCATTTCTGTGAAGAAAGCCCTCCTGATATCCAGCCTGAACCTCCCCTGATGCAGCTGAAGTCTGTGTCCTCTTGTTCAGCTGCCTGAGAGACTCCATGGTCCCTCAGCATCTCCCTCCCCCTCCCCAGCTCAGTGCAGCCACCTGAAGGGACAGGGGAGCTCTGCTGCAGCACTCACCCCTCTAGGCTGTCACATCTTTTAAGGAGCCCCTTCCATCCCCCACAGTGCCCCAGGAGCAGCCTTGACCTGATCAGAAAAGGAGCAGGCAGGCAGGAGCTCAGGCACAGGATGGAGCTGAGCCTCAGCACTCGGCTGGTGGCTGGGAAGCACTGCAGAGCTGAAACTCAGCACAGAGAGAGCTGTGCTTGTGCTTTTGCCATGTTTTCTTTTAAGTTCACTTCTGTGGCATGAGCTCTGAAGATCTAATTTCATAATTCATAAGTACCATAATGCTGCTTCCACTTAACTCAGAGGTTTTCAGCAAATTGTGTAAATAAACAAATGGCTTCGTGTCATGGATTAAGTTCAAACTGAACAAGATGAAGATACCTGAGAAAAACAAGGTACAAAGTAAAGGAATAGCCCCAGATTATAAATCACAGTTCATAAACTGCAGAGAATAAATCACAATTTATAAGTCACATATTATAAATCTCAACTGCCCTTCAAAAATCTCCCATCCAGACTTTTGAATTTCTTTTCTGATGCTGGTGGCCTAATCCATGTCCAAGTTATCACTTGGCACTTGTAATAAATTCTTAAGATTAAGGCAAAACCCCCTATTATTTTGTTGTATTAATTATGTCAGGAAATGCTGTGCAACATTTGAAACATCCACGCTCAGATGAATGGAAATCAGATGCAGCCCTGTTTTCTTACATTCTGTTTCTCCCACTTTTAACAAAAAAAGTGCAAGGAACCATGAAGTGGGTCTGGAAGGGCAACTAGTTTTGTAACATTTTCCTGGAGAATGGAAAAAATTTGGATTTTTTTTCCTTCAGACTAAATCTGAAGCTCATTTGAAAAACAAGCAAGAATCATATGTCTGAAATCTTCCAGGAATATTAAGGCTAAGAGGCTAAATGTCTGCTCTGGAGAATGCACATTGGCTAAATGATGTCCAGCCTTTGAAAACCTGGATATGCTCCAGCTTGGGGCTTGGAGGAAAGGGCCTTAATGAGCCTCCAGTATCTGCATCTATTGTTCAACAGAACATCCAGGCTGGGTGAAAGATGGATGTAATTTGTGAGCATCTAAACCCAAGGCAGCAGCTCCTGCCCTCATTTGCACTGCTTCAAAGACTTCCTGTGAAGTCTGGGAGATCAAGGAGAAGGGAAAGATCAAGGAGAAGGGGCTGGACTGTCTGAGCCTGACCTGCCCTTTGGCCAGGCTGGCTGGGGAGGTGGCCTGGGGCAGCTTTTGAACCATTCTGCTCCCCAGCCCAGCGACCTTGGGCTCAGGAGAGGCTGGGATTGCCTCTGCCTTTATCCACACCATCAGCTGTGCCATCCCATGGACCCGAGGGTTTGGGTGGCCACTGGGCAGCTCCACTCTTTCCCTCCCACACACTGGAAAGGGAAATGTACTGGAAGGTTTTCCTCTTTTTACCCCCTTGGCAAGAAGAGAATGCCCAGCAGGATGGAGGAGTAAGAAATAACTTGGAGGGACTCAGTTTAGGTCAAGTTTCTGGAAACTCACAGATCTATCAATTTGCAAATTGTGAATCAGCAAAAAAAAAAAAAAAAAAAAAATTGTTGTCCATGCCCCCCTTGTCTCTCTGCAGTCTGTAAAGAGTGTTTGTAATCCCAAAAAGCCTCAGCACTGCTGGTAGCCCCAGCTCTGCTCCTGCTGCCGGGGGAAAAATGGGGGAGACGATGTGAAGTGACTGAACAGCATAGAAAATGTTAGTGAAATATTCCGAAAAATGATTAGCTGGAACACATTGCACAGATTCAGCAAACACTTAACATTCCCATCAGGTTGGGTTTAATGATGAGAGGGTCACCTTGAGACTGTACAAGCTTATAAAATCCTAGAAGATTTTTAGGAAATGTTATTCAACCTCGGTGAATACAAGCAGGGAAACAAACAAGTCCATCTTTGCTCATGTCACATGAGCATGTCATGCCTTGCCTCCACTGCTCCTGGCTGCCTTAAATGTCTTTGGCCTCTGCTGTTCCTTGTTTCTATTTTGCTTCACAATTGCCCCCAAAGTGAAAAGTACTTCAGATAAACCAGCAAAAACTGATTAGCAAGTTCCACCAAGTGTGCAAGATCCAGCCTCCTGAGGTGAGACCAAGCCAAGAAACGTAATGGAAATTTTGACTGCGCTTGAAAATGGTTATTGTCACAACTTCAAAGCTACTCAACCAGTTTTCTGCATACCTAATCTGCTTTTAGCATTTCACCAGTATACTCAAAATCCATTGCCTGGATGTCCAACCATCACAATAAACACGCAGTGTTGTTGTTGTTGTTGGCATCCAGGGCCCACTTGCGCATTTGCTTGTTTGCTTTTTGAAGCACAAGTGAGCCATGCCAGTTTTCCTGACACTCAAAAATAAACAGAAGGGACAATTTTGATCCAGTAAAATTTGGTCGTGAGGGTCATGAACAACTGAAAAAGCTGTGTTCATGGGTGGTAGGATGGGAATTGCATTCATGATTTGCTGGTGTACAACCACAATAAAACATTGCTAATCGGCTTTGATGGAAGATGCAAGTCTGTTATTCCAATGGATTCTGTGGGAATAACAAAAAGCCTTTTTCTCAGATGGGGAAGGATCACCAGCATCCTTTCTGAACACTATTGGCCCTCTAAACTAAACACATCTCTAGTGTAAAATTTTTATGCAACTGTGGAAAATAATAGAAATGAAGGTGCATGGCCAACATCCCTATCCTGCCCTGGGAAAGCATTTTAACAAAGTTCACTATCCATGGGCAACACTTGCTGGAATCCTGTCATAAAACAGATGAATCTGAGCTTATGATAGCCCCAGATGTGCCAGGCCTCCTGAAAAGAAAATGCAAGAGAAGGCATGTTCTGTTTCCATGAGGCTGGAAAGAACAAGAGTGAATTATCCTGAATGGAGCTGTGCTGCTCCTGGTACCCAAACCAAACCAGCTCACTTAAAGCCAGCGTGGCTCTCTCTGCCCTCTTCTGCCACTGAGAGTCCCTTTGGGTCCTCCTTAAATGAACAAGGAAATCAGCCTTGAGGTTCTCAATCCAGATTTCCCTCCCATGAAGTGAAAAGACAGACCTGTTGAGGTCAGTCATTTATTTTGCTATCCCATGTTTTATTTTATTGAAGGAGGGCTAGCATAGGGTGGGGGCTGTTCTGCAAGCAGAGGGTGAAGGCAATGGGTGCCTGTCGCAGGCCCTGCAGCCCTGGTGATGTTTTGTGCCATCAGAGGGAAGCCAGCAGGGTCTTGCTCCCTTTTGGCCTTAGGGAGAAAGGTTTAATCACCCCCATTTTTTTGCCAGCTGGGGATACACTGAGCCAACAGAAAACTGGGAGGGGAGCAGGAGACAACCAGCTTTTGGGAGTGGGAGGGGAGAGGGGCTGCCAGGCTGTTTGTTGTTTTTATTTCTGTTTTGAAATAAAACACTTTATAATAAACCTATATAATAAATAAATAAATAAATAAATAAATAAATAAAACACTATATAATAAAACACTCTGTAAACTGCTGCACTTTCTAAGGCAGCCCAGAAAATCAGCCTGTGATCTCGTGGCAGCGAAGGCTGGGGGCACACAGGAATACAAAGGCAAAAGAAGACAGGCTGTGGTCTCAGCAGCTCCTTGTGCTGGCAGGAGCAAATCTCTGCATAGAAGCAAAGCTAGGAAAACATCCATCTGATATCCTTTCCAAACTGCAGCTCGAGTCAGTCACAGCCCTGTTTCCCAAGCTCAGCTCCTTTGTCTCAGCCCTACTACTGCTTGTTTTTCAGATCGACTATTATTGCAGGAATTTTGCTTTTAATTTCCTAGGCAGCTGGAGCTTATTAAATGTGATTTTCCAGAGCAGTATTTTATATCAGCACCCGATAATGGCTCACCTGTAAACACCCTCTCTAACGAGCACCTTTGGGCACCCCTGGCCATGGCTGGCACAGGGGGGATGTTGGGTAACAAGTTTAAGCCCCAACTTTCTTCAGTGCATTTTTCCCCTGCTTCCTAATCTCTCCTGACATGATGTTGAAAGTTATTACTTAGCTGCATAAAGAAAACCATCTGTCAATTATTTACCTGCTCACATGTGGGACCAGGTAGCCAGAAGCTGTTAGTGCAAGTCAAGGCAGCCACTGCCCAGCTTCTGGGAAAGCAAAAAGCCACTTGCAGCCCTCTGATTCAGTCACCTACGTAGGGTAAGTCAGTAAAAAAAAATCTGTTCTCCCTCAGAGAACAACTGAGACTCCTCCAAATGCCATTTTTGACATCCAAGTCACAGCTGAGGAGCCTTTCAACCTCTTTCGAGAGCATTTGGAAAACGAGATTTTGAGCAGCTGTAAATAAGTATTTAAGTGCACATCTTGCTGAAGAGATGTGTGGAGGCTGTTCATGCTCATCTGTGAAGTGCATACTCATGCTGGGTGGTAAAAATGCTGACACCCAAGCTCCGGTCAGCATCCAGAGAGCTCCTGTCAAAAATGACAACATTTACTGCTTCTCCAGTTTCCCTCTCATGGAAATTGGACTTTTCAGAAGCACTTGGTGTCTGCTGGAGCCAGGTCCCATCACCATCAGCTCAACAACAATTTCAGTGGAGCTGGACTCTGAATAGAGGGCTTTGGCTATGTGTGCCCTGACTAAAATGCCCATTTTTTTGCCTCACATCCTGCAAAAAACAGGAAATTGTACCAAAGGTTTTGTGAGACTGCTCGAGAAGAGCATCTGGGAAAAAAGTCACTCTTGGAGAAACCCATGACCTGTAGGCAGACTTTTGCTAATGTTACTCCACAGTAGATATTTTCTGCTGTGGTTAGCAGAATCACTTGAGGTCTGTGGATTTCTTATTGGCCTCTCTGGAGCTGAAAAGGAGAAAAACAGGACTTCTTGTTTTGGCCTTGTGTGCTTGAATTTGCTGTAGCACAGTCTTCAGTGGACACTGCCCCCCTGGGTCCACAGAATTGGGAAAAAGCCCAAAAGTCAGTATTTAAGAGAATCTTTGCTTAAAATCAGAAGATATTTTTGGTAAACAAAGATTCTGCCATTTAAAAGTCTGGCTCGTGATGTTGATATTTTCCTTGTTCTTACAATCTCTTTTCTTCTGGTGGTCTCCAAGGAGAGGCTGGCAGTTCTGAAACAGAGTTGTCCAGACGGGTCTTTACTGACACCCTGAATCCAAGATGGGAAAAGCTGCTTGGGTTGGTGGGGGTGGTTCAGCTGAGTTTTACTAAAAGAAAAAAAAAAGCCTAATTCCCAAGGATTTTATGCTATAGACCAGCAGCAATATTGCCAGATCTGGGGAGGGTTAAAACACTTGCTAATAGATAACACCAGGCATATGTCACTCACTTCCCTGTAGAAGGACTGAAAGCTTCAGGAAGATGTTTTTCCTCCAAGTCTCCAAACTAGATGGAATAATAGAACTGTTTCCTTGAATTACACACTCACAAATCATAGCAGTTATAACTTGAACTCCCAGAAATAACATGCTAAAGATTTTGTAGAAGATAAACTGGGATTACACTTGCTGTAAATAGCCAGCATTCACGGAGCAGTGTGTCAGCTACTGGAATAGCTGTGCCTTGCCTTTGCAGATGATCTGCTGTTTGTGGGTGCTCCATCTTTTCAAGAATAAAAGGAAGAGGAAAACAAAGCACTCTGGGTGTTGGTTACAGTGAGATCAGCCAGGTCAGTGCTGAGCATTTGCAGAAATCCCAGGCAATGGGAGCTGAGCTGCTCGTTGTGCTGGCTGGATAGGAAAAATGTGGAATCTATAGAAGCCAGAAGCAAAATGGCCAGCTTAAGGCAGCATTATCAGCAGCTGTTTTTTGCTCTTAAATAGAAAGTGCTTTTTAAGGAGGTCTGTTGGGAATACTCCTACAACTAAGTGAGCCCACAGCAGCGTGCTGCTGATGACTAAGTAAATGGAGATGGAGCAGAGTTGAATGGTTCCCAGAGGAGTTGCCATATTTCTTTCCAGGATTTCTTGGACAGGAGAATATGTCTGAGCTGTTTGTGATGCCTTCATCATAAGCATGGTCCTTGTGAGACCTGGTTTGCACACACAGCTCCAGGGTTTTGGTGTGTGCAGTGTGCCCAAGGCACTGGGAGCACCTGGGGCTGTCCCTGCACCCAGCACCTGGGCCAGCCCTGGCACCTGGGCAGCCCTGCTGTGGAAAGCAGCACGGGGCTGGCTCTGTTTGGGCCAGCTCTTGTCCTGCCAGACAGTGCTGGGCTATGGAAACACTTCTGTGTTGGGAGGTGCAATAGGGAACTGTGCTGGGCCTGTTGTGTTTCATGTTAAAACCAGGGTCCCTGTGCACAGGCTGCAGAGCTGAGCTAGGATGCCTTTGCTGCTTTACTGGGGGCCTGTGTGAGATGTGCACAGGGGGATGTCCCAGGGAGTTGTACAAAATCTCCAGATTTTCCCAAGACAGAGACAGAAAATTGGAAAAAATTGCATAAAGGATATTTCAGGATTTATAGCTTCCTTTCAGCAATGTTTGGACGATTTTGCCAGTATCCAGTGTTTCTGTTGAATACAGTCAATGCAGCAATGAAGAAATCACTGCTTTGGTACAAATTCAGCATAAACTCAATTTACAACTCACAGTCCAGCGATGCTGAGACCTAACCATAGATGATAGTGAGGTCTAGATCCTCCTCTCCTTGGTTCTTAAAACCACCTCTTCCATTCAGGACAGATTTTTCCTGAACACATTTCCTTGTCCATTTATAACTTCTATTTCAGAATACTTTGCTTTTACCTGCAATGGGAGCAGCCTGACAGCACAGAGGACAACTGTCAGGGGCACATGTGCTGCAGATGCCATTAGAGGCAAGTCAGCCCTTTCAAAGACATTTTTAAAATATCATCTCCACAGCCGGTGTGGCCATTTGTTAAAAACAAATGGCACTTGGGGAGCCTGGAAAGCAGGGTCAGCCATTAGGTGGATCTCAAATATGTGTCATCTGTTTAGTGTTGGATCCCCTTACGAGCTGCCTTCTCTCAGCAGGCCGGTCCCTCGAGGCTGGGGAGATCAGAGGCAAAGAGGGGACCCATCTGCAAGCTGCTGATGAGCCAGCCATCACCAGATTATCTCTGCTGAGGACAGAGCCATGGGCTGAGTGCATCAGTGCCACAGCCAGCACCAGCTGATGTGACCTCTGGGGAGGGCACCTCCAGCCAGGCAGAAAAAGCAGGGTGGGATTGTTGGGTGAGTCACTCTGGAGTGCTTGGCACTGGTGTAAAATCAGTGGGCTCAGCCTGGCCCTGTGGTTTCCTTTCTTTCTGGGCAGGGATCTGTGCAAGCCGGAGGAGCTGCTGCGTGGATGGTATTTGCAACCGCTTTATTTTCCCTGGGCTAAAAATACTCTGCAAACTTGGGTTTTATTTTCCATTCCTAACAGCTGAGCCCCAGTCTGGAGGGAATGAATGTGTTATCCCACTGTGAAAACATCTAAACAGGTGGAAAGGACAAGGGAGGGTAGAAAGAAAGGGTGGAGAGTCTGGTTTTAGGCAGAAATCCTGTTCCCTTTCTAAAAACAGACTGAAGGCCCTGTAGGTGATTTTAAAAGTAAAACTTGTATTCACCTTGTCATCTGTTTTCTTATGTGAAAGAGCCTTGTGTTGGAAAACACCAGGAGGAAAACAGTTATGGAGAAAACGTCAGAGGAAAGAGAAAATTGTGGGCACTGTGCTGCTCTTTCAGTCAGACCCAAACATTCTGCCAATAAACCTCATTTTTCACCTGTAACTTCTGTTATGCCAGCTGGACTCTCCCATTCAGCTTCACCAAAGGGCTTTCTTTTATCTTCTTCTGAGAAAGCTCTTTATGAAAACTATCCCAGCTCTGAGACAGCCCTGCTGAGGCATCTCAGGGCTGCCTGGTGGAGCTGTGTCTGCAGCACAGAAAGGGCTATCAAACAGGCTGAATTGTGCTAAATGTTAACGTTTCCCACTTTTTTAGTATGGAAATATTTTCCACTAAGAAGTGTGATCCCGCCTGGTAAGACTCCCTTCATCCAAATCCTTTCTGGATTGCAAGTAAGTCTGCAAAGGCAAGGGCTAATGCACTAATCCATTCTGGTACTGGATGTCTTTATAGGAGCTTTTTAGAAGAGAAAAATAAGAGTCCAGAGACTTGTGCTATACAGAATGTAATCAATAAAGTTATTCAAAGTTTTACACAAAAGCACTCACACGGATCATTAGGGCAGAAACTTTAATCCACTGAGGTTTAGAAATGAGGAATTTCTTAAGTAGCACCTGAGATTTTTTTTTTTTCCCCTCTACAAGTCTTTAGGGCTTTGTGGATTGTAAATCCTGTGAAAACACTTTTTTTTTTTTTTTCAAATAAATATTGTGGAGGGAAAATGAAAAGAGGAGGGACTGTGGGACATGATGTTCTTGTGGTAACTTCTGCCACTGTTATCATTTGTGTGGCCTCTTTGGTCCAAAGCAGAGGGAAGTCTGGGAGGTGGCCCAGCCTCTGGGAACTGTGGAATAAAGGAATGAAAAGACACATCTAGCTGCTACCCTCTACTCAGACAAGGCTGTTGTTCATACCAGCTGTGTATTTATTGCACGTATTTTATTTGCAGTGCTGCTGGCATCAGACTGCGAGCACGTTTGAGTTGTCTCTATCAGACCTCCACAGCAGGTCTGGTGGAGATGTGAGGTCTGGTGGAGATGTGAGGGCTCTCTCCCTCCTCCAGGAGATCTGTGGCCTTTACAGAGGAAATTTAGGAATCCTGCTGTTGCTGGATGAGGCTGGGTGCATTACCTGGAGGTGCCTTGGGCAGCCACATCAACTTGTGTGCTTGTTAGTTTGACATGCAAGACTAAGACTAAGCTCATTTCAGGGCTCTCAGAGGCTCATGGCTGGGAGTAGCTGATTTAGGCTTGTCTGGGGGGCCATGTCTGCTTGAGGCTGAAGGAGAACACGTGGGAGAGCTCCTCAGAGATTTCTTCTGCTCTGTACAAGCCACTGGAGCAAAAGGGAAGAGGAGTTTGTTATGATTCACTCAGACTCCACAACACCAATGGCCCTTGCAGTGGATTCACAATAAGAGCAAAAAAAAAAAAAGGAAAAAAGAAAAAAGAAAGCAGAGCCAGAAGAACTGGTTGGGTCACCACCAACAGAAATATTTTGACTTTATCCTGGTTACAAATAGTCACAGTACAGTACTGAAAATATCGTGATGTGGGCACTGGTGTTCTAGAGAGCACCAGTGACTGGAAATGCAGCCTGGCCAAAGTCAAACAAACCAGAAGCAAGTGCCTGAGGGGGCAGAATAGAGAAAGATGAAGAAAGAAAACACGAGCAGGGGAAAATGATTTTGCTGCCTGATTGCTGGTTTCAAGGTTAAAGAGAAAAGATGAAATCAAAGTACCCATTAATTCTAACTATTCAATCTAACTTAGTTTGCTAATGCTGCAAAACCACTGGTTCACTTTTATCTAAAATTGCAAAAGCGTAATTCAAAGCCTGTTCAAAGAGAATAATGAGATAGCCTGGAAGACCATTACCTAAAACCCAGTTACAATTATATGTTATCTGTGTGGACTCAAGTTTTTATTAGCTTGCATTTGCCCTCTGGGGCATCAGACAAAGGCCATCTATTTGTCAGGCTCTGGAGGAGTGCTGAACCCCGGCTGTTTGGGCAGGGCTGGGGGCAGGACTCCATCTCTCTCTCTCCCAGGGATTTCCTGGAGGGATGTCAGCATGCATGACTGCACCCCATGCATGCCCTGCACCAGTGATCTGCAAGGCTGCATCTCCTGGGCTTTGCTCTGCAGCAGCAGCCCTGCCTTGGCTGCAAGGCTCGCAGTCTTATCCCAGAAAAAAAACAATTAAAATGGATTTATTTTTCAGCTGAGCAAGATTTCTGGGCAGAAAACTGGATTCAGAGCTGGGGGAAGCAGGAGGGGGGACTGTTGTGCCTCCTGTTGGTTAAATACCCCTGGCTCTTGTGTGCTGGTGGCTGCTGATAATCCTGCCTGAGCTGTGGTCAGAGTGTGGCTCGTGCAGAGGCAGAGGAAGGATGTTAAATCCCAGTAAGTTCATGATATGCTGGACAGTTGGAAGCAGCTAATTCTTATTTTGCCCATCAGCAGCTGTGATTTAGTAACAGGGTGCTGTTTTGCAGTCTCAGATCAGCCTGCCTTTGAGTACAAAATTAATTCCTTACATAACTCGGTCATGAAATTAATGGATTGATTGATATTGATGATTTGGTGCTATTCTGCTAAGCTGTATTTTCTGCCAAGGCAGAAAAATGTGTCATGATACGTTTATTTGTATGCTGCAGAGAATAAATGAGTTGATTGAACTGTTTTTTATTAAAAAAATAATAAAAAGGGATAATAATATCTTGTCTGTCAGTACTCTTTTGTATCTTTATTGTCTTTGATTCTTTATGGCCTTTACTGGCTTCAGTGGACTTTGGATCAGACAGTTGCTAATTCATCTTCAAATCTTTACACAAATGACAACGGCAAGTTCACCATGTGTGCAAATTCCTTTATCTTCTGGGAAAATGGGAAGTTTACATCATAAACCACAGGCCTACGGTAAGTTCTGAGGCCACTTCTGCCACCCCTACAAAAGGATCATTTATCAACCATCCTTTGTGTTTCCTTGCCAAACTGCCAGTAAGAGTTGAAGTAGGTTTGTGTGTGATGCTGTGTGTGGTGTCAGGTACCCCTGGGCAAAGAGTGACTCCTAAAAGACACTTTTCTGAGGGAAAAAAGCATCCAGGATGTTGTCCAGCAGAGATTGGTGGCTGAAGGCAAAGGAAAGGGATACTCAGAGATGGAGAAACTATTATTTCAATGTGCAGTGGTAACATACCCCATGTGAGCAAGAAGCTCAAGGTCCCCCTTATTTGAAGTGTTCAGGACATGGAGTGGATGCAGGGATGGAGCACAGGAGACAAAAATCTCTCTGCATGCTCTCTAAGACTTGAAGACAGCTCTGGAAGGAGCCTCTTGCAGAAAGAGATTTTAAGAAAAAAAAAGTGGGGAAGCAACTGCTGTAGTCTGGATTTGGATCCAGGCAAAGCTTAATGTTCATGGTGAATAAGGACAACTCCTTTGGCAGGTGGCATGGGATGGTGAGACTGTCCTGTCACCATCTGAGCTGAAATCTCACATGATCTGGCTGATGTGATCAAATGAATGTTTCTTCCACTTGACTGCAGCTTCTCTGCAAGTATCAAGCCCCAGTCTCTGGGGTGAATGTAGAATTTTGCTCCTCATTATTACAGATTATTCTATTCCCTGTGCCAGTCACTGGAAACCTGCCTGAACAGACACAGATCCCCGTGGAGCAACGGCCAACACCTGGATCCCAAAGCATCCCTCAAAAGGCTGCACCATGGTAAGTGCTGAGTCATTCTGAAGTACTTCCAAGCCATGACTGTTATTTTTCTCTGCTAAAAACCATTAAAAAACTCTGAGGAGTAACACAAATAACAGGGATGAAAGCCTGATCTTTGTCAGAGATCCAGACACTGACTGCATTGTAGTTTCAGCAGTGGGCATGTGGCTGACTTAAAATCAAGGAGGCAAAATAATATAGGAGCACTCAATGCAGCCATGAAAAACTGGGATTTAACCCTTTTCCAGCCCTACCAGTTGCAGCTTGGAGTGAACAGTGGCCGTGTATTTTGTAGAGGAGGAGCTGTTTTTGTTTTTGTTTTAAAAAGAGCATTCAGATCAACTGAGTTTGAGGAAATGCTGAAAACAGAGCTGCCAAATTTATCATTGACCAGAAGATTTGTATGGGGCCAAAGGAGGTTGGTACAGAGAGATTAGAAGCAGATTATCAGCATGCTTTTAGCTTTATCTGTTTCTACAAGCAAATCATTAGCCTCAGACACAACCTCATCTTAAATAAGCTCTAAAATACAAATTATTGGTGTGAAAAGACTGATAAAAGTTTTAGGAACTGTTATTTTTGCCAGAAGAAATGAATCGCCGAGGACTTAATTTCAATCAACGTGGCTGCCGTAGCTCTGCTACAAAAAGCCAATTTCAAGAAACACATTTAGTAGTTCCTTATTTCAAATCCTCCCTGCAGCCTGCCTGAAGAAAAGGGGAAAAAAAGAAACAGTTCTGATGACAGAAATGGGGTCATGCAACTTCTGGAGCTTTGTTACGAAATGGAGAAAATTGCTGGTAATGGCTTTTTTCTTTTTTTTTTTCTTCCTTTCTTCTTTTTTTTTTTTGGAGATAAAGTGGGTTGATTGACCTTGTTTTCTGAATTGAGTGACAGGAGCAGCTCCCAGCAGGAACACTGGGCTTATCTCATCCAGGAGAGATTGTCACCCAGGGAAATGAGCATAATCAAGTTGAGAAATGGCATTAATTTGTGCTTGTGCCATGTGTGGTCCTGATAGCTTTGGAAATGAAGGAACTGCCCATGGTTTGTCAGCAATATCCAGGAGTTTCCTTATGTTCCCCATGGCAGCCTGGGTGTCTGATGTCACCTCTTTCAGCTTAAACAGCCATGTGGAAAGCATTATAGGATTTTTTGGCAACAATAGGGAAAAAGTGGTTGGTTTAAAACTGGTATGTTTACATGTTTTTTCAAAGCAATAAAGATTCAAGTAGTTTTCTTATGCCCTGCTCCCTTATGTTGCTTTGAAAGCCTCCATTAACGAAGTTATGGACCTTTCTGGAGAGGAGACCTAAGTCCTTTTTCATCTCTAATTTGAAAACTTAGAAAAAATTTGTTGGAAAAAATAAGCTTAAAATAAAACATTGTCCCATAATCTCAACATAGGCAAAATGATAAAGCAAATGAGAAATGAAAACTCTTTGTACACTGGTTTAGACACTAGAGAGGATTTTTATAAGGCAAAATTTATGCTGCTGGTACTGTCACAGTGATGAATAAGAAAGCAGACCTTTTCAGCTGACAGTGATGGGCTCCTTGGCCAAACTTGAAAACCACTGATTTTGTCCAGCTTTCTTCTTTCCTGGGAAAACTTCCTCCATGCTGTGCCTCCAGCACTGTGAAATTCTCTTCTGCTTCTCCATTCTGGGTATCCCCACCTGGTGAAATCCCCATTTCCAGGGGAACACAAATCCTCAGGAGGCTGGATCAGAAGGTAAGGCTGAGGTCTGCAGTGTGTCTGTGCCAGGAGAGCACCCCTGACCTTCCCCTTTGTGAGGAAGAGCTGGCAAAAGGACAGACCCTGCAGCAGGGCTGGGACTGGCACGTGGATGGAAACACTTCTGCCACTGGTGATTCACCACCAGGGCTTTTCATTTCCCAGATGACAGTGCATCTCCCTGTCCCCCTCTGACAGCTGGGTCACTCTTGGTGACTTAGGACTTACTGAGCTCTTTCCTAGGTGGTTTTAAATCCAGGAATCCAGTTGTTACCAAGAAATCCAGGACAAGGCTGTACAGAAAAAGGGCATCCTTCTCAATAAAATGTGTTAACCCACAACTCCTCCCAAGCCACTTGATGAATAAGAAGCTGCATTTTTTCACAAGGATGTCCTGATTTCTCTGCTCTGGGCCATTGTGACACTGCTTCAGGGCAGGTGACAGTTCCATGCCTGGTGGGAGATGAGGGAGGAACAAAAGCATCCACCCCAGTGGTGGCTCCCAGTTCAGGGTGAGCACTGGCCTGCCCAGGCAGTGACTTTGGCGAGGGTGTGACTCCTGCAGGGATGACACAAGCTGCCTCACAGCACCCTAAAGACACTTCTGCTCAGTGTGAAAATAAACCTGCATTTCTCCCTCGTGGCAAAAGGGTTTGTGAACCTGTGCTCGAGTTGGGGGGGTGGGGGGAAAGAAAGAAAAGACACAAATGGGGCCCGGCATGTGCCAAATGCATGAGCTGTTCCAAAAGTACGATGTGTCATGGGCTCATTATTCATCAGTGCTTCATCACACTGAGTTTATGGTGGCATTAAAACTGGAGAGAGAGAAAAAAAAAAAGACGTCATTTACATGAAATGCTGGAGACACTCCCTCCACCCTTTGATTCCTTCAGTAAGCTGGAAGGAGGTTTGTGTGCGCATGAGAAAGTGTGCTATACAATGCCAGCCTTTATTCTCTCCTTGAATTACTCATACTGTGCAGTATGTAGCAAAAAAAAAAAAAAAAAAAGGAAAAAAGAAAAAAAAAAAAAGGAAAAATGTTTGGGGCTTATTTTGCTGTTAAGAAATAACAGTGGAACACTGGAGCCAAGCTACAATGGGAGAGAATGCACTGATGGCTCCTGGAGTTTATTTTTCGAGTGGCTTTTTTTGAATGCTGGTATCTCCCTGGGCTCCATGCTGCAGGCAGTTGCTGCTTTCCTCTGCACACAGGACAGCCCAAATTCCTTCCACAGCCCCCGAAGTCCTGACCTCAACAAAGGAGTGACTGTTGTCCCACTGCACGAGGTTCTGCAGGCTGTTCAAGCACGGAGGTGGAGAGCACCAGGCTGGCACTGGGGAAAGGGCTGGAAATTTGGGATCATGGTGCCAGGGATTGGGGCAAGGTGGAGAGCTCTGTGTGAAACGCCAAATGTCACTGTAAGGCAGCTTTCTAACGGAGGACTTGTGAGTTCAAGAGCTGACCTCCTTCCCCAGGGTTCTGGGGATTTTTTGAACCTTCTGGATTTTCTCTCCTGACAGAAGCGGGTGTGTTTTAAAACCCGAGCCATGGCACAGAGCAAGGAGGGATATGGGAGGCTGAGGCCAGTGGCCTTGGAATGGGGCAGTGCTGCCCCAGAGCCAGGGGAGCTCAGCCAGAGAGGGGCAGGAGGCCCTTGGAAGGACAGGGGAGACAGAGCAGGGGGTGCAGAGCTGCGCATTCACGTCTTGTGCTGACGTCCACCCTAAGGAATTCACATGGGTGTGTTCTTGCTGAGTGTCTGGCCATCAGCTAAGGTCTAAGATTATCTGATTGCTCATTTTGGAGGCTGTTTAGTTTTTTCAAAGTTAATTTCCTAATTTAGGCAAAACACCAACCTTTTTTCCCCCCTCTTTTCCCCATTTTTTGCTAAGAGGGGAGAGTCAACTTTTACTACCTATGGCATTATCCAAGGTTTCTTCAAGCCCAACACAACACAATAGATTGGATTGGCTCCAGAAGAGTTTGTTTAGTCCCATATATAATTATTACCTTGTAAACAGGATGCACCTTTAAATTATAATTTAAATATGATAAATGGGCCAAACCCAAAGAGTTTTATTATCCCAGGACACAGTTATTACCAACTTAACAGGAAGCACCTGCAAGCTAATGTTAAAATTAGAGACGGCTGAAAAATGGGGAAATAATTTTTGTGGAAGAAAAAAATGGAATTATTGAAGTTATTGCATCTGAAAGATTCAAACCTATCCATTTGGGCAAAATTTTATGCATCGTTTTTATTGAAATCATGACTTCAATGTTCTCATTGGCAGGGAACCATCACCAAATGGTTCCACTGAGAGCTAGTGTTTAGATAAAGGAAGGGTACTAAAAGAGTTTTTGAAGCCATGTAAATTTAAAATCTCATTGAAACAGTGATCAGAGGTCAGGATTCAGTGAGGAGAGCAGTCTCAGCAGTGGGAGGCATGAAGGTCACTGGAGAAGGTTTTAGGAGAGCCACAGAGCCTTGGTGAAAGGTCAAGAAGTGCCTGTCAGCAGTGTGGTCACTGAGAGAGCTTTCCCAGTAACTCAGTGTCGATGGGTTTCTTTATTATTTTTTTTATTATTTTTTTAAGAAAGTTCTGAATATCAGAAAGTTCAAGAAAATAATTTGAAGATTTTTCACTTTATGGCTTTGAAACTGTTGTTGTTTTACTGGACGTCCTTCTGTTGATGTCATGAGAGACAAACCAGATGATTTTATATTAAAAATCAGGAAGGGCAAAAAGATTTATTGTTCTGTCCTCTACTGTGTGTGCTGTGTTTTAAATGCTGCTGCTACATTAATGTGCCATTGTCAGGGGTGCAACCACAAATTTGTGTTTCAAATGACCCCGTTAGGCTAAACCTTGTAGGCATGAAACCCTTCATGAAACAGTTTTCCAATTTTTGAAACAAGGTTTCATTAGATTAAGGGATTGTTACTAAATTAATTAGCATGGAAAATGCATAATGATGTGTTATTGAGCAGATCATCAACCTGAATAGATTATTGTAGAGGCCAACTTCACTTCTGGCTTTTCAGTCATACACTTTTTAATGCTGCAAATTTTTAAATTTAATACTATTTTTTTTCAGTAGGAAAATGGGCATAGTGTTTCATAAAAAAAACTTTTAAAATGATGGAATATGTCTGTAAGAGATGGTTTTGAGAATCTATGAGTCTCAGGAGACTTCCATAGGCTTGGATCACTTAAATACAGGAATGGGGTCACCAAGTCAGCATGAGGCTTTAGAAATGTTAGCTGACATTACTCAATCTTCACAGACCAGATTAGGGAGAGTGTATTTTGTAAATGCACTTCTCATGCGAAAAGTACTACACTAATTTAAAGCAGGGTGCTGTTGGGATGAGAACACTTCTCCTTTCTGCAACACGGACAGAAAGACAGAGACCAGAAGGCCAAGCTGACTGGAAATTGTGGTAAACAAGAATGAAACTGAGTTATCACCATCCTTTACTCCTTGATGTGTTTAACTTGTCATTTCCCTTTAAATTCAGATTCGCCTTCTAAATGTGCAAAGGTGAAATGTCTCCTTAGTCAGCCTGGTTATATTATAATTATTGGCTTTTTAGTTTTGCTGCAGAGGAGTGGGGAATAAGAGAAGTGACTGGAACACACACTGCTCCTCTTTCCCCTGCTTCCATCAGACTTTCCCATTGTGCACGCACAAGGAGGAGAGGACATGACTGAGTAATCAAAATGAGTCACTTTTCTATCTTTGGTGAAATAACTCTCTGTTCAGCACTCCCCTCTGCCAAGTAGCAGGCAGCTATTGCAAGTAGGTAATTGCCCTGCTAACACATGCCAGGGCTCAGATAAGAACCAAGCTGGGTACACGCTGAGTATTAACAAATTCTCCAAGCCCTGACTCTGCAGAATAAGATTCAGCATTTTCATCCAAGATAATATGCTCTAATTAACCAGTGCACGGTACTTTACACTAAATACAGGGCTTGAATAGAACTTTGGGAATGGGATAATGGAGGCTTATTAGGTTAATAAAGAATCATGTGTTCCAAGGCTGACTTAAAAACACAATTAGACTTCCTTTAAAATAGGCCAAAGTATTTCAGATTTAATCAGTCCCCTGGAGGTTATTGAAATTATGAAATAGGTTTGGCAATTGATAAGTGACATCATTTATGCTTTTCAGAAAATGAAAATGCTCTAAAGAAACACCAGGAGTTTTAGTGGCTAAAAGCCACCTGAAAACAGCCTCAGAGACTGGATGTGTTTTGTCCAGCATTTAGATAGAAAACATTTTATTACAAAAGTGGGAATCAATCTCTAATATTGTATGAGATAGATGTGTATTTTCCCCAGAGCAGGGGCTTCAGGCACTCTGATGAGTTAATGGTGTCTGACAAAATGCTTGCACATTGCTCCTTTCTCATCAAACCTTGGGAATATCACAGAGTTTTTCCACAGGGTTCCACGGGCCATTTTTGGGTCACCTGGTGTACAGCTCTGGGTATCTGGAGTGGTCTGTTGTCTGTGCTGTCCCTGCTGGCCTCTCCTTAAGCCCATGTGGCCTCTCTGTGTCATCAGTGGATGCCTTCAGGTGGCCACAAATATTGGGCTGCAGAGATCCAGGCACAGGGAACTGATTTCAGAGCTCTGTGCTAGATCTGCATGACTTCCTTGGGGTGCTGGTGGATGAGGGGCTGCACACGAGTCAGTGACACTCAGTTGCAGCCCAGAGAAGCCAAACGTGTCCTGGGATGCATCAAAAAAACACAGGATCCTGCCCCTCTGCCCTGCTCAGGTGAGACCCCCCCTGCCCTGCAGAGCTGCCCCAGCCCAGGAGCCCCAGCACAGGAAGGACAGGGAGCTGCTGGAGCCAGCCCAGAGCAGGGACACCAAGGGGATCAGAGGGATGGAGCAGCTCTGCTGGGAGGAAAGGCTGAGGGAATTGGGATTGATCAGCCTGGAGAAGAGAAGGCTTTGGGGTGACCTCACTGTGGCCTTTCAATAATTAAAGGGGGCTTATAAGGAAGAGGGAGAGAGACTTTTTAGCAAGGGCTGTAATCATAGGACCATAGGATCATGAAGGTTGGAAAAGACCTTTGAGATCATCAAGTGCAAGCTTTGACCAAACACCACTTTGTCACCTCAGCCACAGCACTGAGTGCAGTCATTCCTTGGACCCCTCCAGGGATTGTTCAGCCTGGGGTAGGGAATCTTTGGGGTGACCTCAAGGTGGCCTTGCAGTGCCTGAAGTGAGCCTGCAAAAACATGGAGAGAGAATCTTGACGAGGGCCTGGAGTGACAGGACAAGGGGCAATGGCTTCACATGGACAAAGAGGAGGCTTAGATGGGATATTAGGAAGAAATTCTTCCCTGTGAGGGTGGTGAGGCCCTGGCACAGAGCAACTGTGGCTGCCCCATCCCTGGAAGTGCCCAAGTCCAGGCTGGATGGGGCTCTGAGCAGCCTGGGATAGTGGAAGGTGTCCCTGCCCAGGGTAGGGGGTGGGGTTGGATGATCTTTGAGGTCCCTTCCAACCCAAACCATTCTGTGCTTCTACAACTCCTGCATTGGCAGAAATTCTTGGAGCTCTCAATCCCATACAATGGTGGGAGTTTATTCTCTCTTCCCAGCAATTTTCTCTCAAATTGAAAAAGTTGCTGGGTTGGTCTGACATTTGACAATGTTTGAATTCTTCCTTGAGTCCTCTCTTTTATGAATGTATAACACAGTAGCACGCACAACACACAATCTTAGCTGCATTTCTACTTTTTTTTTTTTTTCAGGAGGTGATTTTTCATATACACCCTAAATGCATTTACCCTGCCAGCAATCTGTGCCATTATTCCTGTTTTTTATCAATTCATTTTTTTCTTAGCTGATTACGTAGCAGCTGATGAGCCAAAGAGCCCAGGGCCTGATCATTAGGCAAAAATCCTCACCTGAAATCAAAGGGAGTTTCAGCCTAAAGGGTGGGACTGTCTCTGTCATGAATATTGAAAACATCATCCAAATGGATCATGCCATCATGTATGCGTAATCAGGACAGCCAAATGGGTTTTAACCTTTTTAGTGGAAATAATATTTAAAAAGAAAAATACTGGAAGGGTGGGAACACATCTGAGGAAAGAGTCTGCAAGTAAAATTTAGCTCATGTGACTGCTTTGGTACATTAACAGGGGATTATTTCTAGGACTGGCGCCTGCAGAATTTAATGTTTCCTTTGCAGATCTTCTCAGATTAATTGGAATTTTCTCACATTTTAAATAATCAAATATTCATCCAACGTTTTCCAGTTTTTCTCTACTCACCACCCATCTTCCTCTATCTTAGCTGAATTAAACTCTACTTCATCCATAACAAATACATGAAAGACTGTGACTCTCAATAGCTGCAAAAATATTTTAAAACACTTCAGCCTGTCAAGGCACAAACTGTTCTCCTCTGCCTCCAGCTATTCTGTGAGTATCACTGTATTTCATTGCTATCTTCTCTAAAAAGTGTCAAAGAGAGTTAATTCATAGGACAAATCCAGGCTGCCAGGAGGACTCCCACATGCTGAACCCGAATTTCAGTGCCTATCATAAAATACAATTATTTATAGAGTCAGTTCACTGCCAGCCCCCCCCCCAGCCAAGAGATCTGCAGGAAAACTGACACCAGCTCCTGAATGCCAGGTGAGGATTATCTACAGATCTCTTCTTATCCCATGATGTGACTGAGGTCTGAACAAAGCTGTCCTTGGTCAGGACAGGCCATTAGGAAAACCATTTCCTGAATTCTGTGCAATTCCTGGAAACATGTGCAGAATTTTCAGGCCAGTAAGACTCGTGTTTAACCATGCAGTGCAATACTGCTCTACACTGGCTGCACAGAAGAATTAAAATAACAAAGTCCGTGGCTGTGTTTTGTTTGCCTCAAGTCACATTAGAATACAATGAGATAAGAAAGCAAATCTTCCTTTCATGCTCTGGAAGTCTGCTTCCTGCTTCCATGTGGATGTGCACTAGGGAACAGCAGGTTAGGTGTGTTTGGAAGTGCATCTGTCAGCCCCTTTGCTCGTGTAACCCTTGTGTGATATTTGCTGACTCCACCAGGCTTTTGCTGTTTTTCAAGGCACCAGCTGATGGTCAATCTGCCACTAATTTGTCCCAAAAAGGCAAAAGGAAGGATTTATCATCTTCAGTGGGTTAAACACCATTTCAGCCCAAATTCTGGGCACATGCAGCTCAGCACGCATTTTTTCCAGTGGGATGCTGGTCCCTTTCCCTTTGAGACCAGCAGGCACATTGCCAGAACAGGAGAATCCAGGAGAGCTGATGGCAATGCAGGTTTGGGCACCCCAGTGATGCTGCAGTTCACATGGCTGGGTGGTGTGCAGGATGACTTGGGTAACACTGGACAAGATTTTACCCTTTTCCTGTCAGCAATTCTCCATCCTGACTCTTTCCAGCTGTGGCCAAGTCAAACACTCCTAAAATCTGAGGTGGCTGCATTCAGCAAAGCTGCACACAGCAACTTCTTAGAGAGGCCACGAGCCTTTTGCCCCCTCTCCCTCGTGTGGCTGCACTTGGGGCCCTCTTTGTTCTTGCAAAGGTTCAGTTCTGCACATCTGGAGCTGTGCAGTGCCCCACCAGGAAAGGAATACATTTACAGCAAGTGTAAGGATAAATATTTACCAGAATTCATCTGTAACAACACAACAGGAAAACTGTTTAAAAATGACAACAACAACAACAACAACAATAAAGAAACCAGCCAAGAAATACAGGAGTGGTTAATCCCATTGCCTGGACTGATCTATTTTTACACCAGCAATAACAAAGAGACTGGCAATGAATTGCACTCATTATCTTCAATACAATAGCCCTGAGGACCCATGTTCAAGAGTCAGTCTGTCCCTGACATGGCTGGATTTTATATCGAAAGCTAAAGCATTGCTTTTTATAGCCCATAATGTCAGTGTTCACAAAATATCCAAGTGCTCAGGTTTCACTCCCACTGAAGGGAATTTAAAGGCTCCTGCTGGCTTATGTGGGAGTTGGATCAGGCCCCATAGCAACTGGCTATGCCCAAATACAACCTATGGCTGCTGCAAGTAGGGACAAGCCTTGGGTTTGCACGCTGATGATTCTATTTTAAATTGTGTGTAGGGAACGCACACACACACACATGCACACATACATATTATTGTTTGTTTTGCAGAACTGCTTTTATCTCTAAGTGTTATGATAATCTTTTATTAGGCTCTAAGCTGGCACTCTGCAGGTCCAGGGGGGAGTGAATGCTCCTAGTGCCTCTGCCTTGGAATAGACCTGGGATTTATGGGTGCTTGTGTTTGGGTTGTAACAGGCTTGGGAAGAACAGAGGAGCAATTGCTCCCTGGTTAGAGCCACTTTTCTGAAACTTCTCTGTGGAGAGCAAGGTCTCCAGGAAGCAGGTGCCTCCCAGGAGGGAGGAAAAGGAGTCAGCACACAAAAAACCTCAGAAGGACCTGCAGACAGAAGTCCTAAGGAGGATGGAAGCAGAAATGGACACGCAACTGCAGGGAAAGATCATGCTGGAGCTACAAGAATCTCATTGCAATTCTTAGACAACATAATTCATGTAAATCTGAGGTTACCTGAAATCTTGAGCAGACACTGGTGTAACACAGGAGGAACAGCAGCCAACGATGAGGGAAGAGCAGCAGAGTGTGAATAAGAAGGGAGTCTAAATTTACCCAGATCTGTACAGCCTTTATGTTTCTTTCAAGAAAGCAAAAATTCATCAGACTTTTTCAAGTTATAAAGATGATCCTTTTAAAGATGGAGAACACCACAAGAAAGAGAGGAGGAGGAGGAGGAGGAGGAGGAGGAGGAGGAGGAGGAGGAGGAGGAGGAGGAGGAGGAGGAGGAGGTGTAATGCAGCACAGAAAATCAGATGGCCACCAAGCACATCCTCTGTCACCAGCAGCAGACGTTGATGGGAGAGTGTAAAGCTGAGGTTGTGTAACATTATTCATTTCCTTGTTTGGCCTCAGTAATCATCTCTTCAGGAGCTTGCTGATGTGGATGTGCAGCATGGAGAGTCAGCCTTCCAGCATGGATGTGGCCAGTGTCTCCAGGAGCCCCTTGGAACATCATCCTCCTCCCTGTCCCATGGCAGGAACATCTGCAGAGTTACTCCATGCTGCCCAATAAATCAGGGAGCTCTTCTTTCCCCCAGCCTGTTAATATCCCTTTTTGTGCCCTGTCACTTTGCTGTAACACTTGGTCACTAATGGTTAACTGTTGTCTCTGTCTCCCCATTTATGAATTGAGAGACATCTCCCACATCTCTCCCCTCAATCATGTCTTTTCCAGATCATCTTGATATGCCTTATCTATGGTAAATTCTTCCCTTTCTCTGTAAACTAAGATGATGTTCCCAAGGATGAACAGGTAAAATTAAAGGCATTTCTGGTTTCAAGAAAGTGTCCATGTGAGCTGGGGTTAAAATCATCTATGGGGAATCATAGCACACACATTTAAAAATCCCAAATCACCCAATCTTTGGGTGGTTATGGAGAGACCTCTAAGACATACATTCTTAAATAGTAGATAGTGATTTTAAAATTAGGTATTTACAAATAATCCACTGCCTGCTGAACACTCATGACTTTTTTACTGTTTGAGCACTGTTGTTAATTTATGTAATGAAGGCAGATAATTCAAATAATGGGAAGACCACTCCCTCCCCAACCTTTCCATCTGATCCAGAGCCCCAGCCCTGTTTTCATTCCACTGTCTAAATATTCATCTAAACTACTGACCGGATGCAGTGTGGAAAAAAATAACTTGAAACAAACAGGCTTCTATATTTACACACATTCTGTTGTGCTTGTGCTGGGGCTGATCAAGAAGACGTGTGTTCCTGGAAATCAAACCATTCTGCATGGAAACGAAGATTAAAATGAAAGAAAAAGACAATGCAGTGATACATCAGTGAGCAAAGGCACATCTCAGTGAGGTTCCCTGTCCTCAGAGGCTGTGGGGGCCTGTAATTCTTTCTCTGTTGTGACTGTTGTGATTGAGTGATGTTTTGTGCTCTGGTGAAGGACATGTCAGAGCCAGTGGGCAGCACACCTGGTACCTGTGGCATTTATTTCAGTGCAAGCCAGCTACCTGAGTCACACCAACGGGGGGAAACCAGTCCTCAGGTGCTTTTTTTTACAACTGTTTGGTTTAGCTTTCCATAAAAATGCAGAGGAGCAAAGGAAACAAAGTTTTATTCACTGTTATCCTGAATTTTATCAGCATTATACGATTTTTTAATCACAGTTTATCATTTCACAGCAATAAGAAAACACTGAGCAGAAGGCTTATTGCCCACTAAACCTTATCTCAAACAGAAAGTCCTGGCAAGGCACAAATCATCCAAGGCAAGTTCTGCTGGCATGAGAGTTGTAATATCCAGATTAAGTCAGTAGGTACACCTGAGAAGGTATGAAAAAAGCACTATAATTTTAAGGCTATTGCTGGTATCTTGATAATGCTCTAAATGAGACAGTGTCTCACTCTGTGCAGCAACGTGACCTTATTGACTTCAGCAATGGTTGCAAGGTTGAAACTGAGACAATGCTGATGGAAAAGAATAATATCCCCCAAATTTAAGTTTGTGCAACCGTGTGGCAATGCAGACCACTCAGAAACAGAGAACTCCAAGGAAACATAAAAGAGTGGGGCACAAAGTCTGTGTAAATTATTTATAAATGGATTTTTTCCCCTTGATGAAGTGATGTGCCGTCAGCTGATGTGCTTGTTCTTTCCTAGAAGGTGCATGAGCACATTCTCAGTGTTGAGAAAAGAGAATTGCTTTGCCCTCTTGGATTGCAGACAGCAAAGCAGAGGAAAAAGGTACTGTGTGTCCAGACATGGGAAATATGAGACAACACACACAGGGAAGTAAGTAGGGTATTATTCTCTATACAGCCATATTTAGCACTGAGGATTGGTTAAAGGATAGAAGACAAATGATGCTCAAACTCCTTCAGGTGTCAGCTGATTCAGGACCAAACTCTAGGGACCTCTCAAGAAAAATACGGAAAGCATCCCCCAGCAAAGAAAATTCAGTGCAATCCAGCCTTGGAGGCACGCTTGCAGCTCTGCCTGGAGATCAGAAGGTAATGAGGAGAAATGAGTAAAACCATAATTCCTAGGGCTTTATTTCCACAGACTCCCAAACTTTGAAGTGCACTTTAACTAAACCTTAGATCGCCCTCAGACGATTTCCCTCAAGGAAGAGCATGAGTTAGAGGAGAACGGGAAAACACAAACAGGTTTTGTGTCACATGTAAATAACAACAAGCCTGAAGGAAGGGCTGCGGATTCCGAGGAGACGTGGGCTCATGCAGGATGTGAGTAACTCCCAGAGACTTCCCACTATCTTCCAGTGGGCTCCACTGACGTTGCTGGTATCCTGTGCTGAGAGAATAGCACCAATATTTATAGATGTGTGTGCTGGCTGTTCTCTGGAGCCCTTGCAGTGTATTTTTAGTGGTTCCTTGCACAGAGTGGAGGAGCCTTTGCGTCGCGTTGTGTCACACGCAGCGTGTGAACTTCCTGTCCCTGCTCCTCCGTGCCTTTGATCCTGCCCATCCAGCCACCACACAGCAGCCACAGCCACTTCTTCCTTAATAGGACTTCCCAGGTAGGGGGAAATGTGCCAAACAGGGCAGGGTGTCACAGCCCTGACACCACAAACACTGCAGAGGGATGGGACACAGCAATGCCAGAGACACCGTGGGTATTTCATCCCTTTGCCTGGCAATATTCTGTATTCCATGTGCATATTTTGCACGCTTTGCAGCTGTAGCAATGTCACCTTGCCAGGTACAGCTGCCTGTGCTAATTGCTGACAAGGCCCAGTGCACATTTAGAACTCATAACTGAGTGTATCATGACTAATAAGTCGATCTAGAGAGGTCATTGCTGGTGGTTTTTTTCTGCCGTGTTTTTCTAGGAAAGAAGCTCAGTTTTCCTTTGTAAAGTTTCTTTGACTTTCCTGTTATGATTGTTATTCAAAATAACTAAAAAGTTATGTTCTACTGTTCTTAATTCCTTTTCATCAGTGACTCCTTAATAGGTGCTGTCAGTAACACATGCTAGCTGTTAGAAAATCCAAATGGAATCACACAATGCCTCGTGACAGACACACAGTCTCCCCACTCTTCGCTGCTGTACACCCAATCCATCATGACAGCTGTTTAACATCCACAGTGCCAGTTTCATATGTGAATCTCCTAGAAAAAAACAACACAGTGTTCCTTTTCACTTTGAAAACATGGGAGTAGCTAGATTTTTATTCCCATTATTTTGAGAATGGTTATATAAGTTTATGCATTTTAACAGAATTTGCATTTGAGTTAGAGTCCACACAATGTATTTTGACGTGTTTTCCTCACAATTTTCTGTCCTGACCCTTCAGACTTCCAGTACTTTATCATGTTTATAGGGACAGAATATTGCAAGAGAGCAGTGGCTTTAATTTCTACTGCTTTGCACAATCTTTACCTCGGCATGACAGTGAAAAGTGGGGGCCAGGAGATAAGAGTGAGATAAAGCTTTGGAGCAGACATTGTGCTGCTCCTGTCCCGGGTCTCTCTGTTATTGCAGGGTTCTTGCCACCAGCCACAGCTCCAAGGGTGGCTGCTGAGGCTGTGAATGACAGGGCTGCCCTGCAAAGGCTGCTGGACCTTCACAAAATAAAAGAACCAAAGTTTTCGACAGCCTTTTTTTCTCCAAAAGAATTGAAATCCAGGGAGAGAAGATTTTAAGCTCTCCTAAAATCTCCTGCAGCCTCTCTAAGGGCACCCAAAGAGTACTGAGGTCTTGGTTGCCATCTGATTTTAAAAAAAAAATACTGGACTCCCCAAATGCTGTGGGGTGAACAGGAACTGTCTGTTGTGAGGCCTTTTTCCTCCTTTGGGCTGATTTGTCCTCACAGTTTCTGTGCATCTGTACACTCATATATTTGTGCACACAAACACGGGCACAGCAAACACTCCATGCGAGAAAGGAGAGACAAGCTGTCAATTCCAGGAGAATTTCTACCACTACATGGAAGGTAAAACTGAGCAGCTTAGTCAGGATATTTTACTATTATTTTTGCGCTGCTTTGGTTGGTGGCAACCCAATGAAAGGGAGGAATAAAAAGCAGAGCTGTGCACCAGGCAGTGATGGGAATGGAAACACCTCTCTGCTCCTTCCAAATGTGATCTCCAGACCAGCCTTGCTTCGTGCTGCTCCTTCAGGCAGCGATGCTTTGGAAAGCATTTCACAGCTCCAACTGTTTTTCTCTATGCTCAGGAGAGATTCCTGGTCTCAGCTGTGTAAATGTTTTAACTGAGATTCATGCTTGGCTATTCAGGTCACTGCTTTCTCTTCCGGCCCACACAGGCCAAAATGCATCTCTATAAGCACAAAGTGTCCAAAATCAACACAGTATTTTTCACTTGAACACACCCATGGCACGTGGCTGCCTCAAAGTACAGGATACAATGCCAAGCAGTAGATCTGTGCATTTGCCTGACATGAACTTAGCATGATTTATAAAAAAAGAGGCAATAGGCTGGTTGTGTGCCCGAGCAAATCTGGCTTGGCAGAAACCATCATTCCAAAGAAGGAACTCAAGAAAATCAAACTCTCCCTCTGGTCTTAAGAAAGGACTTATCTAATGTAGGAAGTGTTCTCAAAATATTTAATTTGTATTGAGAATTACAATGTATTTCTTTCTCAATTCAAGTAACCCTCTTTCTCCTCTGCTGGATGAATAAAAGAAATTTCTTTCTGCTGCTTTGTCTTTATTTTTAAAGGGGTTTAGGGACACCTTGAAGCTCAACGGCATTTAAATGATTAAAATAGTTTTAGTTGTAGAAAGACTCACATGGCTCTAGAGATAGATTTAACCAATGGACAAATTTTCAAGGGTTGTTCCCACATATTTTCATCCTGCCTGCAACTCTTTGTATGTCATAAAAAACATCAGTTTTTTCCACAGCTGATCTTGCAAACCAGGAGGAGGAGGGCTTTCCCTAAACTTGGGAAAATCACAAAGAAATCAAGGCTCTAGAGCTAAGAGATTGATGCTGATGTCTTAAACCATCTCCAGTGGTGCATCATTGTCACTGTCACCACTGTCACAACTCCCCTTTGCTCTGCCAGCCCATGGAGGGAGGTGCTGCCCACACAGGAACCACCACCTTGTCTTTAACTACAACAAAGGGATGCTCTAACTGCTATTTCACAGGCATCACATTTTCCTCCTCACTTTTTAAATCCACATCCATGTTCTAGCCTAGTATTTCTTCCCAACAATGGTTATCTCCACAGCTTTGGGTCGAAGTTAGCAGCAGTTCTGGGACAAGAAAGTCACTATAGTTGATAATCCAGGTTTGGCAGAAAAAAATTAATCAGATGTTTTTCTCCTTTTGTTCAGGGCAAAGTAACTCTGGCTTCTAGATAGCCCAAACTGCAAATGTATCTGTGTGCATCACTGTAAGTAAACAACTTCCCCCAGGAGGCAGAAGAATATTTATTTGTGCTGCAAGATGCTTTATGAATCTCCTCCTGAAGGACACGTTGCTTACTGTGTTCCTTCCCAGCTGCATTAATTACCAGCAGTAATTATGCCTGGTTCAGGTAAAGGCAGGTGATTCACATGATGGGTCAATGGAAAAGGTGCCTCACAGAGGACAAAAGTAAAAACAACACAGAAACTGAAAATATTTTTCCATAGGTTTCTCTTCTCCCTACAGAATCAGTGAAGTTGCTACACTGACATTTATTTGTAACAAGATGTTTTGACATGGCCTTAATGCTGGGATGTTGTCAAATCCATATACCAGTGCAGATTACCACACTGAAGTAAAAATATGCTAAATTCCAACTCAAATTTGAGATACAGGAGGGGCAGTGTGTACTGGTGAAGTCTGAATAATTGTAGGAGCAACCATTGCACTGTTCTCAAATTCCACTTAGTTCCACCTGATGGTTTTTGGTTTTTTTTAACCACACATCCATACCAGTTGCCACCTCAGCTCCAGGTGTGGTACCAGCACAATAGGGAGCAGCTCCAGGCCAGGCTGGAGATGCACATTTAAGTCCCTTTCAGTATTTAGGGTAGCTTTAGGGGAAAGCAATAAAGCCACCCAATGGCACATAAAGCAGAGCCCAGCAAGAGTGAACAGGACCACCTATTCCTGTTTCCCCCACACACCTCACTTTGCATTAAAAACTTATTTAAATTTCTGTCTGAATGTATGGTTTCATTTTGGAGTGTTTGGAGTAGGGATGAAATGTTTTTGTGGGGTTTTTTCCTAAGTTCTCAGCCACTTCCCGTTAGTTTCTAGTGAGTCTGTGTAATTCTGTCCTGTAACAAGTGGCCTAGCAAGTCATGGCATTAGAGTTTTGCTTATGGCAGCAATCAATGATCCAGAACCCCTGTGCTGGCTGCTGGGGAAACACTCACTTATCCCAAACATTTCACAGAGCCAAGATTAGTGAAGTGTAAAAGGAAACATGAACACCCTCATTATCGATTTGCAATAAAAAATGGGGAGATACTCAGAGCTTTTCCCAAGTTCAGACAGAGGCCTGAATCACAGCTTCAGCTCCCTTAATGAAGGGGAATGAACCCACACTCCAGTGTTCATTCACACTTAATGAACCCACACTCCAGTCACCAAAACTACACTTCTTCAAATCTTCAAATTTTACTTCAAAAAGTAAATCTTCAAATATGCTGATTCTTTCTCCAGCTTCCAGATGCTTCCAGCCTGAATGATAAACTAAGTCAATTTGCTTGCTAGGTAAGGATGCAGATCATGTCT